>JAUMJM010000005.1:93428000-94109000 GCA_033558235.1 Neomorphus geoffroyi | reverse complement strand
AGCAGTGATCATGGTACACATCTAGCTGTCTGCAAGCGTCACAGCCCGGAACTTACACTCTGGGTAGAAATACGGAAGGATGTGAAGAACTAGAGCAGAAAAAGCACCATTTTGGGGTAAAGGGTGGGGGGAGGGAAACAGAGTAAGAGTTGAACATTTCTAAGCCAGGGATGGCTCAGAAATACATCTAAGGTCCAGGCATCTCCCTGGGGGTGCCCACTGGGGCAGGAGGCGATGCGGCTTCTCTGCGATGAGGAAGCACGGGGGGATCGAGCAGGGGGGATCAGAAAATCATGGAACCATAGAATCGCTTGGTTGAGAAAGACCTCTCAAACCATTGAGTCCAACCGTACCTGTCCACTACTAAACCACATACCTGAGCACCTCTTCTACCCCTCTTTAAAACACCTCCAATGACGGAGACTTCACCACCACCCTGGGCAGCAACTCCAGTGCCTACAACCCTTTCACTGCAACAGCTCGAAAATAAATTAAAATCTTAAATTTAAAGCCCAGTGGTGCCGCCCCACTCTGCCCCTCCCGAGCAAGGGGAGCCGGGGTCCCTCCTGGTGCAGCCCCCGCCCCAACACTCACTCACCGCGGGCTCCGGTGGCAGCGCCTCCGTCACTCCCGCTCCCTTCGCCTCTGCTTGGCGTCTGGGGACGGAGAGGGAAGGGGAGGAGAATGGCCCTGCCCTGCCCGGCACCCACGGGGCCGGCCCTGCTTTCCCCCGCCCCGCGGAGCCGATGCAGCTCGCCAACTTGCCGCGGGGGCCGTGGGGGCCGTGGAGGCGTGGAAAAGCGCCTTTTCTTCGGGCCCACGAGTCCACGAGGGGAAGCTGCCCGGGAAAGCTGAAAGCTGCCCTCAGAACAAGGAGCGGCCAAGCTGTACCTGAAATACTTCCATACCTCCCCTTCAGGAAGTGAGAACTGGAGCAAAGATACCAGAACGCGAACTGAAAGTTAATATTTAACTTCAGGCACCGGCACAGGCTGGCAATGGTGGTGTTTCCATGGCTGGAGGTGTTTAAAAGACAGGTAGATGAGATGTTCAGGGATATGGTTTAGCAGTGGACAGGTATGGGTTGACTTGATAATCTCAAAGGTCTTTTCCAACCAAATGATTCTATGATTTAGGGTAAGACTGAAACATCCAACCAGCCCTACTGAGAAGGACTTGAGGGTGCTGATTAATGAGAAGCTCGACATGAGGCGGCAATGTGCGCTCGCAGCCCAGAAGGCCAACCGTGTCCTGGGTTGCATAAAAACCCAGTGGCCAGTAGGTGGAGGGAGGTGATTCTCCCCCTTGGCTCTGGTGAGACCCCACCTGGAGTATTCAGTCCAGTTCTGGAATCTCCAATATAAGAAGGGTATGGAATTATTGGAATGGGTCCAGAGGAGGGCTATGAAGATGATCAGAGGGCTGGAGCACCTCTGCTGTGAGGACAGGCTGAGAGAGTTGGGCTTGTTCAGCCTGGAGAAGAGAAGGCTCCACAGAGACCTTATAGTGGCCTTCCAGTACCTGAAGGGGCTATGGGAAAGCTGAGGAGGGGCTTTTTACAAAGGGCAAGTAGTGATAGAACGAGTGGGGAATTGCTTCAGATTGGAAGGGGGGAAGATTTAGATTAAACATAAGGAAGAGATTCTTCATGATGAGGGTGGTGAGACAGTGGAACAGGTTGCCAAGAGAAGTGTCCAAGGCTAGGTTGGATGGGGCTTTGAACAGCCTGGTCTGTTGGGATGTGTCCCTACCCATAGCAGACAGATTGGAACTGGATAATCTTTAAGGTCCCTTTCAAGCCAAACCATTCAATGATTCTATAATTCTATGAAGTTTAACAAGGGCAAGTGCTGGATTTTGTACTGGGACATGGCAATGCTGGATGTTCAAACAGAATGGCGAGCGAAAGGCTGGAGAGCAGCCCCACAGAAACGGATCTGGGTGTTCTGGTTAATGGCAAGTTGAACATGAGCCAACAGTGTGCCCTGGCAGCCAAGAGGGGCAACCGTGTCCTGGGGTGCATCAAGCATGGCATTGCCAGCTGGTCGATGGAGGTGATTGTCCTGCTGTGCTCTGCACTGGTGCTGCCCCACCTTGACTGCTCTGTATGAGAAGGATATAAAGCTACTGGAGAGTGTTGAGAGGAGGCCACAAAGTTGGTGGAGGGTTTAGAGGGGAAGCTGTATGAGGGGCAGCTAAAGTCAATTGCTCTGTTCAGTCTGGAGAAAAGGAGACTGAGGGGAGACCTTATCATGGTCTACAGCTTCCTCATAAGGAAAGGAAGAGGAGCAGGTGACCAATGATAGGACCGAAGGGAATGGCAAGAAGATATGCCAGGGGAGGTTTAGGTTGGACTTTAGGAAAAGGTTCTTCACTCAGAGGGTGGTGGAGCACTGGAACAGCTCCCCAGGGAACTAGTAACAAGTTGTTGAACCACAGAAAAATCACAGGGTATTTGCTCTGCTTATCAGTACCCCAGACTCAGTCACTGAGCCGCTCTGGTCACACTCATCTCTTCAGGTTGTCTGTACATGCACCAAGATTGTGCAAGTATCTGACATCCTTTGAGACAGGAACTTGAGACCTCATACCTTTCAGGGCTCTCAGTCACCCGACAGACAGGCCTTTAATTGCCCAACCGGGCTCTAGTTAGGCTAGAGTAGGAGCTCTAGTTAAGTTCAAGGTAGGTCTTCAGTCCTTGTATGAGTGATATTGTGGTTGCCCTATTTGGTAGGAGCATTGAAGCTTCCAATCCAGGCTCATCCCTCTATATGGAGTAACTCTTTTGTTTACTATTCCTTGGTAGTTCCTTAACTCAATGGCTTTCAGGTCTCAGTTACTTTCAACAGTTGGAAAAGTAATTAGAAAAACTTAAAAGGTTATTTTTTGGACCAGAATATTCTAGTGTGTGCTCTTCCTGGCTACATGACGTTATTTGGCCTTATCTACGTGGCTAGAACACAAACCTAAGAAGCTTTTCCTGGTTCTCTGTTCAGCCTAGGCAAAGATATGCTGCAGAGGTCCAGGGATGCTTGTAAAGAGGCAAGTCTGCTGCTGCCCAGCTCAGAAACAAATCCTTGTATTTATTTTTTTTTTTAAAGAAATAAAGTAAAATGGCAGGCCCTTGATTGGGAGAAATAAATGGTCTGGAAATAGTAGATATAAGCAAAGGTAGCTGCCAGGCCAGAAGTATTAATAAACGTTGACTCTCATCTCCAGGTTGGTCCAAGTCGTGACCTCTTCTAAGTGTAAACAGAATTGTATTTTTTCTTCCCTAGTTGTCTGTGAATGACTAACCTGAGAGAAGAGACTGTAGAGTTTGAGGTTAGCCTTGTTCTGCTATGCCAGGAGGGCTATGGCTGCTCTGGGACTGCTGGAGAAAACTCCGTTACCCATCTGCCATATCAGTGAGGAAAATGCACTCACTATACCCTGGAGGAGCTGGATGGAAAGGAGAAGATCTGCAAAATACGCAGAAGACAGAGAAGTCTGGGTAAGTTCTCTTTGAATCTAGCATAAACTGTTAAAAGGAAATGGGTGGGTTTTCAGTCACCGTTAAACCGTACCCACAGCATTAAAGGCGGTGATGGTTTACTTCTGAAGAGTTGCAGAGTATGTTTTGGAGGCAGCATGCTCATCTCATGGGAGATTAAAGACATCAGAATGGAGACCTGTAGTTTTCTCATTCTTCGAGGTTGTAAGACGGGAAAACTGTGGTTGAAATGAGACAGAAAACTTCCATTTGCACCTTCTTAATCAGTTTCTCTGCTAAAGCCCTCCTCCAGTGAAGAATGAGGCTTGGTGGATATGGGCAACACACAGCTTTGTGCTTGGAGTTAGTCAGCTAAGACTCAACACGATCTCTTATGAGTTTGATTTCTTTTCCTATAGGGCCTACTAAATGCCTAGAACTAAGGGTCTCTTAATATACAGCTTTATATTTTGAGAACATAGGAATGTAACATGACAAAGAATAGTAAATATTCTAATTTTTGTAAAAGAAGTATTTTTTCTTCTGGTAGACTCTCTGTAACTCCTATGTACCTTTTTTATAAGGCCAATGTTTTAAACTATCTCTAAATGGGTACGTAGGACTGGATCTGTTGTTTCTTGTGTTTGTGCTCATATTAGCAAACACAAAGTGTGGTGTAAGCATCTTCTTGGGAGGCCTCTGTATATTAACACGATCTTACCTTAACTATGAGAAAAATATTTGCTCAGTATTAAACTTGAAGTATTGTTGGTGTCACTTCAGTTCATAGATGCATCTGTTTTCCAAATTCCTATTCCTATCCAACCTGCCTTACTTAGATTCTCTGCACGTCCTCCATGTAGCAGATGTAATACTTCCTCCTTCTTCATCAGCAGCTGTTCCCACTGGGGGTGTGTCAGACTGTCAAAAGCGGATCTAAAACAGAACCGCAGAGGGGTGAGGGACTTGCTGCAAGTGCTGTTTTCCCCCCAAGTCTCTTTAGACGCTTACTCACTTCGGCTTTTCCAAGTAACTAATAACGAGAACACTGAGTCTGGAGGGCGATAGGCAAGCTCTGAGTGTTGCATTCGAGGTGTTATCACAGAATGGTTTGGGTTGAAAGGGACCTTTACGGGTCATCTAGTCCAACCCCTCCTGCAGTGAGCAGGGACATTTTTAATGCGTTACATAAAGATGATAGTAAAGTATTTACAGGTGCCCTTGTAAGTATCTGGCACCTTTGAATTTACTAAAGCCTTCAAGGTAAGAAGCTGTTGTTGCTGTACTGAGTATCTTGGCTCAGATTCCAGGAGAAGACTCTGATAAAGCTGATAAGAGGATGTCAGTGTCACATCCTGTGTCCTGTAGCTGGTCGTTGGAGACCTGTTCTTCACATAATGGCATCAAAACCAAAGACTGGAAATGTAGGACTGGTGCACTCTCTCCCTGTGGAGAATTTGTTATTTTGTGATGTGATTTCTTAAGTTTGCCTCGGAGGCACTCTAAACAACCCGATGATTTTTGTTGTGCTAAAAGCAAAAGTATTTTTCATTTGCTTTGGGTGAAGAAGTAATGTGTGTATCTCTGTTAGCCCTCACTGTCACTTACAAAAAAATATTCAATGTAAATTCTGGAAGGAGTACTAGGCAATACTGACAAAGTCATTGACAAAAGTTTATCTTTATCATAGTGGATCTGTAGGTTTCCACGTTTTAAATCTGCTCTGTAATAAATGGCCAAAATGAGAAGGGATAATACTTTTTCTTTTGGTATCCCTTGGCTATGCTGCGAGACGAAACCAATAGCCATGGTCTAGATATCTGAAACTTCGGAAGAGTTCGGCTCAATACTCAGATTAAAACCAACAATAAATAAGTCCCTTACTTTCAGTTTAGGAGAGTTCAAGCTTCTGTTGCAGATCTGAACTGAGGCCTGAGGTTGATATGACTGGGTTTCCCTGCTTCAGAGCAGACAGCAATGATCTGTAATTGAGTCAAGCTGGCAAAGAATGTATCTGCCTCTGGGCGCAGGTGCTTCTGAAGGATTTTGAAAGACAGCCCTCCGTCTCTGGCTGTCTCATGCTTGAAAAACCACTCACGATGAAACACTGACATGTGTAGTGCAAAATCTGAGTCATTTAACAGCGTTATCAGAAACTCCTCCTATATGAAGAACAGAGAAGGATGGATGGGAGGAGTCTTGTTACACAGAACAGACCAAGGACAATAGTGCCTGAAACGGACCATAACAACATGTATTTTCCCCAGACAGCTGGTTTAATGACTCAGGCCTCTGTCATGGTGGTTTCAGCTGAAGCAGTGAAGCTCTGCAAAGCTTTATTTGCAAGAAGAACCACTTTTTCATGACCAAGGATGAACTCACCATTCAGCCTTTTCCCTCCCTCAGTCCAGTGATTGCAACACAAAACAAAAAATGGTGGTTTAAATGGTCTTTCAGGCTTTTTAAAAAAAATAATTAGAGACTTGGTTGTCAAATGTATTACATTGTGTAAGACCTCAAAAATTCTTGGTGTTACCTTTTCTGTGCTCCTGTCAAGTCAGGATTAAAAGGAATCATAGATTCATAGAATGGTTTGAGTTGGAAGGGACACCGCTGCCATGTGCAGGAACACGTTGGCCAGTTTTGAAAATTCTGCCTTGAAATGCCTATCTGCATGATTAATTAAAAGAAACGACCTTTTCATTCTTCATCCTTAGAGCCCCCCTGCTGTGTGGTTGTAAAAATTACAAGTGAAATGTTATTATGCCTCACTGTGTACATAAAAGTTACAGGTTGCAAGGTACAGCACTATATAAAATGCTGGCCAGTGGATTTAGTCTGCACTCCTATCCTGTTGTGTTTCTTGTAGATTCCAAGTCAGATTTTAGCATGTTCTCATTCTGCAAATAGGAAATAGGACTGGAGTGGCTGCAGGTCTGTGCAAAGTTACATGCCTTTTAGAGGACAGAACTCGGGCTGAAACCCTGATGTCAAGTCTGGAGCTTTAGCTGCAATGCCATGCACATTGTAATTCTCGTACATAAAACTAACACTTGAACATTTTTTGCTTGCAATAGCCTTTCGGTAATAGAATCATAGAATGGTTTGGGTTGGAAGGGACCTTAAAGCCCATCCAGTTCCAACCCCTCTGCCATGGGCAGGGATGCCTCCCACCAGTCCTGGTTGCTCAAGGCCCCATCCAACCTGGCCTTGAACCCTTCCAGGGAGGGGACATACACAGCTTCCCTGGGCAACCTGTGCCAGTGCCTCACCACCATCAGTGTGAAGAATTTTCTCCTAATGTCTAATCTAAATCTTCCCCCTTCCAATTTACAGCCATTTTCCCTCATCCTATCACTACTTGCCCTTGTAAAAAGTCCCTCCCCAGCTTTCTTGTAGCCCCCCTTCAGGTACTGGAAGGCTGGACTGAGGTCTTCCCGGAGCCTTCTCTTCTCCAGGCTGAACAAACCCAACCCCCTTAGCCTTTGCTAATAGCAGAGGTTCTCCAGCCCTCTGATCATCTTTGTAGCCCTCGTCTGGATTGGCTTAACAGATCCATATCCTTCTTATGTTGGGGATTCCAGAACTGGACACAATGATAAAAAGTGTCTATATCCTACAGAGCTGTGTGTAGGTTTGGTTTACACATGCTGATCTGCAGTCTGCTGCTCACCACGCAAATAACTAAGCGTCGGTTCTCCATCCTGCACATTTTGATAATAGTATTCCCTTATGTTTTAAAAATTTATTCTGAGATCTCTAGAGCAAATCTAGACAGCATTATCCTGTGGTGTGCTGGACTGTGTCTGTTATTAAGGTCCATGTCTGATGGAGATGTCTTGCAGTTCTACTCTTAGTTGTAGGAACAGGTGAAGAAAATGTCCTGAGGGCAAATGTAGGGTTTGATACTATTCCTTCCAAAACTGGAATGTGAAAGAATGGGTTCAAAATAATTGTTCGATTACAAGCTTTTATTATAACTGTTTTCCTTAGGATACTATTTCTCAATTGGAGTGACATTCTGAGATGTTATCTGAAGCTGGATTGGGGTTATTTGAATGGAAGCTTTTAAGATAAATACTCAACTTTGTTTGACCTTTTGAGTTTAAGATTTTAATAGTAATGAATCCTAAGTCATTCTTCATCCTTTTTAGACACTTCAAATGTTACAGCTGTACTTACAACATCTAAATGATACTGAATGTTATATGTCTGTAAAGATTGACTAAAGACAGTCTTTTTGCCTCAAGGACGCTGAAGCTGCAATAGGGGGACCTCTCAGGGTGAAAGTGTCACAGAATTGTCTAGGCTGGAAAAGACTTTTAAGATTGAGTCCAGCTGTCCATTCACACAAAACGAAGAGTGACTGGGGGTTGCAAACTGGTTCAGTTCTAAACTGTGTGGTTTTGGTCAGCAGGTGGTAGAGGCAGAGTTGTACAGGTGTTCCCTGGCTCTGGTGTGGAAAGTCTTCCAGACCTCCCAGCTCTGAGTCAGGCTAGTAGGAACCAAGTGCTGCTCCCTCAGGGCAGGATTTGGGCATGCAGCCCTGGGGTTCACAGAGGACTTGTGGTGGAGGTGGGATCTGTGCTGACTTCCAAGAATCTCCTGTCCTTGTGAGCTGCTTCTGCCCATCTCCCAGCCTCTGGGCCAGAGTTCTAGAGAGAGCAGAGTTGCAACAACTCTCCCCCTCAGAGGGTCACACAACTGTGCCCTTTGATCTGGATTAGGCTTGTTGTCCTACATTAGAAGAGCTCAAGTGAAGACATCTTCCCTGGTCCATACAACGTGTTGTTGAATAGAAGCCTGCATCTGTCTGTGAAGCAATGAATTAGCAGACTTTTTTTTTTAAATGGTGCTTCTGCAAAAGTGGGTTGTGCAACTCTTCTGAATGAATAATTTCTGATGAAAGCAATGCCAATGCTGTGTTGCTAAACTTGTGTCATCCATCCAAACATGCAACTCTTTTTTTAAATTTTTTTTAGTTTTTTTAATGCTAGACCCAACCTGTTAAAAACAGAAACTTTAAATAAGACTTCCCTGTCCCTGTTCCAGCACCTAAATCGGTGTCAGCAATTTTGAATGTACTGAGCAGCACCTGGAACTCCCCGCAAGGTTTGTGACTGATGAGTGAAAGCTGTAGCATCAGTAACACTTCGAAAAATAATGCCGCAGGTTTATGTGCCTAAGGGTTGTGTGTGCTTCCTCCCACCTCACTCTCTGGCTGGATTAGCAACTCTTGTGATTTTGTTGTTACCCTCATGTTAATTCTTGTTTCTCAGAGCTTCACCTCTGAGAGCAAGGTTAGATGGTAAGAACGGTGAAGGAAATTTGGAAAGATGATTCAAGCGTGTTCCAAACGTAATAGCAAATATTGTATTGCTTATTTAAAAACTAATTTCAGAAAAAGTAAATCTCATCAGAGCATGGTTCTTTAAAATCTGTCAAAGTTTTCAAGCCTTGAGGTACTGCTTTAAATATGTCTTTAAAAAGGACTAATCTTTGAAGATGACTAAAGCTGCAGTTGTCATAATAGTGGAGTTTCTTGCATCTCTTTTGTTTTCTGGCCCCGGCCCAATGTTGAGTTTCTTGCCTGTGCTTGCACCGGGGGTTGGACCAGTTGCTATTTTACTCCCTGATACAGAAGAAAACTCTGATTTCTTTGTAAGATCAAGTGAGTGTTGGAGACTTGGAATTTCCACGAACTGAGAGATGTACTACAATGCTTAACTGCATTTGTCAAACTTGGCCCTTGTTTAGTTGTGCCTTGCAGTTCGAGCTGAGCACTGATAAAAGAGAAACTCCCCAATGGCAAACTGCTCTCTCACACTGACACACACACGTACACAAGACTCATTTAATTGCCAGCCCAAGTTCAGTGTTTTTTCTCACTACCTGTAATTGAATCATGTCTTGTCTCTCACTCGTGCTGATCCTTCTAAGTACCTGAAGAAATATAAATATTACATGATGTAGTAAACAAATAGCAAGGGAGGTCCAGGTGTCCCAGCTCAGTCTCTGGAAATAATTGGCCTTGTAGGCCTGCTCAGAAGCCCAGCTAATCCAGGCATAAGACAGTGCTGACTTTTCTTAAAATCATGGAATAGTTTGGGTTGGAAGAGACCTTAAAGATCATCCAGTTCCAACTCCCCTGCCATGGACAAGGATGCATTCCACTGGATCAGGTTGCTCAAAGCCCTACCCAGCCTAGCCTTGAACACCTTCAGGGATGGGACAGCCACGACTTCTCTGGGCAACCTGTTCCACTGTCTCACCACCCTCACAGTAAAAAATTTCTTCCTAATGTCTAATCTAAATCTCCCCTCCTTCAGCTTAATTTTGTTGTATTACTGGTAGGGTCTGCACTTACTGTGGGCTGGCTCGAGTGGTATGTTCATATCCTGAGGTTTTTACTTTGCTCTTCATAGCTGATAGCTGTAATATCCTTTGCTTTAACATCTCCAGAACAACTTAACAGCAACAATAATAAATGACAATAATAAGGAGTAGTAGTGGAGGAAAAAAAGCATTGTGCAAGAAGCCTGAAAAGCTCTTCTGTCACGTGAGAAACTTTTGAAGCTGACAAAAATACTGCCTGCCTTGCCTGGCTGTGATCAGTAGATGCCACTGCAGCCTCAGTAACAGGGCCATCGCAAGACGGCTACAACTGAGTATCTAACTGGAGCGAAGGAAAGGGACATCTGGTGGCCTTCTCCATCGTGTTAGCAGATGGTAGCTTGTGCCACACTGCCTGATGCTAGGGGTGTACAGGATGGATATGGGCAAAACCACCTTACATATCTGCATGAGGAGCAGATGATGTGCTTCCTATTTAGGACTCTGGGAAGCTTGCTTTTCCAGTCTATGCTTCCCTCTTGCCTTTGTCTTACATAAAAGTGAGATCTGTGATGATGCATCTGCCCCTGCAAGGAGTGCAATGTATATTTCTTTACAAGTTACTATTGCTATGGGCCTAGCAAGCACTGAAAGCTTCTGCCGTGATGGCTATGCTTGGCATCATGTTTGCGATTTGATAAACGCTGCCTATTGCATGTTCTTGAAATACTGTGAGCCACCTCTATTTGTTTTTGGTTTTGTTTTTGGTGATTTTTTTTGTTTTTTTAGCTATAAAGATCATATTTGTAAAAAAAAATCTTCCTCTGAAATGTTATTTATTGATACTAATAGGTTGTGGTAATATTTTTATATACTTATGTTTGCTTTCTTTTTTTTTGTTTCAAAGAACAAAAACTGGTCCAGTGGGAGGTGTCTCTGCCCATGGCAGAGGGGTTGGAACTGGATGATCTTTGATGTTCCTTCCAACCCAAACCTTTCTGTGATTCTATGAAAAGCAAGTAGTGTGCAAGCCATGCAGCTTCTTCCGTAGTTCTAATTTTTATATATATTTAAATATATATTTTTAACCCACCGGACTATAAAGCCTGTCTGGAGCATTATCTATTTAAAAAGTACCTCTTCAGCCAAAGTGTAGAACTTGCTGCTCATAGAAAACATATCCCCATAAGAGGCCTTAAATCGCTAGGAGATGACTGTGGTGAGGGTATCCGGGATTAGAACCAGTGCAGCTGTACTGTACAGATGCTGGGAGAATTGAGGATGTGGTGATGTCGAGTCTACATCATTCATGCTTTCATTTGGAATTTATTAAGGGCAAAAAGGGTTGGCTGTTGTACCAATCCCTGTTTAAGCTATTACAGGCTTGCAGATGCAATTCCAGGCAATTTCTTTCAGATGGAAAGTGCCTCCTTCCTGTCTCCTCCTATCGTCTCTACCAGGCAGGTGTACACAGGGGGTTTCTGGGTGCTGTTGGTGGAGCACTGCTCTTGAGCACCTGTAATGTGCTGGGGTAGACCTCAAGAGCACACCGTCAGTGGATACTTTTTACCTAGCCTGAGATCCTCTTAGGATGAGCAGTTTTTCTTAAGGGTGAGATTATGTGTTCTGGATCAGTTCTGCAAAACACTTCAACAGATGCTTAACTTATGGGTTATGAACAGTCCTGTTGAAGGTGTTCCTTTGTGCTTTGGCTTGGTATGAACTCTTTGCTGGACCTTCATGAATCAAACCATGAGTGACTTTTACTATGGCCAACACTAGGAAGGTGGGCTATTGTTTTGTCTGAAGAATATTGCAGTCCAAGCAGTGCAATTCCCTTGTGATTTGACACAGGTATGTTCAGCCTAACAAATATACTCCCTTTTGAAGCAATTAAGCAAGCCCCCCTTATCAAGCCTTGAAGGCCTCAAGTCATGAGCTGCACCTTCCCAAAAATTAAACCCCACCCCAATATTTTGGCTTTATCAAGCTAGCCCTGCCCAGTTTCATTATTTTATTTGTTACTTTCTTTGTCATTTTGAGCCCTTGTGATGCATGCAAGTCGTGTTGCCAGTCTTCACTGTGCAGCTGAAGGGAAGGGAGACATACCTTGATGAAGTGAAAGGTGAGATCGCATGAGTAGAAGAAAGAAATTATCTTAAAATTACAAAACAACTGAAGAAATAGGCCTGAAGTTTTCAAGGATTTGATTAAACTGAATTGGAGTTAGGATCTCTTTTCTTCCAAAAAAAAGCACAAAAATGCATTTAACAAAGGAAGAGAGAAAGCAGTTTAAATGGAGCCTTTTTTTTAATAGTTGGATCTTGAAAAATCCTTTGTCTCCAAATGTGGGTTCTCCTAAACTGATTACGCTAATGTGCTTGTTTCTGTAATTTAATTATCTCTGCACTCAACAAGAACAAGTTAATTAAAAGTCTCTTCCTTTGTTAGCTGAAACATATTAGTTTTTCCTACATGGAACTTCATGGCTTATGTTTGCTCCTCTTGTTGTAGGCTGGTTTTGTTCAGCGCAGCTGTGCTTTCTGTTGCATAACAACTTAATATAGCTGGCTTTATAGCTTTTCCTCCTTTATACACTGGACGGAATTACCTCCAGGGATTTTCAAATGTAGGTCAGTAGAGTAAAAACACAAATCCCATTCCTATATTAAAGTTTGCTCCTAAGTGGCCAATCAGTTTTTGCTTCCAGTCCCTTCAGCAGGTTGTATTCCAGGCTCTTTGATGTTAGAAAGCTAGATGTGTGTGCAGGGAAATTGCTGGACTTTCAAGCATGGTCACAGTAGCCTGGTTTTGCAAATTATAGTTTGTTTATAATCAGAAAGGTTTTTATTTTAGAAAACTCTTGGGAGATGAGCTTAACCTTGGCCTACGGTAATGTCAGGACTGAACAGGGCTGGGCATGGTTTGTATTTAGATTGGCGACAGCCAATCCTTTGGAGCTGCATGAGTCAGTAGCTGACACACTTCCTTCTGGGTATGAATGCCACAGCACACTGGTAGGAGGTACCGCGTTGCTCCATGAGTCATTAAATCCAAAGCACTGAATTTTTCCTGGTCATTAAAGATCACTTGGCTCCCTCAGTAAGAGCATGGCTTTGCCTGGCTATTCTGACTAACTCCTGACTCCAGTAAGCTCCCTCCTGATGCAGTCCCCTCACTGTCAGTCTGGTTTCACCATTTGCTCTTTGCATTCCTGCTAAAGCACTGCAGACTCATGATGTAAGTATAGAATAGACAGTCCTTTTTAGTACCAAAGAGGTCCATGTATTCTTACAGCTCTGAGAAGAGAACTTGATCATCTGCATATGCAGGCCAAAGATGTATGAATTTCTTTTCCCTCCCTACGAAAAGTCCTTGGAGTGAAATCCACCAACCCAAAACTCAAGCATTTCTTGTCCTTTTCAGAGCAGGAAGGAGTTTCCCCTTCCCCACAGCAGGATATGGAGGGGCTTTGAGCTTTGCAGATTTCCAAGGCCCTGCTCAATCTTGTGACAGCTGTAGATATGTTTGTCTCCTTGTATATCTGTTCCACAGAGTGACCTTCTCCTTTTCGTGCCCAGGTGAATGGCAGGTGGTGTCCAGCCATGAGAAGGGTGGAATGTTTGCTTTATAGCTGGCAGGCCAGTCACATGCCAAGGCTGCCGTGACTTGAGGATGTTTTAGCAGCTTTCTGCTGTTTATACACAACTGCTCTAGGCTTGACTAGAAATGTTGGCCGACCATTTATGCTATGGAGCATCTAGCTCTCCTTTTTGACCTACACAGGCCAACGGGACATTCCTACTTTTAAAAATTGCATGTTCTGAACTGATGAGGATGGAAGGGGAAAAAGAAATGAGAAATGGGTGGTCATGCTCCCAGGACTAGAGACAGCTTTCTAGATTTGTGTCTGCTGTAATTTAGCATCTGAGAGGATTTGTGATTTGGAGATATCCTTTCCAGCAAGATTCATGTGTTAATCATGAAGCTTTTAAACAAAATTTCTTGCACATTGCATGTTGTAACCTGCCATCTCTGATCCGTATTTGACCTGGATTTCTTCTAGGAAGAAGGAAATGTCTGTCCTTTAGGCAGAAGTAGAAACTCTCTTTCAAGATAAATATTCCGTAGTCTTTACAAATACCTTATTTTGATAACATGTTTTTAAATTGCTTTCCCAAGAGCCCAATTTCTGTGCTTATTGACATTTTAGTGTATTGATTTGATGGCCCATTTTGACTGATGTGTCAGGTAGAGTTCTTGGTCAGGTTTCCAGTCCAGAGATAAATGAGAACATTTCTTTTAAATCTATTTTTCCAACTTTAGTCTCAAACTCAAAAGCATAGCTGCAAAGGAGGTACCTACATGGAAGAAGTAAACTGTAGAGCTTTGGCTATCTTAATTCCCTAGAATTTCTCTGGAAGGTGACTGTCATTTCAGTGTTTGAAATCTCCTAGCATATTGTAATCATTCTTAACACATTTTGAGATGTTATTCAGTGGCAATCCAGTATATACACCTTTAATCAGAGTTTTTAAAGGCTCAGTTATATTACCAGGATGAGAGGTTAGCAGTTAATAAGTCTTTGACAGGAACAGGGAGTCTTAACCCACTTACTGATTCAATACCTGCAAAACTGCTCAAAGGTCTCAGATTCAGTATTGCTTTTAAGTGGATACTTGCAATAATATTTGTAGCTCGCACACTGATACCATGCTGTGCTTGTTCTGACCTCCCTTTAAGGACCTGATCCAAAACCAATTTTGAAATAAGCGGAAAGTCTTCCATTAATGTTGTTCTTTAGAACAGATCCTAGAAGAAACTGCAGAGGAAGTGATAACATAGTGGTGGGTCATGTGTCTTGTGTCTGCAGTACTGGGGAGCTGATGTCATGTTTATTAGAAGTCAAGATCAGAGTTCACAGGCTCAGGAAATGTCTGCAGAGTTTAGGAATGGTTTGTAACTTCTGTCCCAGTGACAGGTTTATTTGGCACTTTTTGATAAGTGGCCTGTTTGAAATTTCCTCTCCAAGTAAGTAATTTGTAATTCCCACTTGAAAGGGCTACTGTGGGGGATGGTGATGGGGCCATATTTGAAAACCATTTATGGTTACTAACATCCTGGCATCTGTCATCCAGGAGTCCTGTGCCTTCATTGTTTTGGTCTGTCCAAAATAACTTCTTTATATAGAAACTGGAAAACACCTGAGTGCAGATAAAAATATTTCTAGTCCCTCAAACCATATAAATAGAATGGGTGACTAAGCTAAAGGATCATTAGAAATAGTTCTGCTTTTTCCCATGATTGAATTTGATTACTTTATTTGGATCACCTTGTCTCATACAACATTATGGTGTGTTTTTCACTGTTCCTCACTAAAATACCATCATTGTGACCCTTAAAATCTGCCAATTCTGGGCTGTTGCACTGTTTCACAATCCTCTCATTCTGAGCCCAGCTTTTGCTTTCTTAAGCAACAGTGTAGTCTGTTTGCAGGTATTGGAGGTTTCTGCCGCTGACTTCTATTGGCTGCTGAAGAAAGCCATAAAAGCCCTTGTAGTGGTGGTGTAACTGCAGTGCTCTAAAGATATCAAGGAAACAAAGTTTATTGGGAGACATAATGGGTTTTCTTAGATCAGCTTGTGTATCTGGGAAGAACATTCAGAACCTCAAGGGATCTGACAGAGTTGGATCTGAGCTGAAAAATTGTTGATAAATATGTTGATAATTCTTGTTTACCTTCCTGAATTTCAACAGAATTGTCAAGCTCTGTGGATGGGAAAAGCACGCCATTATGTGCTTTTAGGGTAATGGTTAGATCCTAGAACTAACTAGAACTATAACAATGCTTGTTTTTTATGATCATTGAGATTCATAAGCTTTTTTTCATGTATGATTGTGTGACTGCCCCTTTGAGGCACAGAAGGAGTTTGAGGAACACTGGACAGCTGCCTGCCAAGAATGAAAATACCAAATTTCCCTTTGATTTTCTCTATTTCCAGAAGCAATCTGGTGCAATGGACCTAAACTGGGATTTCAGCTACACTGGCTTTTATTTCAAGAATTGGAGCAGGTATTTAGGGAAGTGTTATCAAAACATAGTCTTTTCAGAATTGGCACTTAGGGATGTGGAGGAACCGAACAAACCAGCTGTCAACTCCACTGTGTTTAGAGAGGTTTAACAGGAGTTAGGTTGTTACCAGAGTTCCTGGGAGCACCTGGGTCAGGTAAGAGCCTGTGTGCCTCTTTTAGAACCTGAGCACTCTGAAAATCTACTCATTAGTATGTGTGTAACACTTGTAAATAAACCCCAGATTCCTGTGTCATTTGTGTGCTCTTGAAAGTGCCTCATATCCTTTTTATGGTAAGGTCTAATTGGACAAATAACGTCTTCACTCTTCTGATGCTTTCAAAATCTAACTAGATGGAAGAGGCCTGATTTGCCTGAAGATATGTGGAGGACAAATGGTAATGTTGAGAGGAGAATTTGGATTCTATTTCCATGTTGCTGCCTGTTCACTGGGGCATGAAGTCACATAGGTTAATCTTGAATCCTATTCAAATCTATGTCCTGTCATCAGAGGTTTATGAATTGAATATTTACTGCCCTCTGTCCTCATCTGAGATAAACCAGACAAGACTATCCAAATAGAACTTTATCGTAGTGTCGATTTAGTTCTGTTCTGGGCTTCCTGTTCAGGCCATTTAGTGACGTATTCGTGATGATGTCCTCAGAATCACGGGGAACATACTGCAGTTCAGTGTTACAAGTTGAGTCTGGTTCCTGCCAGCAGAGGACATTGTTGTTCAATAAATTTCTTCAAGAGGCTGTCTTTTGGTATTTGCTGTGGATCTTTACCCCTATGTTTTATAGACTTTTTTTATAGTTGGACATTTTTTTACACTTACAATTCAGCCTATTTTTATTGAAGAATGAAAACTTCAGAGACTTTAGAAAACAAATTGCAGCTGGACTATCATCCAGAGTACTTTTGGTTCTGGCAGGAAACTATCAAAATCCTTGACACTATCATTTGAATGAAACGATAATCTTCAAGACCCTTGGGAAGCCTACTTAAAGACATTATAAACACATCTCACTTAGTCCATTTTTTATGCTAGTCAATGCATAAACAAAGAGCATTTATCTACTAGAGTTCAAGGACGACCAATTTCTCTCCTCCTCCCACCATTTTTTTTGAAGAGGGTCTGTTTGTAAGTAAGTTCTTGATAGTTTGTCTTAAGACTTAAAGTAGGTATTCTGTTATAAAGGTGATTTTGCTTGTCTTTGTGGTTCTGTTGCTCTTTTTCTTTGTTATAAGTGCATCTCAGAACATTTTTTGTTATGATCCATGAGATATATAGATTGTCTTTGATCTGGCCGGCTCAGATTTTGATAGCTCTGAAGCTGTGACTGTGGATCTGTTTTGCCCTAGAACTTCAGTACTTCCTAAGTTTCTGGGTTGTTCTGTATCTTGCACTGTAACCTGAACTCTTTGTCATGCACAGCTGTTGATGCCAAAGCTAGGCAGTTTAAACCTCACTTGGATGTGCCAGTATTTCCAGTCCCTAGACCCAGATTTTCATCTCAGTGATCAACTGAAAATACCAAATGTGCAACAGGAGCTTTTGAAGGTGGATGCATATGAGTTCACCCTTCAGGCTGGAAACAGCTGTGCTTCTGTGTTTTTATGATTCACAGTAATCATTCCAGAAAGTATTTAACTCTGTTTCATGCTTTGTTGTGATAATTTGAAACCAGAATGCAGTCTCATCGTGAATCCATTGCAGCAACGGGTAATGTGGGTGGAACACTTTTGTGCAAAGTGATAGTGAACTTCTCTCCTTTTGGTCATGCCAGTTTTCAGCCAGTAAGTCACTGCTCATGGAAGTGCTGTTGATTGGCACCAGTACTGCAAACACTGTGTGTTGGATGAGAAATCAGCAGGAGGAACTGAAATCTAGGGAAATATTATGCATTATTAGCAAAGCTTTCACCTGCACATGAGAGACATTATGGCAGAAGTTGAAATTAAGGAGGGATTTTAAAAATGATAGCTGTGAGAAAAATGAATTTATGTGTGCCTTGTGCCAAGGGTACCTCTCAATGGCAGAAGTTGGCAGAAGGCGGAGAAAGCGTGTGTGTTCAGCCATTCCTTGATTCCTGGTATGGAGGTGGGAAACAGTTAAAAATATATCAGCCTATTTGTATAAAGGAATCTTTGTTGGATCAACAAGAGAAACAGGAGTCCCTGCAGACATGGAGCAGCCTTGAGTCATATACACAGCAGAGTAGGTGCTCTGAGGTGTTGATGAACCTTGAAAGTGGTCATTGTTGATATGTGATTAGTTGTACCCTCAGCTGAGACCGTGTGTCCAGTCAAATGTCTTATGTAGGAGGTGGGCCCCATAATTTAGAAGATTCTCGAAGAGCATAAATATCTTGTTTGCCAAAACCAAACAAGCCAACCCAAAAATCACACACACTCAAACACACAGAGATGCCACTTTGACAGCAAAAATAGTGATTTAGCGGGGTTTTTTTTGAGAATTCATCTCAATTTTGATAAATTACTTGCTAAATAGAATAATGTGAAAACTAAGTACTTGGTGCTTTAAAAATGTTTCTATTGTTCACTATACTAAAACAATATTTTAATTTACTATTACGTTTTAAAGTTAAGAGGGGAGGCAGGGCTTTAAGCTGACTTCAGTTGGAATGTTTTTTGACTTCTGAGAATGTTGGTCCAACAAGGAGGATTCAAGTCTTTGATAGCCAGCCAATGAACATACTCTTTGTTCTGCTCTTCCTTCAGCACTTCTAATGCCTACCATTCTCCATTACTGTGTTTCTAATGAGTACTTAAATGAAAATGCCCTGATATCACTGCAAACCCCAGACTGTGGCCTCCTATCCCAAACATGGAAACAGAGAAATATTGTTTCCTTCTCTTGTGCTTTAGGGAAGTTATTTTGCCTCAGCACTGTTAAAAAAGATTACGGGAGGACTGGGATGTGTTTGACAGGCCTTGCTCTATCAGCTTCAGTTGCACCATATTTATATTAGCTGAGGATGTGGCTTTGGGTTTTGATTTCTGTTGTTGGTTAAGTCAGGAAACCCAAGTTTCTCTGCAGGGATGCCCCTTTTTTTTTATTTGCATGGAATCTACTTTTAAATGAGGAGCATAACTGACCAAATGTTATTCGTCTGATGGATTAGTTCTCTTTTGTGATTTTGTGGGATGATGCCTCCTGAATGCTGCCAAAGCCAATTGCTTGCCTTTTTCACTTTTCATTCTAAAGAAGTAGGAGTTGATACTTGTAGCATGATGAGTGAACTCTTCAGTGGAGACTGATCTTCCCCTGCCAAGCAAGGAGGCAGGCACCCAGGGGCTGATTGTCAGTAGAGACTGATAGCACTGATGTCAGGGACACTGACAGTGTGCAGTAATATAGGGTTTGACTTCAAAAGTATATCTAGAGCAAGTGTTGCAGACAGGTCTTTAAGCAGAAAAACATGATAGCAAATAAAGAAAAAAACTGAATTTCCTTTCACAGGCCTATAAGGAAAGATGTTGTGAGCTTCATGCTTTGTAATTTCCCTTTCCTACTCTTCCCACTGTGAATTTCAAGAGATCTGTAAAACTTCAGGTTCCACAAAATATGTCCATCTCTAATTATAAAAGTATTAATATTGCGTGTAGCAATAGGAAGTGTGAGGAGAAAGCACTACCCCCTTTGCTGAACACCCCGTTTTTAATAAAAAACAGCAAAATCAAAGTTTATATTAGGAAATGTGAAAGTCTCATGAGTCGCAGCGTCCTCTGAAGTAATTTCTTCCACTGCTAGGTATTCAGCTTCCCATTTACTCAGGAACATCTGTGGGACAGAGAAAGACATGCGACTCTATGTGGCTGCCTCAGCTGACCCTCAGGGCCTGGTAGTTGGGGAAAGAGCAACGTGTTCCCTAGCTGTTTTTTCAGGTTTGCTTTTAACACTTATGCAGACCTGATGATACTCAAGGAATAAAGAAGGCAGTCTAGACTACTTCAACTGAAGAGTTAACAGCTGCTGTTGTGCTGCTTTTAGGGTGGAAGCTGTTGGCTTTGAGACTTCTTGTGTTCTACAAGCAGCAGGGCTGATCTGGCATTTCTCTATTGGGCAGAGCCCAAGTCAAAGTCGGGAGGTCTCAGCTGACTGACGAGTTTTGAAAGTTTGAAATGGATGTTATAGTTCATGATGGAGAAGAATCAGAACTAGTGGGATTGATTTACTTAGTGAACTTTATTATGCTGCAGAGACTGTGTCACGTCTATCCTTACATGGTTATGAATGGAGGACGCAAGAAGTTTTTTGAAATCCTGGTGTCCTCAAACTTTCGTGGCTGAGTGGTTTAAGGAGTGGCCAAAGGCACAGGCTGGCTCCTGCTTCCAGCTTTGGTTGGAAGTGACAAGTCACAGATGAGAGACACTTCTTTTAAGGACTGATGGTATTTGTGTGCTTTCCCTGTTCATTGAAAAGGAATAGGAGGCACTTTGATACATGGTAGAGCTTGAGAGACTGTTTATATATGACTGGTAGGTACTTGTGCCCTTACCTAGGCAAATGTCAGCTACCTTACAATTTCGATGTATAAAACCAGATGGAATGGGTGTGTCAGAGGATGCAGGAAAAAGTTTGTCCCTTCTCTGTTCCTAAAGCTGAGCCTTTACCCCAAAATAATGAGTGGCCTACAGTTGAAACATTTATTTGCTTTATGTTGCAGGTCTCTCTAGTCTCTTTCTTTGTGTGAGACACACATCTGGTTCTTCTGTCCTGGTCTCCCACCGTATTACTGACAACACATATGCTTTAAGCATCTCAGCTTTCCTCTGATTTTTCCCCAGCTGCCTCTGCTTCCAACTGTCCACATCTGGCATTTGTTAGTGACAATCCATGTCATCACAGATGCCTGGCTGTCCACAAATGCAGTCCTGTGCTATGGCGATGTCCTGTTATAAGACTTGGCTTGTAGGACACATCCCTCTCACGATCTGAGGTGTTGGGTCCCGATGCAAAAGTCATAAAGTCCCCTTCTTGTGTCTTAAACTGATTTTTATTTGAGCTATGAGATAAACCCTTCAAATGGAAGCTTAAAAATAACATTCATGGTGTTTTTGAATTCTATCTCATAAATTAGTTTTAGTAAGTTAGAATTTTTGAAGCTGGGGCCTTAAAATGGCAGATGGAAAAACTTTAAGTGAGGCCTAACCTGGGTGATTTGATTTCAAAAGTGAAGGATGATAAGTAGCTCCCGTCAGCTCCATGAGGGTTATGGAGGGCTCAGTGCTGTTGATTACTGGGCTGTTTTTTGCCTCCAGTTCATCAAAGTCTCGTAAGTAAACACTTATCTTTAATCCTATAAGTAAGGCTGTGTGATAGTCAAACACAAGTTAAGAAGGTGTTGTGTTTTAATGTTAAACTTCAGTTTTTCAAATGACGGTCTATCTCTGAATTACATACAGGTGACTTTTCATACGCCTGTGTGACCATTGTGTGTCAGAGTATTCAGTTTTGGAATTACTTAATTGCTCATGCAGACCAATAAATATTGCACATTCATGTCCCAGGGCTGACAGTGTGTGAAAGTAAGAACAGACAAAGAGGACTTTGTGCAAATATGGGGGTCTTCAATTGAAAATCAGCCCCTTCGTGTGAACTGCTTGGGAATTCTCTTTGGGAAATGACTTGAAGTAGCTTCACCTCTAGTATTACTAAACTTCAGTCTTCTGAGGACAACCTTTTCTGATGTGGTTGTCTTTTCATTTTATTTCTACAGCAAGGTTAACATATTTGCTCTTGTTCTTTAATATAGAACAACAATTATTTTGGTATTAGTGCATATATGTTGTTTAAAATATATGACTGCATATAATGTGGATGTGTGTGTTTGTGTGTGTCAGTTTTTAAAGGATTATTAGAAGCAGCTGTGGGTGGAAGAGAAACAAAGCCATGGGTTTGTGAGCCAAACAATTAACATAGGAGTGGAGTACTGCAGTTACATCAGTCTTTCTTTAAAAAGCCAGAATTTCTCCCTTATTCCCAAATGTACATTATTAATACTCTTGGCATGTAACCTAGCAAAATGACTGCGTTTATGAACTTGACTACTTCTTTTAACAAGTTCCAATAACTGCTTCCTAAACCTTGTGTTTTTATATCAATTACATACAGTAAGCATTGAAATCAACCAAAGAGAACTGCTGAGGCCAAGAAGGGTTATTTATGTTAAATGAGGATTGCCAACTGCCAAAAGTAAAATGTGGATATAATTTTATAACACCATTTTATAATTAAAGTCATAAGTGAGGTTTCCTGCTATTGTTTAAAAATGTGTCATGATAAATTTAAATCAAGGATGAAGGCACAGAATGGGCTACTAAAGAACATATCAGGACAACAAAGATGGTACGGCGAACATGTCTGTTGCAAAAGAAAAACATGTGCTAACAATTTCGGTGAAATAATTATATTTATTGCATATAGATTCTGTTTTAGGAACTATAACCACTTAGAAGCTGTTTTCATTCATGTCAGATTGAGGTTAATTTGTTGTTACTGTATGTCTATAGATAGATTTTACTGTCAGAGAAATTTAATATGTTTGTTTAATGATAAGACAAGTCTTATAGCCAGACCAGATTTTTTAAAAGGCCAAGAGATCCAGAAAAAGTTAAGAATTTTGGCTAATATTTATGTGTCCACTGCATTTCGGAGTTAATATTCTATCAAAGAAAATGAAACTTTGGCAAGTAGGTACCCACTGGCCAGATTCAGGGAAACATTTAAGCACATGCTTAACTTTAACAATTTCAGTGGGATGTTGATTTTAATAGGAGCTAAGCACATGCCTAAGGACTCTTATAGGGATTCTTTTTTCAGTTGTCGTCTAAACTTGAAGAAGAAATAACTTCAAATTGTCAAAGTGAACAGGAATAATAATACACCTTTGTTTTAATTTACTAGTTGTCTGAATATATAATTTTGCTACTGTACTGTCAAAGCCATTTATTTCAGAAGATTTTAGGGCTGACACATTACAGCCTATTGGTAGTTGCTAATGCTACCCTTTCCCCAGAAAGAAGTGGTTTAATTTCCATGCATCCGTAAGAGTTAATCACTAGAACATTCCTGACTTCAGTAAGTCATGTTCATGGAATAGGTAAGTAATTTCCAATGTATCATTTCATACATCGCTTTGCTAATATAACCCATGTGTTTCATATCAGCACCGAAAGGACATTAATCAGTGCACACCACTTCTGCCAGACATACTCTGTGCAGAGTCCCTGGTTACATCTCAAATGACAATATGTGGAAAAAGATGAATAACAAAATGCGATAGATATCATTTGTTACACATGCTATTTGTAAGTTCATTGTAGAATAGATCCCATAGAAAGAGCTGATGGTAATACAGCATTAAAGTTACACTGCTAAGCTCTCAGAGGTAAGAAATATCACAGTCAGCCGTACAGTCGTAATTTTGCTACATTGTGCGAATGCATTATTATCACATTAACTATAGGATCACAGGTTTATTTCTACAGTGATACAATATTTTTTTCCTAACTGGAAAAAACTTGGAGGCTGCACAATGTAGGAGCCATTGTTGCCCCTACCAATTCAACCTCATGCCTCGAAAATTTCCACCAAAATGTATGCATTTTTAAGTTGTTTATGACTCATGAAACTAGGGGTGCTGGAATCGAAGGAACTGTATAACCTGGTATAAGAGGTCACTGTAGCCCTGGTCTAACAAATGCTGAAAAATATTCTCATTAGTGACAACAATTCTAACTGAATTTGTTAATACTTTGAGGCAGAATTCATCAAAGTCTGATTTTTCTTGTCCCTGGGGGAAGAAACGTTGCTAGGAGGAGATCATGAGGGAAGGAGAAATGACACAGAATGTTAGGGATGAGAGGAGGTTCTGGGACAGAGGAGAGGTACTGGGGGAGTGTACCCTTAGTCAGATAAATAATCAGCCTAGACCACCCTGACATGTTCTAGAAATCTGTGACGTGATTTCACAGTCTCTCCAAGTAGCTACTTAAAATCTTTTTGACCTCTCGACTTGTCTTGAAAGTTTAGCCCTTTACTCTTCTCCTGTCCGTGGGAGAGGAAGAGATTAACCAATTGTCTCCTTCCACCAAATTTCTTGTCCTGCAAGATGTCCCCTTCTGTTCCTCTCTGTGCTTTCTAAATATTGTTATTTGTTAAAATTTGCTGTTATTCCTTTTGATTTACTGTTTTCCCAAGGTGTTTAACAGGTCTCAACTTTTCTTCTGCTGACTTCTTCAGGTGACCAATGTTACTTTAAACTCTGATTTAGTCCTTTAAAGTGCTTGTGCTCTTTCCTGCCTTGTTATCATCCAGTTGTTTCTTTTTTTAAATACAAAAGTGTCTCTTAAAAGCACTTTAAAGACTTTTGGATACTATTGCACCAAGACAGATGTGTGTAGGATGGAGACCCTAGTGAATGCATTCTCTGTCTCCTGGTGAATGGTTAGCAATGAGTTGTTGAACACAACTTTTAAACTGCTTGTTTTTCTACTCTGTAATCATTTCACAAAGACCATGTTTTTCCTTGTTTTCTTAAAGAAGCTGTGTTGGGAGTGTTACACTCAAAGCCTTGCTTGCCTCTATATAATCTCTCCATGTACTATAGGCCAGTTATCTTGTAAAAGGTCAAATTTTTATTTGTTGTCTTGCATGTATACGAGGTGTTTCTTAAGGTCTTATTTGTCTGGTAGGGGTTATAATCAGTTACATAGATTAGACTAAACATTCCCAAACTTTGCCTAGCTCTTAAAAATCAGTAAAATTATGCTTTCTTGTCTCCTGGACTTCCGTACATGTCTTCAATGAGCACTCTACAGATAACTAGGAATAGCTCAGGGTCCTTCATTTAGCTTCTTAAGGGCTCTAAGTTATCATATGGGGCTGATCTGGATATATTTAACTATTCCAAGTATTTTTGAACAAGGGTGGGGGTTTTTTTTGTTTCTTTTGTTTGTTTTCCATAGTCTGTACTGTGCACTTACTCTGTTGCTATTAAGTTCAGCATTAAGTATCTGATCTCAATTAACCTCCTTTAAAAACTGAAGCAGGAAAGGCCATGTTTAAGCCTTCTTGATGTTATTGATAATCAAGGAAACATCACAGATGCCCTCTTCTATTAAGCAGCCTTGGAAGGCAAACATGGAAATGTCTCGGACCACATAGAGAAAAAGACTATGCTACTGGCAGGGGGGTGGGGGTTTATGCTGCCAGAAAGCTCAAATATTTGTGGATTACTCATTGTGGGAATTGAAATCACACCCTCCTGTGTTTAACAGCAGTAGGAAGCATTTTGTTGTGCTATTTCCCTGGGTGCTCTCTAATGACAAAAATTTGTACATTTCTGTCTGGTGAAATTCAGTCAGAATCCTTGGTAGCTGGACAGAAATCAGGATAGACGTAGCTGCTTAATATGGTTTCCATTACTTACTAGCTGCAGATATTGCCTTGAGGAGAGTAGGCACATAGAATATTTTGTCTTAATTGACTCCAGTTTTTGTCACCAAGAGGTTTCTAATCTTTGTCCTGTAAGTTAATATGTTAAAAAGAATGCAAGGCTTCTCTCTTTCATGTATCTTTTCTTATATAGATACAGAAGAATTTTGAGAAACAAGTAAAGAAAATGCAGATTGCAATATGTAAGCTGAAGCAAAAGGGAATGTAAGATCAGCCAAGAGTTGGCTATTGAAGGGAACTGGAATTTGGTGGAGCTGCTGCTTCTGTAATCAAAAATGCTGTTAGAAGCTGCAGAAAATTTGTATTTGCATGCCAGGCAGTTGTGACTGAGAAGCAGTTATGTAGCATGTTTGCTGCTAAATAGACCTCTCCAAGCTCTGTTGTGGAAAAATCTGCATGTGCATTGTTCACTTCAATTATAAATAAAAATGATTGTTCTTTCTTTGGTTGGAGCTAACAGCCATATGCTGATGCATGTTCTGGACTTCAAAATGAACATAAAACTATTATTACTCTACTTATGCTTAGCACTGTTCTAGGATGAAGCACTGGCATAAACTAAATCCTGGTTTTTAATTGGTAAAGCCTTCAACTCAAAAAGACTGTGTTGCCCAGTAACCTCTAGTATGTTTTGATAGCCTTGGTGGGTCTCATTGTGAATTTTATAGCCTCTTGATAAGACACAAGAAGTATTCATGTTTACAGGTAAACACCGGAAAGTCTTTAATGTTTCTATCTTTACATGACTTCTGTGGGGTAGGAAGTCTCAGTTGCTTGGAAAATGAGGAAATAGAGCACAGAGGAACTACCTTGTGTGGAAACACTGTGACAAAGCAAAACACTGATCCTGGATTTTAGCTGCCAAATTGTTTTCTGTATCTTTTAATCTTTCTAAAAATGAGCTTAAAAGCCACTTTAGGAGCATGCTGGAGAATACATGGCAACTCAGAGTCCCTCTTTTCACCCAGAAATCATAATCTGGATCCAAGTGCATCATTGCCAGTATTGATGAATAGGCATTCTCCAAAAAAACCCCATTTAAAAAGGAAAAAAATCTAGTTCTTATTTGTTATGGAGATCAGTGTTGCACTGAACAGTACTTATCTTGCTCTCTGATTGGCCTTTGGAGCTGTAGCTTACAGGATGGTGAATAACTTCTGGTCTCCCTGGGCCTGCTGTATATTCTAATATGGTTGTCATAGCTTTCCTCAACAGCTTGTACAGCTCTCCCATGGGTCTTGTGCATCATGAGATTGGAAGCAAAATTGCTGGGTGATTTGGGGCTCAAATTAAGAAAAGCATTCTCAAAAAGCTCCTATGAAACTTGCCTGGTTTCATGGTTCATTAGAAACTGTAAACCCCTGCCATGCATGTTGAAAGATTTGCTTAAGTCAATGAAGTCTTTCGAGTGAACCTCATCAGGCAAAATTGGTGGTTCTACAGAGAATCCAGAAGAATATTACTGGTTTTAAACAGCTTTTGCTCTGAGATTTCTTTGATTTGTTTGAATCTGACACAGTAGAGCTGTGGAGCAACTTGAGACAAAATGCTTAAGTGATCTACAAAGCAAAACCACAGTGTTTTGTGAAGTTATCATTAAAGCTGTGTTGAAAACTAGATGTTTTTTTGAAATGAGAGGGAAAATATGGAACTAAGGTCTGCAAAATTGCCTCACTATAATTGCCATAGTGAGAAGCTTAACCCTAGAAACTTCACCAATCGCTAAGCTTCATCAGAGAACTCAGGCTATCATTCCTACAGCAACAGGTACAACTTCTCAGCTGAAGGCCCTTTCTGAGCTGGACCCTCTGTGAAGAAGTGCACAATAGATTAGTTCTCGTCTCAGAGGGCTGAACAGGCACAGGAGAGATTGTTAGGTCAGTTTGAGGGAGCTTTGTACCCAAACTTTATTGAAACTCATTTATAATTTTAAGCTGCTTTGAAAATCTGAGCTGCAGGAGGCTGATAACGTCCAATAGATAAAAATGAGAGAAAGCAGTCTGAGAAAACTGGGTATAAACATGTACTTCAGCTACAAATGGATATCCTTGGGCATTTGCTTCAGATGTTACCTTCCAAGCTGTGCCTGCAGTACTCTTAATGCTATATTTTCATTATATTTTAGTCCCAGCCTCCTGAAGGTTTTCCATAGGCGCTAACACTGGTACTTCTGTATTTTGATTTTACTAACCCACTTAAGTACCTCAAAAGCCTGCTTCAGTGTCTGTGTGGTCCCATTGGGCAGGCTTGCCTAACCAGATATTCATAGTGAACACAATAGAATGTTCCCAAGATGCCCATGATGTACCTTTCGTTGGGAGGAGACAGTAGCATGTATTGAGAGCTATCATCAAACCAGAGATAGCTGCCTATATTGGAATGTGAGGCAACTGAATTCCTAACAACTTTAATAGTAGAGCGGCATTTTCAGAAGGGTTTATTGCTCATTTTGGCTTTTCTTTTTCTTCTCCAGAAGGAAATGACCTTTCCTGTTGAGAAAGCCCATCTTTCAACTTGCTGCAGCCCAACAGACACATGTGGAAAGCTATTTCACTCTAGGAGTGATTTTTTCCCACAAGGTGCTGGAAGCTTGCTTCAGTTTGTTCCTTTTTGTCAGAATTGTTTGGTGTCACCCGTTTCCTTCACTGCCTGAAAACAATATCGCCAGTGGGTGAAGATTCCTGCTGTTTTCTGTCTTTGTAAGGGAAACCAGGAAAGGTGAAACTACACCACTTAGGGTACCATCTAGAATCTGTATCCCACAGGATTTAACCTTCATCTGGCCAATTTCTCCCTTGAATTATTACCCACACCCAGGGAAGTAAATCAAGGCGTATCTTGGCTCAGCATATCTTACTCTATGCTCAGAGTACTCCGTTTCCATCATCACCATGTATTGCACAACTTCTAAATATAAAGCCCTTTCTGATATCACTATAGCAAAGAGAACACAACCTTAAAATCCATATTAAATGACCCTAATTTCCTCTGAGATGTTAACGTGCTGCACTGATTTCAAGTTAATCGAAACAGATGTTTTCTAAGTGCATCAAACAGGATGTAGAAAATTTGGCTATTTAATGCAGATTCAAAGGCAAATTCCTTATAACCACCACGGAAACCATGGCTGTTTGCTAAGTACTGCGAATTGATGCTGTGCTTTTTAAGTGCCACTTGCTGACTTCTGCACACTGTTGACTACATACTGCAGACTTATTTAAAGCTTAGTTATACAGAGGCACTAAAGATAGTTGGCCAAACCTTGTTCTTGGGGACATAATTAATATATCCTGCCGATTTCTTAAAAAGATGCAGGATCAGGTCTAGTTCCTGTGCAGGAGTAAGACTTTAATGTATATTATATGTTCTATTCTGGAAGCTTTGCTATTAAATTCAGGCATTTTACAAAAAAGAGTGATACAAATGGAACCAAATTGCCGGATTCATGTCAGTATTTGTTTCTTTTAATTGTAGATTCTTTGAATCTGTATTTGATCAGACCTATTTCTAACCCTTAAATTCATTACTACCCATAACCCAAAACCAGTTGTCTCATTCCTTCCAGTTCAAAAACAAAGTTAAAGCAAGTCTTTTTAGTCCACGCTATCTATGTGTGTACCTGCCAATTAAGTAGGTAAATAAGTCCAGCTTATGCAATAAGATTTTAGTTGGAGATTAGTCAATCTGAATCCCTCTCTTAAAGTTTCTTCTATATGTATTAAGGGATTGGGCAGAGAACCATCTTAAGTTGACAAATAGTCATGGTACTTCCGTGCATATTACATCTGGTTTGCAGTTTTGCGTTTTTGTTGATCTTCATTACACCTTAATAATTCCAACATGATCAAATTCTACTCAATTAGATCTCTACCAGCACTTTCAAAAATTACCAAGGAAAACTGAGGTGTTTTGGGAATTTCAGTTTCAAGAATGGAGACTCCACAACCTCTGTGGACAATGTATTCAGCTTTTGACCAATCTCACAGTAAAAAAGTATTTTTCCAATGGTCAGATGAAGTTTCCTGTGTTTCAGTTTGCGCTTGTTGCCTCTTGTCCTGTCACTGAGTGCAGCTAAGAAGAGTCTGGCTCCTTCTTTTTCATTCTCTCCCATCAGGTATTTTTACCAGGTAATAAGACACCGCTGAACCCTTTCTTTTCTAGACTGAACAGTCCCAGTTCTCTGGCTCTCCTCCTGTGAAAAATGCTCCATTCCCTTAATCATCTTTGTGGCACGTCATTGGACAAAATCCCCTGTTTTGTTTGTATATTGGGGAGCCCAGAACTGGCCTTGCCAGTGCTGAGTAGAGGGGAAATGTTCCTGATGATTCATGCTGCCTTCCTTCTGTTACAGTAAGGTCTTTTGTCCCAAGACCTCTTTTATATGGTTCTGATATTCTTCACTTCCTGTTCTAAGACGCATTGCTTTGGGACATCAAGCTTGGCACTGCTGAAGCAGGCTTTTCTTCATTTTTATATTAAGACCAGCCAATTTGTAGGAGTTTTTGGAAGGACAGACTATGAAATCTGATATATTTTCCTATTGCTGTGTTCCACCAAAGTGTCAGTCTTAGTAGTATTATGGTATTCAATGTTTATTAAGATCTGTGTAGAATTTTTTTAACTAAGGTGAATGGATAGAACTTATCAGCCATAGCATGAAATCCCTTTAACCTGTGTCAAAGGACTTTTGCATTTGGCACAAGATGGATCCATATCACTTTCTACAGTGTACAGATAAAATATAATCAAACATAACCAGTGAATTTCTGTAAACCAGCTATTAAAATCCCCTCCAGTGAAAAGCAAACTATGGCAGTTGGAGGCTTTTCAGCATCTCAAGTCAATGACATTTGTGTTGATTTATGCTCCAGATGACTGAGAACTCTTAAATTCATGACACTGAGACTTTGTTGAACTCGATGTCTCTAGGCTTTGTCAATAGGCCTGTAGTTTAGAAGCTTGGACAAGACTCTGGGTCTCACCTCCCCGTGGGGACATAGGAGCCCAAGTCCTGCAGATATCAGTGGCAATTTCTCACCTAAATACTTTTGAAGATGTGGACTGAGGTCTCCTAAGATCTGCATGTATGAACTTCATCCAGTATAAATGGGAAGTGATGTTCCAGAACTCTACTTTGTGCCTACTTGTTGGTTGTCTGTTACTGCACTTGCATGTGCTTGAATTATAGAAAAATTTTAGGTTGGAAGGGATCTCTGGAGGTTGTCTAGTCCAACCTTTTAACCTCATCTTTGTAGAGGAAGGAAAATCACTTGTTTAAACTTTCAGCAATAACCACTTGCAGTTGTTTAACTATATATGCCTCTGGGCACCCATATTTAAATGTTTAATGTGCACACTTGCTGTATCAGTTCCTTAATGGCAAATTAAGGACTAAATGAATGGATTCCAAACCAAACACAAAACAGACCAGACACATATACAACCAAGCATCTACAATGCCTGTATAATCCAGACCACATTTATGAATAAACGGATATGTTCTCTTTGGTGATTTTGATAACATGTTGTACTGAGTAGCGAATTCTAATTACAGTTCTTTGATACTGTTAGCTGGGGAAGAAAAGCAACTTTTGCCTTGCTTTTTTGCATGTTTTGTTTTCTGGTTTGTAATTGGAAAGGAGCATCGTTTTCTTTGTGGAATTGTCTATGTTTTATGAATTTGTGGTTAGGAAATTTGAAACGTATTCAAGGAACAGCCATATATTTGACCAGGCAGTTCAAAATAAACACAACGGAGCTTTAATTTTGGATTTCTTAATTTATTTATTTTTTTAACTTCTGGGCAAATGGCTGAGAAGCTGTGAACGTAGTGAAAGCTTATACAGTAATGACTGACCAGCAGACTGGAGGCCTGGAAATTGTTCTGTTTTGTGCAGTAGGAGGGCTTATTATTACATTAAAAGGTCAAATTATTCAAAAACAAATTTCAAATATTTTAAAAATAAATGAACCACTCTTTCATATAATGTACCTTTGGGATATCTTTTGGCATAACTTTAGAACTTACTGCTACTGATCTGTGGTGAAGTTGAGGAAGTATTAAGAGTCAAAATCAGCTTTGGCATTTGTTTGCGTAAGAATACTCAGCATGATTATAACAAAAATTAACAGTACTTTTTGAAGGGCTGTCATGCTTCGTGCTTTGGACTGCAAAGCTCATGGGCAGGATTAGCTCTTACATTCTCAGTGGCAGCATTCTTGGACCTTCAGGTGAGGGATCTAGTGTGGGTGGTTGTCAGGTCTGGGTGACTGTCTCAACTTGGGTCTCCTCCAGGGTGGCACTTTTTGCCTTTGGGGTTTTTTTGAAATCAGAAGTTAAAATCTGGAGCAAAGCAGTAGGTGGCACTACAGACTCTCTGTTCTTTAGGCAACTTTCCACAGTAATTCTCCCTTGCCAGCATGCCCTGAACAAGTGTTCGTGTTTCCAAAAATAACAAGGTTGTTTCCAAAGTTTCTTGAAATATACTCACGGCTGGTTAGTCATTCATAATCACTTCTTTGCAAACGCTGTGGATATTTCACATAAAAGCAGCACGTCAGAAATGGGAGTTTTGCAGGAATTCCCAATATCATGAAAAAGGAGTCCCTGAAATGGTTCTTTCTGGCAGCAGGGATGGTGGATTTACCTACGTCAGTGACTGAGCTGCAGACATTTCCCTCCTCCCCTCTCTAAGCCCTTCCTGGGCTTACAGACTGTGGGCACTGTTTGTGCAGGTGAAGAGGATGTGTAGAGCATTGATGGAAGATGGCTCTTGTTGTCTGGAGGGTCCTTGTGTCAGCTGAAGTTGTCTTGCTCACTTCTGCACAGTTAACCTCTTGTATATGATGTGACAATACTTGGAAGGAATGGCTGTTGTGAATTGATATCCACTGACTTGCTGGCTTTTGCTAATGCTGTATGTGAAATGAAAATCGGGCCCTTGAGCTCACATGACATTAACACCCTCTTAACCTGCATTTCTATTTTATTTCGCTAGAAGTATACAACAGGTACCTAAGGCAGGATCAGCGTGATGGAGCTGTATATTGTTGAATGAATGGAAAAACTTCCACTGATTCTTCAAGCTGAATAATGCAGAAAATAGGAAGCAGGGTGTAATTCTTTAAACTATCTATGACAGCTTGATGCCCACTTGGTTCTGTGGGACTGGCCTGAAGTGCCTCAGCTATAAGTCATGAAAATCTCACAAATCAATGAAGAGGCTTTAATGGTCTCTTGGAGTAATTATCCTCTTTCCTAGAGACTTAGGAGGATAGCTGGTTATGTCTAAGGAAAATATACAACCTCAAGTGCTAGGTGACCTGAGTATCTCCTGGTTGTCCATGCTGCCTCTGTTGGTGCAAGCCTGTGAGCAAGAGATCAGTATTACTGTATTCTCACTCTTATGAGGCTGAAGCAGGCAAAGGCTAGGTGATTGGACCCAAGCAATGTGAAAACTTGTGGCAAAGAACAAACTTGAACCAAGGTTGCCACGTGTTCTTGCTCTGACTACACCAATGCCTTTACTCTGGTCCTGCAGACTGGAATACTTCCCTTTCTGAAAACTTGTGTCCAAACATGTCGTGGTTTGGATTTGTCACTCCCAAGAGCTGTCTCCTGGAGTCTTCCATGTGCAAATTTATACTACATCTTTCTATGGCTTTGAAATTTCTCTTCTCTTCCTCTCTCCCTTCTCTACCAACCTGTCCCATCTGCCTATCACATCTTGACTCTTGCACCCCGATTCCTGAAACACGTGGCATGTCTCTTATTCAGGGAAGTATACATGCACCTGCTTTTGACAGGTGATTAAAAGCAGCTGGAAATAAAGGAATCAGTGGGAAATGTGCATATGTTTAAAGCTTCAGAACCTGAAGATACTGGCCAGGTATGCTTTCCATATGCTTGTGATAGCTCTTTCCTTTCCATTCACGTGGTGCTGGCATACCAGAGCTCCAAGCTACTTGATATCTGAAGTGAAACCACAGTATAAATAACAATCTTGATTATTTTAGTTGACTACGCTGCCGCAAATGTGATTGCCCTTTTTAATTTTATTTCCCAGCCAACCTTTGTTCTTGAAGACAGGGACTGTTTTCTTTGCTATCCAAGAACCCATGGTGTGAAGGAAGAACAATAAATAAAGATGGGAACCGCACAGGAAAGCTACAGTGCGAGACAGAGCAATGTTCGCGATTTTTCTTTTTCTTTTTTTTTTCCTGCTGAAAAAGCAAACATTTGGTGATGTTTCTCTTTGTTGAGATTCTGTATTGAGAGATCAGTCTAAGAAAGCCTGAATCAATTAGAAAACAAAAGAATATTGTCAATAGGTTGTATAATAAATTTCTGTTTGGAATAGACCTGGTACAAACGGATTGCTTTCAGCCTGGATCTAAAAAGGGCACATCCCCTGCCTCTCAGGTGCTTATCTTGGGTCCCTATGCTCATTGCATCATCAATGGAGAGCTGAGGGCTTCAGCTCTGGAATACCTTCAGAGAAACCTCCTCTCCTCTCTCCATGGCCTGCTGGGGAGCCTGGGGAGATTAGCTTCAGTAAGGTGTTAAACTGTGGTATTTGAAATATTTCTACCTCTGCTAAGAAAAAAGACTAGTTTATTCAGCTTTATGGAATGAATTGGGGGTTTTAAGCTCTTATTTTTCCATTTTCTAAACTTGCCATGCAGACTTGAGGCTGCTTAGTTTGTGTGCTGTCGTCCTGTTTCCTTCTAGCACATTAGTAGTGCTGATGATCCTGATAAATTAGGAGGTAACTATGGTTGTCTGGTGACAGACAAATGCTAGCTCTCCAGAAGAACATGTCCTACCCTTGTGGGAATGCTTCTTGGTAAAAAATTGGGATTTAGGAGCAAAATCAGCCACATACTAAGGAAAAGTCAGTTACCTCCTGGGTGTGCTCTGGAAGGGAACTTAAATTCCTGCAACTGTATTTTGCACATGTGGGTTAAAGTATGTCTCTAAAGGCCACTGTATCATGCGGTGTATATACCATCACCTCTAGCATGTTTTCCCCTTTACGTTATAATGTAAATACAGCTGCTGTCACAGGTCAGTGCTGCCTGTCAGATCTTTGTTACTGTAAAACTACAGTTGTCCAAAAGGAGGGTAATAGTCTCTTTCTTTTTCATGCGCTTGTGAACACACTCTCTTTCTCTCCCCCTTGAGAAAAGGAAAAAAAAAGAAAGGATTTGGGTGGTCTTAAGCCTATATTCATATAATTCTAAAGACCAAGAGTCAGAATAGCTAGGAGGCCCTGGGAATCTTTTTAATCTACAGCTGTGCTATCACAAAGGCGTTGCCTTCCTTGAACTTACAACTTAAGGGACTTTAAATAGGGGTTTCAGGAACTTCTTGAAATTGTTATTTATTTCTTGACTTTTGTCATGAAAATGCTTGTTGAGCAAAGACAATGGAAGCTCTAAGACCGCTGCATACGGATGTGTTGGGCTGATGGTTGCTATGCTTAAAAGTAGCAGATGATAAGAGCATCTTTGCTTCATTGAACTGAATTTTGAGAAAGTGTGGAAAAGAAGGTGCAATGTGACAATGTAGAGTCAGTGAAGTTATGGCAGGGCAGGCTCTGGATATACGTGGTAATTAGTTTACTTTCTCAATTATCAACTTGGCTGAGGTTACACTCTGAGGTCAGTTAAGCCAAGAAAAAAAAATCAGTCCTTTCTAATGTTCCCCTTTTAAAAATACACTCTCTGTCCTCTAAAGCTTTTGCACATCTCTAAAGGCACAGCTGAAACTGAAGACTTTTTGAGTTTTAAAGAAAGTTTATACAAAAATCAATCTATATTCCATGTACTAAAAATACCTAGTCAAGCGTTTGTTCAACATGTGTATCAAACCCCCTGCATTGTAGGGGATTATCCCTAGAAAAAACATTGAAAGCCTAGGAAATTGGAGATAATGATGTCCTGAAAAAAACCCTCTTGACATGGTAATATGAGAAGTTGCAGAATCTAAATAATCTTAACTCTACATAGGAGGTGACCCTTCATTATGATTTTTAGAGCCATTGAGCACTTTTATTTCTAAGTGAGGTCAGTGGAAACTGTAGGTATTCAATACTCCTAAAACTCAGGTTCAAAAAGCCTTATTTATTCCCACGTGGACACTGTTTCTTCCACAGGAGAGATTTTAGTACAGTAGCTCAGCAAGGAAAACCTGGGGTAATGATGAGATTATCTCGTAACCTCTTTGAATTCATTTCTATTTAGGGGTTAGGAGAGTTAAAGTGTGCCAGCATATGGGGAAGTTATTTCATCATGCCCTAGGGTAATTCCCAAGAGGTTTTGGTAGTTTCACACTCAGGACACAGATTCTTGTTGCAGCAGATTTTAAGGGGACATCAGTTTCTTTGAACAGGTAAATTGTCTGGATTTTGCAGCAGGGTTATAAATATCAGAACTTGCATTTGTAATCATATTTTCATAGTGCTTAGCACTCAGTAGTTTTTTGAGGAATGACTGTGAGATGATGTTCAAAAGTCTCCTTCATCCTCTGTGCTGGGCTTTTCTGAGAATCTGACTCTGTGCATACACAAGGACAGAGCTCAGCACGGCAGCGAGTGGTTTCACAATCCCGTCTTTATTTGCTGTGCAATGAGCAAGGAATTTTCTTTTCATTACTACATCATTCATGACCTGATGTGGCGGCTCCAAGAATCACATAACCTTATCCTGCACTCACGTTAGCATGAATAGTTTAAATCAACATTTCTGTTGGGGGAAATTGCTGTTTGGGAAATGGGGAGCATCCAGTAGGTGTGTCTGTCAGTATGTTTTTCCTGCGGAGTCTCTGCGTGGACTCAAATACCTGTCTAAATACAGCTCCCTAACACTAGCTGTGCTGTTCCATTGGGGTGGGCAGTGAGTTTGGATCACTACATCATGAGGCACAGTACCAGCCTTATGTGGCACATGTAGATTTCTTCAGCAGGAGCGCTCTTGTCTACATATGCAGTGGTACCACTTTCACAAAAGGTGAAGTTTAATTTGAACTAGGATAAAGGCTGGCTTTTAGTGGGAATGAGGTTCCTTAATATACAAGAAGATGGGCCTTAGTTTGTCTTCAACATGGAGCTTCTTATAGCCTTGTTGGCTGCTCTGTAGGACACTGGGATGTTACAAGAAATGAGACTATGAGAGAAGTAATGTTTATTGGTTTTTTTTTTTCTGGTACAAGTGAAACAGCGTTTGCAAGTGTAGTCTTGTGGAGGCATCAGTATACAAAAGGCATTCTATTTTGGGATGTTGAGATGATAAAGATGCTTAGGATGTCTAGTGAAGTGTTGTCAGTGTGTGACACTGGCAACTGCTGTTTGTGAGATGAGGATAATAAAGATAACTGTGTTTTGGGTAAATCTGTCTTGGAATTTCACTGATAAAGCTATATCACTACACTCGCATCAGGCGGCAATACTGATAGCGGTAAAATTTGATTCGCGAATACCAAACTTTGTCTGCTAGAAACATGGTAAGGAACATGGATCATTTTGATCATTTAGATGCAATTTGTTCTGTTCTTTTCAAGCATATAATCCCGATAGAAAGCAAGGATTTTTGTTAGGGCATTTTTCAATTCAAATGGAACAAAAGCACTGACCACTTGGAGGTTGAATTATCACTTGCAGCTGCACTGATAAAAGAGCAAACACTAAATGCCTCTACAGTTCTGAATGCTTTAGAAGCAATGAAGTTTCTCTAAAGCAGCTGCTTTCTTCACTGTTATCTGGTTTCTCACTGAAGGCAGTATCTCCCTCCTTCCTAGAGCATTCCTACATCTGTCTTATGCACGTAACACAGGCAAGTATCAACAATGGGGAGAAGATCAGTTTAGTAGTCTGGTATCTGTTTCCAGAGAGATGTCATGCTATTATCATTAGGCTATAGCTTCTGGCTCAAGTGTATTAAAACCAAATCAAATTATCAGATGTGGTTTGTTACATTGTCTAGGGTTATAGACTTCTTGTCTCTTCATTCTGAATAGTAAATACAGAATGTATCTGTACATAACAGGTATCCTTATTTTCTGTAAGAAGGGGAAAAAGGAGAACTTCCCTGCTTTCATTGATACTTTGAACATTTATCATAGCTTGAACCTCTGCTATGTTTCTGGAATCCACCTGGAGTCTTGTTATGAAAATCATCATTTTCTCTTTAGTATTGAACATTTTTTTTTGCTGTGACCCCATGATGAACTAATGAACTAAATAATGAACATAATGAACTAAAAAACCATGTGTGAACTCAGCCTCCTGGACTCTGTAGCGAAGATCTTGATGTTCATAGAGAGTCAGAAAAGAGAGGCCTCCTCAGCAATCTCACATGCAGTGTTTTCCTATAAGAAGCAGTAGGGTCTCTGTTTCTGTTCCACTCCCATTCATTTTCACCTTGCTGCTGACAGTCGCTATCTACAGCCTGGAGGTAAGCCAACACCAGTGCCACTTTGTGAGTCAAGTGTCAGGACATGGCATGGAGTGATAGTGCCTGAAATCTTCCTGGGCCCTTAGAGATAACAAAACCAGGTGCTCTTGAGAGCCAAAGTTCAATTCCCATCACCTTCCATCAGGCCTGGGATCTCAAAAGAGCAAGCGGTGAGGCAGTGCGTGTTGACAAGTCAGAGGAGGGGTTTGCTCTGAACATTGACTTTCTGAGGAGTGTGAGGAGGTTGGCTGTATACACACGCTAGATACTATTCTTACATGTGTAACTGGTTTGAAGAGTCCACTTCTGCACTATCTGGGCACTGTAACTGATAGTTGTAACAGATAGTGAGGACCTGGAGCCAGGGTTGCTACTGATGTAAATCGCTGCAGAGCTGGGTAGAGGTAGGCTGACTGGCACCCTGGGCTGTGGCATGCACTGCAGGGGACAAGCACAACACTATGGAGGGCTTGGTAAGCATTTAGATCTCTCATTAGCACCAGTCCGCATGGTCCATATGGCCAAGGCTCTTGTCAAAGCAAGGCAGTGTCTATCATGTCTCCTCCACATATGTTATGCTTTATCAGCTATTGACAAAATGTTTATGTTGAAATTGCCAATATTATTTTTACAGATAGGCAAAACAAATAGTCGCTCATCTGGTTTATTTGCTGAGAAATCAGACTCAGTTCAGCTGAAACTGTTTGCAATCAACCTTGTCAAACTTGGCAAGCAATTTTGGCCAAACTTTCCCACCCTGGAAAAAATGAGTGAAGTGAAAGCTGTCACTTCAGCATTTCCTACATGAATTGTTTAGGCTTTTCTTTCAAAATGGGGTTCCAAGATCAGGTTAAATTAAACTTAATAAAAAAAAATAATTCAAGAAGTAAAGAAGCACCCTCAAACAGATAAAAAACCCTTGCCAGTAGTGAGCATTAGGAAACATTTCTTTCAGTCTGAAATGCATTTTCTTCCAAATTTACCTTTTGAGAAGAAACTTGAGATGTTTTGTTTTTAGAGTGATCCTAAACAATTAGAATGAAAAACCTGGAGGAATATTCCCTAGATCATTCCCTGAGCCAGGCTCTGGTCGATTGTGTACATGTGCAGGGCCTTACTTTGTGTTGAGGAAGCAACGTTATCTGGTCCTAACTATCTCAATGTCACCAGCTCAGTGCTGCAAATCACCCTCAGGACTCTGACCAGTTGTGACAGCAGTGCTGGGACAGTGATATGGTGGTGCATTTTCTTGATGTCCCATCTGTTTATATTTTGCATGAAGGAGTGAGGGTGTCCACAGCATTTTTATCAGATAATGCCATGAAGCAGGATAAATGAGGGGAAATGGAAGAAAGAAACATTTACAGCCCATCACTACAGCAGAAATTTGTCTCAGTGAAAATGAGACCCGAGAGACACTTATAAAAATAACTTAGGATATGTTTAGTTAAAATAAGACTAAATCTCAGCATTTTGGCTAAGCTAAGTGGAAGAATCAGATACTAACTGTACATCTGCAGCCAGAAATATTTTGGACATGGACCTGTTAAATGATCAAATGCGTGTTATGTGTGGAACCTTGTTTAAATCTGAATGTTAATACCACTCAGAAGATTTACAGAAACTGTTTGATTCTTAATACCTCCTCTAAAGATATATCTCTACAATCCAAGTGTGTTTATTGCTCAATAATAAACAGTGTCGACAGGAAACTCATACAGAGTAAACATGATCCTTATGTTTTACTTCTGCATTTTCATAAGAGGTCAATGCCCTGCTATAGCTTGCTTCTCTGAATTCTTAGCAGTTCAGTTTAGATGCCTCTTTAGTGATAACATGTTATCAAAGAGCTTAATTTAGTAATACACTTTTTAGGGCTGTTAAATATTTAACTGGTAAATAGGTCCGTGGAAACACCTTATATAAACAAGCATCTTATTTTTTTTTAAATTTTATTTTCTCCTCATTATTTTCTCATTCCCAAAGTGGCCAGCACAAGTTTAGTTCCACTGACACCAATAATTCTTGTACAAACTGTTTTCTTCTCATATGTTAAGCATTATGTTAACTCAAGCTAGATAAGACAAAATTAAATGTTGTCAGTTTATCTTGTTCACATTTGCTCTTCAAAACATTTGTGATGAAAGACAGCCTTCTTGCTAGATTAGAAACACTTTTCATATTTCATTAAAAGTAGAAACGTTTTTCTGGTGGTAAATGGATATTTTAATTCAACCTCTCTTTTCTACTTTATTGTTCCTGAATGCAATTGAACAAAGGCATTAAAAAGTTTCAGAAGACAAAAGAAAATCTAGAAAACTTTAAAACAATAATTAAGAAAAAACTGAAAAAGAAAAACTAAAAGTTGAAAAGGCAGTCAGCAACAGTAATGTTGGACGTTATTTGAAACAATAAGAAAGAACAAAAAAAGCAATAGCCTTACATGTTTTTTAAAAATATGATTTTAAAAAATTGTAAACATTTTGCATTAGCATTTAATTTTTATAAGAAATTTTATTTTGTAGATCTTTTAAACATGGATTAATTCCATTATGGAATAAAAGTGGGTTCAAAATCTCCTATCTAGAATTCTCTATCAAAATTTTCTATCTAGAATTTCTGTATAAAGTAGATTTCCAATATCTTTTAGTCAGTTCTCGGAAGATCAGTGTTTGACTAGGGAGAGCATCTTATCCTTTTATGCATCTTTATTTGTTAACCAAAATTGTTTTCTTTTCTATTCTTAATTGCAGCATTATAAATTTTGCAGGTTCTGTGAATTGAAACAAGACTCGTTTTCACCCCATATCCTGTCAGAATTCTTTGAACTTTGATGAAAAACAATAAAGTCGTAGGAGCCACTTTATAAGATCCGTCACTCTGGACCTTCTGTATTATGTTTCGTTTTCTTGTGTCTCTGAGCTTTGAGAAACAGAAAATTCTCAATTGTTTTGTTGTTTGTGGTTTTTAATTGGGTTTTTTTTGGCTTGTTTTCTTTTTTTTTAGAAGATTAGATAGATGAATATATATCAAAATAATCATGTTTGCAAATGTCTGTCTTTTTAGCTCTACAGAGTTTAAGTTTGTGCAGGTTGTCTTAGCCGGACACTAGGAGAGCCGGTTACAAGACTGTTTAAAGAAGACAAACCCAAATCAAGTAGTATCTCAGAACTTTGGCTTATAAAAATCGCTATATCAGTTTACATCAGTAAGAGGTCCTGCCCTGTTTGTTATTTGGTGTTTAAGTTACAATGCGCTTGTCTCTTGACTTATCAGCTATGCCTGTGTTAATGGGTGCAGCAGAGCAGGAGTGCATCTGTAGACAATTTGATGTTGAAGAAGAGATGAGCACAGTGTATGCAACTCAAAGGTTTCACTGCAGACATGTAATTCAACCCATAGATTTAACATCCTTTAATAGTTAGAGCACATCTTCTGGTTTAGTTTCATGAGAAAGGATTCGGTTCTTGTGCCCCAGTTGTGCTTTGTGAACAGAACAGAAGTGCAGCAAATGAAGATGACTGAAAGATTTGTTTCAGGAAGGTACTTGCTAATTAGCATTAAAATGTGAGTATAGACACACCCAAATTAGTTGGGAAAAGCAAAGAAACTTCCTTTTAGTCATCTCTATAATTAACTGGGTTCCTTTCAACTGCAGACTGGTGGTTTCAGGGTAAAATTGAAACTACATAGGCTGAGAATTGATTTTTCTCTGGCTCTCTCTCCTGAGCTTTCTTGAATTTGGAAGCTAATGGTCTATATTTCTGCTGCCAGAGCTGCTGACTGATTGCTGGGGGAGAAACCTGCGGGGGGTTGAGACGAAGAGATGAAAGAAATGGAAAACAACGGGCGTGAGATCTGAACCTTCCTGTGCTGAATTTGTTCCTTTGCTAAAACCTACCTGTAATATCTGAGCTGCTGCATGGCTGAAGTTCTCTATTGCCGGCAAAGTTGTTGGAGTGAGATTCTTTTATTACCTACTCTCTTCCTGGCTTTTAATTTTTATTAATTCCTTGACTGAAGAGCAAAGATGATTCTGAGTAACTTCTCTGGTTCTCACATACTTGTGAAATAGCAAAACTGTCTTTTCTATATGAAAGCAATAGCCAGAGCCCACTTACGAGCTTTTTCTTGTGGCGATAGGGAGGGATCGTGGTGTTAGTGAGACAGGCCAGGTGTCTGGGTGCTGCTGAAAGTAAAGCCTGCAGGCAGCCCTCTCTCTGGGGGTTTGGTGAAGTGAGTTGATGCTGCAGTTTGAGAAAACATAAAAAACTCCATGCAGATACTAAAATCTCATGCTTTGTAAATACCATTTGTGATTCTTTAAGTTAGAACAGCTGTGTGAACTCCAAAGTTAGTGATGCGAGTGAATTCAAGTGCTCTTCTCCAAAATGATTGTATTGTAGTCTCACCATTTGAGTTGGGTTTTTTTCAAAGAGTCAGCTGGATTGGGCTTGGGAATAGCAACAGATATTTTTCCAGACATAAGCCAGTGTGTGGTTAATTCTTATATGGATTCATTCATTAAACTGCTATTGTGCTGCAGTTAAGTCCTTTTGTCTGTATAGTTCTTAGTAGCACTCTCTTTTTTTCCAGTTTTTGAAGAAAGATTGTGTATGAATTTTTGCCCATCTCCTTTTTTGCTCACTTGCCAATAAATAGAGCACTAAGTTGTCACAGCTCTTAAATGTTGAATGTCAGAGTAAATTTCAGACTAATCCGTTATGGGATAGCTGTAACCTGGGGCCTTGCAAGTCAGTTCCTGAGTGAAGGGAGATCCCTGGTAGACAGACTAGCCAGATGGAGGGTGCGTAGCTTTTGAGTCAAGGAATCTGCTATGTATTTATGTTTTAATCAGCAACTGCTGTGTGGGCTTAGGGAGGGAGGGAGGCTACAGTTCCTTTAGTCTCTTAGAGTTAATGAAATAAGGATGTATATTTAGAAATATTTGTTTATTTGCGTACTCACATTTACCTATTAAACTCATTCATGGAACCTAGATGGTCAGACAAGACACAGACAAAACCCTCTTTCAGCAATATCAACGCAGGTCCAGCACTTCTTTCCCAGTATTTGTCTCTAAAACTGAGTTTAGAGGGCTGCAGTCAGAGAAGAAAGCCAATCTTGGTGCTAATATAAACAGTTTAAACTAGGAGAAGCAAGAAGGAAGACAAAACGTTTTGCCTGAAGTCACAGAGCCAGGCTGTGGTCTGGTGTGTGCTTGCGACCATTGTGTTTGCTCTACTCTGTTTGACCTTTCTTGAATGCCAAGGCTAAGTTCAGCTGTAAGTTTTTTAGCTCTTTTCATCGAGAAGGTAGGTTTGAACGCAACAGCTGGTTGCCAGTGTTGATAACCGGTCACCTGACTTTTTCTGAAGAATGACTAATTATCCCTGCTTATCCATAGAAGCGGGTAACTCAATCTATAAAAACTGCACCAAGTAATTTTGTTAATCACTGAATCCCAGTGGAAAAAACTCCTTAGAACACTAGTTGTGTTTCCTTTGTCATTGTCTCTCAATGGAGCAATCACAAACTCTTTTCTCATTTTTTCTGATCAATACTTTCATTCTACATCTCTACCTCTTTCCAGTTCCTGTCCTGACCTATGAGAAACTCTTAGGATCGTGCCTCTGCCTGAGCCTGCCCTGCTAGAGATCATTAGAGGTCACATTACCAGAAGCTTGTCTCCTCTTGCTCCTTTCACTAACAGAACAGTGCTTCATGAAGCCCTTGTTGGAGAGTGTTCCTTCATCTTGGCATCCACTGGGCATTATGCAGGCATCTCCTACTTTTTGCTGTTGGAGAAAGAGTGTTCAGCAGAGGTGGTCTTTCCTTTGAAGAAATAAAGAATTCCTTGTTCTGGGTTATGAGTGTGAAATAAGGATATTAAGTGTTGGGCATGGCATTTGCCTACTCTGACAGATTGCTTCCAGCAGAGCATTGTGGCACAGACCATCAGCACAACATATGTTGTGGCGTCATATAGAAAGAGAGCCTGTGGGACCGGTCTTTAAGGGATTTGCAAAAGAAAAATAAAAGTGTGTTATTTATTGTGCAGTCAGTATCACTTTTACCCTGTTTATTCTAGGTTTCAGTGCATAATTGTGAAGTTTTTGAACTGCTTAAACAACTGTTTGCTGGCTACCTTTAACATACTTAACTGTTCTTTTGCAATTGGGAGGCAAAATGTCATTACCTTTCACTGGTAGATATTTTTCTCCCCACATGAAATGCTAAAAACATTTCTACAAAAGGGGACCTGGGAGCACTTAAAGACATTTATTATTCAGATCTATTTTTAACCAACTAATACCCTCTTAAAAAATAGCTCCTTTTAACTTCTCAAACTGCCCATCTTGAAAGGACTTCATTTTTTACATCTTGTATTAAATTTATTCTTCAAAATGTTTTGACAGCTTCTGGACAGCCAATCATACAATTAGCTAATTCTTTGGGCTTTCTAAGGCGGTTGCAGTTTCCAATGTAGTCATCTTCTCAGATAATATGGTTTCTGCTTGAGAGTTAACTGGTTCAAATTTACTGTATTTTGCAAGGGATTTCAGATCTGGCATATTTCTTTTGTTCTGGTCAGTGAGTTTATCAATATGAATGTTTTCTGACAGAATAAAATTAATTGAAGTTGTCCTAACTGAGAATCTGCATATTACTTTCGAAAGCGGTGAAGCTGAAACCCCTTCATCCTTCTGTGTGAAATGCAGAGCCTTGCGCTGGAGCTCTGAGTGCTGAGGTCAGTTCTGGCCTTATTACAGTCAGTGGCAACGTTCCCATTGACTTCAGCAGAGCCAGAATTTCACCCTTTATTTTTATGATTCCTTAAGGGGAACTCTGGGGAGGAGAGGCAGGAAAGCATGGCTTTAATGCTAGTGAAAGGAGCCTGGATTCATACATAGAGCTCAGCAGATGATGGAAATCTGGCCTATTCAAAATGGTATCTGAGGGTAGGGCATTGAGTCATACTTGCTGATGGGGCTCCATGCAGAAGGGGAATGGCTTAAGGAAGACAAGACAATCAAGGAGGTGGTGACAGCATATTCAGAACACAAGGTTTTTGATGTAGATTATAGGAGGAAAATAAGGGGTGACCAAACACAGAAAAACAGAAACCCCATAATGATCTAAAAAGGAACAGAAACTTGGAGTGGGTGTAAGACTGGATATAGCTCTGTTCTTAGGAAATGATTTTAAAATTGCAAGGAAAATGTAAAAATAAGTAAGTACAGATGAAACTGCAGTATTCAGCTGTGGGAGAGAGCTTGCTGCTCGGTGCTGCTTGGAGGTGTACAGCTCATGCTGTGGAGGCTGTCTGATATTTAGAAATACCTGGGCTGAAATTATCAAAATATGGAATTATATGCAAATCCTTGATCCATTGTGTGACTTCCTTATACTTGCCAGGTACTGCAGTGTGCCAATCTCAGTATGAAGCCTTTTTATTCTCTGAAATTCAAGACTGGACTATGCAAACGTATAAATAGGATTAATGAATGCAGCTTGTTACTGGCTCTTGATTGAGACCACACATGATGATAATCAATCACTTTGGAGTGCTAATGGCTTTGGGTGACTGACCCCTAACCTAGTCTTTGATGGCCATCTTGTCAGGGACACTGAGCAGAGAGCTCTGGACAGCGTCCACTGCTCTGTAAAGCAGTCCAAGAAACCCTGGCCAGATGCATGTGTTGACTAGTGAAATGATGTATGCTGCGCTGTACAAATTGCCTCTATGCTGAGCTTTTTCTTCCTACAGCGATAGAAGATCAACTTGGGTTGTGCCAAGGAGATTTTGATGAGGAGGTCCTGTGAAGAAGGAGATAGGAATTGCGTAAAGGAAGGGGTGTTAGGCTAAAAGTCCAGCTGAATTCCCCTCAGCAAGAGGGTCTGGCAGAGGTGTCGGTGAATTGCTTCAGATGGCAGTTCTCTGGTGTCACACAAAGGAGGGATGGCAGACGAATCCACTGGATGCCGTAGCCCTGTCTCCCTCGAGTGCCAGTGTGTGTGTCCTGGGGCAGATCCATGGTGTGAGCACTGTGTGGAGGGGAGTGCTGAGATTTGTCGATCTTTGCTGTAAGAGTCAGCCTTTCTTGAGGCATGGCTGGGTCACACTGTGTCCATCTTTGGTAGACTTCTGGGAACACGGTGTACTTTTCTTTGTTGTCCTGACAGTGTATGTCCTAATTCCTGAGGATACATCATTTTTAATTACATTGAGACTACTAATAAAGAAGCTTCCTGAATATATCTGTTCCCTTTAGATTTGATAAATCCTAATGACTGGTTTAAATATGCTGTAATAAAAATTAGCAGATAGAATATATTTCATTGTCCCAGACAGCAATCTCGGTAAGATAATTTAGATGGCACCTTATCTTAAGCAGAATAGTGGTGAGCTAAGAGAGACAGGAGAAATAACTGTGAACAAAGGTTTGCAAAGGAAGCCTGTGGCAGACTTCTCATCCCAGGAGGAGGATGTACAACAGCTACTACAGGAGACTCAGGCCTTGCTTCACAGCTGAGGTTCCCCATTTCCTGCTGCACGTTAACCCTGACTTCTGTACTGTTTGATTCTGCAGTAGCTGAGGGTGAGCCAGATTTCCCCTCCTCCCTCCACCCCAAGCCCCAAAATATAGAGCCTTTTGTTTGGACTAAAAATTACAAATTCAAGTGGTTCATTTTTGAACAGTGAGATAAATTGAAAGCAGCTGGTCCTGGAATGGCTGAAACGAGTCAGGTTCCTAGGGCATTTGTATTCATGGCTGAAAGTAGGTTTTTGGAGAGTCCTCTGAATGCAGGTCTGTTGTATGGCTGAAGGTAGGATGTTCGGAGCAACAGCGAGTGTTTTGTAGCAGTTGCCGGTTCCCTGCTGAGACATTGCTATCGTTTAGTTGTATCACTTACCTCTGACTATCTGTCCATTCACCTCTATTTGTTGCTTTGTCATAAATAATAATTACAAGGAAGCAGAAAGGAGATTGGATTGGAGCCCCATAGCTGGCACGTCAACATAGGGAGATGTCAACCTTACCCTGGGAGTTTTGAGTAGCATGATGTGATTGCAGGAAAGCCTGTTTCCTACAAAACTCCAGGCTAAACATGAATTCACCTTTTGAAGTATGCTAATCTCTGGAATTAAATACAGCTCTGCACACCTGATGTCATTTTCTAATGATATCTGATTTGCAGTGGCATCAGTTCTTTGGGATGACATTTACCCTGGTGCTCTGGACTTTAGATCTTTCTTCCATCTTTGAAGAATGGAACATTTACCAGCAAGAGACAGGTTGAAGCCCAGGGACTGCTCTGGACTTTGAGAGTTAAGCACAGGCAACGAGAGTGACTGTTTTTTTGAAAGCTGACAGCAACAGGCTCTGAATTGAGTTCCCACAGCAGATGATTCATCTCTGCACTTAAAGCATCAATGCTGCTGGCACCGTGTCACAAAGTTATGGAAATTCAGACTGGTATGCCCACAAACCCTGTATTTTTTCCCTAGTGCTGTTCTTCTAATGAGCCTACTGCCTTCTCTATGTTCCTTACCTCTCTCCAGTCTTTGGATTTTCCTTCAGAGCTGTCTATACTATTGATTATCTCTAGATCCCAAATCCAGGTGCCTTGTGATTGCCAGGGGCTGGATATGTTGGCTCACAGCTTAGAAAATGGTCTTATGCTGCAAGGAGTGGTTAAATAATACTTAGTATAGGCTATAAACCACTGATCTGGAAGGGTTAGGAGCTAAGTTTTAATATCGTTGCTCACATTCAATAGTTTGAAATACTTCTGGGGAGTGGCTATAACAAAGATAGAGGCAAAAGCCGGATTGGTGGAAGAACTGTTCTGTCTTAATATTGGGAATTCTCCTCTTGGTCTCTCCTGTGATTTTTTGACATTTCGGATCAGTTTTAGTCCATTGAGGGATGTCTGAAAGGGGACACTGAGGTTGTATGTTCAAGGCAGTAAGTTCTGTGATATCATGATTAGAGCAGAACAGGAATTAGTGTGGCTGCATATAATTATAAAGTAGTATGGAGCATGCAGTGCAGAAAAGGCTATTTCCAAAACAGCTATGTTACTTAGATCCCATGGATTTTGTGCCTTTGATATTGCTTTGGCTATCTCTTATTATGGGCTTCCTTCAGCAACAGGGCTGGATGTTCAGTTTTGACAAGCGGCCAGACGTTTTCAGTTCTCTCAGAAAGGTCATTGAAAGTTGGTCTGACTATCTAACTGGAAATCTCATGACTCTAGGTCTTCTCAGGAGATTTCTTATTCTTCAGGTTTTCCCTTGGCCCGTTGGAAATGTTAACAGCTGCCTTTGTTTCACTACTTCTGGACCTAGACCAGAGACAGAAACAGAGGCATGTGTGCTGCAGAAGACTTCAATTGTAGTGCATGACCCATAGACTGAAGTTGAGTGAGAGAAGGATTGTAGGTTGCCAATTTTACCTCATATTGGGCACTTTACTTGGAGTTGCAACTGCAAAAGATGCATGGCAGTGAGAAAACTTCAGCATCTATTAAGGAAGAAAAAGTGAGACAGGTTCTCTAATTAAAGAGAAAAGATTTGAAATAAGTGTGTAAAGCAGATAAAAAACCCCCAGGCCCATATGAGAGTCTTGTCCTAAAATAATATCAATTGGCAAGAGATTTTAAAGCAAATTGAGTAGAATCAGCAGCTTATTGTGATGCTGAAAAAAGATCACTATTTCTACTATGCATTGATGACTTTATGAATTAGGTGTTAGAGACTAATCAATCAGTCATATAGTCACATAGAGCACAAAGTCAAGACAGAGGCTGAAAGTGTGGATTTTTTTTTTTTAATTACAAGAAGGACAAAAGAGGGAAAACTACTGGTGAAATTTTCAGCAATACCTTTTGACACCTGAAATGAGAATTGAAGGTGAGAGTTAGAGGAGGCTTTATTGCACACACCTGCTAAAATAGCATGACAAAGATAAGTGTGTAGGATTTTGATTAGGTTCTTTTGCTGCCTTGGTTTTCTGTGAAGGCAATGCATTTTTATAGTTGCAGATTTCATTGAAAAGGGTAGAAAGGCAAGAATCTCTTTGTGACTGTCAAAACCTGAAAACTATTCCCAACTCCTGACTTGGGTGAAAGTCTTCAGTGGAAACAGTTTTTTTTTCAGAAAAAAATGCAGGTTTAGCTATGACAAGTGTTTCACAAATAAAGACCAATTTTGCCAAGTTGTTTTTCTGTTAAAAACAAAAAAAAATTATCCAGATCAGGTAGACCTTGAAATCTAACTATTCGGGGGGGGGGGTATGTTTCAAAATTGTCTCTTTAAATACTTCCAAATTGAAATAAAGTAATCCCTTCATATCAAGTTAATATTTAGTTTGGACCCAAACTAATTAAGTACAATTTCCTGACTTGCTGTTATTTTTCAAAGACATTTGGATTTGATAGATCCAAACCAAAGTTCTACAATTTTCAGAGGCAGCTGCAAAGTCAAAATCGGTTGTTTACATAGTTCAGCTTCTGAATACGACCCTGCTCTTATTCAAGGCAACAGAAATCCTTTATCTGTCATAAGGTGATGGAAGTGCTCTGTACTTTTCCTGCCACAGCAGACAATATTTTGCGTAAGTGGGAAAACATTCCTGTTGCAGAGCAGGCAGAGCCATGAAGTGGAATGTCAGCTCTTCCAGCTTATTTGGAATCTCCTTGTTTTATTTTGTTAGATTAATTAATATTTATCTGGCTCCATGGCTCTGATGTGCTTCCGATACTCAGAAATATTACTCATTCAAGAAGACAAGTGTGATGCCCAAGGTAGTTGTAAATATACATATATTTGTACTCTCCCTGTGTTTATGTTCCTTAGTTGGGTACCAGCCGGCTTTGACTTGAAGTTACAGTTTGCCATTGAGGTCAGCAAAGAGCAGTTTGCACACAGCTTTAGCCATCCTACTGTCTTGCAGAGACTGCTGTTTGATTGTTACTTAAACAGTTGCCACGCTTATGGGATAGCAAATTCATAAAACCCTTTTGCCTCAACTCAGGCATCTGCTGTGCTGATTGGAGGGGTCTGCTGAGGCCTTCTGGAGGCAGTGAGGTACTGTAGGGAGCAATTGTGGATAATTGCAATTTCTGCCTTACTTATCTTGCCAGTAAAAGTCATTAAGACTTTTTTATGAAACAAGTTTAATTAATTCACTTGAATTTAATGGCCATGTTGCGATAGTCTGTCACCCATTTACAGCATTATTTTTTGAATGTACACAGCCCTTTTAAGCGATGAGAGCTGGCTTTGCTAGATCAAGTTGTCATTACGTTTAACTAGGTCTTTAATTATAACCAGATGGATGAATTATTTTAATCACTGCTATATATCTTAACAGTAGTTTGTACATTGACACAAAGTTGAGAACATCAAACAGAAATTAAACGCTAGAGCAGGAAAGCTGCCAACCTCTAAGGGAAGCAGTTGATCAGAACCTGTCATCTTAAAAGGCTCAAAGAATGCAAAACAAACATTTGGGATTAGTACACTAAATATGGTTTATCAGCCCCACTCTCTGATAATTCATCTATATCATTTATTTTAATACTCAGCCGTGTGTATCTCAGACTCTGTAATTAGAGAGCTTCAGGTATTCGCTTCTTCCTGCCTTTGAAATAGTTTGCTTTGAGGCTGTTCAGAGGAAAAGATACAATTATTACAAGGCTATTTGATGCGCAGTACAAAAGAATATTCACGTAGAACTGTTCCTTTGTGTATAACAATTGGCAACTACTGTTCACATTGGCACCTACCTTGATTTTCATTCTAATCAGACCGATGGAAATAGAGGAAAGGGCTTCCAGGCTGAGATTGTATTATCTCAAGAATAAGACACCATGGATAAAAGCTGGCTCTACACAAGCATTTTGCTGCCTGCTAGCACTTTACTCAGAGAGAGGGAAGGAACAGTGGGAGTGCTGGTGAAGATTTTGCGTACCATGTGTCACAAAAAACTTGCTTGCACCAGGTCCTGCACTGAGAGTGCACAGTGTCAGATAAGATACTAGGAGACTTGATCTTCCATACCATGTCCGCAGAGGAATATCCCTCATCCGGTTAGGAAGAGGCTTAGATACATTTCCTGCATTAGCCCCTCTTTTTCACTTCTCAGTGGGGTGCTGCAGTCTGCTAGTCTCTAAATCTGGGGTGTCGGGTTAAGATGGGGAAGAGTGCTAAGCTGGGCATGTGTGCATTTCTGGTACTGCAGCCGAGAGCAGCGATGTGCTGTGGTCCATTGTGCCATGCACAGACAGCAAGGTCAGAAGCTGTCTGACATGGGATTTTCTGCGTCTCCCCTCTTGCTGGAAGGAAAGGAAGGGAGCGCAGGAGGTCTCAGTACCTTCACCTTGAGTAAAGCCTCCAAAGGGACTAGAATTAAACTGAATGTGATTTTGTTAGAAACACCCAGGGTGATTTTGTCTATTTGATGTTTGATTATGCAGCAATTGCTTTCTAATTATGGCTTGATTTGAATGAGATTATTGTGCTCTTGATCAAATGCAAGTGCTGTAATAAAACTGCTGCATTTGATTGTTTTCTTGCCAAGTAATAGTGATGTATTATGTAGGATTATATTATCTTTTGAGAATGTTTTGCATTTATCAGCTCGGATCCAACTGTGGCGTTTATTGTTTAAAACAAGGAGCAGGTATCCATGAAAATCAGTGAAGTTATAATATTCCACTCTCACTTTCTCTCAATTTGGAATTATTTTACTCTGCTAAATAAAAGCACTGATTTATACTTTATGTTAAACAATATTTTATATGTAAAAAAGCCCTCAACTGTGACATGCTTTTCACTCAGAAATCTTGCTCTCCAGCCACAACCAAAATGCTTCTTGCTGCACAAGTGCTGTAGAGTTATTTTCAAATTCAGATTTTTTTTTCCCCTACAAAAATTTTTCCTCTAGAAAATTAGGCAGTTCAGAAAATGTTAGTGCTCAGGAGCTTCTTTACCTACCCTATAAATGACTTCTCCTAGGGAACTGGATGAATCTGTGAAAGTCAGTTCTAAAGGGCATTTCAGGGACTATAAATACATTCCAGATCTGCTGATCAGATTCTCTGTGCCTAACTTCTCTGACTGAATAATCTTATGAGGTGACCAGGTAGTGTAAGCTTTGCAGGTGGGAATCATATTTACATCTAAGATACGTAAAAGACTCTTTTTACATCACTTTCTTCTTGTTTCTGAACTTTTGCAATGGTAGCGATGGCTATATCTGTATTTAGAAGGTACCAAAAGCGAGCCTCTGTTGTGCAAGTCACTATGAAAACTACCAACAGAGCTCATCTGGAGAGAATGGCAGCAGGTACAGGCAGAAACGGTGGGGCTGATGTGGGATGAGAGGAGGGGTGGAACACCCAAGCAGAATGACCAGTATGAACCTAGCGAATGTCATGTTAATTATCTAAAAATTCATCTCTCTAATGGATAGTTTAAAAAAGCCCAGAGCCCAGCATGCAGGAACTTGCATCTTTGACAACTAAGTCTTGAAAACTGAGAGCACTTTGCCACCTGAACAATTCCCTTTCCAAGGGATATTGTAAATGCTTTTTCTCATTCAGTTCTTCTTGTTCTGTTCCTGTAGTTTGTCCACATTCAAAAGCAGAACAGGCTCAGTCTTCCTTGCTCAATACTCACACACTGAAGCAAGTGTTAGCCAGCTAGTGGATATCTGAAAAGGCAACGAGTTTAATATGCTATTATCTGCTGTCTCCCAGAAATCAGCAAAACAGATGAGCAGGAATTGGAATTTCCATTCAGGGCTACATTTCAATATTTACTTTGACCTACATGGAATTGAAGACTTATGCAAGTTGGAAGCAGCTTCTGCATGTCATCGAGTCCACCCCTGTGCTCAGAGGAGGGCCACTTTCACAGTTAGGTCTTTTCCATTCTGAGTCAGAGTAAAAAGTCAAAGTTTATATACCTTTAAATCTGATATTTTAGATGTATGAAATAAAGGGAATAAAAAGCTTTGATCTGGGAATGATGAAATATTTTTGATCAAAGTAGAATATTGTTGACATTTCTAAATTGGAACACTTCATTAGAATCTGTTTGACAATAAATTGCATCTGCTTGCAATACTATGGCCTCTTATCAAGAGTGGTAGTTGCAGCTGCTGATGCTTCAGTTTTCCCAGTGTGCCATGCTTCTTTAATTACACTTCTGATGATGTTCCTCTTCCTCATGACTTCCAACCATAGGTATACTATTTTTCCTAAATTGCATACGTGCTTTTGGCAGTCTCCCGTGCTACTTCCATCTTTGATCTTTCACGACTCTTCTAAAATTGCACTGGAGCTCCATAGTCTCCTTCCTGCATGCATGTGTGTGTATTGGCATTTCTAGATGATCAAGAAGTTGCCCTTTGCCTAAGGAATATGATTATTGTTTTAAATAGACTTTTCTGCTCAAAGCCAGAGGCTTTTATAAGCTGTTCCTACATCTTCTGTTAGATAACTGTGGTTAATAGAAAGACTGTCGAGGAGTTAGCCCTTTGTCTTTCATGGGAAGGTGGATGTTTAAGCGCTCATTGTGGCCATCACAGGTCTCCAACAACAGAGAGTGACTGGGTTAGATGGCTTTTGCAACGGAGACTTACGGAAATGGACCAGGTACAGAGATATGCCATATCAGACTTAGAAGCTAGTGTCATCTTGTGGTATTATTGATGTTGCTGTTAAATAAAAATTGAGACTCCTTGTTTTTGCAGGCTTTTACACTTGCTGTGATGATGAAGTGCTTGCTGGAATCATCTGGGGGAAAAAAGGAGAGCCTTGTTTTTTTACACTGCTTCATGTGTGGTGGTCAGTGTGTTGTGGTGACCCAAAGGGCAGACTGTGTGTTAGCTCACCTATGGAACAGTGTGTGAATTTACACCTCTAGGCCTCAGTGTGCCTGTTGAATGATGATGGCTTCTTTGCATCTTCTGTGCTGCTTTTCGTTCAGCTGTTCCTGAAACTGGCCAGATTTGCACACTTGCAAGATGCATTAGGGCAGCGGGACAAAGGAGCTCCTCCTATGAGCTGGGCCAAAAAAACAAAGTCAAATAAAACCTCCATTCATGGGTTGAAGGACGATGAAAGGCAGAGAAGAAAGATGACACAAAGCTGACAGCTGTGGCACACGTCTCCTCTCTTAGCCAGGAAAGCTGACAAGTAGATTGCTCAGGACAGGCACTTACAGGTTACCCTGTCAGCTACTTGAATGCCTTGTCTTTTATCTGCCACCTTCATAGGAAAGAACAGAGGGAGCTTGTGCCCATCTGATGAGCTGGTTCATACTGGCACATCATCAGCTTTAGCAACACATGAACACAATATAGTCCAAAAGCTGCAGTTGAGTTACTGAAATCTTTCCTTTCTATTTTCTTGCATACGTGCATGCATGAAGACACGTTCCTGCCCAAGCAGCCGTGTGCCCTTGAGAAGTCATATTCATAGAAGTAAAATTCTCCCTCCCATGAAAACTGGTCTTTTTTTTGTCTCGTAAAGCCCTGCTCCATTAGTCACCGCATAATTGTGTGACTATATTTGGGTAGGGTAACTGCTGCAATGTACAGAGCTCATTCAGGCTGTGCGCAATTTCAGCTCTTTTGTCCTGCTTCTGTCTCCACTGGACAGAAGGACAGCAAGGACTGTGACGTCTTTCTCCTAATGTTTGCTTTGAGTTTCATGTAAAAGAATTTATTTGTGTCTAATCTCAGAATGAGGGAGAAAGATGTGAATCTTCCTTTTGTCTATACTTGGTGCAGCAGCATGGGGTGGGGGGAAGTGTTTGGTGATCTAAGTACATTCATCCTAGTGAAAACTGACAGTGCAACTAAGCAGAACTTTCCCAAACAACATGAAATCCCGCATTTCCTCACTTCAGTTGTTTGATGTTGAATATTCACTTAAGATGGGGTATATGTTAGAGTTGACACAACCCCCCTAATATTTAGTTTCAGACTAATAATTGTCTTGTTTCACAGCTCAGCCATATTCAGATTTCCCCAGAAGGAACATTACTTCCTTTGCACAATTTCAAGTTATTTCTGACCATGACCATGATAGAGTTATTTGACCTGGCAGCAAAACTACTTCATGCTCTATCCTTGTTACAGAAATGACTCAATGGTATCTCTGAAAAATTCAGCCCGAGATCAATATAAAACTTGGAAAAGATCAGCCTGAACAGTTGCAGTGGTTTCGGTGATACCCTCTTCTAAACAAGGAGGTGCTAGGTCAAGTGTGTCAAACTCACACCCCACGGGCTGAATCCAGCCCGACACCTTGTTTTAACCAGCCCGACACCTTGTTTCTACCCAGCGGCAGTACCGAGCTCGTTGCCCCTACGCTCCTGCCAGTGCTGGTCACATGTGCAGCGTGTGTGACACGTGTTACTCTGCAGGAGTAGAATGGCAGGAGCTGTGATTTTGACACGTTAGTGCTAGGTAATGTTACCTACTGTTACCTTCGAAATTAAAGGCTTACTCTTTTCCTGCTGATGGCAGAGGTAAAGATATCACTGCTTGTAATGAGAGCAAATAGAGTTTAAGACTCTGTTTAAAAAAAAAAATTAAGAAGTTGTTATTTTGAGTAGAGGCAGGATTCGGTGATATGTGTGCCTGCGCTGTTTTGCCAAGTGCAGTCTAGGAAGGTAGATAATGACTGTGACCATAGACACTAAGTACTATCTAGAACTTGACTGAAAATCAGGATTTTTAGCAGTTGACTCTCGGGACTCTTATGTTAATAAAAATAAATGCTAACTAGGGAATCTTTCAGCACATATAGTAATTTCTTTAACACATCATCCCCTCCTCCTTTTCTTCTCCAGAACTGTATAGTCAGTGTTTATAGAAGACTAAACATGCTGTGTGGTATAAGAGCTTAAAGATTAATTAGTAAACAATTATGGTACACTTTGAAGAAGAGAAGGGTTGAGTATGATTATGACAGAGATGCATTTGTGAGCTATGGGCCATTCAGAGTCCTGCAAGTAATTAAAGATATGTTTTGTATCACTTCAGTAGTTCTCTTTTAATTAGCTTGTAAAAATGTATATATCTGCGGTATCATCAAGCAATATTCTTGAGCATACAGGTTTTGTTGTTATAGATTATTTGAGATGATTGCATACAAAGTTTTTTTGTGGTTGCTTATTAAATGAATTTAACGGCCTACATTCTCAATCACTATAAATCAGTGTCACTCCAGGCCAGGGAGCTGAGCTGATTCATACTAGGGAGAGCTGCATTGAATGGGGATTTCTGGATGTTGTGATCTTTTATTGTCAGTCACTGGAGTGCGGTCAGGCCAAGAGACTATGCCCCTCGGCACTTGAGAATGGAAAGGAAAAGATGCTTGTTTTCCTTGAGGTCTCAGTACTATGTACTTTCCCAGTGTCAATTATACTGATGAGGAAAAAGATTCATTTACTCATTAGACCATTCAAAAGCAAAATAGATCATCTGCATCTCAGGAAATCTCAGTTCCATCCCTTTTATTGCCATGCTTGAGGAACTCATTCACAGCCCGAGAAAAATGGTTTGTATTTGGAGTTCTTTAGCTGGTTAGGAGTGCTGATAAACAGTCCCAGCAAAGCTGTACTGCTTGAGGAAAATAATATATGGGCACAACAAGTTAAAACATAGAAAACAAAGTTTTATTGGAAAGTCAAGGTTCCTGCTGGCGAGACCACACCAGGTTTTACTGGTTGAGGTCTGTGGAGAAAATGCAACCTGTTTAAGGGGAAAAAGGCAAGATTTGTTTATTAAAGCATTTAGCAGAAAAAATGTGAATCTCTGCCAAGGGGCAAGAATTTAGATGACCTTGGCTGCAATAACAATATATTGTTCCCATTCAATAGAGAACAGAAACAAGGAGCTGGGCTCACTCCAATGTCAGAAAAAAATGTTTGTGTTCAGTACTTTAGAGAAGCGTCCTGAAATAGTTCACCTTAGTGAAAATATTACTTCTGGAATATTACCAAGGTCGGCAAGACCCTGACTTATCAATCCTGTTAATGTTCACATAAATTCAAGCTGTCAAATGCTAACTTCCCCAACCAAGATACTATAAAAGACTTTCATCTATGCCTCCCTTCTCTGTATTTCTTTCCTTTTTTGCACATTTCTGTCCTTCTCCCATTGCAATTTAAAGGTTCAGCCTGTCCATGGCAAGGCAGGAATTCAAGGCTTTAGATTTTCTAGGCCTTAAATGAGGCAGAAAAGCTTGATTCTGCAATGTCTTAAAACAAAACGTCCTCTGAGAGTAGTGATGTCTGCAAGCAGGATGTCAGTGTCTTAACGATGATCTGTTGGATAACCCTCTGCTGTAGTTATGGTTCTAGTAAGTAGCAGTAATGGGTTAGGGTGCAGAATATGGACTATTATGCAAGGGGCTGAACAGCTTGGCCTTAAATTAGCAAAGCAAGTTAATGTTTGTTTAAAATCATAGAATCATAGAATGTTTTGGGTTGGAAGGGATCTTAAAGCCCATCCAGTTCCAACCCCGCTTCCATGGGCAGAGATACCTCCTACCAGGCCAGGCTGTTCAAGACACCATCCAACTTGGCCTTGAACACTTCCAGGGAGGGGGCAGCTGTGACTTCCCTGGGTAACCTGTTCCAGTGTCTCACCACGCTCATTGTGAAGAACTTCTTCCTAATGTCCAAAATGAGGCATACAATGTGTATAGCCTGTGTAGATAAAGGAAACTCTTCATTGACTTGAAGATATTGAACCTATTCAGAGCAAATAGTTTGAACAGAGTCAGGACAACTCTGCTGTTTCCCAGTGTACTTGCTGATATCTGTGTGCGGCACATCAGCAGTCCACTAGTACTTCCTACACCTGGCTCACTCCTCCAGCCTGATCAGTGCTCCTTTTACCACCAAGGGGAAGAAGAGCAAAGGTGTTCCCTGTTCTGTTGTGTGCTGTTGGGCAATTTGGATATTGCTCTGCATTAGAGCACCCTCAAGACTGCTCTAAATTGTGTCAGCGATGATGTTTGTTAAAGCAGAAAGGCATCAGTTTCAATCTGTGGACCCTGACCCCTTGGTTTCAATGCCAGCCCACTGTGGCAGGGAATCTCCATCTGCCTGTTTGTGAAGAAACTGAAGGGGCACTTTGCTGCAGGAGAGAAACTTGCAGTTAAAAGTTCCCTGTAAAAGTATAGTGCATAAATGCAATATGGTCTGTTCTTTTCTTAAAAGTTCATGAGCTGATTTGTCTTTTATGGAAGACACAATAAATGCCTTGCACTTTCCCTTCATTGTTTCTCTCTCTCTGTGTTTCTTACTACTTTAAAACAATAACTGCATATATCTGCAAGACTGATAAGAAATGAGAAGCCTGGGGGTACTGGTGACATTTCACAGGATGAAGTTAAGAGATAGATGACCTAATGTGACAAGTGTCTTTTTTCAAGTCTTTGCTAATAGCAGTAACCACTTAGGCTCCTTAGGTGTGTGTCAAATGCCATGGGCAGTCGACTGAATCATGTCAAAAGGCTGCCTCTCATGACTAAATAGTCTCATATCAGCACAAAGCCCTGTAAATCCAGCAGGTGAACTTTAATCATTTTGCTTTCAATGTATTTTGTTTAGCAAGAAGAGACTGAGAGGCTAATGTTTCATGCACTGTGACTGTGAGTTTTTCATTACTGCTCAGTGATGCTGCCTCTACTTCTAACTGCACAGTGTGCTTTTGGTTTTCTGTTGCTTGTCCTTTGAGAACCAGAGCTGATAAGAAAGCTGGGGGAAATTTCTTTTTGTTGTTGGTGGGTTGTTTTTTTTCTTTTTTTCTGGACTGTAGTCATTCTTGACTAACACCGATTTCTGAAGCAATTTGCAGTTGAAATCCTTTTTGGAAGAGCCTGGAGCTAAAAGTTTCAAGCATAGGGCTGAGATTTACCACAGAGTATAGCAGGGGTGCTGTATGTGTGCTAATGTATTGATCTTGCAGTGACAGAGCACTTAAAAACTGGCACTAATTAATTTATGATTGTGTATCACTATTCCTCTGGGATATTAACCATGAGACTTAAACTCAAGGCAGACCAGCAGGCAGTTTGTCCCCGAGTATGGTTATTGTATTGTCATGCTTTTATTTTCTGTGCTCAGATTTAATTAGGCATTGCTAGACCAGGCTTCATATTTCTTGGTGTTTTACAAATGCATACAGGGAGAGTCCGAAGAGATTCCAGTCTGTTTGTGTTAACAAGAAGTACATATGACAGATGTTATTCTAGGAGCAGAAAGGAAGTAGGATTAATAAAGAAACTGTAAAGTGAAGTTTCAGGTTGATGTGTTAGGATTATGCTTAAGAATGAGAACAGCAAACCAGAGTGAAAAGTTGGAAATACCTTTAAAAAATTCTGCTGTATAAACGTTTGTATGTCTTGGATATTAATCTAAGTGTTATGGCAAATCTTTCCTTTTTTCACTTCCCCTTTCTCCTCTCCCAGTTGCCCCTCACTACAAGAAGGACACTGAGGTGCTGGAGCGCGTGCAGAGAAGGGCAACGAGGCTGGTGAGGGAGCTGGAGAGTAAGCCCTACAAGGAGCGGCTGAGGGAACTGGGGTTGTTTAGCTTAGAGAAGAGGAGGCTGAGAGGAGACCTCATCACTCTCTACAACCACCTGAAAGGAGGTTGTGACAGGGTGGGTGCTGGTCTCTTCTCACACGTGACAAGCGGTAGGACAAGAGGAAATGGCCTCAAGTTGCACCGGGGAGATTTAGGAAGAATTTCTTCATGGAAAGGGTGGTCAGGCATTGAAACAGGCTGCCCAGGGAGGTGGTGGAGTCACCATCCCTGGAGGTGTTTAAAAGACGGGTAGATGATTTCCTTAGGGACATGGTTTAGTGGGGAGACAGGTATGGTTGAACTCGATGATCTCAGAGGTCTCTTCCAACCTTATGAGTTTATGATTCAATCCACATGACCCAGTTTGGTTTGTCTTCTCTAATCTGGTTCATTTTAAATTTAGTAGCTCAAGGATTTTTTGTGTGAGCAACACCACTGTGGAGATTGTGACCTTTAGGAGAAGTGGTGGTGAACGCTGAAGAGGAAGAGACAATCACCATCTTCTGCTGTTTGCCAAACACATGTCTCTCTGCTCCAAAGGTTTGCCAAGTGCTCCCTCCTGCAGCTTGGGGCTGCTTAGCTGCCTGGTCAAAGCCAAGTGTTTCTGCAGTCACTGGAGTAGAAGGGAGCTTGAAGGGAGGGATTTAAAAGCTGATACTAGAATGGATTTATCTTGTTTACAATGAATCCCTTCCGTGCTTGAAAAGCACTTTGCAAGAAAGCATGAAGGTGCTCATTTGGAGCAGTCGTAAGTGGGCATGAGACCATTCCTGCTGGCCACGGGAGTTGTGAGTTGTCTGTAAGTCTGTGATATATGGTAATGCAGGTAAAGAATAGGCTGAGAGGAACGTGAAAATGAAGATAAATAGTCTAATGGAATGTAAGAAGAACCAAGAGTTTGTCCATGATGACCATTTCCATATTATATTCTGTTCTTGATGCAAATATTTGGGATTTCAGGCACTCATGTCCTAAGTTTTGCTGAATGCAGGCATTTTTAATGACCGTGACTTTTAGTCTACTCTTTTTTCTTTTTCTTTTTTTTTTTTTTTTCCCAGACTCATCGTTAGAAAAACTTAACTACATGAACAGGAAAAAAACCCTCCTTCCTTAGACAAATTGGAAATCTCCAAAGACTTATAAGCCAGCATGAAAGATTGACTTAATGGAGCAGTATATTTTTGATACAGCAAGGAGCCCCTCAATCCTCTGATTAGACTGATACATAGATTTTCTCGAGATTAGCAAAATCTGAAATGCATTAAAAAAAATCCAGTGTGACAAAACAGTTTTGACAGCATAAATGAAACCTAAAGCAATGTAAAATGTAATTACTACAGCTATCCCTGTGACCCGTCAGTATAGGCTGCCTTGCTCTGGCCTCTAGAGAGCCCGGCTTATTTTCCACTTATTTATTTTTCTGCATGTTTGGCAAGAATATTTTTAGTCTGTTCGTTTGCTTTTCTTTAGTCCCCTTTTTCTGGTTCCTCTGTATTCCAACATGGGTTTTGGTGAAAAGATTCAAAAAATAAATAAATAAGGGATTGGAAGGTTGTGATGAGGGTATAGGAAGTTCAAAGACAAACCGGAATCAATCCCTTACTGCCCTTTTGCTTGAATTGGTGGTAGGGCTGTGCGATTACTTTGTTTAACTTGCAGAGGTCCAGGAGAATTGCTGGGTTTTGTTTACATTGCAGTGGCATGGAGGAGCCCTTGCTGGTATTGGGAATTCATAGTGCTAGGCCTGGGCATCTGTGTAGTGGCAGACTGTTTCTACTTTGAAGAAACCGAGTGACCATGAAACAGGAGAGGGTAAAGAAGACTTGAAACTCCTAAGGTCATGCAGAAGGGGTAGGAGTGTTGGGCCAGTGCTTTACCCTCCAAATAGCACTGCTTTCCAACATGAGGTGTCCTGGTATCAGCCATGCAAGTGTCAGGAATGTAACTCTACCCGACAGAGGTAGAGAATTGACTTTTTTTTTTTTTTTTTGCCAAAGGTAGCATGGTGCACTACTGAAAATTGTTTTATATGTCATACTTATACACAAAGAAGCAGTGCTGATTTGCTTCTCCCCATGCTGCCAGGGGGGTAGAAAGATAATTGAAGACGTAATGCAATGGAAGGAGAGCTTGAATACAAAAATCTGTGTGTGATTTAACGTATATATACTTTTTCTCTGCAAGCTAACATGTAATTGTTGTGGTATGACTGGAGGTGGTGCTTTTTACCTTAGGGATGATAGGAAGATCACAAACTTGCTATGATGCAACTATCTTGCATCAGTTAGCAACCTGGTTTTGAGCTGCAACCTTGGGGAGTGAGTTTTTGATCCTTGAGTTGCCTTGCCTTCCTAGCCATTGCCATAGCTGAGAACACTAACTAAATTGGTCAGCAGATAGCTCCAGATGCAAAATATAGTTTTTTAAGAATAGCCCCAGGGTCGGTTATTTGTTTCTTTTGGACGGGGTTGTAGATGGAAATGTTATCTGGCCCTTGGACAGCATCTATCTGAGGTATTTGCATGGCTTCCAGTACCATGGGATCTGAGCAACCTTGTAATCATCAGTATGCTTATCCCGAGGGGGCTCCTGCGATGAGGCAGAGTGCTGCTGGTGGTGTCAGTCAGAGTGAGCCACTGTCCTCTTTGCTCAAAGTCTGTTGAGGAGTGAGAGCCCGCAGCCCAACACTGACTTGCAGTCAAGCATGCAGAAGCATCATCCGATGAGGGACTCAGCACAGCCAGGGGCTGTTCACAGGGAATGCTGATCCTCTTGGCTATCCTTGACATCGAGCCTTAAGAAAACCTCCAATTGCTCTGTGGTATTAGTTGTGAACTCAAACACTTGTTCCCCAGACATTTTTGACCTCTGGAAGGCTGGCAGCCCTCCAGTTTTCATGGGCCTTGCTTCCACTTCCATCCCTTTGTCATCATAATTTTTGATTAAAGCTGCTATTCTGCATGGCACATACAAAACTTGGTGCTGGTAGTGTAGCCTGTGATTTTTTTTTATTTAGATGAGTTGCTTCTTGTGTCTGTAGCTCACTTATAACTTCTGGTGGAAATTTTGCAGGAAAGGGAGCTCTCTTTATGTCGGTAAACGGCCAGCATGATGGGCTTTCACTACTGATGTCAATAGGTTTATAATCATTTCAGTAAGTACTTTTACTGTAACCATATGATTGTAACTACTACAGTAAAATAAATGCCATCTCTGTTTTATGCAAAATCATTAACTTAATTGAGAACCCAAAGTTAATCAGAGCTCACTCTGACTGGCAATGCTATCTGTATTTTGCATAGTTTTACATTTATGTATGTTAATACAGTCAGAATGGTTTTGTTGCCTTGGAATTCAGTGCATTTTTAGGTTTGCTAATCTCTCTAAAATCTATACATCAGTTTAATCGAAGGATCAAGGCTTCTTTAGTAAATGAAAAATATACTGCTCAATTAATTCAATCTTTCACGTCAGCTTATGAGTCTTGGGAGATTTTTAACTTGTGAAAGCAAATTTTTCAATTAGGATTTACACTTATAACAATGCAGGAAAACAGACAGAAATACAAAACAAACAGACATTACAATTAAGTAATGCCCCTGGAGAGAAGTGTGGGTTTTTTTGCCAAAGTATCCTTATCCTCGGTTTTCCACTGGATATGTTCAGGCTAGTGAGGTCTGAGACCAAATTAACCCCTGACTTGGTATATTCCTGCAGAAATTTTCATTGTCTATGATAGGTTGTTATATCTATTACTTTTTGAATCATTGGTAATGGCTTTAAGAGGGAAAAAAAAAATCTTTTAAGTTTTGAAAGATTTAGAACTCACAGTTTGGGGTACAAACTCAGTATCAGAGTAACAGGGACTGGGCAGAAATTTTCTGTGTAGACAACTGTAATTCCACAGCCTCCAGTGGTGGGTTTTATTCATGTGAGGATTCATGGGAGCTCGTGATTGTCAGATTTGGAGCAAATATAATTTCTTAACTTCACAGGTAGAGAACTAAGGCAAAGATCCCCACATGTTTGTGGGTACCCATATACTTAAAAGCTTTCAGGCAGAAATGACTTGCCCACAGTCACATAGGAATGTACTAAAGTGAAGAAATGAACACAGCTTTTCCGAGCTCCCCTGTATATCCCATGGACCTTCACACCATTGCTCCTTCCTCTGAAACAGCAGTTAGAGGCTGCTCTGAGATGCAGGCTGAAGTTCTCACACAAAGCAGGTGAAGTCAGTGGGGATCCTTTTCAGGGATGTCCATAGACTGTGTATCAGTGGCTGCTGTGTCCCTTTAATGAAGGTCTTCTTCTGGGCAGCATTGCAAGAATTCACAGTGCTGTTGGCATAACATCAATGTTGTTCCATTGTGGTTGTGCTGCAAAACAGATAATGCTTATTAGAAAGAGCAAAGCTTCTGTAAACTACTTTAGAGCTAAATTATTTGTTTCACGTGTGTCTGGGAAGGAGAACAAAGAGCTAAGCCCAATGCGTCGCAGCCCATGTAAGAGTAATTTATTTGTGTTGTGTGCCAAAGCAGCACTGTGTTAGATGGGGATGAGGTGGCAATATGTAAGTCAGTGCACACAAACATCGTGTTGCTAAGTTTGACTGTAATGCCTTAGGAAAATTAATTTGCTCTGCAGACCCTGTGTAAAAATTATTATAGTAGTTGCAATAGCAAACGTAGTTGTTAAGGCTGAGTTCTACTCCCCACTCTTGGCTAATAACTTTTTACTAATAACTTTCTCAAATTCTTTTTTTTTTTCACTCTGAAATTTTCTGTGCTTGGTGTTAGCCCTAAGGTGACTTTTTATGAAAGTCTGAGAGGATTTTGAATTATGAAAACATGAACAAAATACATTTTTCTCCTCATGCTTTAATGAAACTTTTGCATTTTGAGAAATCTCTGAAGCTAGAAGCTTCAGATTTGTTTCATAGCCCTGAGTAAGGAAAGAAAGCAGCATTATTGATGTCTGCAGAATATCCTGGTTCATGGAGCTGCAAGAGCTACGGTGACTGTGTGTGGTCGCAGCAACTTTAAAGATGAAGGATGACACTCTCAAAAATATCTAATGATTTAGGCCCATTTCAAAAGCAACGCTGACATTTAGGAGATTGAATGTCATAGGATCTCGTGGGATTGAGGCACCTGCATGCCTGCTGCTCTTGTAAGTAAAAGACTGTTTTAATAGAGCCTGGGCCAGGGGAATTTCTCTTTTTGTGAAGTGTGGGGTTATTTTGATCCACAAGTTTTATCAGGAACCTGTTAATACACTACAGTTACACAGCTGCCATGTGCAACCCAACTAAGTCATATGGAAGACCGCGGTGTAGTGCTGGAAATGTGGAGTGAGGGATTTCCTCTCTGTGCAAGGGTGGGAGTCCACACCTACAGTTCCTGTGAAGGTCTGTGTACTTTAAAGGCTATAGAGTTGAGTAGACTCAGTTTGAATATTCTGTATTCTTGACAAAAAATTTAACCGTAGTTGTCAAATCTACACCTGTGAGTCAGAGTTTTGAAACATTAATCTTAAACCTGAGGCCTTGGTCTGTTATGATGCCTAGATGAAGGCTGCTAGAGCTAAAAATATTTCCTTTACTGGTGCCTCCATTAGAGGTGTATTAGGTGTTGATTCCTAAAACATTGTACCTTTGCAATGAATGAAAGAAGCCATTGAGATTTTGCAGTTCTTAGAAATCCCCCTATGCTTTAAATAATTGCAAAATTCAGTGCTAGAATAATATGAAAGCTGAGGAGTTAAAAGTTCAGAGCAAGGAAAGTCTGAAATAGTGGTTTGTATCACTAACTCAACCATGGTGCACATGCCCAGGGTGAGACTAGAAGGCATTTTCCAGTTGTTTTCCTTGTTAAACGTAATGTGTTACTGCTTATTATTTAATCTATGCTTTACAATGTACAGAATGTATAATGTGGCTGAGTTAATACTGTGGCTGGAAAAGTTAATTTTTAAAGGGTTTTTTGACTTCTAGCATTTTTTTGTGACCTGCATTTAGTGACAGCTTTTATATTTTCATCTCTATCACATGCAGAAGAATTGAATGGATTGAATACATGCTGGCATTCTAGTCCTGGGACTAGTAGGAAGTAATTCTCTCAACCCTCCTGCAACTGCTGCTCCCAACTGAATTAGCTGAATGAGCCTTTGAGTGTATTCAATTCTTTTGTTTTCTCCCTCATTTACTGAGTGGCAAGGGTCAGCTTCATTTTACTTACTCAGAGCAAGTTAAACATGATGGCTTTGTTGATTCTGGCTACGCTAGTCCAGAATGAATGTTAACACATATCTCTATTAAATTGGTCTGGTGTCCACCGGATGGATGGCAGAAAGTTTCCTGTCAGCTTACTCAAACCCTTCCTTTGGATCAGCAGGTAGAAAAATGATCAGAATGATATTTTTGGGGGGAAGGGACTCCCACATTAATTGATTAACTCTGTGTGTTAGGGTATGAGGAAAAAATATCTATATTATCTGAAATATTGTGACAATAAAGTTAAATGATTAAAAAAAAAGCTCACAAATAAAGAATGTGCAAATGTCAGCCACTGAGAGATACTAAACAGCGAACATCTGGATTGATATATTTTTTGGCCAATGCCTATATTGCTGCCCTCTTGGCAGGTCCGTTCCTTTAAAGTCTTAGTACATAACACCTTCCTTTCCTTGCATTTCTAGGACCCTGCATGTCATGCATGCTTTGGCTTTGAAATCCTGGGAGTTTTATTTTTCTTAGAACAATTTCCTCCAAGCCCTTTGCAATGAATCTGGCATGCATCACAACTGCCATGTGCTAAGCAGCTAAATTGCATTACTAGTGGGGGAAATAATTATCAGCCTTAGATTATGGCATTATTAATGCCCTAATACTGATAACTCTTAGCAGTTCACAAGACCATCAAATGTTTTCTTTCTAATACTGCCACATATTTTTCAGTGAGCACTGGAGATAACGTGACAGCCCAATAGAGTTTGATGTATGTGTCTGGAGAGGGGGAAGAAAAAAAAAATTGAGATCCTCCAGTCAAACCAATGTCTTTTAATGGCTTCCCTAGATTAAAATAATCCCTATGGGAAATCCACTATGACAACAGTTCTTATATAGGTTTTCCAATTTTTCCAGTCACTGCTTCTGTACCACAACCATTCTTTGAAACTGTTTATGTTAGTGAAAGGCTACATTCTCAGAGATAACTTTTTTTCTTTTAAAGAATGTGTTTCAACCCCATTAAGAAGAGTTTGAACTTCTCACTTTCTTCCTTGGGCATTAGCATGCCTATTACTCCTGTATCTTCTGAATGTTTGACAATGTGAAGAAATGTAGAGGTCAGCTCTGATTCTTGTATTAAAGGTCATCCTAGTGTTTGCAGTTAAGTACAGTATTTACAACATGGGTGATTTCATGTATCAGTCCTTTAGGGGATTGAAGAATTAGGCTGAATGACAGAAGGCCAGACAGCAACAATATTAAAACACTAACCAGTGTTGATTTAAAATAAAAATGAGAGAACAGATTTGCAATCTTGAAATCAGGCACACTTATTGCTGTTTTAATGTAACTGCAATACAAATCTAGGACTGAACAAGCTCTTTTCAAAAACAAGACTTAAGGATAGATTCTTAAAATAGGGAAACTTTCTGAAGAGCCCTGACTAATTCAGCAGTTTCTTGTTGAAGGGAGAAAGTTGCCATTTTTGATAAGGACAGGAGTTTAAAGCTACTGGGGAAGCTCCAGACTATTAGTGGGAAAAATCCATGAGGGAGAAAGAAGGAGTGGAGTATTTTTGTGGGTGTCCACTGAGACCCAAGGTCATACATTTGTAGCATCATTGCACTTAACCTCTTTGTTCCTTTTTATCTTGTTATATGATCAGCCAGAAAGCTGTGAATGTGAAGAAGACCATACTATTATTTGCATTCCTGCCACCAAAACACTGTTGGAACACATGGCCACAGCCACAGGTCATAGATTGTCAAGTTAAAAAGGATGGTTAGACCTGTCTTGCTTGCTACTAGTTGCACAGGGCTGTTAGATGTTAGCTGTTAGCTGGTCATTTTAATAGCAGCTTCTCTTGTTCCCAGTTCATTTTGGGTTTTGCAGCAATCATCAGGTCAATTCATTTGTGTTCAAGACCTGTGTTTCTGTACAGTAAGTAGCTCTGAAGCACTGTACAATATTTCTGTAGCATACATTGTTATTGTATCACCCTCCACTGGCTCCTCTACCTACTTTACCTCCCTGAAAGATTAATCCCTAGGGATGTCATGTGAAAAGCATCAATTTATTCCTGATTTAGAGTGATTTCTCAGGTACCATGCAAATGCTAGTATTTTATTCAGGTTTAGCTAGCAAAATGTAATAAAACCAATTGTAAAAATAATAATGATTTGAGACCCAAAGGCTACATAGTGGGACATACTTTAGGTATTTAGTAAAAAAATATAGTTCAACCTGAAGGAAGAGAGGTGATGGTGAATGGGCCAGTGCCATGAGGGCTATCCAAACTGCTGACAGTGCCATGTTATCTCTAACCAAGTCTCAAAGGTGCTGTTCAAAAACATAAAACTGCAGCTTTGTAGACTGTGTGTAAGGTCTGCTCCTTTGAAATGTGACTAATGACTGTCTTTTAATTCTACTCTGTATGCTGCTCCTATGGCATCTTGGTGCTTGTGTTGGGCATGATGCTGCCAAGGCTGAACAGCGGCGTATCTTCATGGCTTTGCAGATCAATTTTTCAAGCAGAGTGTGGCCATGTTTTCTACTTGCTATACATGCATATCTGATCCTCCTAATGATTTTTACACAGCAACCTAGGGCCTCTTTACAGTTTGTGCACTGCCAGGGAACTGGCCTGCTGGCAGCCAGGAGCAGAGCTACCTGGTGATATCTGCCCCATCACTGTCTGCCACAGTGGGATGGAGATGAAAACGGGAGGGTCTTGCTTAGTCCTGTGTTGCTGTGCTTTTGTAGTCGAAATGCTGTTCTCGTTAGCCATCTGATGGTAGGAGTCCTGTTGCTGGTGGTGGTGGATAAGTGAAATCAAACCACCTTCAAGGGGTCAGGATGTGATTTGTTCTAACACTTTAGAAGAAGAAAGTCAAAGTTAGAGAAATAGTTTTCAATCGGAGTGCTGGGTAGAGTTAACTCTGGAGGCGGTGACCTTTCTGCTCTGACCACTACCCAGGTTAAAGTTCGACTGTATTGATATAATCTCAGGGGTGTTTACTTGATAGGCTATAAAAACAATGTTGCTCCAGCAAATTTTCACACTTTGATTTGTTTTAAGAGTTAGAAAAAAATAATCAACATTTGATAAATTCTTTTTCTCACAGACAGGTCTGTCTGAATGAAACAAGCGGTCCCACAACTTTATTTTAAGCTGCTTTTCCTGTTTCCCACACATTGCAGTCAGCAACCTTTGCTCAGGGCAGGGTGACCGTTGATTAACACGGAAAACTTGAGCCCTGCCTGTAGCGGGAGGGATGCTCTAGCAAATATGATGTTTGTTCCACTTGCAGGCCAAGGAAAAAGGAATTTCTGGAATGATCTGGGTAAAAAACCCAATTGTTTCTTTTGGCAGTCTCACTTGGACAGTCCTCGAGCTGTTGCGTGGTTGTTCTGTTTACACCAAGAAAATTCAAGCAAACAGGCTGCTCTGGGCTATTAGGATCGCTTAAGTTTCCAACATATATTTTTCTGCATATCAAAAGTTTGGATCTTTGCCACACAATCATTTTACAGAACCATGAGTGGGAAAGCACTCCAGTTGTGATCAGTCTGTTTGCTAAGTTGTCCAGCTACTGCTTTTCCAGGAATGGTCAAAGCAGTCCCCAATCAAATGAAATACCTCTACATTTGTCCTTTCTTGATCTAATTATTTGCAAACAACTGCCCCATCTGAACTGGTTTTAGTGCTTATAATGCTGTTATATTTATTTAATCTTTGCCATCTTTCATGTGGATAATTCTATAGCAATAACAAGGATGTATTCCACAATGGTTCTAGCAGTTTTCATTAATCTCAATTTTGTTCAACATGGATGTACAAGTCCTGTCATACAGTTCTTCCAACATCTCAGTATCACTGATGTCCATGCAGTTAATGCCTAGTTGTTTGTTTCTGGATTTATGAATTCTGGACCAAATTTCTTCACGAATAACATCCCCAGGGTTGCGAATGGACATTGAGAATACTACAGTGTTTGCTTCCCTGTAAAACACACTGCATCTAGGAGCATGACAGGAATTGAGGAAAATTAGCTTTGGCTGAATCAGATGAAGCTCAAATAAAAGTGGGGGAAGAGCAGAGCACTCCAAAGAGATCGTCCATTCACTGTAATCCAGATAGTGAAAGCTGAAATCTGCAGCTTGCTTTCTCTTTTACCAATAGTCACAGACCCAGACTGGCAAAAGGAAAAAGAAAGCCAATTTATGTTGATACTGTAGGACTCAGTAGTGCTGATTGTATGTACAGTGATCCATGTCTTGGAAAGTTTACCTACTCATAGGCAAGGCTGTGTCCTGTGCTTGTGTATCTCATCCACACTGTTCCTGCTCATGCCTTGGCTTCAATGCCTGTATCTCGAGGACATACTTGGGAAAACATCTTTTGGTTGTCTTTCATGTTGTGCTTGTACTGTGGGAGTGTTTTCACAGCTTTTCAGGCTTTCTTTTTCTTGTGGCATTTATATTAAAATTAAAGACCTATTTCCAGGTTGTTCAGGATATGGCATTTTATATAGGTTGCGCTGTGCAAGTCCATCCTCTCTGCCCTTGCCCACCTCAGCCCTATGTGCTCTTTCATGGTTTCTGGGGCAGTTCAAGGTTTCTGTTTTAAATTCTTCCATGGATCTGATCACAATACCTGTCTGTGATTTTCTGTATGTTGAAGTCAGGGTGGTACCCGGGGCTGAAGAAGGAAGAAAGGATTAAAAAGAAAACAACCAATGGGAAAGGTGGGAAAAATCTTACAATTTTGGTTTTTTGTTGGTTTTCTTTGATAGCATATACAGGGAGATTATAGTTCCAGGAATCATCTCCAAGCTTTATTTATCAGGGAAATAACAGAAGAGTTGTTCATATTACCCATAAACAGGCTTCTGGTGCCCCAGACTGATGTTTGTTCCTTCTGTTTACACCGTGGTTAAAAAAAAATGGTTTGGGTTGGAAGGGACCTTAAAGATCATCTAGTGAAAATGAAAATCTAAGATGTAGATGAACTGATGAGTCTTGCTTGCCGTGTTCAGACTTGGGTAGCTGGATGAGAGAATGCAGAGTGGTGCTTTGGACCTGTGCCTGGCTATTTTCCCAGCTGTGCCATCCAGCCACGGATGACCTTAGCTGAGCCATGTTTCTCTGTGCCTTCCTTTCCATGTGTGTGAAAAGTTAGTCATGATTCTGACTATTTTTTTAAAGTATCTTGACCCCTGCTGCTGAAAAGAGCCAGACACTCCTCTTCGTGATTTACCCAGGTGCATGGGATAAAAGCAGGCTGCCTTGGTGGAACAGGCTCCCTTCTTTGGGGAGCTCAGTGTTGCTGGAGGTGCATGATTGTCTGAAGTGTTTACATCCTAGACTTCTAAAGTAATATCTGTAGGCCATCACTTTAGGTTGAAAATTGATTTTATTAGGTGAAAAAGAAAATGAACTGAAGAAATGAACTGCAAGCCACATTGCTGTGCTTACCAAATGCGTTATCCAGCCTTACGTGCCCGGATATAATGAATACACAGAGACCACCTACTTCGAACACTCCTCTGATTTTCCATTTTTTTTAACATCTAATAATATTGGCAATGCAGGATGAAAGCAATTGTGAAAAGTGAAAAAGTCCTTGTTTGCCTATCCTGTCATCTGGGGTCTGTTTCACTGAAGCTGAAAATGAAGGTAACTTGCCTTAATGCTGCAGGACAGCTTTTAGTCTAATTGAACCATGCATTGGCAAGAACCCAGTATTGAGCCTTCAGTCTTGGGTTAATCCCTTTTATTGGCTTGGGTGCAGGTTATCATCCCTTCTTATCAAACAAGGACCCCTTTCTTCTCACTCAGGATCAGAACTAAAAGCCAGTTGAGAAAGAAATGACAAATTCAAAGCTTTAAACCTCCCCCACTCCCAACCCCACCCTGTGCATCCACGAGGTGTTGTGTGACACACACATTTCAGCTGCAAAGCCTGGGTGCATTTTTGTTGCTAGGAAGCTCCCTCTCTCCCTCTGTTTCTTTTCAGTTGTGATTTTTGTAGGAGCAGCTTCAAAGTGTGAGGACTCTGTTCAATTGTTTTGCAGTGCATTTGCCGATCAGCGTGTCAGATTAAATTTATGGGCAGTTGACTCATGCTTAGTATTTGAACACCTGCTTTAAACTCCTCTTCTGGCATAGCTCTTTGAGTAGAGGTATGTTAAAGTCACCTATAGTGAGTGTGTAGTGTGGGTCAGTAATATTTTTTTAAGGAAAATAAAGATGGCTTTTGGGAAAAAATGAGAAACAGTTCTTTTGTGTGAGGCAGCTGTTCAAACTCCAGGATCACCATTGTCCTTTCTGACCTTAAACTCTAGGAATCTGCTTAAAATAGCAAGGCCAAAAATCCCCCACATTTATTAGTTAACTGTTTTATAGGGCAAATCACAGAGAAGTAAGTAAATACTCTGCATATTTCAAATACAGGCAAAGATTTTAAAACAAATTAATATGAAATCTTTGACAAAGACTCTCCTATATATTCTTCCAATTTATCCTGTACTGGTTTTTGAGAGTCACTTATTCAGACACTCTATTTTTAAAATATAGTTTAAAACTACCAAAAAAATGCTGGTTTTTTTCTCCATACTCATTGCCTACCTTGACCTTTTGAAACAGCTTCTACAATGAGAGCAATATTTTAACAGATTTTGTCACAATGGAGCAGAGGAGAAGAGAAGGAGAAATTAGGCTTAGTAAAGGTCAGGATAATATAGTAGTGGATATAATAAAATAGGACCTTTTATAAAAACCTGGAACCTTTGTGCTTCCACAATAGGGTTTCTCACAATTTGTTCTGAAACATCTGGCCTGTGACTCCCAGAAACAGGATGCTAAACAAGATGAACAATGGGTCAGATCCACTTTGGCATTTTAGTTCCAGCTTGCACACTCCAAACTGTAGCAGTCATCAAGCTGAGGTGTGTGAGCAGTGTTTGACCAGCAAAATTTTGACGCCTATGAAAGAAGCCGATCCTTTCTCTCTCTCTGGGATGTTCAGCCAAATTCTGCCCATCATTTATGGTATTGCCTTCAAGACACTTTTCCTGCAGGCACCCTGAAAGAAAAGGTTGTATTGTCTTTAAGTCTTTATATCCCTCCATATTGTTCTTTGGTAAAAGCATAGCATGGCTGGGATAATTTTTTTCATACAGAACAGTATAATGCCTGCTGGCCTGGGTATCCAAAATATAACTTTATTGTTGTGGAAAGGCCTTAATGAGGAAGAAAAAAAATCCCTATTTAATAAAGTGCATCAAATGCCCTTGGGAAAAATTAGCACACAATGACTTCTTGTGCCGCCAATTGAAACAGCAGATTGGTGTAGTGATAGGCTTTACAGGAAATATTAAAAAAGCACAGATGGCTCAAGTTTACATGTTTACAGTGAAGCTGGAACAGCAGCTAAAACCTTCCAGTGTAATATAATTTACTAGAAGGTCATAGACTTAGTGGTTAAGAATGAACCTGAAGGCTATTGCAAACACACTATTAGGGTTTGTGGAGGTTTAATCCGGGCATTTTCTGTTTTTTCTGCAATATTAGAAGCAATTGGCTGCAGCGTGAGTGAAAAGAGCATGGAAAAATGTGACATTCCATTGGTGAATGTGGAGCTGAGCTGTTGCAGGGAGCTGGAAAAGGGTTATGCAATTGCTACTGTTACTATGTAATTAGAAGTTTTTTGGCACTAATCTATAGTTGGGCTCGCAATGTGATTAAAAAAAAGTACTGAAAAATATAGCTAGAAATAAGGTGCTTCAGCAATTAGGACAGTATCTGCTATGCCCTTAATAGTTGTGGTTCACAAATCCTTGAGGAAGGCTGGCCAGAGAAAGAGACACTCAATGGATTTGAGTTTGAGTCTGCAGTAAGCTTCCTGTAGGGCCTAGGTCAATCCAGGTAAGATGTTTTCTTATTTAGGTACTTAATGGCATGCCGGTTTTTCTTTTCTTCTTTTCCCTTGCCTTGCCTTGCCTTTCCCTTTCCCTTTCCCTTTCCCTTTCCCTTTCCCTTTCCCTTTCCCTTTCCCTTTCCCTTTCCCTTTCCCTTTCCCTTTCCCTTTCCCTTTCCCTTTCCCTTTCTCTGTTTGTTGCATATCTGGTGGGATCTAGTGGACATTGGACCACAGCAGGTAACAGGACACTCAGCATGGGTGCTTCGAACTCCCCGGGCATACTTTTTGTCTTCTGTCTAACAGCAATAAATGTAACTTCTTTTATCTTTCCTCCTCTTTGTTCAGATGTTTAACATCCAAAACTCAGACAGAAAATGATTTTTAAGCAAGCCTGTTGCAGGCTGTAGTGTAAGATAATAAATTGGGGTCACCAAACAGGCGGGTCTTGCCAGAGAAGGACTAACTGCCTTATTGACAGATGTCCTTTAAGAATGGAGTTTGTTCCCTATGGAAAGCGTCAATCTCAGTCAATCAAACATCTGCTTAACTTAATGACTTTTTAATGTGGAACCCTGCGGTTTGAGCTATTTTGTTTACTTCAAACTATACCTAACCCATAGAAAGAGGACAAGCAGCTAATCTGGGCCAGACACTGAATGTAAATCTGAAGTTGGGAAAAGCTCTAAACAGAAAAGTGAAAAATCTAGTTCATGTTATTACCCTTCACAACCAGTTTTCAAAGCACTATGCAAAGCAGTTCAGTATTTTTATCCCCTTCCAACATATGGTCAGACTGAAGCAGAAAGAAGTAAAGTAATTTGCCAAAAGAGTGAAAACGTTTGGTCTCAAGAAATAGGTATGTTGATTTCCAGTCAAAAGTTTTGTCCTTTGGACCAAAACCACTGGGTTGTACTCAGTGGAGTCTGCATTTTCATGGTAGAGTAGCTCAACTGGTGCAATTAAATGTCAACAACTCAAACAAGACATCATTCTAGTTGCTCTCAGCTCAGGAGCAGCTGAGTGTTTTTTTCTCTTTGCACATGTACATGCGAATGTGAATGGCGTTATTTTCATTTAACAAGCTTCTGTAATATCATTGGAATCGCTTGATAGTTAAGTCATGTTAAATTAAAACTGGCTGCTGCTGCCGCGTCATCACAATCAGCAGTACAATAGGTACATTATTAACTGAATATTTACTTTGCAGACAATTAGCTTCCTCATCAGATAGTTGACTTCACCTGGGAATGTTAAAATAGATGAGTTGAAGCTGGAGTTCTCAGCTATCTGGTGCTGATCTAGATGGCAATATCTCCATGTGAATTTTACCAAATGAAACCTACATGACTCACCCTAAAATAATCTCAACCAATAACGTAAGCTCATTAGACACAAATCAATCACCACAGCAACTAAAACCACAACATGGCAAGGAGTACTTCAAAAAAGAGGAAATTTCGGTGAAAGTGCCCACCATCCCCAGGTTTTCAAGCAGAGCTCGTTGATGGTGATGGTTACGGGACAGAACCAGATGGTGAGTGTTGCTTCAGGGCCCACAGCAAGCATAGTGATTTTCTGACCCCTCCCCCCCATTTTGTGCGCTACACAACCTTTTCCAGCCTCTTGCAGCAGAACTCATTTCAGGAGCCAGAAGCCTGGAAGCAAGCCTTGCAATTTAACATCCAGTGGCATTTTAAACCTCTCTGCTTCTCCCCGGAGATTATGCTTACCTGGAATACTGCATCAAGGTCTGAAAATATTTACGTCCACACACAAGAAAGAGAAGTGGACTATAATGCATAGTTTCCCTCACCTGGGTCAGAAGGATGGAGTCCAATTCCAGGGCCCACAAGCTAAGGTCAAGAGCCAAAGGTTTTCTGATTATTGCAGCAAAGACAGGAATCTGTGATGATGCTGAGCACAAAAGGGAGACCTTTTGGTTGAGCTCAATGCTGCTTTGGCCTCGTGCAGCCTTTCTGTGCCTGCCCTCAGCTTGTTCTGGGAATTCTGCCAACCAAAATTCTCTGCTCACTGTGTGAGTAGCTTTTTAAACATATCAGCCTAATCTGGGGGTGTACTATGCCACCATTTCAATTAACGACCTTCTATTAATCCTAAGTTCAGGAGACATTTCAAGTTGAGTACCTTGAGTTGAATAGATTTTACTGTCTGGATGCTCATTCTTGCAGCTGTCAGAATGATGGGGCGTGCACTGGAGAATGCCGTGAGCTGAAGCTGAGTGTTTTGGGGGTTCCAGGGTCAGTATCATCAGCTCTGATAACTTTGACAACTATATGTTTTGCAGAATTCAGTGAAAATTTCATTTTAGTTGATCTGCATGGGATTTATTTCATTTATATTTGTGGGTATATGTGAGGGGAGAAACAGTTTGATGATCTGTGATGTTTCTTCTCACTTGTGACTTGAAGGGTTTAATACCAAATTTGTCTTAAAAGTGTCCCACATGAAGCAGCATGCCTCACCAAGCTCTCACTGTGTGTCTCAGTCCCACTTCCCTGTTAATTTGAACTCAGTCACCAGTCACCAATGTTTGCAATATGTCTGAGGTTGGAGAGCTTCCACAATGGCAAGTTCTGGAGAAGGAATACAGAGAAAAAATTTCTGTTCGAACATCTGCAGAAAATTACAGATCTCCTGTTAACTCCAGTGGGATCCATACTGGATCATGCTGTGGCCATTAGTAAGCAGTTATGAATTAGTATATCTAACGATATCCCAGTTTACTAGATCTTCATTTAAATGACATGCGCACACACACACAAATATTTTTATACACACAATTATGTAAGCCTGTTACTTGCTTTTGCCTGGTAGCAGTAGATTTAGTTTATAGAAAGAACTGCAGTGTATCAGACCCTGTCCATCTCTAGATGTGTATGTTTATATAGGCCAGAGTTCCACATGATTTAAATCAGAGATGTCCATTAAATTCAGTGATGGATATTAGCTGAGGGTGGACTGTTTCTATTTACAGCACAAGCCCTGCTGTGTTTTATGTTTTGACAAGAACCTAAAATAAATTGGGGAGGTGGGGAGAAATAGTTAAAGTTGCTCAGCATAGAGACTTCTCAAGCAGAAAATACCAATGTTGGAAGCACTTTAATTTCTGAGAAGTATAACAGGGAACCACTGGGATTTAGAACTGACCTCAGCAAATTCAAATGAGAACTAGCAAGTTGTTAAAATATAATGTTAGCTAGAGGGAGGTATAGCAAACTGTCAAGTTGAGGAGTGGATTCTCCATGTGAAATGGTTTCTTCTTCAAGAATGAATGATTTTTTTTGTTTTTTAAATATACTCAAGCCAGACATAAGCTAGTGGAATCCCTATAGAAAAATTGAATTGGCCTGTGTTAAACAAAAGGTCAGGACTAAATGATCTTAATCATCTCTCCTGGACCTTAATCTGGCTATGAATCTTACTATGCATTTATGTAAATCCTGGCACAATGAGTTCTTGAGCTTAGCTGCGACTTTGTGGTCTAATAACTATTAATAAGAGAAACACACTTTAATAAATTTGGAAAGTGAAAGTTTGTCCCATGCATAAGTATACAAAAAAATGTCTTGATGTTAGTTGTAGATCTGAATTAAAAATGAGGTGGGTAGCCTGCTTTAAACTGTTGGTGAACCATCTATTTCAGAAATAAATGACGCTTCAATTCAGCTTAAGTTTGGAAGTAAAAGAAGAAAAACCCATTTGAGGTCACAAACTCAGAATCAGTCTATCCTCATGAGGATTTAACTCTATTTTTTTTAAAAAAACCCCCCTTTTTGTGTTTAAATTATACTTCAAATTAATTTCTGCAAGTTGTCTCCATGTAGACAAGTCTGTGGTCGTGATACTCCTGCTTGTGCCTTTCAGACTCTCCCCACCGAAGTGAATGTTTTCTCATCTCGTTTGGTTGATGATCTCTGTCTTTATCTCCTAGATGGCTGTTGTGTTAAATGCAGAATACGTTGAATTGGATGCCTCTCAGTTTGGATGAAATTTCTTACTTCAGGGCTTAACATTTCATCTTGGCTTATGATTAGGAGGATGAATGCTGATAGAATGTTGTCTTCATTCTCCAGGAATGCTGAAGAGGTAAATATGGTATCTTACTGAGCATGGTTTAGACCACACGAGTTGTTGGTCTGGCTATGGATATGTATATACAACTATTGGAAGAATACTTGTTAAATAAGGGGCAGAAGCACGGCAAAGGAACACTAACACAGTTCTAACGAGGCATGACACTGTATGGTCTACACCCTTTGGATCTAATGTAGATGCTGGCTCCAGTGTGGTATTAGTGTCCATAGGCATAGGTTAGATGATATAGGGCTTTTCTATCGGAGCTTAAAGTTCAAATTCCCTTTCTGTCATATACTTCCCATGTGATGTGAAAGGTGCTTTTCCAGCCCAAATCATGTAAAAAACTCAGCAGAAATTGTCTATGACACCTATGAATATTGTTAACTATTGTGAACAGAGTAGGTGATCTCTCACAGTGTGTCTGTGCAACGCATAAGAATGAAGATATAGAAAGAGGGACTCTGAGGTGATGTGCATACCTTTTACAGCTCTTAATACTTGTGATTGCCATTGTCTAAGGAGAATATCTGCCTAAAAATCTGTGAGAATAAATGCATCACATTAGGAAACGAGAGGGCTTTTGTTTTCCTTTTTAGGCAGTTGAGCCAAACCCCATCCTGGCTTCAGAGAAATCATGTTGGGAACAAAACTGTTCCAGTGAATGCTAATGGCTGATACCAGTGGGCTGTGTTACTGATGAATTTCCAAATGTTTCCTAAAGGAGTTAAGTGCCTTCGGCTTTCAGAAGTTGATGCTTTTACTTGTGTTTCATGTGAAGATGTTGAAATACCACCTTGAATACTTGATAATCAGAAAATACCATCTGTTGTTCTGGCCACTGGTTTGTACTGCATTACATTGCCTCACTGGATGATATTTCAGTACTTTCTTTAGAAGAAGTCTTGTTAACTTGCCTCAAGAGACTAGAAGGTTCGAGAATAAAAATACACCAAGACTGTTTAATGCAGAGGCAACATCTGTGGCTCAGGAAATTCACAAATCGTGAATCAACAGATGCTGGGAGAGAATTATGGATAAATATCACTGCATATGTACCCTGGCTATTTTATTGTTCTCTAGATACCTGCTAATGGTCAGAAACAGAATCAGGGTTTAGATGGACTTCTGCTGGGATTTGTTACACTGTTCTTCTGCTGAAATCTACTTCAACTGCCACATTGCCTTTGAATGGACACTCATGGCATTCTGATTTCCAAGAAATGTTTGTATATAGATGGTGATGATAGTGTTACGGTCATTACTTTTAATTTTATGATCTGCCCCTGCAGTCTCCACTGAGGTCTGTACCAGGTGCTGTACAAGTTTCTACAACAACAGGTTTTGAGCCAAAGGGTGGGGTTTTCATCTTCATTTGAAGAATTGAGAGGAAAAGTGCTTGCTCCACTAAATCCTTAAGATACTCATAAATCTCTCTTTCCCAATAGGCAAGACAGATGTACAGTGGGAAAGGAAAACAAATGAAAACAGGAGTGAAGGGATTTACCTGCCATTACAGAACAGTTCTTTGCACAGCCAAGCATGGAACTCAGGATTTTTTATGTTTAACCTACTGTCCTGTGCAGCGGTCAATTTCTCTACCCCCTGCTCCTCCCCTATGTAATCCTTTAATAATAATACTCTTGTAAGACAAAAGCATTTAAAAGCTTTGATTCAAATGCTTCCTTTCTCCAAGCACCAGTTGATGAATCACAATAGTAAGCTGTCTTTTCCAGCCCTAAATCCTACATGTTCTGGCAATTCCAATATGAAAGACAATAACTTAGGACAAGTAGTTGCAGTGATTTCCATTCTTGACCATTTTTCATCACTTTGGTGATCAGAGATGCTGTCTTTAACCCTGGCTCAGCCTCTGAATATTCCCTGCTCTTTATAACAGTGTTCATTGCTTGTTGAAGTTTCTTTGAAGGCATGACTGAGTTAAATCACCTATAAATCCTACTTGACACAATATCTGTTTCAAGGTAGTGAAATATACACTTAACAAAATAATTCTGAATCATTATCTGGTGCTGGGAGAGAGGAAGTATTTCAATCAAAGCTTACAAGCATTTTGTCTTACATTAGCTTTTTGACAAGACCTTAAGGGGCCAACTTTTGTCTTTTTAGTGTCAGATACATCACACACTGCTCGGAAGTCAGGACGAAAAATTCACTTATAAGAAAGATTTGTTAGAAATCATAGATGCAATGAAATAAATGATAGAATTGGAAACAATTTAGTACAGATAAGTAGTGGCCAGATGTATAGCCCCAGGGAGGAAGATCTTAGGCTGTAAACTTTAGCTGTATATAGTAGAAGTAGAAAAGATTGTAGTTTTATCAGTAATTTGTAAGAGTTACCAACTCTCACTAATTGTGACCTGATGGAAAATATATTTCTTAGAAATATGCTACATGTATTTTTAAAATTACTTTATATGCAGTTTAGGGCCACTTGGTAGTCTGCTTTGACCTTCTAAATAGCAGTAGGGAATAATTTTTCCCAGGTGATTCTGCCATGGAACGAGTAATGTCTCTTGAATATTGAGCATATTTTAAAAATAACTATAATTTGTAAAGATATAATCAGAGGGTTTGGCAAAAAAGTCACTGTTTCTCAGTGTAGGGTTTTTCAGGTCGGGACCTTTATTTTTGTATATTGTACGGTGCTGAGCCCTCTGGTGGTGTTCAGCAAACAAAAAAACATAGTGCAGAGTTTTTATAAGACTCGACCAAATTAACCTCTGGTGTAATGGCTTTGAGGCTATTCAGGATGCATCAGGAATGAGTTGTCCCTCTTAGAGAGAACTGTAAATCTAGTCTTCTCTTGTGCCTGGAAGCACCTGGGTATGCTACTTGTGCAGAACTCCAACTATAGTTTGGGCATAGGAAAACTGTGGTGAGAAAGAGAAAACAGTCCCATTGTGTCCCTTCTCCTAATATTGTTCCTTTTTCAATGCATAAAACAAAAAAAACTTTGAAAAGCTTTACAGTTGTAACGCAGCTGCCATGAGTTGGTCTGATGCTGCTTCTTAGCCCTGAGTGTTTGATCTACCGTCATTGAATCACCCTGCATTATCGTAGAATTATGGAATGGTTTGAGTCAGAAGGGACTTCACAGATCATCCAGTTCTAACCCCTCTGCCATGGGCAGGGACACCTCCCACCAGACCAGGCTGCTCAAAGCCTCATCCAGCCTGACCTTAAACACCTTCAGGGATGGAGCATCCACTAGTGCTCTGGACGACCTGTGCCAGTGCCTCACCACCCTCACAGGAAAAAGTTTCTTCCTAATGTCTAATCTAACAAACAAAACAGATTAACTACCCTTCTTTTTTTTTAAAGCACAGCTGCATAATCCTTATCTGGTCTTATTTGGGGACGATTTCCTACAACTGTTTCTTTCTTATGGTGCACAACCAATTTAAGCACGACTGTTGCAGATCAGTATGTACAAGTACCAATATGTTAGCGTACAGCGAAGTCTGTGCATGCTGCTGCTTATAGACTCATTTGTGACTGAGGGAACTGAAGGTTGAAAGCAGGGAAACAATAGTCAGGGGAATGCTGATGACTGAGAAGAGATGATAAAAATTTTATTAATATTTCTTGCATGCAACTTTATGTTGAGTTTGCAGATTTGGAAGTTTCAGTCCTCATATTATTACATATCTCTGTCAAACGAGGGCAGAAGATACAGGTCTGTCTTGTGTAATTGCCTAAAGGGAGCCAGAGACACTAATCTATGCAACCTACAGTGTTGCTATACAACATGGCATGGTGGGGTCTGGTCCCTGAATGGATTCTGCAGTGCCTATAGCTTCTCCATTTATTTATTAATGAATGTCAGTGCCACATTTTAATGTAGTTAGTAAGAATTTGGTTTATGTGCTGGGCAAGCTGTTGATGTAAGACACTTCTGTGCACCTGTCCACTTAGAAGGCTGATCTTATATTGGTCTTTACTTCAGGAAGTGGCTGTTATTAATGATTTATTGAGTGCTGACAGCCTGTTCTTCCCTGTCCAAAATACCTTCTCTCTATGAAGACTGAATACTGAGTAAGGCAGACAGTGCCCTATAAATCATGATCAAATACAACCATACTGTGGTGATTCAATATGTGATTCATTTAAGATTGGAGGGCAGGAGGAGAGATGGGAAAAGATGGGATAAAAGCACTTTCCTGAAGAATGCTAAGTGTAGATCACAGATTATTTTCAATTAGTTTTGCTGGCATGCGGCTTTTGCATGCAGGCAGGAACTGGTCGTCATGTGAACTGTCTGCTTTATTCACAGGAACAATGCTTAGATGTCCTTCTCAGGAGCTACTTGAAAAGCAGTTCTGTTTATCTGTAAAGGAACAAAATTATAAATGTTGCTCTGCTTTTCAGCCCTAAGGTTATGTCTATTTTCACCAAGTCCTTGCTAAGCATTTGTTCTTGAATCAAAAGATAACTTTCGATTGATGAAAGCAATTAAACAATTTGAAGATGGTTGTCTGTGTTAGGTCTGTCTTTAAGGATTTTGGTGTCTCTCAGAAATTCTACACTGAATGTTTCTGATGTGTGCCAAAGAACTCGATTTAAACTCCGATTCTGGGGCAGGGTGTGTGTGTATGTGTAATGACACGGGAAAGGAAGTCTGCCTTTCAGTTTTGCTGTCTGAAGAGGTGTTCAGAAGACTCCGCAGCTTTTGTCAGACTTGCTTTCTTGTGTGAATGACTGAAAAGTTCAAAGAGACTGTTACACAGACCTACGTCTGAGAGACCAGTCTCCCTCAGGGGGATCAGCCATAAAGCTTTGTTGATGATGACTGAGTTATTCTCCTGGGTAGTACAGAAGAAGCCAGTGGGACCACTGTGAAAGTAACTGCATAGCAGAGGAAATAGAAGGCTCAGCGTTTGACCTCAAGTTGTGTCCTGGTAATATTTTAACCCCAAAGCTTCCAACTCTGGACAGATGTGGGAACAAGGTGCAACGTTATCAAAGGGCTGTTCTGCTGTGACAAGCTCTGTTTTCCTAGAGCACTGCAGTCCTTTGCACATATTGCTGGCATAGGCGCTGGAGGGAAAGCATTTTAAAAGTGTCTGCATGATTTGGGAGTCTATAGTTTCTGACTGACATATGATAGTTAAAATTAGGCAGCTGAAGTTATTACTGCCCTCAGATGTTTGCCCTGCTCCTCTCATGAACGTTGTTGCCCTGAGACATTGATATCTGACCCACTTAAGAATCACAACCATTTACAGCCTGGCACATTAAAGTTTTCCTGCAGCAGGCTTTCTCAGTTTATTTTTATGTGTCAGCCAGACTGTTAATGGTTGTGCTACCTTCTCTGCTCTCCCAGCTTCTGTCTGAGCCCCACACACATCCCAGTGCTTGTCTGTGGGTCGTAGTTGATTGTCACATAAGCTGTGTCTCCACTGCAATTGCAGGCACGCTAATTATCTAGACTGACAGGAAATGGCAGCCTCTTTAGCTCCCACCTGAGCCTGTGCATCCCTTTCCTTCTGTGTAATCACCAGGGAATTAGGGAGTGGATTGCTGCATCTTCAGGACCACAGCTATGGCTGAGCTACAGTTCTAGACCCAGGATCTTGGGTGTGGAAACTCCTCTCTGCTTTTTGTCCATGCAGGTGCCGTGCAGGTGATCTATTCAGCATGCCTGGCTGGACAAACGCAGCTTGTCCACAAGCTCCGCCAGGGGCCCTGTGTACGGGTGCCAAAAGGGAATCTGCATCTGTGCTTCAGTTTGGATCATGTTGAGCTTTTGAAGTGAACCTTTTTACTACTGTTCTTCAGTTAACATCTCAGAGTGGTGCTGGACTGCTTTTGGGTGAGGCTAAACCGGAACACATGCACATATCACACTCTAAACGTTGACGAGCATTCAGTTCATTAGAAAGGTTTAGGGATAGGGCATGTCTCAACACTGTCTTTTTTTTTTTTTTAGACTTTCTTGTATCGCTCCACAGTAGCTGCTGTTGTAAATGTAGCCTTAGGCTGCTCTTAAGGATGGCTCTAAGGCTACTTAATGTATAGTGTTCTTTTTAAAATATGCTCTGCTTTTGAATGTACTTTAAACCAACTTTGCCTGTCGTAAACTATGAGAAATTGTCACAAAATTAGAAAGCAAGAAGGAAAAAAAAATAAGAACTTCCAAATTTTGCTTCTTAAATCAGGATCCAGACCTGAACGACTCAGAAACACTGGATTCACCCCTTCCCTCTCTTGCACCATGTGTGGTATCTCATACCAGCATATACATGGTGGTTCTCGGATTGCCAAGCTGCAGTGGTAGCACCTGCCCCTGGCCTTATGGTGACATAAACAGGTACATTCCTGCAGGGTAATGTGAATCTCAGCATCATGGAGGTGGCTGGGGGACATTTTTCCTTGGGGGGGACACAAGTCACTATCTTACCACAGGACAGCAAACTGAACCTTTGCATTGATCCCAGGTCTTCCCACCATTTTGAACTGGTAGGTTCATCTCTCCTCAAGAGGGCAGCAGGACTTTAGGGAGGGCACCAGTACTGTGAGCCCGCTGCCCTTGTAGAGAACTAGGGTAATTTTAGCAAGCCTTTCAGAAATAGGTGAATGTCCAGCTAACAGGTGTCTCAGATCTATGTCAGAGTCATCTTCGAAGTCTAGGTAGCTCAGATTATTCTGTCTTTACCTCAAGGATTTACCAAACATGAGTGCAGCAATATGGGGAGCCTGTGCAAAACGAGCTGGCCATCTGTATGACTGCAGGTGGACAGGAATCCCTACCATAAAGACATTCAAAGACTCTCAGCAAGGGAGAGGGCTCCTTTAAATTCAAGTTACCCAGAAGAAGCTCCGAAATGGATAGTTTTTATCTGTGAGTCACTGACACATGTCAGCTTGCAATCCTCTCCCATTTCCAAAAGCTTCCTGGTAATGAAGCCTAGTGAGCCGCTGTGTGTTGCTGCAAACCAGTGAGAGGTTAGGCACTGCTTGTATTGTTAACTTACACATGCAACATGTATCAACATATCCAAAACTGTAAGCAGGAGTCTTGTGAATTCCCAGCACTCAATATATATGTCAATGCACATTTATTCTCACCAGGCTTGGAACTTATGATCTAATTAGGATTTATTAGAAGGTAAATGATCTCTTCAACAGAAAATACAATTTAAACCGATGAGGGTTTTGTATAAACACACATGTTCACACACGTGTTTGTGTAAGATTCTCATTCAAGGTCTGACCTCTTCTGCATAAGCCAATATTATTATCTTTTCTAGTCAATCAGAGAAGGGAATGGATTATTTTTCCTTTTACTAATCAAAATATATTTTCAAACAAAATGATTTGAGAGTCACTGGTTTTGAGTGTCAAGGTAATGGCCATTAGAAAAATAAGCATTCTGTCTGCAGTCAACAGTCTCAAGATGTGCGTCGTGGACCATTTCTTTGTCTTTTGAAAAACTGTCCAGGCAGTGAGGCTGATGGACCAGCCCATCTGTAGCTTCAAGAACGTGAGGTAGGCTGAGCTTTGGAGTTCTCACGATATTAGTAGTACTTAAATGACTTAGAAAATCATGAGGTATCCCTGGACACCAGGAGGTGGGGCAGGTTTGGAAACATTCCATACTCTTGACCTGCATAACCATTCCTTACTCATGATGTAGGTATACCCTTCAGCACTCTCTGCAAACCAGAGAAGAGGCAAGCCACCAGCAGTTCAAGTTGAACTTCCCATATATGTTTTGCATGGGGGAACAGGAGAGGGGGTGGTTTGGGGTGGGAGAAGGGGTGCATCAATGAGAGAGGCTCCCAAAATGTGTTCTTTGTGAGAGAAATGCTTCACCTAGGCAAGGAGGAGGAAGGAGGGAGCTGGCTATATCTCTGCTAATAAATTAAACAATGTGCAGGAATGTTCCTGGGCCAGGAGTGTGACTGCCTGCCCTGGTAAACTGTTAGAACAGTTCCTGGCGATGTTTTGGCATGTGCCAACCAGTGCTGCCCCAGGTAGTTTTCGAGTATGGTTTGGCAGCAAGTGTGTTCCTGGGACCGTCCCCAGTTGGCTGTTTGCATGCAGCCTCCTTGTTTTGAAGGTTAAGAGTGTTTACTGGCGGAGACTCCGGATGTTCTCTGCCAGCTGGCCTCCATGCCCAGGAATGTTCCCAGGCACACTTAATTTACTTGAATAGATATAACCTAATGTTAACAGTTATCATCTGTCCCTGAATCTCACATAACTGGGTTAAACTAGTATGGTGCTGCTTGTACACAACCTTTTTTTCAGCAGTGCCTTTTGCTGTGTGGGGCTTTAAGGCTCATGTTGTGCATTTGAAATCAGGTCAAGGTGTCTTCACTGAGAACCCTGACACCAAAGCAGCTTCATCCTGGATATGCTCCTGTTGTAAGGGCTCCAAGCAATTTAGCTTCTGGGACTACAGCAATGAACCCCTCCTTTATGGTAATTCCTTTCAGTTCATCAGCAGTTTAGATTGCCGGGCCACATTTTCTTATTTACTTCTCATTAACATTAAGTTTACTTTGGAATGGTTGCTTTCTAAAGGAGGAATCCCAATCCAATTAAAATGAGTGGAAAATTCTTACTGATTTTATAGGGATAGGATTTTGCTACAATTTCTTATATGCATCAAATCCCTGCATTGCTGGTTATTTTAAAGCATTTCTTGTATTCTTTATAGTTATTTTCTTCCGATGTTTCTCACCCATCTGAATCCCATTGTATAATTTATCTTCTTTGCTGTTTACAATTCTTTTCCTCTCTGCATTCCCAATCCATTTCATTATGTAAAATGTCTTTGGAGTATTTGTGATCTAGTTACTGAAACCATATTTATGAAAGTTTAGGGCATCACAGATCACAAAAAATAACAGATCTAGTGGAAAAATAAATTTTTTGTAAGACAGTGTCTCCTTTTGGAGTGGTAGCAGTGAGCCAGATGTCAGGGTGCCTAGATGTGTATGATTTCTTATTTAATGATGTGGAGGAGTGTGGAATATATTTCAGGATTGACATACGCTTTCTGTTCTAAGACCAATGAGATTAGTACATGCTTCAATGATATGACATCAAATTTATAGTAAGCTGTTAGTCATAGCTGAGATAGTCACCAGATCTTGTGATATGAGAGCCATGGTGATATTTTGTATATTCTTTATTTAGGTGTCTGTAATTACACTTTGCCAGTGACCTCTGTCTCTAAGCCAAGGCAAACCAGGTATTTTGGTTCATTATAGTTTAGTTGTAGAATTTCATTGTTTGTTTTTGTAACCAGCATAATGAAGTCACCTGCAGATAATGTTGGGGTAGCCACATTCCACAAATGTGGAGGGAGTGAGTTGGGCTGGGGAATACCTCCGCTAAAGATTATTAGCCTTGTTGTTTAAGAATAAAAAACTTCAAACTTTTTTAGACCTCTGTCTGAGATGCATCTGAGAGCTGGAGTCAATGAACTATTTTATATTAAAAAATAAACAGATACATGGCATGGTGGCAACCCCCCTGGACACAGAGCTACCACCTTCTCCCCTTCTAGTCCAAACCTGTCAGAACAGGCATATCTGTTCCCATATGCTCTCTGTTGATTGATTTTGTATAGATGGAAAATAATCACAAAGCCTTTTATTCACAGAAGAACAGCTCAGAATGATGCGGGTGACTGACATGTAAATAATGGATCTGGAGTGGTTTTGCAGTAAAGAAGCAAGTAGCTCCCTGATACTATTATTTATATTGATGAGAGATAGTGGTTTTGAAGGTAAAGCTGCTTCCTGATTTCTCACTGAGAGCTGAACATCTGAAACGCTTATGGTATTAAAAACTCTGCTCCATCTAAGAGACAGAGTGTCATGGTTTAGCCCTGACCTGGCCAATTTTGGCAACTAAAACTGAGAAGCTGGGCGCTCCAAATTCTTTTCTCCCCTAGCCCCAGGAAAAGGAGAGAGGGAAATTAGAGGAAAAAGTCTGTGGAAATGAAAAGTACAATTGTCATGAAATAATAACAACAACAACAACAACAAAATAAAATATATAGAAATATATGAAATCGTGCCCCACCCCTCAATGACTATACGTTACCATAAATGCTGTAGAGCATATATGAGGGAAAGGGTCTGAGGCTATGAGGGAAATGGGCTTAGGAACTGGATTGAGGAACAGGATCAGGAGAAAACAGACTGATGAGGTCTGGACTTCACCCATCAAAGAAAATGAGACCCATGTGATCTGTCGTTTTATACTGCGTATGACGTATATGGGATGGAATAATCTATGGATCAGTTTGGGGTCACCTGTCCTGTTCACCCCTCCCTGCAGGTGCAACTTTTTTTTTGCCAGCTTGAGGATGACCTTGGTTACTATAGGAATAAGTATTGGACTTTATGCATACCTGTGCCCTCTGTTATAACTTCTAGGGAGGAATGTTGTCTAAAAATTATGCAGTTAACTTTCTGAGCTGAAGTCATTTTAGCTCAAACCACAACAGACAGTTTTACTTGGATCCAAAATGGTAGTAGTTCAGAAGTTCATGCATTATTCTTCTTTAAAATTCATATGTAGTATCTCCCAGCATAATACATATCCACATATATCCATTTTGTGATTTGCTGGATACATCTCCTCAGAACAGAGGAAGTTACCAATCATACCGCAATCCACATCTCCCATGTCTTACTAAGAGGTGTATTTTATTCTCCTCTCAATCACCAGCTCCACAGCCAAATTAGCCACCTCCTTGAGAAGAAAAGGCTTGAAGGAAAGTTTTATGGTTTAATGAAACAGTAAGAAAACAAATATTATGTTCTTAATGAAAGAAATGAAAATGAAAAGCACACAGTGGTCAGTACTTTATGATCCATAAATTCTGTCGCTTGCCCTGCAGAAAGCATGTGTTCTGCAGGTAGTTGGGCTGGTCCTGTTGAAACTATTGGCAAATCTTTTTTCAGTGTAATGGTGCAGGATCAGGGATTTGGGAAGGAAACTAGGAACAGAAGCAGATGAGGCCTGCTGAGGCATAAATCTGGCTTTCTGCTATCATGGGCTCTGCACCATAAAATCACTTCCATAAACTTTTCAAACTTCTATCACTGATTGTCAGATTTCTTTGTCCTCACAACTCCCCTTGGCATGCTTTTCTAGTGACTCACCTTCTTCTCATTTTTTTGTCCAAATTAATTTAGGGCTGTAGATGCTGCTTTGTTCTTGAGCCAAAGGTGTTATTTAGCTTGCCTGGATTTCCTTTCTGCTGTGCATCCCTCTGGCATACATGGCGACAGTGGCTACACTCCCTCTGCCTTTCATTGTCAGCCTGTCATGGTTTAACCCCAGCTGGCACCCCCACACAGCCACTCGCTCACCTCCCCTACACAGTGAAATGTGGAGGAGAACGACAAAAGGGTAAAACTCATGGGTTGAGGTAAAGACAGTTTAGTAGAACAGCTGAATGGAGTGTGAAGAATAACAACTGCAGAATATTCAAAATGTGATGCACAATACTATTGCTCACCACTCAATGCCCAATGCCCATCCCATCCCTGAGCAGTGATCCCTGGCCCCTGGCCAACTCTCCCAGTTTGCAGAATGAGCAAGACATCATGATGGGGTGTAGAATATCCCTTTGGCCATTTTGGGTCAGCTGTCCTAGCTGTGTCCCCTTCCAGCCTCCTGTGTACCCCCTGCCTTCTTGCTAGCAGGCCAGCATGAGAAGCTGAGAAGTCCTTGATTGCTTAGCAGCAACTAATGATGTCAGTGTGTTATCAACATTATTTTCATCCCAATACAAACCATAGCAATACATCGGCTGCCAGAAAGAAAGTCAGCTTTACCCCAACTGAAACCAGGACAAAGCCATAAGAGCCAAACTCCTCTAGTCATCTGCTGCGGGGTGGTTCTTTGATTGTGCTAAAAATTTTATTCTTTTGCTGAGTTCCTACTTAGTATGAAGATTGAAAAACCATATAAAGCAACACCAATGTTAGTGTCACTTTGAAAACCACCCCCAACAAACTCTGGTGGTGACAGTAAGTGTGAGATGAACTATGGTACCTCAAAACTATCCAACCTACATATTTGTTTAGATGGCTTTTTGTGTCCAGCACTAAAATTTTCAGAGAAATCCTGCCACATGGACATTGTGAAGTATGTTGCTGCTGCACACAATGGTTTGCATAAAGCACCATGTTGCTCTCCCAGCTTGCAAGAAGGTAACCGATTGTGGGCCACACCACTGACACAGGGCTCAGGATCTGATTTGAGTGGAAACTGCGAGTGGATGGCTCATTCCTGTGGTTGCTGGTGTCTGTATTTCAATGGGTTCAGTTTTTCATTGCTAAGGTCACCATTCTCTGTGCTTTGAAGACAATTATTTTACCTATTGAGTTTGTGAAGTTTTCAAGGCAGAATCTGCCAATTTCTGTGACAAAATTCATCACTGAACATAACAGGATCATGACAACCAAAGTTTTTAGAGAAAGAACTGTAATGTGAGTAATCGTCATTACAGGAGCATTTTTGAAGTAGTCATTTTCAAATGATTTTTTGGTTTTCCCATCTAAGTTATGCTGTACCATGGTAAGCTCAAATCAAAATCTTTCTATCTCAGTACATTTGAGCTAGGCCTTTACTAATGGAAATTTTTGTGGAACACATTTTCTCATGGAAACTTAATTTTCTACATTAAAAGCTGTATTTCTTGCAGATGAAGTGAGTGTTCTTGTTCATTGTGAAGATAACAATACAGACAATGAATTGCATATGCCTGAGTAAACTCTAAACACACAAGCTTAACATGAAATATAAATCTAAATGTCTTGCACATGCTATGCAAATTCAAGAGTCTTCAATAGGGCCCTGTTTCACCAAGCAGCTGATTCCAGAAAAGTTTGAAAAAACAGTGGAAGAACTTTAATATTATTAACCCACATAAAGACTCCTGAATATAGTACAAAATCACTCATGTTGATATTGGCTCCCCCCCGGAAAGAAAAAGAGATCACAGTTTTTTTTCCCCTGAAAATATTAGCCTTGAGTTTGTTTTCAGATCTTTAATGTAAAATTGCATTTACTTTCTGTGTTTTCAAGACTGAGGCATTATTGTTACTCCTGTTCAGTAGGCCTTTTATAATCAGTTCATATGCTCACGTTTGTTTAGTGTCCTATTCTAAATGGCAAGGAGATGTTTTTCCCTACAGAAGTGGAGGGTGTTTTCAAAGGTGGAAATATCTTAAAGAATTGTAATGTCACAGTTATTCAGAGATATATTTATCAGGTTAGAGCACCATAAAGTGTTGAAATAATTTAGCTGGTAAGCTAACAGTGGCTTGCAATAAATTGCTGTATCCCAATGCTTTGTTCAGTTTCTGTTCTAGCGTGTTGTATTTTTTTGTGCATTGTAATTGGATTACTCAAGATGAGAATTCTTATGTCAACAAGAGCATGACTAAAGCTGAGTCTTTTTGAAGAATATTTCATATTGTCTTTTAAAGTAACAATTTCAAAATGGTGCATGTGTATTCCTGTAAAAAGAGAGAATTACACTGCACCTTAATGGGATGTATTTGTTTCGTATCTGCGGACAAAGACATAAAGTAATTTTTAATAAGTCTGGAGTTTCTGCTTTAGACCTTTGTTCATGAGGGACCACACTGACTCTGCGACTTTGTACGGTCTTCAGAGTTGTATTGGGGCTGACTAATATCCTACCACTCAGTCTATTGTTATACTCCTTGGACAGGCCCTTACATGAGGCAAAGGGATGTGAAAAAAAGCCTTTTCCATTTCAATTTTTTCATCCAGATTTTCTACCTCCTCCATCTTTCAGGAGTGAGAATACCTTTATTGTAAACTGCTGGATGGTCCATTTTTCATGCAGCTTAAGAACTAATGAGGAGCATCTCTGTTGGACCTTTGACTGCTTTTTCCTGCCCAGAAGAACCAAAATAGCTACCATGGAGGCAGCAATGAGAGCCAGGATGGTTTCTTTTTTTCCTTCAAAATTAGGACCCTCTCCCGCAGTCATGACATTAGAGGGGAGGTCTTACCTGATTGAGAAATGCAGCACAAAATGAATTCCTTACGCCAGGATGTTAATTGCTGTTGAGAATATTTATGAATGGGCTTCTTTAATGAAGTGATTTGTTGGTCCTAAGTAACTGCTTTATCTCATCAAGTCCACAGCACAGGAAATAAAATGGGAAGGTCTGGTCCCAGCAAAGTGTGATTGACTTATAAAAAAGAATCACACTTTGGGAAAAAGGACTAATGGAATGTTAAATTAGTAATGGCTTTTGCAGCTTGTTTGCAGTTTCTTTTTTCTATCCCATAAAAAATATTTCAATATTTAATTTCTGGGGCTTAATTTATGCTTTTGCTTGGATAATTTTTTAAAGAATTTCTTCTGCTTGGAAGAGTTTATTTCTTACAACAGAAGAATAATATTACAATAGATGGTTTGCATTTGGCTGCCAGAAGCTCCAGCTGCTGGTAGGAGGATATTCTGAGCAAGTGTGTAAATAACGTTAAGACCGACAGGCTTCCTTGAATCTCCACAAAAACACAGCTCAGCTTTCTCAGGCCTCTAGTCCAGGAAAGCAGCTAAATTTGTATTGCTTTGACTTTTATAGGTCTGTTCACGTACTCAAGAGTCAAATAAATCATAGAATAATAGAATGGTTTGAGTAGGAAGGTATCCTAAAAATCATCTAGTTCCAGCCCCCCTGCCATGGGCAGGGACACCTTCCGCTAGATGAGGTTGCTCAAAGCCTTATCCAGCCTATAAATGCTCATCTGCTTGGCTGGATTGGAGTCACGTGGCTATGTCTGTGCTGCTTTGGGCTGCAGTTCATGTGAACACGCTCACACTATCTTTACATTAAGTCTCTTGGGCATTGCTTCTAATACAGACACAGGAACTTGGAGCTCAGTGTGTGGTATCAAGATGTGGGTAACCTGCACTGAGCTCCATGCTGTGTTACCTGTGCATCTTGGCATTCAGCCAGCTAGGTAAGGTATGTCAGTAAAACCTGCAGTCATAGCTTTCGGGGGTGCTCATTGAGCTGGAAGTAAACATGGATACTGGTTTGATGCTTACTTTTATATCCTGTTGTGGGGCTAACAGATCTTATTGGGTCCATAGAGGAAGAGTTACAACCACTTGAGATGGTAAGTGTCTCCATGCATTTGTCTCCTGCCTCAAGTGTCCTTGAATTTCTCCATACTTGAGCTTGTTAGGTGACACACCTCGACTTACGAAAGGGAAGCTGATGTGCAGAGAAATGAAATGACTTGCACAGGGCTAGGAATGGTAGTGCTGAAGACTGAATCCAAGTCTCTTAAAATCATGCCAATACCTTAACCACAAGGCCACTGTTCCTCCAAAGCGTATTTTCCTTTGACCCTAGCAGCTTTTGCATCTGGCTGGCTTTGTAGAGCAGATCCAAAGCTCACTGAAGTCAGTGGGAGTCCACTTACTGATTTTAATCAGGCTTTGGATCAGCCCCATTAGGTGCTTTTTCCCTATACACTAGAAAAAATAGTTCTGCCTTTTAATGCTCCCATTACCTGTCCAGGTTGTGTACTAGGGAAGCTGTACTGTTTGAGATTGGGGTTGTTTATTTTTCCTTTTAAGGACCTCTGGCAACTGTTTGAAAACACTGACAGAAAACAAGCTTATTACTCCCATCTCCTCACTGGAAATTTCTGCTTCCTCAGAGCAGAGCTACATAAACAGCCGATTTGGCATTTAGTACAAGGGAAAGAACAGAAACAGCTGGCAGGTGAGAATGAATTATTGGAGGTGATGGAGGAAGGGCCAAATCCTTGGAGCAGAGCTATTGCTGCTTTAAGAAGCTGTGCAGGATGCTGAACCCACTGTCTGTGTGGCTGCAGCTTATTTGAAGAGACAGGAGCTATCAGATGTGGGTGTGAAGGAATCTCTTCAGCTGCTAATAAAATGTTATAATTAATGTGATCACTGATCATCTAGTTAGTATTTAACAGCTGTGTGTGAAGATCTCCTTTAGTTCCCCAGGGTCTGTACTGTTTGCTGCCATCTTCCCAGACTACAAAAATGATGAGTGGCAATTTACTGCTTTTTTTACCTTCCCATATTTCCCCATGTGAGTTAATACCCGTTTTTTTAGCAGACTTGTCTCCACTCATGAAGAATTTGATCCTGTTCTTTATGAAATCGGTGGTTACATTCCCAGTGGCTCTGTGGTATGGTTTCATCAGGTTTTCTCTGTGAGAGAGGGAAAAGGCTGAGCAGAGTTGAACACAAAGCTAATGTGTGCCGAAACCTACCAAAATTTTAACCGCACTTCTGTTGAGTGTATTTGGCTTTTGTTCTTACCCAAAGACCACTGAAACTTAGATAAGGTAGTCTACTGCAACTGCAGTAAAGTCATTGTCTTTATTTAAAAGTATATATATGGGCTAGAAACTAGAATGTGCTCCCGGCAGGTCCTCTGCTTATTTGCGTCATGGTACTGCTGAGGATCCCAGAGTTTGGATTCATCCCAGTTTGCATTAGATTCTTAGCTAATTGCTTAAGTTGGAGACTTAATTCCTCTCTGGGCTTGGGAGTCCTCTAGAATCAGTGGAGAAATAAATAGTTACTTTCATGAAGCAATTCATAGACTTAGATTGAATGGAAGTACCTACAGTCTTTGTGGTCCTCTGGGAATTAAATATAAGTAAACTCCTAATTTAAGCAGTTTAGTGAAGTGCCTGAAGTTAGACAGTATGGATTTGTGGGCTGGTAACTAGTGATTCCTCATGGACCTCACTAAACTTTCATGGAGATGCTTAACTACAAATATGTTGTTAATAAGGAAAAGAGAAACCTGTGGGAACACAAAGAATATCAATAATCACATGTACTTACATCTGGCAATAAAGTTTTTCGGGAAAAAAGCAGTAGAGCAGCTTGTTGCCTTTGAAACATAAAGCTATTAAAATGTTCAACATGAAGCTTCTATTTTTAAAATAGCAGTTGAAAGAAACGCACAAGATTAATAAGAAGCTAAATTGAAACCATGTTGGTTCGTAGGTAGCACAGACAAACACTGAGTTAATGGGGAAGCATTCTTGGGGAGAGCTATGCATGCATTCCAGTTTGGGCCACTGCTTGTTTTATTTTTATTTTATCTTTCTTAGAAAGCAGAAGGGGGCAGAAATAGCACCCTGTTAAATATTTTATTTCCTTTTTTAGGCTGTTGTTTGATTGAGTTTATTAAGCTTTCTGAAACAGCAGCGTATATGCCAAGTTAAGACATTGTCTACCACCCCAATGCATAGGGAGTCGCTAATATAAACCATGCTTCAGCAGAAGTGCACAAGAGGTCTGCCCATGGAGATGTTCAAAGACAAATAAGAAGGCGTGTAGCAACCATGTAGAAAGTGATGAAAAGGAGATTTAAGTATTGTGTAATTTACCCAGATGGTAGAAGCTGACACAGGTGTCCAAGAGAGTTGTGATCTCTGTCTCTGTTTCCGTTGGAGCAGATGTAGCTCAGAATAGACAATTCTTGCCTAGCCAGAAAGCAGGAGAGAAGAGCTGCATCTCCAAGGAAGTGTTTACAAAAGCAGTTACAGATAGAAGTTTATTCCAAGATGACCACAGTCTCATGCTAATAACTGTAATTGCCAGTCCAGAGAACTGGATGGACTGTAGCTCTTGATGTTAGATGAAAAAAGGAGTTTGAGCAGGGTAGTAGGGTGTCAGTAGGATGGACCCTGGATAAGAGCTTTGGTTTCATTGGCACTGTGACCATTTACACAATATTAAGATCTGGCCCACTGACTGCAGTGGAGTTAGGATGATTCATGCCAGCTGCAGAGATGTCCCATATGGTTTTTATTTCTTCCAGATTATTAAAGTCTAAAGGGAACTGGCTGTGTGGCAATAATAGAAGAATGAGCACCAGAGGACCTTGTTAGCAACCCAAAGGAGAATATGCAGATAGTTGTTCAGTTTATGAATTGTTAGCAGAACCAGTGGATGTTACCAGCAGGCACTGCATGGAGCTGTGTATGAAATAACCTGCTGTGAATAAACTGCACAGAACATCCAATGTATATTTATATAAGGGAGAGTCTGTAAAATATTGAAGTAATAAATATATTTATGAACATTTATATGTGCATTACTACCTTACACTAATATTCAAATGTGGGCTCTGTATTTCGTTATGAGTTTGAATCAAAATGTATCTTTATGGGGTTGGATTAAATGTGGTATTAAGGCCTGATTAACAACATGCTGAACATAGCATGGAGCTTTCCATTAGCTGTGGCTTAGATTAGTGAAGTGTGTCCTAAGAGACTCAATGTGTTAAAAAAAATTAGTTAGAGATGCTTTGCTTTGCACTGTTGTCATTGACATCATGACACAAGGAACAGGCAGGGAGGAGCAGATTTGTCTGTGCAGAGTGGATGACAGACATGAGAAAAGATCCAAGAACTTGTTGAAGCGGAAGGACAAGATAAAGCCCCGGCCATTTCTGCTGCACCATAGATCGAGGTGCTCTTGTGCAACTCCGGGGATGTCCTCAGCCTCCTTACATGCCAATATGACCTCTAGACATGCTTTACAAGACCAGGTTTCTGGCTTAATCCTCTGAGGATGTTTGATTTTCAGCTGAACCCTGCAGTACAGTCAATGATTAGAACCTCAGGGAAGGCCATGGATATGTGGGAGAGATCTGCTAGTGTTTGACAACAGAACAAGCAAACCTTTCCAGCTTAGTGTTATGATGGCTCTGTTTTTGTGTATGAACAAGTTACCTCAGTTGCAAAGCTTCAAAAAGTTAAGCTCTGCAAAACATCCAGATCAATGAGAGGAACACGTGTACAAACTGCCCAGTGGTATTATGGCCAATTAAAGCCTTTTCTTTTCCTGGCCAAAATTGTTCAGTATTAAAGAAAAACTAACCAATCCCTCACAATTTTGAATATTAGAGGAAGAAAACCCGTTTCTTTTCTCATTGATGTCATCTCATTTTCACAGATGCTGACCTGTTTACTTGAGCACTTTGGAGACTCAGAGTGGTTGTTTAGGCGTTATGCATTGTTGGCAGAATTAGTTGGAAACTAGAACTTTCTCTGTTGAAGTAAAATTTGAAGTTTCAGAATGAGTTTGCGCACTCTGTCAGGATATCAGGCACTTACTGAGTTTGGAGTGAGTTGGGCACTCAGTGTGCAGGGCATGTTTGGAGAAGTTTCATTTTGAAAGCATCAAAACATTTTGATTCTGAAATTTGAAAAGATGACATTTGATAAGAGCAAATTTATATTATATGTTATAGTATAACAGTGCAGTATTGAATAGGGTATAGCAGTTCACACATGTGTTATGTATTATCATTTGTTTTCATGTAATGTATGTATAAGTTGAAACAATGAAATACAGTGATATGGTGAGAATAAAATATATGAGTCAAACTTAACTCATAAAGTTAAAACATTTAGCTGAAGTCAGTTTCTGTAAAACAATTTGGTTTCGAAAAAATGGTATTTATTATGTAAAACTACTGCATCAAACTGCTCCTAGCTTTCAACCAAGTTTCATTATTACAAGTAAAACCAGTGATGGCCAACAATTTCCATTGTGGCAGCATATAATGTTAAACTTTTACCATGCGTGCTGAAATCATACATGCTGAGGTCTGCTTCAGGCTGAATTTCTTTGGAAAATGGTGCATCAGTTTCTGAGACTGAGCACAGGGAAGAATATATTATTTTGGTTACGTTAAAATATGTTACAGCTGTTTCAGAGAAGAGCCTTAAAAAGGAGTGGAAATCGGGATGAGTCTGGGATGGACTTTTTGCCTCCCATGTGTCTGCCCTGGTTCAGCCAAGATGTAAACTTTAACAATCTTCATGCTCTATATTAGAACTCAGCAGCAGCTAAACTCTATTGGCTCAAGGAGGGTTTGGTGGAACCAGGAACACATACCTGTTTTTTTATATCACTTTTACTGTCCAAATATGTAGGCAAGGTGTGGAAGGAACAGTACTTTCAGGTACCCTGTGTTCTTGATTTATCTCAGGAGTTATTTATTCCTTTTTACTAAGGAAAACCCAGCTGATCTGCTGAAAGTTGGGTTTGTTACATGGGAAATCTGCCATTCTTTCTGTTCGGACTTCAACTTCACATCCAGGTTTTAACGCAGGCTTGCAGGCTTGATGAGATGATGGTCTCCTTTTTGCCAAAGAGGGGACAACGGTGCCAGAGATCTAATCAGGTGGTGACACCAAGGAATAGTGGAGATATTTGTGAACATGGAAAAAGTAGTTCTCCTGGCTCTTCCAGCCAAGTGGCTGGCCAGAAGCAAGGCTTCAATTATAAGCAGAGCTAAAGTATGCTTGCTGTAATGACAGATCCATCAGCTGAAGCACAGATACTCTAACAAGACTATATGCGATGGGATTATGTGTGTGTTGCTAATCAATTTAGCATAGCTGCTTACTTGAGTTTGGTTAATTAAGATGGTTGTTCTCAGTTGGCTGAGACATGGCATCACTGAATACAAATGAAGTCCTGCATCCAGGTCTGGAGTCCTCAGCACAGGAAGGACATGAATCTGTTACACTGAGCCTAGAAGAGGCCAGAAAGATGATGACTGGAGAACTGGAAAGATGACTGGAGAACCTCTCCTATGAGAACAGGCTGAGAGAGTTGGGGTTTTTCAGCCTGGAGAAGAAAAGGCTTCAGGGAGACCTTACAGCAGCCTTCCAGTACTTAAAGGGGGCTACAGGAAACCTGGGGAGGACTCTTTATCAAGGATTGCAGGGATAGGATGAAGGGGAATGGTTTTCAGCTGAAAGAGGGGAGATTCAGATTAGATATTAGTAAGAAATGTTTTCCTGTGAGGGTGGGGAGGCACTGGTATAGGTTGCTCAGAGCAGTTGTGGTTGTCCCAGCCCTGGAGGTGTTCAAGGACAGGCTGGATGAGGCTTTGAGCAACCTGATCCAGTAGAAGATATTCCTCCCTATTGCAGGGAGGTTGGAACTGGATAATTTTTAAGGTCCCTTCCAATTCAAGCCATTCTATAATTCTAAATTTCTGCTAGAAGTTTAAAATCACAGTGTTTCCCTGGGCAGCCAGGAGTCAGGAGTGATTGCAGCGCTGCAAGCTGGGGTTTGTGCAGCAGGCTGGGTGATGCACAGCAGATTTGCTGCTAACATGGAACAGGGTGGGTTTCAGTCAGCATGGGAGCCTTGTTTCTCTGGAAATCTTCAGGAACCATTTGTGGCCAATTTTTTAGTGTTTTTGAATGGCAGCACTGCTGGTCCCTGTCAGGCTGTGGGTGCCCGGGCATTGGCCATGCTGTGAGGAGAGGCCAATTCCTGCCAGTTCTGGTGACCTCCAGCAGCCCCAACACAAGGCACGGCTGCATACAGTCCATACACAAGATTAATGGAATGAATAAGGTTTAAAGCGATTCCTTCAGTTTGGGGGAGATTATTGAAATCTCCTGTTTCAGAAAGCTAATAATATTTTGCTCATTTTGGTTTTGTTCATAATTTTTACCTTGGTGGAAACAGTCAGTATCAAAAGGAGCTCATTTTTCTTAAACCGAATTTCTTCATAGTGGCCTACTTTGTGGCAATTATGAGGAGCAAGGAAGTGATTCCCTGCACTCAGCACTCATGAGGCCACACCATGAATGCTGTGTTCAGTTTTGGGCTCCTCAGTATAAGAAGGGCATTGAGCTGCCCGAGTGTGTCCAGAGAAGGGCAACAAAGCTGGGGAAGGGTCTGGAGAACAAGTGCTGTGAGGAGAGCCTGGGGGAACTGGGATTATTTAGCCTGCAGAAGAGGAGGCTGTGTGAGAGACCTTATCATCCTCTACAACTGCCTGAAAGGAAGTTGTGGTGAGGTGGGTGCTAGTAACAAGTGATAGGACAAGAGGAAATGGGCTGAAGTTGCACCAGGCAGATTTAGATTGGCTATTAGGAAAAAATTCTTTACCAAAAGAGCTGTGAAGTATTGGAGCAGGCTGCCCAGGGAAGTGGTAGAGTCTCCATCTCTGGAGCTGTTCAAAAAGTTTGTAGATGTGGCACTTCAGGATGTGGTTTAGTGGGCACGGTGGTGATGATCTGACGGTTGGACTGGATGATTTTAGAGGTCTTTTCCAACCTTAATGATTCTATGATAGTCCTGATGCCATCCAAGTCTGAACTCCTTTCTATAACTCAGCCTCTTGAAGGAAGGACAAGCTTAGCTCTTATTCATTTTTAGTCCAGTTCTGAGTTTGAACACATCAGGGCTAACTTTCTCCTTTTGACTTGTCTGTTGTCCCCAGGGGCCTGTCACTTCTGCATGGCTCTACATGTGGAGTGGAATGGAACCTGATTGTCCAGGGCAGGTTGCTAATTACAGCTTTAATTTTATTGTGTTTAGGAGGAGACAGAAATCCAGCCATTTCTTACTTTTAACTACGGATCTGAAGAAAGGCATGATAGCAGATAAGGTGTGCTGACAGACTGGATGGCCCTGATGGCAAATTGCCCATCAGGTGAGTAAAACCTGCTATTGATGAGCCGTATGAAAGGATGGCTATTGCTCCAACCATGTATGTTGATAGATACAGCTATGTATCCATATCCACGTACACTCATTACACGCACACACATATATGGATTTGTTTCTATGTTGTGTTAAAAGAATCAGTTCCAAGAAGAGTTCTGAACAGAAAAGAGAAGGTGTGTTTTGTAACATTTATGTGTGCATGCTTCCTTGTGTAAGACACGCTTCATTTCCTCTGAGGACTTTTTAAAGAAGTTAGTAATTTATAAGCAGTGCAACTTAAAAGAAACCAACTGGAATCCAAAATTTCCTACAATGCCTACAGGAAAAAGAATTGCACTTTGAGGCAGCAGAAATGATCTGTTATTTTACAAGAAATGAGCTATTATTATACAGTAACAAAATAAACGCAAGCGTCTGCTCTTAGCTGTAAATACTGCAAAAATTATTATAATTTGAAAATAGTAAGCTGTGGTTTTCTTAGTTACAAATTGTTGCAGCTCCATTGCTTTGAAAGGGGAATGGCTGATTTATATCAGTTGAAGTTCTGTCTTTGCATTGTTGATATTTTATTCAGAATCCTTGGATCATGGTACATTAGAAATTGGTGTGGTAGATTTCCCATAAATATTCAGGTTCTGTGGTGCATTATTCCTTGAGTAATCCCATTGATTTCAGCGGCTTAAAAGTACTCAAGAGGACAAATTCCTCTGGAGAGAGGAAAACCCGATCAGTTTTGAAATATGGTTACTGGGAATATTACCGCAGCCTGCTTCCCAGTGTGGTAATGAACTTAATTGCTATAGCATCAGTTCTGCTCCTTGTTTCATGCACTATTGTTTGCCATCTGTGTTGGGGTCAATACAGCACCTCTTGAAATTGATAGGAGCTTTTCCACTGACTTCATCAGGTATTGAGGGTTTAGGGATCTTGAACTAGATCAAATAGCATCTATTAATGTAGCTTGGCCCTCCTCCAGCTTTAGTTATTGCCTGTGGTGCTTATACAATCGGTTTGCTATATAGTTTTCTCTTATTTTATAAAAGGGAGAGAATGACTCAGAGCCATGCTATGACGCTTGGTTTATATATTGTCAGCTTTGTATTCAAAGAAGGTAAATTCAGCAACCATCTAATTACTGGCTCCTTCCATACATGTTTATGTATATGAAGGCTGCCGTTACATTTATATGACTGACCAATGTGGTTCAGAGCTGTGTTCATGCTCAAAGTACGGAATTTTCAAAATTGGAACACGTGTTTTGTGCTGTTGGAATTAAAAACACAAAACCTGGGGCAAAGGAAAGGTCCAGTTTTGGTGCCAAGGATGTTTCAGAAATGGAGCTGGTTGAATTATTTCTGATTTTAACATGGTTTACACCCTTTTTATTTGAATTTCAGGCAAAGGGAAAAAGTAGTAAAAAAAATAACTGCAGAAAATATTTTATTTAAGTAGTTCATACATTTCTCCACTCTGTTAAGCATTGAAGAACACAACACATGGTCAATAATGAGCCTATCAGTGTCACAGGCACTGTTTGGTATTGTAGATGCTGTGCGTGTTTTCTGTACTACTGATTGAAGGAGGCAAGACGACTGCTGTCCAATTTTGGTAGCTCTCATCACAGTAGGAGTTTTCCCCAGCTCCATTTCCTCTAGCAGTTTGTCCTGCCTTCTTCTTTTATTCTTTGGTTATTTGAATGAAACAGGTGTTTCACAGAAAGATTGAGTGCTTACAGCTCTAATCTCTGTCTTCACAAATGGATCTTTTGTACCATGTTGTGGATTAATAGGAGGTTAGGTGCTTGAAAGAATAAACAGTGAGAGCAAACAGTGGGAAGGAAGGGGGAAGGAGTAAAGCTGCATGTGGTTGATGAGCAAAATGATGTCCTTTATTTAGCAGAGGTGATGCAACAGTCAAGAGATGCTATGAGGGGAAAGGCTCCTTTTAAGGAAACAGGGTAGTGTACCACCGAGGACTAGTATACCACCAGGCATGAAGCAAACCACAGTGTATCTGTTAGTGGCCAATGAAAAAAGCTCATTGGTTTTGAAGCCTTGGAGCTCAGGTGCAGTGAAAGAGAATAGGGGCTCATTGTTAAGGCAAGGATCAGCACTCCCTTTTGTTTGTTCCCCTGCCCCCCTCCTCCTTTGGCACTACAATAATAATATCTTGTCACTCCTAAGACATGCTGGCATAGATCATGCTCACTGATGGATGTTCAGTCGATGAATGTACTAAAATGGTTTGTTTCTGTTGATGTATGTCTTTGTGAACTCCTCTAATGAGAATGTAAATAAATGAACCCTTCATCAGTGATTTCTTTCACTGTAGTCCAGTTTAACCCCTGAATGCCTCGCTGCTCAGAGGCACTACAAATGCTTTACTCTCTTACATTGCTAGAACTTTTGCCTTTTTTCATGAGTTTCATTTATTTTATTTGTTGTCTGAGTGCACAGGCAACTTTCTATATGTGGATGTAAGTAATTTTTGAAAATCAGTATTCAGTAAAACAAGGTTGAGAAATTAATATGGACAATCAAGAAACTTAAGGGCTTAAGGTCCACTGAGACAGTTAAAAAGATTTCTCATGATTTTCCTGGGAACCGTAGAGGTGATGACAAACTCTTGAGATTAATTTCTTTTAAGCTGTGTGCGAGAGCTGTTTTTTATGGGGTTGTGAATCATAGAACTGGAACATTTTTTCTGTGGTCACTTCTCACCAGCGCATGAATTCTACAGCGGTACTTGTCCTCAAGACACTGGAACTCAAAAAAATCTTCAGAAAATACCCTGAATAAATATATTTACCCTTAATGATAAGCCAAAAATAGCTTTTAAAGAGGAGATAGGCCCTAATGTATTTATTCTCAGGAGGCTTTTTCACCATAAGTGTACAGGAAGGCAGTTTTAAAAGAGGCTTAACATAGTTTTCACAGCTCTAGTCTAGACTTTGAGGTGCTCGTACTTGCACAGTTTACCTACACCACTGAAAATGCCATCTTCCATAATTGTGCATTTAAAGAATCATTTAATGACCACTGCCCAAACCCCATTTCTTCGTCTTCACTTAGAGGCCTCTTTTTTAGAGGAATTTGTACACCAGTAGTAAAGAGCTTCTGATGAAGATGGAAATAGAAGGTAACGGGCCCTAATGCTGTTGGTGTAATTTCAATTGTCATTTGGAAAAATTGCGGAACTGATTGCAGGAATAGGACATGCTTGCACATTGGAGATCAAAAACAACATGTCTAGAAAAAATGCTCACCAAGTGCAGAGCACTAGCTGATATGATCAGTGTAACCTTGTAACAAATTCATGTATTGGAACAACCTACTGTAGCATTATCTATCTGGAGCAAAGGCAATTGAAAACGGCTTTCTCCCACTTCAGCCACTTGAATGTAGGGATATAAAGGCCAGATTTTGCCAGGATCATAGAATCATTGACTCATCTGGTTGGAAAAGACCTCTGAGATCATCGAGTCCAACTGTACCTGTCCCCTTACTAAGCCATGTCCCTAAGAAACTCATCTACTCGTCTTTTAAACACCTCCAGGGATGGTGACTCCACCACTTCCCTGGGCAGCTGTTCCAATGCTTGACCACCCTTTCCATGAAGAAATGTTTCCTAATGTCCAGCCTAAACCTCCCCTGGTGCGACTTGTGGCCATTTCCTCTCGTCCTATTTCTTGTCACTTGTGAGAAGAGACCAACACCCACCCTGTCACAACCTCCTTTCAGGCAGCTGTAGACAGTGATGAGGTCTCCCCTCAGCCTCCTTTTCTCCAGGCTAAACAACACCAATTCCCTCAGTCGCTCCTTGTAGGACTTGTTCTCCAGCCCCCTCACCAACCTTGTTGCCCTTCTCTGGACATGCTCCAGCCCCTCAAGGTCCTTCCTGTAGTGAGGGGCTCAAAACTGAACCCAGCACTCGAGGTGCGGTCTCGCCAGTGCTGAGTACAGGGGCACAATCACTTCCCTGGTCCTGCTGGCCACACTGTGTCTGATACAGGCCAAGATGCCATTGGCCACCTGGGACACTGCTGGCTCATGTTCAGCCGGCTGTCAACCAACACCCCTAGGTCCTTCTCTGCCAGGCAGCTCTCCAGCCACTCCTCCCCAAGCCTGTAACACTGCATGGGGTTGTTGTGTCCCAAGTGCAGGACTTGGCACTTGACCTTCTTGAACCTCATCCCGTTGGTCTCAGCCCATCGATCCAGCCTGTTCAGATCCCTCTGCAGAGCCTCCCTTCCTTCAAGCAGATCGACATTACCACTATTGAGACCAACTATTGGCAGAGATCCTGCCTTCCTGAAATGCTTTCACTAAATCTTGTCTGTTCTGGAGTTTTCAATGCAAATGTACTTACTGAAGGAGAAAATCCTCTCTTTGAAACACACTATTTATTTTTTAGTCTATGTGCTTGCTGATTCTGCTAATAAAGTGCTATTTGAAAGTTGCATTCTAGAATGGGGAATTTTTTACTTTCACCCGTCTCCTATATATTTGTTGTAGTGGAAACATATGAACTTTATTGAATGCTTGGCTCTGAGGACACTCAAACAGAGCATCCAGTATCTCCATATCATTCCTTCATTATTTATGGTTGTAGTGTAGTAGTGTGCAGTACCAGATGTAAGAAGAAGGAGGGGTGCAAAAGAGAACTTCAAATGACTGTGATGAATAGTTGAAAGTGAACAGAGGGGCTTTTAAGACTCCTTTAAAGAAAGCCTAATGCACTGCTTCCCTAAGCAGCAGGCTACTGATGATGGAAAAGTCACAGACATACCTGCAGAGATTTGGGAAGCTCTTGTTTCAGTAGGTCTTTATGGCAGCTAAAAAAAATTCCTGTGCTTCTGCCAGCTTGGTTGGTGTGTCCAGATTACTTTTCTTCTTTGCATTTTGCTCTGTGAGGACAACATGCAATATCTTGGACCGTGCTGATTTCCAGACTGTGTTTATTGGTTAGCTACACTCACCAAGACCAGACCCTACTTGTTTCCAGTTCTTTGCTATGAAGTGTCAGGACGGGTGTATTGTAAGTGATGTCATACAGTTGAGAAAAGAGTTATTTTTCTTCAAGACTGTTGCCTATGTGACTGAATTGAAATTGCATGTGGTCATAATCTTCCTGTCCAGTGCGCCATCAAGGAGTGAAACACAGAAGACTCAATCTATCTTAAGGACTGCTGTCTCCTGGCTGCACCTGATTGCATGTTGGAGCATAAAATACCTAGCCCTGAAACCTCTGAGTCTCCTTTTTCTTATTAAAGCCAAACGGTGACATTTTATTTGACAGGCACTGCCTTTACTTCCCTGACAGCACCCTTGAAATCCAACATTAGTATAAATTATGAATGAAGCACTTTCTATCCTCCTCCAGTATCACTCTCTTTTGTAATAAGCTTTCAAAAGTATTCTGGATTCAGACGAAAAAGTGTTGGCTTTTCAACCATCAAATTTCTTCATTCATTTTTTTTTTTCCTTTTTTTGGCAATATGGCTTGAAAAATTGAGCAAAAAATTTTGAGAGATGCCAAGGAATTTTTTAAGGAATTGTTTAAGCTTTAAGTGAGTCTGTTGTTTGAGTAGAGCTAAAATTGTTTTAAGTGGAATCAGACAGCAGTCTTTGTGTAGTCTGAGCTCTGCAGGAGCACGTCTCTGAGGAGGATGCAATACACTGCAAATTAATGCTGCTCCCCATGCCTGCTCACGCTGAGCTACCACTTCATGCTGTCCCCATGGGCTTTCTCCCTCCTGCCACTTCCACTTTCTTCTGTGGTGGGTGTGTGTGCTTCAGGGTCCAAATAAATACATTTTGGGTGGCTGAATCCTGGAGGTGAGGGTGAGCTTGTTGTGTGGAAGTGGGGTCAGTGAGAGCCTGTAGGTATTATGGTGTGTAGGCAGCAATGCATATATTATAAACACAGTGTGTACAATTGGCCTGAGCATCAGTGCCTTCAATGTTTTTTTCCTTGATTTATACCGATTGCATGGATAGGAAAATACATTCAAAGTGCTTTAGCTCTTCAGTTAACGCAGTTTTTGTGTGGGTGAACTAATTGACGTAGCAGGCCACACCTCTTCACACAGACATTTAGGAAATGGTAAAGCAAATAATCCTGGTGGTGCCAAAATCAGAGTGATAGCTGATGAAACCCTGATGGGGAGAACAGCCAAATAGTGTGAATGGAATGTCAGTAAGTACAGAAGTTAAAAATACACATCTCAAACCTTGAGGACACTCCGGGGACTAAGAAGCTATATTGATACTAGACTTCAAAAGGTCCAAATAAACAGCAGGATTTTCTCAATGCACAAAAGTACATGCTTGTGACATCTTGTTATTTCTGCACTGCAAGTTTCAAGACAGGTACCTAAAACAACAGTCCAGATAAGCTGCTTCTTATTTAATTTAGATTTATAATTGCTCCTATTTTATTTTCAATTATTTTAGAAACTTAGTTTTAGATTCATACTGTGAATCCCAGATTTCCATATTTGTAGAGATAATATTACTTTAATGCTCGTTTTAGGGAGAGTGTGTGGCTTGTGTGATACTGAGCAGCATTTCAGAGCACTAGAGTTCATCTTGTGTCTGTGCTGCATCACCTTAGACAAGTAAAGCAGGAATAATAACATTGGTATGCTTCGTGAGATGCGTTGAGATCCACAGATGAAAAGTATCAGAGAATTCTTAATCTACAGCCAGACTTTTCCTGGATGTTCTTAGGAAGACCAACACGTCCCTTCTCCCTGTTCAGGTGGCTTCCCAGTTCTCAAAACTTGAGTAGGCTGTGTCTTGGTTTCTTTATTCTAGACAAATGAAGACTGTACATACATACAGTGCCTGAATGGAAGCTGCCGGAAATAGCTACAGGTCTGGTTACTTATCCCAGTCTCATGTTTTAATGAACAAGGAGGATTTTAGAGGATGATTCAAGACCCATTTTATAGTACCTGTTCTTCCAGGATTCACAAAGGGAATTTACTGTAACTGCCTGGATCTTGCCACGGAGTCATAACAGAAGCTCCAAGTATGTATTTCATATGGCTGTTTGAGAAAACAGCTTCCTGGCCTGGCAGTGAGCAGCGGCAGTTGACTTTCTGCTGGTTAGATGTGGTGAAAAACTCAGAGTTGCTTTCACAGGTATGCTTCAACTCCCTTTTATTTGTCTAAGAAAATGGAAAGACAGTAATGTAGGGAGAAAAATTTTTATATCTAATGGAGAACTTCAGATAGAAACAAGGGCATGGCAAAGACCACAGAAGAAAATAAAATGTACCAAGTTTTAAATAGTAGAGTGAATCTGTGGTGTAATTGTCCGTGATACAAAATCTTTGAATCAGAGTTGTAGGCTGGCTTGATTGATGACTGTATACTATGCATAGATTACATTGGTGAATTGTAACAGTACTCTCAGATGTGAAAACCCAAGCATTACTCTAGAGAAAACTAAAGAGCTTGTTAGTCTCAGGACAAAGTGTATTTATGATAAACGCCAGCCTCCGAACAGAAGTGTTTTTGTGAGTTTCTAAGAGTGGCAGCTAGTTGCTGCAGGAAGGACTGTACTCATGGCCATATGGTTTATGCACAGGTTGACATGAATTAAAATAGCAGCATGAGAATATTAGCAATCTGCACGTCTTCATATAAAGCTTGATTAACACTGAGAACATGAAACTCCTGTGTTTTACATGTGCTGTTTTGGCCAGACTAGGTTTCTCAACAGAAATAAAGAAAATGTAAAAAAAACCATAAAAAACTTAATAAGATTTTAAGAAACTACATTAAAGTAACATCTAGATTCACCAAACAAATTAGAGATTCCTGTGCATACTACTGTGCAAGTGCTTAGTGACAGACATCCCATGCGGTGCAAACATTTAAACCACAAATTGGGAGAAGAGTTTTGCTCTTGTGGATGGCTCTGGATGTTTGAATTGTTTCAGTATGAAAGGGAACATCCATGTCTAAGGGAGAAGACCACTTCTGTGCATTTCATCACTTCCTATTTTAGAGAACACTGTAGTTCTCAGAGCACAAAGACAAATGCCTTCTATAACCTGTTTTGTATTTTTAATGCATCCACATTTGCTCAGCATATTGCTGAACTTTTCCATATGTGTCCTGACTTGCAAATTCCCTTAGTTAATCTTCTCAGCTCTGTGCTTCAGTAGTATATGAGGGCTCTGTAGTGCTCTGTAGCAGTGAGTGAGCTACTTTCAGAGCTGGATTTGAGCTCTGTTATTGAGAACTCATCAGAGGGCAATGCACTACTAAGTGTTGCACTTGAAAGCTAGGTACTGGGGAGAGGGAAATGCTGCATGAGCAAGAGGTGAGATATAAATTAGAATTCAGCTCAGCACATTTGGAACCATATAAATAGATTAGGAGTTTGTAAAAGAACACCTGTAAGGATTCAGAATTACAGCTAAAGAGGAGGGAAAACATAATGCTATAGTACATTGTGATTTATGCACCAAACACGTTTGGATTAGTCACTAATGTGAAATGGGTTTGGAAGGATTAATAACACTAACCCAGCACTTATTGTATGATGATCAGCTCTAAAGCTTCTTTGAGCAAACCAGGAAGTGGCCGAATCCTTTCTCTCTGGAGACTGGCAATACTCATGCCATTGTTCAAGGGCAGCTCAGTTTGAATTCTGGTTTATTTCTCAGGGTGAGGCTGTAGATTGCTCATGGCAACTTGGCCATTTCCAGCTTGCTCAGAAGACATATACTGCCAGATAGGCCTGCCAAGGGATGGGACAACTGTGTGAAACCATGAACTCCCATTTATCTGGCTTATACAATTAGCAGCATACAGTTAATTTTTTGGAATGGGTGTGTTTGCCCTGGGTGGGACTATAAAAAGTATGAAAATGCTGTAGGTTGCAAACTCTTTGTTATTACTTTTCTTGCTCTGATTATTTCAGTCCTGAACGAATTTTAAGCTCATTTTTTCCTACTTGTTGTGGTTGTTTGAAGTGGAAAACTTTCCATTAAGGACTAAAAATCCTGCTGTAGTTGATGCTTTGCCTATTTGTATTTGTGCCAAAAATAGTAAGACTTTTGATGTCTTCTGAGCATATGTCAGCTGGTGACCCACCATACCTTCTCTTGTGTGGCCCATATAAACCAATGTTGACTGAAGCTTCAAAGAATGACTTTCCTCCCTGTAGGACTCTACCTCACACTTATTTCCAATATACTACCATCCTTCTAATTTTCTACAAGCAACACTATAATGGAGTAGTAACCTCAGTGTATGAAAATCTGTGTGGCAGATGAAAAAAATATCATTAGGTTAGAGGCAGCCGGAGTGCATTCATGAATTGTAAAGGGTCCAGCTCCCATAGAATCTCTTCTATGAATATCTGGAAATTAAGAAAATCTACTCAGCTGTTTGATGGAGGCAGAATTCTTATAAAATCGGGAAAGAGGGAGTGAGAGCTGTTTGACTAAACAAATTGTTGTTTATTCAAAGGGTAAGAAAGGGAAGAGTTACCCTTCCATGTGAAGAGATCTGGCTAGGTCAGCCAACTGTGAACCCCCTGGAGTATTTCCAACTGGACAGTCAAGTTTGTTTAGGCTCTTAAGGGAGAGGTACCAGAAGATGCACTGTCCATAAGACAGAGGGAGTCCTTTGGATGGCAGAATAGACTGCTGCTTTGTTATAAAGAGGTATCTTTTGTTTGTTGCTGGCTTTATTATTTTAGATTATTTTAAATCCAACTGATATTTACAGCAACTTTACTGCTACAAACTTATTGCACAAGATGTAGTTGATTTGCATAAGGCATCCTGGTGGACTGAAGCAAGAGAGTATGATGGACCTACAATCAGCACTTGCTCTGAAGTCCATCCTTAGAAATGTTCAAGGCTTACCTTTGTTGTGGGTGCACCAAGCGGGTTGTCGTGTTTGATGGCAAGTCAGATGTGTGGAGCAGAAATGATACCCAATCTTTTCATCTTAGTTGAGCAGTCCTAGAGAGCCAAAGTAGTTCTTTAGCTAATAGTCACATGTGTATGTCAACACTGCTGTTGCCCACAGAAGTAGTTCTGGGTGGCTCTTTCCCCTTTCCCTTTGCTTCTAAGAGGACCTCGGAACAAACTAGAATATCCACTAGTATAAAAACAATCAAGTGAGAATTGTCTTGGCTTAGGCTTATGTGTTCCAAGACTATGTGGAAATACTGGCAAAACTGATTGGTAGATCTTTTTAAGATTAGGCTCCTGGAGGTACTTTTGTGAATAAAGATGGTGGAAGCAGAACCATAAAAGGCATGAAAATACTCTTCCTAAGTATACTTACTCCTGTGCACATCTATGGAATGTGATTTTGAAATGCCTCAAATTCACACTCACACAGAATCTCTCACTGTTCCCTGTGACCTTGCTCAGGAGCATTTCTTTTAATGCCTGTTATGCTTCCAGATAAGCAGAGCACCACCCATTGACCCAGTCAGGTCATTATCCTCTTCCTCTTTATCAGGAATCCTTCAGCCAATTAATCACGCACTGCTCTGCAATCTTAAGGCTCAATTATGCCTGGACAAGTGTTGCTCAGCTGTTCCTCCTGCTACAGATGTGACATATCCTGAGATTAGCTCCGATTCACAGAAGGTCACTGATTCAGTATCAGGTGCTAAGAAAAGCTGGGCTGTCTGGGAGGGAAGTGACACCATCTTAGAAGCATTTTATCACAAGGCAAGTGTAGATGTCTAAAAAATCCTGCTTGCCACCACCACATCACAGCAAGTCCTTTTCACTCACTGTTGCCTCTCATCCTGAGACAATTTACCAGTTTTTTCTAGATGGAGATGTCAGCAGACTAATAAACTGTTAGTAGTGCACCGATGACAGACAGTAGCTAGTTCTCCTGTGGAATAGTAGATAGCTTAACTTTGAATCCTTGTGAGAAACCTGTTGTTTTCCTGTTTTGTGAAACCCGATTTTATGCACATTGAATAGTTACACTTTTCTTTTCATTTTCCTATTGTTACTAGTTGCTTGGAAGACCCCATCATGGACATATTTCGCATGTGAAATAGTTGGATGGTATTTTTATGTGTTCTAAAACTTCTGCCTTAAATTTTTTGGGTTTTTTTTTCAGTGGCTGTGGCTTGACAGACTGGTTTCTTTTTAGAGTGCCTGGGTCAGAGTATGTTTTGTGCCCCCAGTCGTATTATAGGGCACCCACTGACACTATGAGATTCCTGCAATTCTATAAAATTACATTATCCTTTCAGAAAAAAAAATGGCCAATTTCTATAAACAGACCTTGTTAAAAAACCTGAGTTTTGAATCTTTAAATTAATATGGTACTTACTTGTTCTATTTAAAAAAAACATCTTTTTTTTTGGAAAAAGATCAGCAGATACTGAATATGTAGTTGTTTACTATAGAAAATTGTTTACTATACAGACTATACCCTTTGTCGCTTTCAGACTTCAAATACATTTTCTTAGAAACACCTATGGAATGAAAGCAGTATTTGCATTGCAGTTGTGGCTGGTGCTGCTTAGGGCAGATAGGATCTGATTCTGCACCATATCCCTGGCTGGAGGCTCTTTACATGCTGGTGTGAATACAGACGTATATAGTGAAGTTAAATAAGGTTTAGAGCGGCGTACGAACAGCTTGATTTAATTGAGACTGAAGCAGCTGTAAGCAGGCTGTAGGGCTCTATGTTAGCTCACAGAACTGAGCCTGGTAGTTTAAGAGCTGGAAAGCTTCTGTCTTAAAACATCCAGATATTCTGCTCCTCCTTTCCTGCAGACGGAGCTACTGCTATAACTTCTGGCTTTGGCATCTACATTTTCAGTCTTAACTAGAGCTGTTTGTGGGTGAGGTATTACAAAGCAGCAGAAGCAAGATAACCTTTTTTTGGTAGCATTATTGCTCACCAGACAAGGGAGAAGCGTAATGTTTTGTCCAAGGTTAACACAACCAATAAACAGCAGGACAAGGAGAAAAAATCAAACTGTGCTGTCAGCCATGACATCATTCAATGGATATTGGTGAATACATACAAACAGTTGTAATAGTGCTGTTCTCACATACAGACTAACATTACTGTTTTACATTGTCTTTTGCAGGTTCAGATAAGGTTTAGAAAAGATTTCAATAGGCTCATTTTGAATGGGCTTTGTTGTTCAGATTCTCACATAGAAGATCTTACTGATTGGTGTGTTCGGGCTGTGACCATGCTAAGACATTGAAACATTAATCTTGCTTCTTTCAATCTTATACAGCCACATGAGTCTGATTTAATATATTTGTTGCTTAAAAAGTTATATTTGCATCTTGTTATAGAATTTTATTTGCGTTTTCAAGATACAGAAAACGGAGGCTGAGGAAAGATGTGAGTGCAGAAGGGGTCTGTCGCTTGAAATTTGTTCTGTTTTATTTTATTTCTCAAAATTGCTAGATAATGTTTGGGCTTGGCTGCTTATTCAACAGCAAATACTGCAGATATTTTTATGTTTTAGGACACAGTGACTTGAATTGCAATACTTCTATTATTTTCACTGTCAGGAAAGTTGTGGGGAGGCAACCCAAACCTAATGAAAATGAATAGTTGCCTAATTGACACAGTTTATCTTAGATGTTGAAGAGGGAAACTGGACACAAATGCTGTAGGTGTTTTTCATGAAAATATTTTGTGCTGTTCAGCAAAGGAAGGAAGCGCTATAGTCTGCGGTGGTAATAAGTACAGAGCGCTGTATTCAGCTTTGGCTGAAGGGTAGTGCACAGTGGTGGTGGATTAGAGACTGAGGAACTGGAGTGGGGACTATGAGTTCCAGGTACCCTCTGTTGTGTTGTGCTATGTGCATTTGTCTTGCATTTTGAGTGCAGGTTGTGTTTCCAGCAAAGTGCAAGTGCTGTCTGATGCTGTGTTTTACTGACTCGTCTGTGAGCTAGATGTCACCTTCTGCTGTGCTTCTCAACACAATAGCCAGACTTAGTTACAAGCTGCTTGCTCACCTTTTAGTGTGTGTAGCATTAGAGCCTCACACAGAGGAGAATATAGATGGCTTTTGTTTCTCTGTCTCAGAGCTCTCCAATCTGCCTCTCATTCTTTTAAAAATAATTGTGAACCTTAAACACATGTCCAAAAAAGCAAATAAAGGTGATCAGATCCTAAAGATGAAAAACGGGATTAGAACTGGGGGGGGGGGGAACTGAAGTTATTTTGTTGTTTTATAAATAATCTTCTAATTTCCTATCACTTGCAGCTTAATCTCTCGTGGAGTTAGGGCTGCTACTCTTTTTGCCAGACTTTCTGCTTTTTGTGTTGATCAGAGTGGAAAAGAAGCTGGAAAGACGGAAGGAGCCATGGACTCCTGAAAAAAGACATAAGAATTTGCTGGGATATAGCTAGGAATAAACTGTGCACTTCAGATGAGGTCGGCTAATTTGCCATGTAGTCTCAAAAGAAACCAGGCAGAGCTGAGAACAGAGCAGATGGGGCAGCTGGGTGCTTAGTGTGAAGGTGAAGGACATGAAGTTTTTCTCTCAAATCATATATTTTTTATTCTCACTGCTGTTCTCTGACAATATTAGATCATTTGTTAAAGACAGAAGAGACCAGCTTGAGGAATTCATGACCAGTGTGTCTGTTACAGTGATTGTCTAGAACAGCAGGAGTCAGTGGGTATTAATGCAAGAGCTCTCTTCTGAGCTTCTTTGTGGAAAGGACACCTATCCGTATGCAGGTCAACTTCTTGGAAATTTTGAATAACAGAAAGTTAAGCCAAGGTTTTACTGCTCTTCATTTTTCTACCAGTGTATTCAAGTTATTAGTAAGGGACTTCTGCTATCACTAAAGAGCACAATAAAGTTTCATCTTTGTATTCAGATCTGGATTAAAATTTGCCACATTCCTTCCAACATTGTAATATTTATAAATAATTCTGAAAAGTTAGAAAACAGAGTTTCTCAGCTTTGGCCCTAAACCTTTCAGCCTCTTTGGAGAGTAGTTAAAATACTTGGCTTATAATCTGAAAGGGTTTATGCAATGCTGTTTCTCCAGTGTTGGGTCTCCAGTGCTGTATCTCTGCTGCACTGACGGGGTCTTGGTTAAATGAAGAACCACCGAATGAGGTTCATTTCCTGTATGGCCAGAATGTGTCAGCGCTGTCTAAAAGCATATCCTTTTTTTCTTTTTTAGTTCTATCACTATGTGTTTTAAAAGGATCACATGCTACTTGGAAAAAGTTAAACTTTTTTTTTGTTTTCAATTTATTTCACTAATTTTAAACCACAATTTTATTTACGGTCTTGAGCATTATGGTTCATTACTAAAACTAAGTAAATTGCTTTACCATGTCTCAAATTGCAAACTAAACATTACCAGCCACCTTTTACAGGTAGGGATATGAAAGTGCAGAAGTATCAAGTAAATTGTTCAGGATCACCCTGTAGCTCAGCAGTAGACTCAGAACTAAAACCTATGTTTCTCTGCTTAGTCCCAGAGGCATCACCATTTTTAGAGGGTGCTTAAAGTTTACTTAAATTATAAGATAGATTGTTAGTGATTGTGTGGATGAGCAGAATATGAACTGTGGTATTGGCCAGGGAAAATATTTGTGTTCAGACGCTCATCATCTGACAGGTGTGACTGGATGGGATTTAGCATATGGACTTTACTAAGTTAAGAAAACAAAGACAAACATTGGTATATATGATAAGTAACCATAAATTGTGATAAGGTGAAAAAAACTCCAGCCAAACACAAAACCAGAAACGAGAGCCTGACCTTATCATGAGTTATGATGGTAAAACAGTATTATGAGTTGAGATAGCACCCTAAACATATAGTGCTATGGACAGTTAAAGTCACTACGAATGTGTCTGTAAATTTAAGGAACAATGAATCGTATAGGTAGTCCTGTAAATACCTATACTGTCTTCTTCTGTGAAATCTTCTCATTCCAAGGTCCTGCTTAACTTTCTCTTTTATCCCCTAATAAATTATAGACTCTGCTGGTGGTGATTGTACTTTACCTTTCCCAAGTGTCTTGGTTCCGGATGGATGTGTTCAGGATTTCATGAGATTTTAGATTAAGGTCCTGTGAGCAAATGCCAGCATGGGTGTAAGCACTGCTGTCTGCTTTTCTCTTTCTCTAATTTATTATAATACCTTGCAGTATCTGAATACAGAGGAAATTAGAGATTCAGATTTGTACTTCTCAAAGAATAAAAAAAAAGACAGAGAAAGAAAAAAGAAAGAGAAAAGAAAAAGAAAGGGGAAGGATTCCACCAAAATTGCTTTGTGATTCACTGTGGGGTCGTGACCCCATCCCGCTGAGACTGCTGTTCCAAAGTAGTAACTCGGTAGCTAGAGTTTTTTAAAGTGGTTGTTGATTGGCTTAGCTGTAAGAAAATCACATTTCCCTGAAACTCTTAGAGATACTTTAAATGGGTGGATTATCCAGCTGCCTGATTAGAAGTTTGGGTTATGTAAACACTGAGTGTTTAGATTTAGGCTTTTCAGTGGAAGTCCAGGCAGCTGTTTGCACTTAACTCCATCAAGAAGCCCAGTTAATCAAAGAGCAGGAAGGATTTTTTACCTTCTTAAACCTGTGTCATTATTTCTGCTGTCCAAACTCTTTGGAGTTAGCCTTGTTGCAATGTAGAACAAGGTATTTTGGATCTTCTGCTGAGGAAACAGGAAAAAAAATGATGGGGTTTTGGTTATCGAGATGTTATGCCTTCTGGATTTTTCCCCCTTTGCTGTGATGTAAGAATTTCTCCAGTCAAAACTGCATCAAGACTCTAACTGCAACCAGTTTGTGCCGCTAAACCTATGGACCATAGTAGTGATCTGTATTGCTGTCCAGTCTTGATTAATAGCTTCTCTGCATATTTGTGTATTTGAGGGATCAGCTTGCTTTCAAAACCTTAGAGGATGGATATTCTCTGAAATTAAGTCTTTTTCTGTTGGGCATAACTCTTGCAGAGTTCTGCTCTGGACAAGGAGCACGAGATGTCTTTCTACGCTTAGATCTTTATGTCCATACGTGCATATTCTGCAGTTGACGTAGTAGGCAAAACTAGATGACTTTTCATGGCCTTCATCTTGGTGCTTTTCCACTGCAAGGATCCTACACCCTACTCCTTGTGTATTTTTTTTTTTTAACAGCATCAAGGAATCACACTGAGGCACTAATACACCCCAAGTTGTTTGTTGTGACATATCATATGGGCTGCATTTGCTTGTGGTGTCCTCAGATGCACATTAAGAAACAAATACTAGTAAAGGAGTAGGTGGGAAAAGGAGAGGATACTCTGAGAAGCAGGGACCTCTTGGGAAGGGAAGGGATCAATATTAATTGTTGATTTCTATTTCTGACATTTTTCTTTGTTTTCTATGTCTAGAGATATCCAGAGACAAACAGTATCACTTTAATAGAGTACGTCTTTGATAGTGTGTACTTGTGATTAACTAAAAATAATTCATGTTTATTTGATATCAGGAAGAGATGCTTCCTTGTACGTATGCTTGCAATTGTACTGCCTGCTACCTAAACTATACCTAACAGTACAAATTTGTAAAGTAAACAAAATTTAGCTTTGACAAGAAAACCATGTTAAAATATTTTATTTTTTCTGGAATAGTTTTCTCCAAATCTTTGAAATTGCCTGCTATTACATCATTCTAAGCATTACAGCATCACCAGTGAACTCTCGTGATGCTGTTAACACACGAGTGATACTGCTTTCATTGAGGGCCCAGTTGTTATATTTTATGATCAGAGAGGAAACACCTAGAGAACTATAGTTTAATAGGGTAGATGTTTCCTTACCAGTTTTCTGGATAATAAATCCAAGACACATAATTCCAGCCTGAATTACTAATCATTGTCATACTGTAATTACGAAGATATTTTCAATTATGTTGTTGCTAAATATTAATTTGCTTTAATTTATTAAACAAACCTTAATTTATATTTTATAATGTACATGGATTTCCCTGTAATGAGATCTAATACTTATGATGCTGTTAACTAAGAAAATATGTGTCAAATTATCTTGAGGAAACCCTAATTGACACAGGGATCGTTCTGTCTTGTGCACTGTGTGGCACCTGGGGACAGATCTATTCCTGTAAGAATAAGAATGAAAACCACACGAATAATAAGCATGATAGTCATTGAAGGACTCTGGTAAAAACCTGACACGTCTCTGCTGACATTTAATAATGTCATCGAATGTTGAGAAATTGATTGATATTTGCAGACAATTTAAACTGATCAGATGGTCCTGAAAGGAAGGTCAGGAGTTGAACGATCCTTTAATATTTTCTTTCCTTTCACTCACTTCGTTCTGAAGATACACTTTACACGTGCTGATCTTTAAGGTGTTGGTTGGGTGTCAGGTTTTGGACATATGGACTGAAATGATAGTGAGTTATTGTTCTAATTGTTCATATTCATTTTCAGAGACCCAGAAATCTGAGTGGAACATAATATTGTCGCAACCTTTCATATTTTCACATGTATTTATACTTGTGCTTTTCTATTTGCCTCTCTTGTTTTGCGAGCCTTACCTATGAAGAGGAGCAGGCAGCATTTCAGACATTTCCTCCCAGGCAATCCCGTGCTATTTACCATTAACAGATGTGGAGGGTTCTGTTGTTTCTTCTGTAAAGAGTAAGGTAGCACTTGGGGCCTGTTTTCTTACAGCATGTCACACTAGAATAACATCGTAAGGTACTGCCTGTTCTCCTGGGAAATGCTTCCACCTTCTGCCTGTTATCAACTCACCAGGCCACTTTATGTCACTGTCACTTCATGGTCAATTACGGCTGTGTTTATTGAGCAGCAGGGCAGGATGCACTTTCCAGTTTGTTATAGACTTTAGGAGTTTAACCTTCTGGAAAAAGGATCTCAGAATTGGCCTTGGATCTCTCCTTTTGGTGGGAATATCCGTCTCAGTTGTTTACCAGCCAGGTGACTCTGGTTTCCAAATGTAGGAGATGCCTGGTCACTTGTGTTCACTGGGTAATAATTCCCTTCTAGATTGTGCTCTTTTGTGACTTCGGCTGGAGATAGATGGGCTGAGGCATGAGCTCATGAACATTTTGTCTTTTCCCTCCAACTTTTAGGACAGTTGGCTTAGCAGCCACCCAGTTGGGAATGGTAGCAAGCCAGTCCTTCCCCCCTGCAGTAAGGCTGTGGCGTAAATGTCATGCTAGCCAAGATAAGGGTAATACAATCTCATGCTTAAAGGCATAAGACAATCATTGCAGAAGTCAAGCTGGAATTCCTCCCAAAACATGCTACAGCATACAGTTACCTAAGCCAATAGTTCTCATGACTTTTCCATAGTGTAGCTTTTCTTTATGAGAATGGTCCCTGGAGACTGTCTCTTCCTCACTTCTGCATGCTGAATCTTTCTTGTAGCTGTTCTAGTGTTTACTTGTGCAAAAAACCCCAAAGCTGGAAAAGTTAGGGGGTAGGTGGGACCTCACCTTGATGCCAGATGTGCTGTCGCTGCTTGTTAGTATCTATTTGCCATTGACATATGTGCTGGGGTTTTCTCCTTCCCTTTGGAGACATATCTATGTTGAAGTAGTTTCTGCAAAACTCCTACTGTTGTGATGCAGCTGCAAGGGTGGAAGTGTGAGTTTAAGCCAGCTGTGGGTGTCTTCACCTCCATATGGTCTAGACTCTGCTTTTTATCCGGGCTTAGTGGAAAAGAAATGTGTGCCAGAGAGAAAGTCTAGAGGTTTAAATCATCAGCTGATACAAATGGGCATCATTCCATTGACCTCAGTGGAATGAGTCTCGCCTTTGCCAGCCCAGGAGTCTCCATGGTGGGGAGGGAAATCGGAGAAAAGCAACTGCGAGGCGTGTTCGTTCACTTGATTTAGCTTGTGAAGTAATGGGAAAATTTTCTCAAACAACTTGAGTCTGGAAAAAGATGAGGCCCTCTGCAGCTTCAGGTTAGGAGTGTGGGAACCCTGTGTGTGCCCCAAGAGACACACATGCCAGCATGCTCTGTGCTTTGAGCTGGGCAGTAGGGAGTGTGCAAGCCTGGTCTCTGCAAAATGCCTCCCTCCATGGGCATTCAGTGGCAGGAACCTTCTCCTGGAAATAGAGGTTCTTGGTGGCTTTTTGATAAAAGAAATGTAATGTGAAATTGTGCTTCCTTTTTAGATGGTGCTTTAGTGGTTGGAACTCACTATTTTGCAAGTCCCGTGGTATCAGGGCAGTATCTTCTTGTTCACGCAACCTATGGAAACCAGTATGTGGGAGATTTCTGCAGATGCCTATAGGTGTCTGTGATGTGAAGCCACATCTGATGCAGACTTCTCCCCAGAGGTGGACCTTGCCAGTGGATTTTGTATGCCTCAGACACGTGCCCCTGGTTACTGCGAGGCAGCATGTGCCTCAGACTGGCACTATAAATATACAAGACACTTTGAGATCTGGTGAATACTGTGTTTGCGCAGTGAATCAAATTCATTACAGAATTACTTAGCAGTAAAAGAGAATCTATAATTATGATTCAGTGGAAAAAAATACAGTGGTCAATAACCTACATAGCTCTTACTTCTATTTATGTGGTGCAGGGATGTAGTGAGCTCTAACATGAAATATTTACATATATTGGGGTTTCTTGATATTCTTTCTTTAGTGATCTTAAGAGCACAGGTGATGTGACCTTTGGTTTTTCCCCTTCTGAAGGGAGAGGTGCTGCCATGCCACATCTACGTAACAGATTGGAGTGTGAAAGGCGATTGCTAGAGGACGTTCTTTACCCAGAAAAGCTGATCATTCACTCTAAAATTTTATCGTATTTTAGTAGCTGATTCACTTGTCACCCATTGGATTTACTCAATTTTGGGGATAAGTAGAATCATAGACTCATAGAATGTTTTGGATCGGAAGGGACCTTAAAGATCATCCAGTTCCAACCCCCCTGTCATGGGTAGGGAGACCTCCCACTGGATCAGGTTGATCAAAGCCTCGTCCAACCTGGCCTTGAACACCTACAGGGACGGGACATCCACAACTGCTCTGGGCAACCTGTGCCAGTGCCTCACAACCCTCAGTAAAAAATTTCTTCCTAATGTCTAATCTAATTTTGAGCACTTGTGTCAGTGGTAAAATAATTAGACTAAAATAATTAGGATGACGCAAAGATATTGCTTTGCCCTCTGAATAGTTTGGATATCTCTCCTATCTGAACCAGAATCTCCTGCTCTGTCAGGCTCTTGGAGAGATGGTGGGAACAGCTATGTGCCCCAGTGTCCTGCTGCATCCTGGGAAACACAGCAGAGCTTAGCCCAGAGGGGAGAGTGAGGACACAAGGCAACTAAAGTAGAACTTACCTTCAGCCAGTGATTTCAAACAGAAAGAGTTGAAATTTTGGCCAGAATAATCCCATCAAAACTGAAAGCCAGTTCAAGAGCCAACTGGTTTTTTAGAAGCTCCTCCTGCAAAAAATGAATTGTGTCATCTTTGCTTCTGTGTGATGTTTAGAGATAGCTGGAAAGATTACTTTCAAGTGTGATTTTTGCTTTTTTTTGCATTACAAATATTTAATACATGTCCTCCAACTATGAAATGCAGGCAGAGATTATACTCTATTTATTTATATACATTTATAAATATATATTTACACATATATATCAAGAGCTCTTAAAAGTAACTGAAAGGAAAAACCTCCAGTCTTTAACAGATCTCTTTTGTCAGAAATGCTAACCATCCATGTAAACCATAAAAGTAGGCTTTTTAAAACGACACAGAAGAGGAGCTCAGGTTTAGGATCTGATCTAGTTGGAAGGACCTGATCCATAAAAGTAAGCCAAACCCAAAAGATTTTGAGTTAACTTTTCCTTAGTGGTAACGTTACTGCATTTCAATACTTCTACAGTCATTAGAATTAACTTTAGCAGTCATTAAGCTAACTTTAATATCAGGAAAAAAAAAATCACACAAAATCTAAAACCAGCTCAAAGCAAATTTGAAACTAGTAAGAGCATTCTCACCATCATTTGCAGATAATCTCTCAGATTTTAAAATAAGTTCCCGTGATGTTAAATCTTACTGGTAGGTCACACCTTGGCCTTATTTCATATTGAGCATTTTCACCTCTTGGGTGACATAAGGCATAACTTTCATTCCCATGAATGGTGGAGTTTAGAGTAAACAAAATTTTATATACCTACATGATGTTTTGCCCTCACATGCCACTAAAGCACAAAAGCCAGCGGGAGACAGCAACCCAGTGTAAGAAGCCTTATTTGCTACTCACAGTGGCCATCATTGCAAAAACCACACTAATTTTCTGGTTACTTTATTAAGGGTTAGTAAAGTAATCTCTGTTTACTTTTTTTTTGTCTGGATAAGTTTTTTGTTTGCCAGGTTGCTTAGTGCACCTCTTTGCTATTCCAAAGTCAAACTCCACCAGCAGAGCAGACTAGGAAACCTCCAGCACAGCTGCAGAGTGTCTGCTACTCCCACTTATAAATAGCAGCATCTGTGCCACAGTAATTAGGAGCTGTAATGGAATGGGCCATGTTGCAAAAGTAGTTTGGCCAGACAAGTGTGGCCCGGCATTTTCTTATAGGCATCATCTGTTTCAGTTAATTGGTGTTCTCCTTATGTTTCAAAACTAAGAACAAGATTAAGGGTGGTAGATGCAAAACTTCTGAAGCCTTCCAAAGCTAAGGTGACCAGACCTTTCATTATTCAGTTGTTCAGCCCACTTAGTTCTTCCAGTCCATTCTCTTTAGCTGTAGAAAAAGAAACATGTTTCTTTTTTTAGTAGCTATTTTTCAGTAAATTCACCAACACCTATAAAACCAAGAAGAGCGGTTCTTTGAGTCACTGATTCAGTGTTAAGTGTCAGTGTCCATCCCATTTTGCCAAGGTATACAGTGCCATATATTTACTCTAGGGGAACCTACTAGTAGTATATAATTCCATACCATCATTTTTCCCATGGCAAAACTAAGAAGATAACCAGCTGTTGACAGAGGAAGTGTGGAGAGGGAAGTAGCCCAGGGTACTCAGAATATAAAGACACGTGCGTTAGTGCAGGGGAAATAGTCAGCTCTTCGCACTGCTTGCTACCTTGTATTTTCAGTGCCAGAGCTTGGCCCTGACTACTTCCAATTCTGACAGCCAATTTCTGACCTTTCAGTCTCTATGATCACTGTTCATTTTTGCAAGAAACTTGATCTCCTTCCTTGTCCAATATTTTTAAGCAAATAATTATGATTACCTCTGCAGTATTGGCTTCTAGGAACCACGAAAAATCTCACATCACCACTGTGTACAACTACATCATCTCAACATCACAGCTGCCAACCCTTACTATTTGCTGTAGAGTCATTATTTTTGCCTTAACGAGACAGAGTGACCTCATAAGCTTCTGAAGAAACCCCACAGCTGACTGCTTGCCATACCAACATAATAAAATGGTAATATGGGACTTTGGTTGATTAATACTTCAATACAGAAGCACCTGTGCTCATTGTAAGAGATCAGGTCCTCTCCACTAGACCAGATCCTAAACTTGAGCTCCTCTTCTGTGTCCTTTTAAATGTAGTAGGCTGAGAATAGAAAAGAGTGACTGCTGTTCACAGCTAGTCTGGAATGTATTGAGATTTAAGAAAAATAAGTCAGGCATTACTTCAAGCTCCATTTTAAAGCTGAAACAAATCTCAGTGTAATTGAAGACAACAGCGTGCATAGAAATTGTGAACCTGATTCTTATTTACACTGCACACTCTTTGGACTTCTCCAGAAATGTGAAAGGTCTTGTAGTGTGGCTCAGTTATTTTTATACTCTCATGAAGGGCCTGTTTATTGAGTTGGAGCTTAGAAATATTTATACGAGTGTGGGATTTGCCTTTTAGAGCAGTGGAAAGTCAGCACTGTATTACTCTCAGGCACTGTGCTTTACTAAATTAGGGTATCCAGTTGGACAGTTAAGGGGAAAAATAGAGACTGGACAATGGGTGAGTCAGAGGTTCAATAATGAAATGTGAAGTACCTCATCTGTAGGTCATTTGCATGAATCAAGTAGACTTTGGGTATGGCTGGAAGCAAAGTGTCCTTTGAAGTCTAGGTAAAAGCAAACGGTCTCTGTGCTGTCTCATTGGCCAGATGATCTCATCCAACTGGCAGCATTAGACAGACCCACCCTTGTTTGACACTGGAGCTCTCATTGAGCAACCTAATGATACTCCGAGATAATGAAGTATTCTCATGTCCCTATGGGAGAAGATCTGCATGTCAAGGTTCTCGGCATCGTGGATGGGACAGTGCGTGGAAAAGCTTCCGTTGCCGGTGCCTATTCTGTACCCATTCTGAGGTCAAGCAGATATGTTCAGACTCCTGGATGGCTGAATACTTCCTATTGAAAGCTCTAAATTGGCTTAACCTTTACTAAAGGAATGGTAGAAAATGGAGAGGCAAAATGAGAAAGTAAAGGAGTGGTCCGGGAGAAACATAGTCATCATAAAGCCAGCAGGAAAATAAGGGCTTGATTATGTAGCTCCAAGAGGGCCCTGCCAAATTGCAGTGCAATGTGGAGAACCTGAGCTGGTGGCAGCCATTTCTCAGGGTGTTGACATCCTGAGCAAGGGAGGTGCTTTCTGCACTAAGCTGAGCACAGTGAGTTTTCCTCTCCTGGCAGTGCCAGTCCTGCTCTGCAACTGGGGACTGTGATTCTGCTGTGTTGCCTGTTCCCTCAGTCGACTACCTCCAACTGACCAGGACCCAAGCAATTCTTTAGCGTGCAGATTATAGTAGAATAAAACAGAGATGCATTTGCCATACGTTTCTTATTTCATATTTTACTGGTTGTTATGGTCTTTCTTAACACATGAACTCCAGAAATTACAGCAGAATTTAACTTTCCAATTTTAAGTGGTTGTAGAGGAAACCTGGAAAACACAAGAATTTTTAAAGCTCACTTAGAAGGAAATAAAAGGACACAAAGTCAACATTTTAAAAAGTCCTGAGCACTATTTGGGGAAGGTGGGAAAGGAAAAAAGATGGAGATGTTCATATTGTTGCCAACACAAAGTACTCAACACTGTTATGCAACATCTAACATGGCAGAGCCTCACTCAAGTGTGTTTTCAGGGAGCTTCTGCTACACTAATATTTGAGTCAGTGCTGTACAGAGGAGGTGAAATGCAAGAACAAGTTCATACCTTCTGGACAAGCCAAGAATGTTTTCAACTTCTTCCTCTCCCTAGAAGAGCCAAATCACTTGCAAATCACAGCTTCAAAAAATATTTAACTAAAGCAACACTTTTATGAATCAACATTAAAAATATACCTCAAGAATTGGACCTAAAAAATAAAATAATCCCACTGCCCTGAATTTCCTGTCACTCTTGGATGTTGTATAAAATTTTGGTATGATATATATTTTCCTGAATTGGAATTTGTCCTTAAATTACTTATGAACAATGAACTCTTTCAAGAAAAATAACTACTTGCTTATCACAAGAATTAATGCTGTGGTTTTTGTAAGTGAGTTTCCATAGCTTATCAAATCCTTTAGTTCCTTTTAGCTGGAGAGGAACTGAAAAGGTCGATCAGTTAATTCTCTTCAATTTCATGATTTTAAATCAAGTAATAGTCCACATTTTACCTCTCTAAAAGTGGCTACAGGCCACTATTCATTTTTGTTCTACCTTGTAATAATATCTCTGGCCCAGAGAAACTCACTCTCTTTTTTCATTCATTTCACAGCTGCTTTGACTAAGGACTACATTCGGCTATTAACACCAGTATAAGTACATATATTCTTTTGCAACTGATTTTACTTCACACGATCCCAGCATGGCATCACGTGATTGTGTTTGCCACTGAAGTACTGCCACCTGTGGGTGAATCTGAGTTGTGATTCTTCATGGCAGGAGGGGAAAGGGAATGGTTTATATTGTTTGTTTGATTCAGAGTTAGTGATAAAAATGTCTGGTTTGTACCATATCAAAGCTCATTCATGCTTATTTAGGAATGTCACATCAGTTATATGTGTGACTGCGGCATTCCAATGCTTTGAACTTCAGATTGAGGTTGCGTTAGTGTTAATAAGCTTAGCTCAAGCTATAAGTAATAAAAAGTAATATAGCAGACTCTACAGGTGAAAGCTGCAACCAGTATCCTTGACTTCTGGCATGCCTTGAAGGTTAGAGCTTGAGGACCTTTTCATGCTGGAAGGGTATGTTACAAGTGTTCTCAGTAGTGTCTTGCAGAGGATAGAGCTTAAATCTGGGAGTTTGTAGCAAGAGCAGTAGCTAATTTCTGCAATTGTGGCACTGTCAGGAGATAAATGGTTCATGAAAACTTGATCCAAACTCAATGGCAATCAACAGGACTTTTAATCTTCTCTTTGGTGAACTTTGGAAGTTGGAGGATTCCAAAGCACTGATTCCCAAACAACACTAAATTTCATAAATTGAAACCAGATCAAGAGCTTAATCTCATAAACCATTATCCCACAAGAAACCTAAGAGTGCAGTGTAAGATGTATCTGCCCTGCTTGGCACTCATTGCACTGAAAATGTATTCCAGTGCATAATTCATATTCACTGCTGAATACAAAGTGTGAGTCGATTTCAAAGGCTCTTCCTATCAGGATTCAGTGAGGAGGATGAGAAAGGGATGAGTGTGAAATGGGCGGAGAGATGGGTGACATCAGTGGATGTAACTTGAAGAACAGCAGTAGTTGTGCTGAATCTTGCTTTTTAAGGTATGTAGGTTAATTTGTGCAGTCATGGTTTCTTGGTGACTGGCAGAATGATTGAAGGAATATGAAAATCTTAGGCAGCAAGCAATGAGGAGGCTGTATTTAAAACTCATCAAATCCTTGGGAGTGTAAATAATTGCAACAAAAAAAATCACAAAGTGAAGTTTAGGCGAGCCACACTATTTGCAATTCAGATAATCATTTAAGCACAATTTTATTGGCTTCAGGAACTGCAAGCATATACTCAAAGTTAGGTGTTTTCCAGAAAGGTAATTGTTTCTTGCACTGGGGCTAACACCTGTAACTCATAGTAACTGCATTGTCATATATTATTCATTATTTCTGGCACCTGAGAAATATGGGTACATGAACTGATTTAATATGAATAATTCCATGCAATAGTGTGTTCTTTGTTCTTCCATTTACGCAAATAAGTCTTGTTTCCCCTTAATATTGTTGAAGCATGTGTCTAAATACGATGTCATTTGTAAAGCTGAAAGTAGATATCTACCACAAGCATTTAAATAGAAAAACTGAACTTCCTAATTTGGATAAAAGGAAAATCGATTAAAAGGGTACAGAGGATAATGCTTAGATTATTTTTCAAACAATAGACAACTTGCATAATCCCATTATGAGCAGTACCCATTTCACAGTCCATCTGGCAGACAATAAACATTATGACTCTATGGACTTGAAATGCTGGGTGTTTTACTGCCAAAAAGAAAAACTCGGCGCAGATGGCATTGGCTGAAAAAGTAGTCATGGCATGTCTCTCTTAAAAATATTCACTATGTTTGTTAGCTTTATGCTTTCTGCAAGACAACATGTTCTTAATAACTACCGAGAAGACCTATGTGAGTATTCAGCGTTGAGCGCCTGTCACTGAAGTGGCATTGGTCTTGCCACATTGAACTGCCACAAAGGCTGCATTTGTAGAGCGGAGAAAGGGACTTTATATGACAGTGCATTAGGTAAATGAATTTGCTCTTAGAGTCATAGAATCATTAAGGTTGGAAAAGACCTCTAAGATCAAGTCCAACTGTTTGGCCTACACCACTGTGCCTATTAAACCATGTCCTGAAGTGCCATGTCGACATGCTTTTTGAACACCTCCAGGGTTGGAGACCACCTCTTCCCTGGGCTGCCTGTTCCAATGCTTCACCAGTCTTTCGGAAAAGAATTTTTTCCTAATATCCAATCTAAACTTCCCCTGGCACAACTTGAGGCCATTTCTTCTTGTCCTATCACTTGTTACTTGGGAGAAGACACCAGCACCCACCTTGCTATGATGTCCTTTCAGGTAGTTACAGAGAGCAATAAACATACCCCTCAGCCTCCTCTTCTCCAGGCTAAACAACTTGTTTCCTCAGCTGCTCCTCATAAAACCTTTGCTCCAGTCCCTTCACCAGCTTCATTGAACTTCTTTGGATGCACTCCAACTCCTCAACATCTCTTGTACTGATGGGCTCAAAACTCAACACAGGATTTGAGGTGCAGCTTCACCAGTGCTGAGTAAAGGGGTACAATCACTTCTCTACTGTTACTGGCCACACCATTTCTGATACAACAGGATGCTGTTGGCCTTCTTGGCACTGCTGGCTTGTGTTGTATGACATCTCCTAAAGAGATTTTACTTGGAAGAACCAGTCAGTCTGGGAAAATGTAGAATCTAGAGCATTTAAATCACCTTGACCTTGTAGCAACATGGTTTGCATTTGTGTTTCTATGGTGAAGAAGGAAATTCAGATGATTCCTTAAATTGTGTAGTGTTTTAGTGTCCTTAAAAACACATGTGCACCACTGCTATGAGATCTCAGTTTAACCATTGGAAGTATTGTATAATAAAACTACTGAACACTGCAGTCTTCTAAGCCACTAAGAGTCTTAGTCCTAGTAAGTAAGTAAATGTCTTTTCTCCTCTTGTCTTTATCACTAGGCATTTAATTTTCGGGCCAAACTGCACACTAGTCTTTACTGTTTCTGTGTATATGCTTATATGCATTAATTTTTTTTCTTTCTTCTTTGTCATGGTACTGCGTAGTCTCCCAAGAAGTCAGTGGAAAAAGAGACAGTCTTAAATCTCTTGGGTACATGTTTGTGAGTGCCATAGTCCTTCCAGGTCACACTTCAGTGAAAGTTGGCTGTGTATTTATTATCCTTCATCAGGTTACCATCACCGAAGACAAATCCGCTGCTACAATGCAACTGGGAATAGTGCCTGGTCAGTAAGATCAAAACTAGCCTTGGCTTGAACTGCCTGTGACAATTAGTGACCCCCACTCCCACTCTTTCCTACATGGAAACGCCTCCTGGGTAGTCTATAGCTAAGGGTTGTAACATCCTGGAAGTTCAGCACTAGTTCATATCACTTGAGGATATGACATATGGTGAGTAACTGTCTGCACCTGCAACTGGCTTCCCAAAACATCTGGATGGTGTTAGAGGCAGGCTCTACTGATAATTTCATTGCTAGAAATGGAAGGTGTGATCCTCTTCAGGGTCCATTACAGAATGGGGTGTGTCATGTAGTCAATACTGATACATGTAAGTATCAAGCTTCATTTCAGATATTTTTGGCCTCCCATTAGTTATTGCACCAGGTGTCAAGTTCCAGCTCTACTGTAAGCAAAGAGGAATTATCTGCAAACATGTTATGTCCACACCTTGAAGAGTTAGAAAACCTGGGGCTTAGCTGAAGGGTTCAGGAAAGTAGCAGGCAAACTGAATGTTGTCATGTTGATGGGATTTTTTTCCCCATGTCTTAACTCATTCAACTTCTGAGGGTGTGTGACAATCAACAGAACAGACAGTGCCAAAAAGAAACACATTTCTACATGCAGCTGCCTTCATGTTGTGATTAGCAGTGCCTGTTGTGGCATCATTGCAGTAAGATCAGATTACTTGGTTTTACCAATTCCATACTTGTGCTTATAGTGAAAAAAATAAATCTGGAATGGACTAAAACCCCCTGTCTTTTCCTCCCTCCTGATTTCATAAAATTTCTTTAAATATTTATGAGCATCGCAGCCCCATAATAGCTGAGCGTTCATGATTTCAGCACTGTAAGATTCCTTTGAGGCAGAGAATTACCGCTCTGTTTCATAGCTGGAGAACTAAGGCAGAGAAAGGTTCTCCATGACCTGATCAGGATTACACAGGTATCCAGAGACAGAATCAAAACCCACATTTGCATCTCTTGAGTCTTATTTCACTCATTGACTCAGATCTCCTGCAGAGCCCTTCCTTTTCTACCCATCTGGGCTGCACTAGAAGTGCTTCCTGTGACAAACAAAAGCTGATGAATCTAGGTAACTAGGTAATGAATCTCAGTAACTGTACATGGGTATGTATTTGCTTGAGGTGAAAGAAGAGTTTTTGCAAGAGGCTGAAACTGGCACGCTGATGAAAACAAGCAGAAATTATTTTATAACTAGGAAACTATTTAAATTTTTGCTTTAGTGGAGGAGTTTCAAAGGGTTTTCATGAAAGAGTAGGAAGAATGGTTTCCTACTTCTGTAATTTTGTTGTTCTTTATAGCTGGTTAGAAGTTGAAGAGAGATCTGAGAACTTTGTTGGAGCTTCCTTTTTGTGGAGATCCAGATTGCTTGTAGGACATCTATTTGCAGCCGTGTTCTCTGTAATATTGCTGTAGGAATGATGATATGCTTTTGTCAGATTTAACTTTCTAAAAAAATTAAGTGTTACTTTGCAAGCTCTGAAATTTTCAAATTCTCTTTTATCATGGCACCTTTGATCTACAGCTTGTGCCTTCAAAGCACGGTCAGGTTGGACTTTTAGTAGGTTGTTGTACTTTATCTTCTCTCTGTCCTGTGCAAAACCCTGCAGTGCGCTTACCACTTGTATCAACAGGGATGGACCTCATTAAGGGTGAGAGTTCGAATGTGGGCTTTGATTTGATTTGGAGTAGTCACACTTAGGGTGGAAGTGAAGTCATTCCAGCCCAGTTTGTCCTTCAGTGCCTTTTTACAGCTCCCAACCTGCATCTAAAAGGGGAAACCAATTCCCTGGTGCCTCATTGGAAGAGAGCTGTGGAATGCTGTAGAGAGCCATAGAATGTGCTCCCTGAAGTCTCAGCGGATGCTGGGGAATGTAAGATCCTTAAGATACACTTACTTGGTAACGTGGCTTCTCACATCTCGGCTTAACTAAATTAGGTCCTGCTCACCAGATGATATGTCCTAAGCTCCCATCTTCACTAGAAGCTTAAGTGTGTGATCCTGGAAATACAGAATCATCTCATATCTAATAAATAAATCCATCTTATTTCAATAAGTCAATAGGTGGGAAAAAAACTTCCATGGATACTTAAAAGAAAAATAGAGTAATTTTTACTCTTCAAGATTTGTGGGTAGATGGTGTCTTTGATTGCAAGCCTGAGCATTAAAAGACATAAAGAGCTACCAGACATAGTCCCATATTAAACAACTGACAGTGTCCCTCAGATGCCATTGTATCCAAATGATATTTGTTCTGCCTCTAGACCATGAATAAACACCTCCCTTTTCCCCAGTGTTTGAATTGTTCTATACAAATATGTACAAAATACTGTTTTCTCTAGTCTGCGGGTAAATCAAGTTTTCTTCATATCAAGAGACAGAAAATAAGAATGGAAAATACTGCCTCGCAGGAGCTCACATGGAAATGTCCTCCCATTTGATTTAGGGTGAATTTCATGTACAGTAAAGCAGCTGAGTGCACAGCTCCTGTTAACTCAGAAAAGATAGCAGCCTTTGGAGAAGAATTAAGGGAGGTGAAGTTAAAAGATGTTCTGTAGTCTTGGGGACTGAAGGAAAGCAAAGATTTTTCTGAATTGTTCTTCTAATTAAAATCCACTAAAGGAATGGAGTGGTGCTCACTGACATTTTTCTTTGTATCTAGACTGCATGAACGAGGGCAGCTTTATCATGCAAAGATGTCCTGGCTTTGCAAATCATATACACAAAAGCAGTCCTTTGCATCTTCTGAAGGGCTGAAACACCAGGGTGTATAGTTCCAACTAGACAGGGGAGTCCCATGGGAGCTGCCCATCAGCTGGATGTCCTTGCTGTGCCAGTAGCGATTAATCTTACTTTTGATTTCCTCCTGCAGTGTTCCCCAGGTGTCGTCATGGTTTGCAATGATTTCTGCAAAAGGAGAGATCCTAGGATTTAGAGCAGTGGTTTTCAACCTACCTGGGGGAAGAGGCTGTTTGAAGCTGACCAAGCTTACAAAACTCCCTCGCGAGAAAATCTTCATTCTTGGCTTGTTACTGCCAGATGTTTGATGAGTCACTGTGTCTTGTTGCAGCTGCTATTCTTTGGGCATGTAGACTGTAAGCTCTTCAGGGCAGGGACTGTCTTTTGCTGCATGCTTGTACAGTGCTCTGGTCTGGCCTGGTACCCCTAGGGCCTACCACAGTATAGATCAGTTTAGCTGTAACTGATGGGAATGATTCTTGAGGAGGATGCTCAAAAACTCAGAAGAATCCAGCTGGCTCCCTTGTATACATGTGCCTTCTCCAGTGCTAGCAGCAGTAGAAATTAAGCAATTGAAACTGCAGATGCTTATAAAGACTTTGATTACCCACAGGAAGCGCATCATTTGAATAAATCAGGGTGGTAATTTCTTTCAGAGTAAAAGGGATGCAGAAGTCAGGAACAAACTTGCAGTTGTTGGGAATATTCTGTGAATGGGTAAGTGAGGTTTTTTTTGGCAGTAGTTAATTATAGACATCTCAGGATGGTAACTGCAGGATCACTGATAATACTCAGGTAGCATTCCTGCTTATAATTAGTAGGGATTTGGATCACTGCTTTCTTCTCAGAAGGTGATTATTCTGAACAACAGAAGGTTTTAAATATGTCACTACAACATGCTTGTGTTTATCTTAGGGACTAGTACGTGTAATCATTCTACTTAAACTGGTAGCAAGCTGTTCAGCAAGATGTGGTTTAAAGGTCGAGTGTGCTTTAATTACTACCTTTTTTTAATAAAGTCTTTGAGATTTAGCTCCGACTGGTAGGAAAATGGGAGAATATAGGTAGCAGATGACTAAGGCAGTAGATAACTTAAGAGGGCCTTAGACGTTAGTTGGAAATAGTGCAATTGGCAGATACATGTTGTACCTCATAGATGTTTTCAGCCCTGCCTGAGGTTTGCCTGGCATTAGTTTCAAACTCCAACCATGTCATTATGGTGGGGGATCTGATATGGAAGAACAACATTTGAAAAAACACCCTACTTTTATTTCCTAAAGTGACTTAGAGATGCAGGCATTTCAGTCTGATTGGCAAGATGTAGAGTCCTGTTCAAAGTAGATCAGACTTTTTTTGAGAGATGTTTTTCCAAAAGAATGAGACATTTACTTAGAGTAAAAGTATTTCGTAGTAGTCAGTTTTGATGTATTATTTTATGTAATCTTTTATATTTTTTTAAAGAAAAGTCAGTTAAGTCAGCTATAAACACCACAGTTGATTTGGCAAGGACTGGGGAGGAGATGGGAGGGCCTTTGCTTCTTATTTTTCATTTGGGACTGGCTTAAGGGTTGAGTGTGCTGAAGTGTGTTGCTTGGAGTATACCAAGAATTTAAGCCAGAAGGACGTATTCTTCATCTAGGTCTTCTGGTCAGGTACTTTTCAAATACCTTTACTCACCTGGCAGAGTGAGGATTAAACCTGAATCATGAGGCCTAGTCACATATTAAAGAGGCAATCCATTTATGCATGGTTACCATACATACAACCAAAGTCATGAGTCCCCTCTGTGTCGTTCCTGCATTCCATGCAGGATGTTAACACATTTTTATTTTGGAGAGAATGTTTTGGGTTTTCATGTGGCTAATTCTTGGTGAAATGAAAGGGTTTGCATCTGCAGAACAGCATCGACAACTTGGTACCAGGAATAATTTGATGACATTTTGCCTCCCTTTTGGCATGTGTACGCTTGCATAAAATTCAGTTTGAAATAAAATGCATCTCACTGCTAAATATTTGAGTTATTTAGTAAACATTTTTCCACATGTGCCTAAAGGCAAGCCTGAACAATACAGTGCAAAACAGTGCTTTCTTTGTTTCTTATTAAAACGTATTAAGCCTAGCTTTATTCTGGACTTGACCACTTTTCCATTTTACTTGATTTAGAAAATCTTTGGAAGGAATCATGCCACATTGTGCACTGTTCTGGTTCTCTCTTCGGAGTGGCTGTACAAATAGTGTTGCTCATTTAGAGGAATCAGGAACTACAAGGGTTTTTCATGCTATAGCCATATGGCATGTTAGGGGACAGCAGGCATTTTCTTCTGCAGGTCAGCAAAGGAATCTGGACAAGCCCGTGCTTTGCCATTGACTTTACTGGCCCCTGCATTTCAGAGTCCCTCTATGTGTCCCCCAAAAATGAGGCATGCAAATTTACTGATCCAGTCTGATAATTTATCTTGTGGTGCTTTCCCAGCTCAGTCATAATTTTTGTACTGAAAAACCCCACACTTCCCATTGTCATGTCTGGGAACTAAAACCTATTAGAGTTCAGTGTCATTTGATGTTCCTGCCCCACCTACAGCACCTTCATATTCCACTGGCTATAAATTATTTCTTCTCCTCAATCCTGCAAGGATTATCACTGTGCCACTCTTAATTCTATGCTGCTAACATCCCTCACATATAGCAGTTGCTGTTTCTTAAATAGGTAGCCTCACTGATGCAGGTTAAATTAAACTCCAGGCAATTTTTTTCATTTTGCATTTAGTTTTGAATTGTGTTGCTTATGTTTTCGATCTGGAAGAAAGGCCCATGTGCTGTCCTGAAAGTTTGTCTGCTTTTTCAAAAGATGGCAGTTGGTCTAATGGAAACACCTCCCATCTCCAAACCACACCTTGCTGACTGGGATAAGAGAAAAGCTAGTAGACTTTTTAGTGGTTGTAGGTGCAGAGCATATTAATCCTGAATCTCAGTTAAGTGTAATTCTTCTCTGGTAGTAGCTGGGGTTTTGTGAAGGAGGCAGGTATGGGAAGAATGGAGCACAAAAATGAAAAACCTCTGTCTTTTAGGAGAAGGAAGAAAACACTTGTTTGGCTGGAGATTTGTATTTAGGACATATGGGTACATCCTGCAAATTTCACCTCCTCTTAACTCTTACTTGAGTTGTGCAGGGATAAAAGGATTATGCTATTGAGATGGACATGGGTCCAAATGCTGCTGGCCAAATGTACACATTATAGCAGACTTTTATCAAATTACTTTTCTGCTGATCATACGATGATTACTGACTCATTTATAGCATAAACACCAAATAAGGAAAAGAATTGTAACTGGAGTGAAGATGAAAAAAAATGGTTAACAAGAAAATGTAAGGTGAAAGACCAGAATACTTCTGTTTGGAAAAGCTACCATAGTACCTGGCTTTAAACTTCTTTTTTTAAGCTTCTTTAAACCTGGCTTCTATTTGGATTGATCCTCTGTGGTCTCCTCCCTTAAAGATGATAGATATATGACATTTGAAATGTAATTAGTTTAAGGAGTTTGGCTTAGATGAATACCATAGAACTAAATCCAGCTTCCATGGAACATTGCAAAGGCATGCAGAAATGTCTTTGTGCATGGTTGGAATACTTCAATATTTTGAACAATCAGTTTCTTCAGGGAAAAAAAGGATCCTTTTCATGCAGAATGGGCACTTTTCAGAAGAATTGTGTTATGACAAAACCCATTCTCCATTGAAACATCTGTGATTCATTTCCAGACCACTATTTGTAATGATAGCTAATTTGATTCATATTTTTCTCTTTGTCTTCACAAGTTGTGTGTGAAAGAATGGTGATTTTCACATATGGTTTTACATTTCAGCCATGCTTGTCAAACAGTCTTTGTCTATAGATCATTAACTGCCAGTTTGTTGAAAAGAGTCAAGATCCAAAGTTTAATTGGTGTTGAATTGCTCTGACATGGTATAGAGGGTGGGATTTTCTAAGTAGCTGGTTGACCTACCTTTACTGCTACAAAAATCTGAAAGGATATCTTGGTAGGAAGATCAGGCTACCTTGGAGACAAAGGTACAGTTTCTGCCAGCAAATATGAAAAGATTGGAGCTGTTCAGAGAAGTAGTAAATACTAGGTCCTGGTGTTCAAAAGAACTCAACACCAAGCTCCCTTCAGAAATACAGTGATGAATTCTGCCTTCCCAAAGAGAATACAGGGTGGTGAAGAATTGTTGCCTGTGCTTGGCATATTTGAAAATCTAGGCATCCCATTGATGTATCCGCCAGGGAACTGTGTGCATGTGAGAATGTGTCCTAAAGTGTGAATGGTAAACTGTTTCAAAATTAGTCTTTTGGTGCTTATTGCTAACTGTACTTGCAAGACTAGGATTTTCAGAAAACATCTCTAGGACTCAGAAGAAAAAATTAAATTGAAAATTTAATAGACTGTGTTCCTAATTCACTGAGGAATATTTTATGTAAGTGCAGTTTGGAAATGTAACTGTAAGTAAATGTGTGGCACTATGATACCTATGAAATTTCTATCTTAAAATACTTAGGACACAGTAAGTGCCACTTACTTTGATGATGGAGATGTAGCACAGCTATAGAACAGTATATACAGCCACCAGTTTTTAAGTTGTCTCAGGCATGCCCAGACCAACACATACATGGCAAGAGAAAAGGACAAGACTTTCCTATCCTGCCTTGCATTTCTGGATGTCTACCTCTGGATATGGCTCTTTCCTCACCCAGCCATTAATCCTCTATCAGAATTAAGTTTTAAATCCTACCTCATATAAAAAACAATGAACCACAAGTAAACTAGAAGAGATCTGATGCATTTCTCCTCTTTCAAAACATTCTTCAAGTCTCAAAGCTGGGCTTTGAAAACCAGCTTCCCGCTTCTTGGGGAATGTTGATTTCTAGGCTATGAAATCATTCTGGGTTTTTCTCGTCCACCCAAATCTTTCAGTATTTTACAAAAAAGCAGAGTCTTCAGGAGGAAGAGCATGACAAGGCCCTTCAGTATGGCTTGCATCCAGTGAAAATGCTCTGCCCTAAAAGTGAGATTCCACCTTTAGATCTTGCTCCAGGTTCAGCCAATCATGGAGTTTGAATGAGGTACCAGGAGACAGCTACCCAGTACTACTAAGCCCTGTCATAAGGGGCAACAAAAAGCAAATGATATGATGAGACTTCAGTGTTTTCACTGTGTACCTATCAGACCCAGTGGGCAATTGTGTGGTTTCTGATTCACCCTGAGATTTAGGCAGGAGGTGGGCTCTGAGCTGCTTGATGCTGCCAATACACAGCCTGTGCCAACGAACAGAGAGTAATCTTGGGGACTTTCCTGATGCAAATGGGGTGATGGCAAAGTTAGGACCTGGGAATGCTTGTCTGACTGGTAGAATTAGGACTGACTTCAGAAGGGGATTTTCAGTCTTAACTTCCTCTTGAAAATGGGACTTTGACTCCTAAGTCCGTAAAAATCTTTTAAAAACATGAGCTTTAGCCCTTTTGAAAATCCCAGCCTTGATTGCTACCACCAGTAATTTGCATTGGTACGATGTGAATGAAATTAGCCCAGTATGTTTTCTGGCATTACTTGTTTACTCAGAAGGTCTGACTATCTGGTCCTTATTGCGTCTGAATTCTTTTTTTCTTGTCTCTAAACCATCTGGGGCAAGTGGGGCTAAATCCTATGCAGACCTTCTTTTTTTTTTCCTTTTACTCTCTCTCTTCTTTTTTTTTTTTTAATGTTTTTATTTGGGCTATCAGACTGGAGGCATTTGGCTTACAGCCCAGGGTGAAAAAGAGAAATAAGGAGGAGACAGCAAGAGTCTGCAGGAAGTGGGAAAACCAGAAAGAGTGACTAGCACAGAGAGGCAAAGGACAGAAAGCAGAAAACTGGCAGCCGTGGAAGTGGAGGAGTAATGGCGATGTATGGACAGATGGTGTGATGGCACAGATTGAACATCATATTCCATCCTGGGACATGGTGGAGGAGAAGGAAAAGCCAGAGTGCTGCTGGCCACAGGTTCTGGTAATGTCTGACATATGACCGCAAAGAAATAATTGGATAATGTGCTACCATCTCTTCTTGCATTGCTATAAGAATAACACAGGACTGAATGGTAGGAATTAGTGAAGGAAACACAGGAAGAAAAATATGTTAATGTAGGAAAAAAGAAGAAAGTGTGTGCTGCTAGACTGGAGATAATAGAGAGGGAGTGAGGAAGGAGTCCCAGCAGCAGAAAGTTCAAATGGAATATTATTTCCTTAATTCCCCAGTCTTTCTCGTATAGAGGAAACCTCCGAGCATTTGCAGAGACAATTGAAATCGTGTGGCTGAGCCCTTTCCTTGCGAAGGGAGCTGTAAGAGGGGGATTTGAGATACGTTTTTTTAACTTAGCACTTCATCTTTTGTAGGGGAAGGGGTAGACTTTCAGGGCTAATAGTGCTCCAGAAAGGGAATGGATTGTGATGTAATTAGGGACGAGAGGAAAAGGTAAAGGCTTTCCTATATCCTCTAAGGCCTGCATGTGGGGGGAAGGATTGACAGATATTTCTATAGCAAAAAGTGCAGGTGTGTTCTTAATTTGGATTTGCTTATCTGAGCTAGATAATTCAGATTAAATCCAATAAACTAAAGCAATTTGAGAGCCCTCACTGTTATTCTAACCTGAAATGACCAGCCCCAATTAAAAGTGCGTATTTCTAGACTTGCCCTGTGCTAGGCAGCCATACCCATGTTCTTATTGGCTCTGGGAAGCATCTCTGTACAGTCACTGTCAGAGAGTTAGGCTTTGGCTGTGCTGCAAGCTCTGAGCTCTTGTGCGTAACCGCGCTGGCCCAGGAGCAGCCTGAACTCGAGAGATTGCTTGAGTTGCCCAGGATCAGACAGGGAGTCTGGCAGACACAGAGGCTGTGTGGAGGCCTCTTGAACTGCAGCCCAGCACGTGGGACTGGATAAGCAGAACATTTAATATTGGGTTTCTGTTGAGAATATACACAAATATGAACACTAAATTTCTTTCCCAGGAGCATTCCCCAGTTCTGATTTAAAATATATCATTTCCACAAATATTCCTGCCAGAAAATTAACTTGTTAAAATATTCATCAAAAGCATATATGGAAAGAGGACTGGCACACAGCTGAAGCAAGTAAATGTTAAGGATTCAAATGAATATTAAATCTCTTTGGCAACAGTACATTCCTGTCTCAAATTATGACCCTAGGTGAGTAGATGACTGTGTAAAGTCACTCCCGGAAGGTGTACATAGAGCAGTCAGTGTGATAACAGCCTTGGAGATTGAAGTGGGTGGATGACATGGGCAGTATGGTAATGACATACGGAGCCTTCCCTGTCACGAAGATTAATTCCTATCTAGCTCAGATCAATAGTGGGTTCAATGTTATTATGTGTGGAGAAGCTCTGTAACACAGAGACATCCAGAGGATGTTATGTGTTGAAAGATGCTAGCCACAGGCCTGCTAGGTCCAGGAGCAGCACAAGGAAGGAAGCCAGGCCTGAGCAATGAGACTCCATGGGCAACAACTTCCTGTTGAGATACTGACACAGATGGGAACTGTGGTGAGAAGGAGGTGACCACCCATTTAGAGTAACTCCAGACTTCTCTTGGTGGCTTTCATTTAAGACCAGACACCCTTTTAAGTACTCAAAGCAAACACAAGATTTTGAGCTAAAATAAAGAAGGAGTTTGAACTGTAATGGTCTGTGATACACAGGACATCAGCAGGCATGATATAAGGGTCTGCAGGCTGTGGAGAAGCCTGCCTGGTATGGGCTGACCTGCCAGCAGCTATTGTGGTAGAGCTGTATGGTTCCCAGTAGCCAGGCTCTGGTGCTGTGTCCACAGGCTCCTGCCCAGCACTCGTAGCCAACTGGCTCCCACCAGTTCTTCTCCAGTCCCCCATCCTCCCCCTAGCCTTGTCTCTTGGTCCTTTAGTACTCCTATAAATGGCCTTCTATTTTATGATAGGTAGCTTTGGTTTTATCTTCACTGTGCTATTCATTTTTTCTTCAGCCACTTTCACTTTCCCCTCCTTGCTTCCCTGCTGTGCCCACTCCTTTCCTTCTTCCACATTTTATGCCAGTAGATGGTGGTATTCAACAAGTTCTTTGAGTGCCAGAGTAGCTCCCTTTGTCACTAGCTGGCAGTCCAGCTCAGCAGTAGGAAGAGATTTTAATGCGTGCAGGAGTTTGTCTATGGCTTGGTGACTCTCACAGTGGCGACCTGCAGGCATAAGTTCTGCCAAGTTCTTTATTTTCCTTCTTGATAGGCCTGTGAAAGAGCTGTCAGATTGACAAAGAGTCCTAAGCATCATGAGGGGAAACAATTATTTGTTGTGATGTATGGGGTTTGAGAGAACTTCATGTACGTATTTCTGTAGGGTTACTCAACTAGCTGGCAGAGGCTGATGCTGGTTTTGTAGCCTGTTGTTTGACAAAAATCAAGGAACAGACTTCTGAACAAGATTATCACTGGTAAAATTGTAAGTCTTGAGTTTGGATGCCAAATGCAGTACAATTGGATTATAAAAACTCAGAACCCTTTGAACTATCTTGTGTCAGGCACCAAAGGATTGAAATTAATGGTACTTCAGCAAGTGAGTTCTTGGCAAGCTTCATCCTTGCTTAAAGGCAGGATTTGCAGCAAGAGGTTGACTGAGGGTTTCCCTTATGGGTAGCATAACTGGACTACGCATGCTTTGCACCTTGTGTGATGCAACAAATGAAGAGCTTTCATCCAATGTAACGGCACACTGCTCTGCAGGTAAAAGTGTGGAAAGAATTCTCTTCCACATCATCATTTCATATGCTTCATTAGTACATGTGACATCCATCCTCCTTTTTGGAAATTATTTTTATACCAAGACCCTGGTGCTTATTTGGGTCAGTGGGAAGGCTGTACAGAGATTATAGAAATTCGGCAGAAACCATGTTGAGGATCAAAGAAAAGATTTTCAAATTTGGTGGTGTGGAGTAGTGAGCAAAATTCCTTCTGAAAGGGGATGGGTAGCAGTACAGGGAGCATGTGTACTTTCTAGGTGCTATCAGAGTTCTTGCTCTGCTCTGTGATACTTCCTGAAAATGCTAACCAGCACTGGCCAAAGTTTTTTTAAAAAAGAAATGCTTTGAGTGTGAAACTATTCTTGCCTTGCTTCTAACATTTTCCTGTAGTGCTCATTTGTTCTTTGCGGCTCTTTCCATCCCAGGCTCCTTTTGGGCATGCTTGATTGGTTTATTCCTTCTCTGAGTTTGGAATTTGAACTCCTTTCTGACAGAAAGCTCAACTCCAGCAGCAGATCTGAAATCTGTTTTTTAATATTGGGATTATCATTAATCAGTTCAGAGTAACCAGAAGAAATAAGAAGTAAAATGTTGAAATGTGATGTTTTGATAAGCTGCTGGCTGGAAAATTACTGATTGAACTACATAGAAAAAAATGTGGAGAAATCAGAAGTGGTGTGCTATTTTGGGTGTCTGTTGTAAGAGATTTTGCAGATCTTTGGTATTCAAGAGTTCCTCAGTACTTACTTTCTATAACAAGTTGTTTGAAACATTTTTACCTGTGAAATGAATACTTTGCTGCTCTTAAGCAAGAGTCATTTGACCTTAGAAACCTTAAACATAAACCTTAGAAAGAACTTGTGTCTTACTGCAAGAATTTCTGTGTTTTCGATGCCCTAACCTGTTATTACAAATATGCTTATCTCTTTTTAGTGATGTACCTCAGCGAGGTATCTTGTCCCAGGAAGTGTCTCTCCCTCCTTTTCAGTTGCAGCACACTATTTTTTCTTGTTCTAGCAAGGAGTGTTTCATAGCCAATGTGTCTCCTTCCCATTCTTTCTCCCCTTTGTCATTCCCTGAGGCTTTACCAGCTCAGTTGATAAACATTCATCAACATACTGTAGATTACCTCATCTGAAGATAAGAACTCAATACACAATTACAATTCTATTTCTAAATAGCAGTGGGACAGGCTGTAATGCCTTTACTTCTCCCAAATAGCACCCACAGCTCAGTAGTGGGGTGGCTTGAAATCATCCTGGAGTCAAGTCCAATGGATTCTAATTCGGTATTACTTTTTCAGTACTCCCCTTCTTTAATTTTCATCCAGTTTTCATGGATATATTCTGAAGATTGCTGTCCCATGTCTAAAGTTCTTTGAATCTTCGTAAAAAGCATGTTCTCCAAGATCCCAAGATAAATGATATCCGTGTCTCTTAAATGATAGCAATGTTAATAGTGCTGCTTTGTCTCCACATGTACCAGCAATAGGACTGGTTTAGAGATGTCTTTTCCATGTGGAAAAATACAATTAATTGACGTACATTTTATCCATTTTTTTTGTGAGAGGGTTACAATGAGAAACAAGAGCAAGAACTAACATAAAGGGAAATGTCAACATCTGAAATAATGTTTTATTTTTAAATCAAAAATACTTTCTGATCTACAAACGAAGTGTTTAGTTTGGAATTTTCACTGAAATTGAGTATTCAATGAAAACTCCAAAATTTTGTCAACCGTTGAATTGTGTCAGCTGAAGAAGCCAACATCCTTCAACAGAAAACTCTTGCCCAGTTCTAATAAGCAATGCTGGAAAAACTATCCTGCAGAAGTCCCCTTCAATCAATGAAAAGAGATAATCAGCTCTGGGCTTGTTTCTGTTTATGTAACTGTGGCCAACATCGCTGCTGCTCAATCAAGTGATCCTGCTGAGAACAAACCTTCCTCAACGTGGGGTTAAAATTGCTGGTGGTGCATTGATGGAGCGGAACCAGTGTTTGTAACAGTAATATGTGCAGACATGGGGTTGATTTCCAGAAAAATATCTCAGGACAACTTAGAAACATTTCACAAAACCTAAATCTAGTTCTTCTTTGGAGGAGAGAGGTGTAGCATGAGTAGGACCCATTTCTAACCAACTTGCCCACTGAAATGTTGCTCTCCACACTACTGGCAGCAGCAGACCCTATTGTGGAAGCACGTGTGCTGGATTACTAGTCCTCTCTCTCATTCCTTGTGCTGAGTTCAGAGGGATTTCTCTGAGCAAGGGCTTGTCCATGTGAAAAATATGTTACAGACAGGTTTCTAATGAGCTGTTAATTTTAGGATTCCTGGCTAATTGCCAGGTAGACACATGATTGACTTTATAGTATGTACAGCTCACTAGAACTGTCATCTAGCTTTGCTAACCTAAAGCATTAAGAAGTCATGAGTCAAGCCTCTCAAATTGTACCACTGGTTAAGAATGATGAGATTGTGTAATAATGCCTTCTAGGGTTTTATTTGACTGGTGATTATTTAGGTTCATGTTTCTGTATTTCATTTTCTGCAGCTGTTGGAATTAGAGTTTTACTATTTTGGGTTTTTTTTGCTAATAGCAGCTCTGATAATCACTCCCTAGATTGTCACACCCGTGTCTACATTCATAGGGTCTTCATAAAGGCCTTAAAAATAAAATTGGCAGAGAGGCTTCTGCCTTCTGGCCTCTCAAATTTTACTCCAAACTTGAGCACAACTTGCCCTGAAAACTTTAAAAACAAGCATCTGGGATAATTTGGAAGATACTTAGTTTAGACATTTCCAGGTTATGGGCTGGCAATTCCATATTATTCTGACTTGGTTCACATGAGATAGAGATCACAATCTAGGAAATGATAAAATCTTGGGAAGGTGTATGGTCCAGTGTGAGTATCATCCATGTTAAGTGTGCCAGTAAAGCCTGCCATGCTTTCTTAAAATGTGTGTCAAATACCGACACATTGTGCTCCCAGTGAAGGTAACGAGGAGAATGTGAATCATCATGGGGCCCATCCAGCATCTTGCTTAGGTAATTTGCTGTGTATCTACAAATATGTAATATAGTTTAGATGAGCAACTTTGAACAATCCGTGTTAAGATATTGGATATTTAACAATATTCTCTCTCAGAACCTATTTCTGTAAAACTTTTAAATCATTTCTTAGACAGACCAAATTCAACAGAAGTTTTGCCTGAGGTGTGTGAAAGGGATCTCTTAAGGGCCCTGGAGGTTTTCCTGTGGAAGAGCACATCTGTGTGTGAGCATATTCTGCAGTGAATACTTTATGAATCACATACATCTCTCAGTTCAAGGGGCTGACCATTTCAAAAAGGATGTCTGAGTAGGTCTGCTCTTATGTAATATTCCATGCTCATCAAACGTGGGTTTTTGTGATTGCTGGCTGAGGAATAGCAAGTAGTGATACCTGTAGGAGAACATTCTGTGATATAAAATGGACTACGATGTCCCTCCTAAAAGAGTTTCTTTGCTTTTCTCACAGGTCTTCCTTTTTTCCCAGCTTTTATCCACTTCAATATTCAGGAAGGTGTTCTGCCTGAAAGGCAGTTTTTATAGTAGGAAGGCACTAATGCAGGGCAGAATAGAAGGCCAAATTGTTACTTTCTCTTCATGTTGCTGACTGTTTAAATAAAAGGGATTTCCTTTTCAGAAAGTATCTTTATTTGATAGTTATGAAAAGCTGAATGTTCCTCTTCAGTTCCTACTCTCCTTGTGCACCTCAGCATAAGATGAGGAGCCTACATAAACCAAATGAAGGGCAAGCTCCCTTCCCAGTTTGAAGAAGGCAAGGGAGAAAGTACTTAATTCCGGCTGCCTGTGACTTACTGGTAAAATGCCAGTTCTTGAAGAGTCTCAGACTTGCTCTGGGAACTTCTCTGGTAACCAAAGATGTACAGGTGGTTTCTCTTGTATTCCAGGACTCTCCAGGTGTGTGTAAAGTATAATACAGGCACTGATGTAGAAGAGATATTCATGCTAGCTCCTGTCCTTTCATCTGAAGTTGGTAAGGAATCTTCTTTGAAAAGTTTTTTTAGTAGAAGAAAGAAAGAAAATCTCTCTCAAGGTTTATTGCTACCACAGGGATAGGAAATGGCTCATAACCCAAGACAACTCACATCTCCATCTCTTTCATCCCCTACCAGAAGCTCTACTGTACTTCAGCACCTGGTATCCTTGAATGCAGCATGTACTATCTTGTATTAGACTTCCCTAGATACTGCTATATGCAAGACGAGCTTCAAGGTCTTTAGACTGAAGCCAAGATAGTGGTTAGGTGGCGGATTCATATCCCAAACCCATTGTACTTGTGTAGAAGTCTCTGTTTTGCTGGCAGGAGTAAGAACAGCAGCAGATAGACATTCTGGGTCAAAGCTTTCTACAGGGAAATAAAGTAGGAATGCTTTTCTCAAGACAACCCTCTGTGAAAACTTTGAAATCTCATCGAAATGTATTGCTCTTCTGAAGAGAAAACAGCAGATTGTTTCCTAGGTATTTCTTATTTGAGTTTTCTTTTTCCTTTCATCAAAAAAAGTCAGCAGGACATTACTTAAACCCATAGGAAGTAGTTTTGTTCCTTTAAACCTTCTGGTAGGAAATATTTCTCCCCTTCCTTCTAGTTGTGATCAGAATCTCATCTGCACTTCTTAGGTGTTATCTGTATCTAATCTGAATAGGCGCAGGGAGTTACTTGAAGCTGTCATGTTGGCAGATGTATTTGAAAAGCACTCCCTGGAACAAACACAGTACAAGCTGGTGATGGAGGAAGGGAGAGTAAGACTTAATTTTTTGGGAGAGGCACTGTCATTATGTTCTGAATGCATTAAATGCAAACACAGAACAGGTTCAGGTCTGTGGCTGGTGCTCTTAGGTGTGACAGCAGTACAAATGAAATAATAATGTCAAGTAATCCAGTTGGTCATTAAACCTGCAGTAAATGCCTGTTTCTCTTGCCAGACAGGAGCACTCGGGGACCTTGGCTGAAATTGGTACCTTATTGTACTAAGTGCACACAGACACCTAATTAAAGACAGTCCCTTTAAATGAAGTGGTTTTTTGGTATAGATGGGCAAGACAGATAAAGGAGGGGAGTAAGAAAACATAATTATCCCCATGTCATAGACAGGGAGCTGAGGAACTCTGGTCACATAGGTACTTTGCCATGGGTTTTGTGTGCTGTGCTCTGCTGGAGACATGCCGTGGGTTAGTAGGGTCTTACACCCTAGTCCTGTGCTTCGGCCAAAAGGCCATCCTTACTCTGCAGAAGGATGCATTGAGATTCTTGTTGCTTAAATAGAAACCTCAATTTACATTTTCCTTATTCTTCTTTTAAAAATCCTCCCTGACCATTTTGGTTTCTCTCATTCTCTCAGAGTGTTAGTCATAATTTAAAATACACACAATGGTTAAAATGAGTCTGATCATGTTCAAGTACTATATTTCAGGGAGGCTACTTGGTATGACTTGTATGAGGACATGAAATGCCAGAAGGACCAATGCAATCAACAGCAAACTTCTGTGCCAAAAAGAGTGGGTGGGATCGTGTGCCATATACAAGGGATTCATAAGTGTTTACTATAATTTACTGCCTGGTTATATTTGACCTCTGTGGGTTGGCACATGGACTGATTTATTGCATCCATGCTATCTTAATTACCAAGGACACAGTGGAGAGCTTTTTAAAGTTAAAAGTGACTTACTTTCTTCAATTACTTAAGTGCAGAGTCTCAATCACATTGGCAGTTGTATTTTTCTACCAAGAGACTATATGGTTTGTGTAGCCAGGTACACTTGCTTGTGGTTCTCCCTGATAGTGGACTTTGGGTATGTGCAGATGCAGGCACTCAACACCGACTCATATGGATGTGTTTACCAAGATTTAGCAAACCTTTCTTTCTCTTACTGCTGGCCCTGCTTACAAAAATTGCTCTTCTGGATCTCAGCTGGAACTGGAAGGCAAAATGAGGAAAGTTTCTGAAAGGTTGCTCTGAGTGTTTTTTCTAGTCCAACTGGATACAGGTATTATTTGAGACCTCATAAGAAGAATTATTCAAACAAAATTTTCACCCTGGCTTCACGAACCAAGGGGTACAAACAAGTTTTAAATAAGGATCTAGACTTATGCTTTCTTAGCCAAACTCAGACACTGAATCTTTCAATGCAGCCCTGCTAATATGTACATTGTTGGACCATTTTGAATGTGTGACACCAAACAGTTATGCTAGCAGGTCAGCAGGAATTCACAAGTGATTGGATTTAATCTTTTCATAGTTCTCATTTTGAAAATGTGTCCGAATAGACAGGTCCAGACATTAGGGAAACTGGTTTTCTAGTAGCTATATCCCTGTCTTGACTTTTGCAAATACAGGCAAAGATTACCAGAAAAGGTTTGCAATTTGAAGTTCTCTGTCTAGGACTTGAGATTTCCTCAAAGAGAAGAGGTCCTTTAAGTGTAACCCCAAGAAGTAAAGAGTCTAAATTGCTCTTACCTTTCTCTTACTTACTATTGCACTTCTGTGTACAGATAGGGTATGTAAATATATCAATGGATCTGAATTTGCAGATGCTCTAGCTGAGCTAGAACACAGCTGCAGACTTAGGTACTTACAGGCTTTATTCTTATTTCACATTAACTATACTTAACCCATAACTCAGCTGCAGCTGGTGGCATTTTTCTTCACATCAGATAGTGGTGTAGTGCAGTGATTTTCAGCGTCTGGTTCCAGAACCTAAGCATCCTCCACAGGGTCTGAAACAAGTAAAATACTCAGTAAAGCAAACCTGTCAGAAATCATAAAGTCACTGTGAAGATGTTTGCATCACATCTGTAAGTGGAAACCAGTCGTAAACTCTGAACCAGTATAAGAAAGGTGGTAATTAAGTTTCTGTAAATCTCCATGATAGCTTATCTTATGCTCATTCCAGGATTTGAAATATAAAATGCAAATAGCAAATTCACACAAAAGTGTGTTTCTCTCCCTTTGACAGATCAGTTGCTGAGAAAGTAGCTATAATAACTTTAGACTATCGTAGTCCTAAGTCTTTCTTCTCTTCCAGAGCATGGGGAGGGAAGAGGCAGACTGAAATATCACAGTATTTGTGAGCTGCTAACAAAACTATGGCTGCTCTGGAACAAAACAGGCAGGCTGCAGGCAGGGAGGCCCACAGCTTTCCAGCCCCTTACTTCTGGCACAGCTAGTGCATACTTCTGACAATACAGCACAGAGAGAGGAACGGTCTCCTGGTCTCCAACTGTGCATCCACGTTGCAGCTGGGAGATGTGATTGAGGTGCAGATAATGATATAACAGCTAGCTTTAATCTTTGCAGACTTTAGGACAGGCTGGACAAGTCTTCCTACACTGTGGCTTGCATGTTCAAGAGCTGGTACCTGAACACTGTGTCTCCACTGCTTAAGGTATCTGAAGTAGCTAGATTGAAGCTGGTCAACATGTTGCTAGCATGTTGCTGTTGTGCCTTTGACGACAAGGAGGACAAAGTCACAGCTGCAAATTAAGGTGTTGTAAGTTAACTTGAGCAATAGGTATTGTCTACCCAGAATTACTATGTAGATACTCCCAGTTCCGTACAAACCTTAGATCCCCTTGCTCTCATTGCTGTGCAGACTGACAGCAAACCCACCACTGGTTCCTAAAGGACTTGCAGTCTGAATGTGCAGGGCATCTCTCTGTACAGACAGAGATGGATCTGACAGTGGAATGAATTCTTAATGGATCTTGCCAGAAGGCAAAAATGATCTAGAATCTTAGAGCAAGTTGCCAATCCAGACCCATAATAATAACACCAAATATTTTTCCCTAGATCATTCACTGATAGCTAGGATCTGTATATAGGCGTGTAATACAAAAGGCTATTAAATACAGAAGACCTGATCATGGAGAAGAGAAGAGCAGGGGAAGGGCAAAAAATATTTGACGCTTCAGACAACAAAGGGGAAAAAAGTGAAGTGGTAAGAAGTGAACATGGATAACGTGTACACAGATACATCTGGAATAGGGAACTGTGTCTGTGACTGAACAGTACCAAAGCAAGAGGATAAGCATAAGGACTGTGAAGCTTTCAAATAGGCCCCTGTAACAAGTCAGAACTAATCCTTGGGTTGAGATTGAAGGGAAATAAACATTGTAGAAACCTAGAGAGCCAAGTAGTAGAGTCCGATGGCAGCAAAGCTCTGCATGAAGTCATGACTCTACTGAAATCAGTGGCAAAACTCCCAGAGCTATCAGTGTAGCAGCTCCTGACATTTACCCATAGCAATCTCTACTGGTTCTGCTCATGAGCTGTGGGACTGTAGTCTGCATGAAAAACAAAGGCGAGCGATGGGTAAATTCATGTGTGCACTCAAAGCATGTATTTTCAGGAAGATGGCTTTCTAAGTAGGTATGTTTCTTTTGAAAAATGCTTGCTTTCTTTGGGAAGTGCCACTGTCACTGCTTTTCAAGAGTTTCATTTTTTGATGTAAGTTTTCAGCTGAAGTAGGTGACAATCCCTGGAAAATGTCATTTGTCTCAAGAACCAGATCTGTCGAGTCAAAGGGAAGCACAACTTCATTTCTGATGGAACATGAAAGACACTATCTCGAATCACAATACTGAGGGACTGGCTAGAATACTGCAACGATGTTTTACCTCCATGTTAAATTTTTCCACACAAAACCCTGTTCTATTTTGTGAGCAATGCAGAAGCCAAATTCAGAGGCATGGTTGGACAAACCCCTGTTTATCCAGCTGCTGCACAGGAAAAATCAGCTTCTTCCCAGGATAAACCAGCATCTTTCCACCTCTCACAAGGTGTATTGTCACCTCTCCAAGGGTAACACCACCACAGGCGGAGTCCCTGGATGCAGGAATTGGGCCCGGGACCAGCTGTTGTAGTCGGTAGAGGGGGACAGAGAGCCACACTAGGTGAGCCCGTACTGGGCTTTACAACTTTGTTAACAGAAGTGTAAGAAATGGGATTTTGTTATGTGTTTTTAGTGACTGATGCACTGGAGTGTTGGTCTGTGAGCAGAGACCCTGTATGCTTTGGTAATGCAGATGGAGAATTGATAGTTCAACAAAGGAGCATTGTTAGATAAATCTAACTTAAAATAAAGACTGGTTTTACAAAGCAAATTCAAAGCCATGACAGGCAAGACTTTTCATTTTATCTGCTGCTAAAAGGAAGATGCTTAAGGGCCTGTCTCCAAAGGGAAAATATGTGCTTATTTAATTGCATCTTCTCTGGCAAAGGGAGAGTGCATTATTATTATTTATCATTATTATTGTTAGACATATTAGAAAGAGCTACACGCTGTAATATCCTTCATTGCAACCACATTGATTAGCACTAACTGAGAATGTAGTATAATATTAACATGAGGCACACAGGACTTGTTTGGCCTGTCCTGTTTGTTACTTAATTACGCATGTATAAAGTAAGAAGCACAGCACCTGTAGAGATTCCCAGCACCTCCTGTTAAGCTGAGGCAGGCACTGCAGTGTACGAGAGCGGTAACCAAATCCTGCAAACGTGTTTACATTTTGAACTTACCAAATCTTACCCAGTGGAATGCAGGGTCCGGTTTCAGCCAAGGAACTGTTAGCAGTGAGTGAGAGTTAATGGATCAATCTGCTGTCTCTTGTCAGTGCTTTTACTGTTGACTTCTGGAATGTGTTTGATGAAAAGAAAGCAACTTCTTGAGACAGAAGATACAGATGTAGCATGTTAAGGTTGGGACCTACATGAACAATAAAGCAACGTTATCAGTGCTTCGCTTCCCTGGTGCTGCTTGCCAAAACTGACAATAGAATAGCAGCAAAGCATTTTTTTTAACTACCATAACTGCATATTAACCATTTGTTCTGATCCTTTTTTGGAGACACAGTTAGATGTTGTGCTGGTGTTATAAGTGAAGGATGACAGCCATTTAACTGGGAGCGTATTGCACAGCCCCCTGCTGCCGTTCTGTGGCCAGTGGAAGCTGCTTTCTGAAAGTTGCATTAAAATTTGAATTTGCAGGATCGTTCAGCTGAAACAAGCCTGTTGGCTCCCTGTGCTTTACATGCTACCCACAGCACGATGCTTGGGCACCATGCGAATCTTACGGGATGCACTCATTCTCCCTGCAACCCGACAAGGCAGGCTGTTACCTAAATTGCACTGTAATTTTGAGGCATGTGGGTTGTACCCACCCAGCAGAACACAGTGCTGTGTGAAGATACCCAGACTAGCCCTGAGAGCGCTGTAGCTGGGAATGCTGTAGTGAGAGCTATCCGCAATCTGATTATATTACACTCTTGGCTGAACAGTTGACCAACACCACGATGTTGCTCTTCTACAGGAACCAAGTTGTTAAGTAGGCACACCAGAGCTAACTCTTGGTACTATGGATACCCTTGTCCTGTGTAGACATAACCACAGAGGCTAAAACCGAGATCCATCGAGGTATTTAGGCTTTTAACTCTCACTGAAATGAACAGGAGTTAAAAGCCTAAATACCTTTGGGGATTTGGGCCTAAGTGGCTTACAGAAACCCTGTGGCACAGCAGAGACTCAGATATTTTGACTTGGAGGCTAGTGCCTCCGATGTGAAATCATTCTTCCTCTTTACATCTGGTAGCAGTTTGCATACACATTTCCCAACTTGGGCCATCAAAAATGTGCCCATGCTTAGGACAGGAGGTGAAGAATAATTTAGGTAATTGAAACTACAGCAGGAATGTGGCTCTGTCAGAGGGCTGTTGCCTGACCTGGAATTTAACCAGACAAGTAGGGCTTGGGGAAGCAGCACACCGGCTCTCACCTTTCAGGTGCACTAACGGCAGTTAGTTTCTCTGAAAAAAAAAGAGTAATTAATAGCTGAACTTATGTGTCTGTTGAAAAGGAAGCCATATTGCTGAGAATGAAAGCAGGAGAGTTGCCAAACACTTGCCTTGTTATCCACATGACTGTTTATCAGTTACAACCAGAACTGAGCCAATAATTCTTAATGGGTAATTCATATGATGAATATCTCCCCCTTACACTATATTTGAATGGTGTATGAACCAGCCATTACTTTCAAATATTTATTTACTAGTCACAATTATTTGTTTAATACTGTGAATAATTCATGGCTTGTGGAATGTTTTCAGGCAGTTCTCTGAAAGTAGCCAATACCCAGGCTATTTTCAATGGGCAGAGAAGTAAATGTTGCCTTTTTCTGATTACGCCAGTGTTAACTGAGGATAACTTGAAGTCAAAAGGCTGGATCCTTCACTGATGTAATTTGGCATAGCTCCATTTTTCTTTCAGTTGATTTCAAATGAGCAGTGTTAATTCACACCAACTTACTAGATGGTCCTGAAAAGAAGAATTGTATGAAGGAAGAATGACTCCCACACCATATTGTCCCAGGACTGGCTAAACGTACTGCATTTTACAGTCACATCTTTTCATTAAAATGCTCATTAAGTATAAATTCAAAATTTAGCTTTAAAAATATCATTCAGTATTAATATCTTAGTTGCTTATTAATGAGTAGCTTTGTAGTAAATTATGCTTGTGTGATTGTACATACAAAGTGACAGTTTTTGCAGAAATAGTCCAAGTTCAGTTGTTATTTGCAGGGTGAGGGGGAAAATTGTTTTGAGGGCAAATCTGTGGCTTGTGTTGAGGTTAACCTGAAAAACTTCCTTGTTCAGTGTACAGGACTTTTCAGTTCCAGTATTACTTTTACCATTACAAAATCTTCCCTTATATAAGTCTCACTGACGTCAGTGGAGCTTTGCCACTTGTATTTGCCTTATCAGATTTCCAATCCTTAAAGCTATTTTAGAAGACATTTTTAACTACATTCTCTGTGGTACCCAGCTAATGATGGGAAAAGTAGAGCAGGGGATTGTGTTGGGTTGTGTCTGCGATTCTTGCACCAGTTGTCCATGGTCTCCAAGGGTTGTATATCAGAACGATTTTGCTGGAATACCTCATGCCTTGTCTGTACGCTGTATATATCCCTCTCTATCTCAGTTTGATTAATTTCATTAGCAAATTATAGGTTGTGATACCACCAGGGGAACCAGGGAGGAGGTTAAAGGCTTGGTCCCTAACAATAAATTTCTAAGTAATTTCCAGAGCAACGTCAGGCTCGCACTCAACTTTGCTGCAAATTTCCCAGCTGAATCTCTACATACCCGTGTTTGTCTTTAGTATTTCTTTTCTAGCTGTACGGCAAAAATTTAAATGCTCCCACTCAGATTGCCACCATAATCTGGCTGTGGTCTTGGCCCAGGATCTGTGTGTTCACAGCAAACTGATAGTCTCGTGCTTTTCTTTCTTCTCTTTCTATCTTACTTTTTTGGTACTTCTGATATGGCTCATAGAAATACAAAAATGTGAAGAAAAAATCACATTTCAGAAAAATCTGTTGCTTTTTTTGCTGAAGTAGCACAATGAATTTCAATGTTAAAGAATCCACTCATACAAAATGTCCAGGTGTTTGTCATTGCTCACTACACATAATTTGCTAATGCGTGAATCCAGACAAACAAACTGAGGATCCATCATGCCCTCTGGCTGCCTATAAGAATGAGGGAAGATAATGAAGTGGTGTGAATCAGGGAATTTCTGTAGCAGCACAGCATGAAAAAAATGGAACACAACAGCTTTTGCTCTTCCATACCAAATATTATCTCAACAGTTCTGTAATCAACCATGGGTCAAATAATTTTCACAAACCTATTAGATTAGCACAGTTGGCTGTTTAGTATTTTTTCATGTCTGAGGTTTCATGATTCTGGATGTCAACGGAAGTTTCCCTTGTGAAATTTGTATATGTTTGGGGTTTGACTGTGCGAAGGTAAGCGCGATTCTCAGGAAAGCACAGCTACTGACCTTTCTTTAATTGCAAGCAAATGCAGGGGGTTGATAGATATTGCCATATTGTTGGTCTTTTCTGTTGAGTGAACATTACTGAACAGCCTTCTGAGAAACAGTAGTGTCTTTGTACTGCAGGCTGAGGTTCACTAGGAACACACCTGATTACACCAAGCTCTTTTTAAGCAGAGTCCTGCATAGTGTCAAAGGAAAATGTTTTATGGTAAGCGTAAGGAAGAGCTGATGCATAGAAGAAAGGTCAAAGAAGAAAACCAATTAACCTGCTAAAACAGAGCATCTTTGGGGATTTTTAGCAGAAGACCTCTTTGTCTTCCAACCACTGTGATGGTGCAAACTTCAATCAGAAAAAACTGCTGTGACCGGGGAGATATGATACCGTTCATATAAAGTCCTTCCAGATGCTTCAAATGTGGTAGTCCTTCTTCAGCCATGTACTGTCATTTCAGCTCTTTCCTGGACTGTGATTCAGGGCTCAGTCTTGCAAACACTTGGTTTCCCACTTATATTTGTACTTGTATGACTCTGACTTCCTGAAGCACAGTCCTAAGAGACACAGGCTTGTAAAATTGTCCTTATTGACAAAGGGAGTGACAGAGACAAAAAGCACACACACACTGCACAGGGGAGCTGGCTGCCTGCATGTCGGTACAGTGCTGTCTGGGGACACGTGTCAGTCCAGTGCAGACCTACATCAGGATTGTGTTATGCTGGGCTATTTATGCTGCAAAGCAGTCATGGAGGACATGAACTGGGTTCCTCAGGGATGGAGCTAAGCTTGTGGATGTGTTTCAGGACTGCACCTGGTACAGGAGAGCTTGTGCTGGTTGTTACTGCCACTGGAATGGAGCTAGTCTGAAGTAAAGCACATACAGAGTGGAAATGCACAGTGTCGATGTTAGGTCCTCGGCACTAATTGTTTCTCTTTGTGTTCCTCTTGTCCTGCATTACTTGTTATTATAGATGTGGTCAGAGATGCCACAAGTCTCAACTCAGTACATTGACCCTTCTTCCTCTCCCTGAGCCGTGCCATTCAGGCCATTTTTAATATGTATGTAAGACTTTGGGAAATGGGGTTTACTTCAATAAGACTCTCCATATGCTTACACTGATTTCTGTACGTAAATACTTTGCTGAATGGGTGGTGGGTCAGATCAGGCAGCGCAAAACCTTGACCTCTTGTATAGCTGTAAAGCTTCAAGGTGTGCAAGGGGCAAAGGGTGACCTTCTTTCATTTTCCCCTTGTTGCATGGCTTCTGATCACATCTTATGATAGTCCCCTTCCCCTTACTTGCACTCATAATTACCAGACATTGCTCTTTTGAGCTGCCTCTGGAGACTGACACTGTTGAAGCACGTAGTTTAACTCTACTATTGACCCTCTGGGGGAAAGATAGGAAGAAGCACTGAAATTAAACGTAGGTGGGGTAGCAATGATAATTATGTTGGATCATAACTTCCACTGATCTAATTAATGCCACCTAAGTTGTGGCTTGTGCAACTGCCTTGATTTATTGGTTATATCCACAGTTTGCAGAATGACGTTTTTGCAGAAGGCCTGTGGCTCTGATACATGGAATGATAGAAGTATTTCATGAAAACATGCAGTATAGTTTCAATATGCGTAACAGTTTGAAAGATGCCTGTTCTGTGATGCTCTTTAGAGGCGCTGTAAGCTGGAGATCCAGATAGGATTAATGTTGGCTGTACAGCCTAATTAATTTATTTCCAGTCAAAATCCCTTTATGCCCCTCTTAAAATTATGTTTTCCTATTGAATCTTGAGTAAGAAGCTCTAGGTGTTCCCAGCAGCAAGTGACAATAAATGATGACTCTCACCTAAGTTCCAGTTTATGTATTTGTTTTATTACTCAGGATATGTCTGGATTTTACAGCTGAGTATGCTAGGAATTTAGTTACAAGTTGAAACCGCTTTACAATGTGTGGCTATAAAGATCAAAGGTTGCAAAACCAACCTTGGAGAGCCAGGTCCTGCTCTTCCAAGGCTCATCAATCATGACTTAGTTCTGGCCCATCTCACATAATTTTCCACCATGTGCTGTCATTTGGACAAATGTTTACCCATAGCAGTAGACCAGAGACTCCCACAACCCTTACACTAATTATTGCCATCGGTTTCTGACAGCACTTCTCTTTTGCTTTTTACTTGATATCTCTTTTTCCTCCTCGTTTTTTTTTCTTTATCTCACAGTTGATAGTTTGAAGTATGTGTCTTCTTCTAGTGGCACACTGGGAGTTCTTCTTTCTTCCAGGTGGACAAAAATCAAGATCAATATAAGATCAAGATAAAGATCTCGCTTGATTCCCCCTAGGTATCAGCTGAAGACCATTGCATTTGTACTTGCTGAAGTTCTGCAACCCGCTGCCAGCCCGTAAAGCAGAAATAAGGCAGGAGAAACCAAAATGAAGGCTTTATCCAGCAAGTCTGACCATGTACACCTATCAGATACGTCTCTGAAGGAAGAGCTGAGGTGAACCAGACTTTTTTTGCACCACTGCAATCAGTCTGCTCTATGGCATCAGGCAAGCCACTTTGTTTTTGATTTCCCATCTCTATTTCCTAATTGTGAAGCTCTCAAGTAAGGGCAGTCTTTTGCATAATGCAGTGCCCACAAGCCTCAGTCTTAGGATGCTTCTTGATGCCACTGTAGTATTAAAAATTATCTTCATGCAGTTCATCGTCTCAACTTTGTGTGGGAAAACAATTCCTAGTACGAGTTTTCGTATGAAAGATTCCTTGTTGGGAAATGTAAGGACAACTGTTAGGCATTGGGATCACTGGCAATTTTGGTTTTTTTAGGTGTTCCTGAGTGATTTTTTCCCAAGGTATTTGTTCTGTCGAAAACTTAAATTAATTCATTTTATTTCAAATAAAAGTTCTTATGCAATCTAAGCAAAGGCCTTCCTTTATTATTTTTTGAAACCTTTTAATTTATTTATTTCAAAAAATAAAGTGAACTTACAATTAAAGCAGCTTTTCGATTGGAGAAATTCAGACCTTTCTCCAGAAATATCTAAACACAATATGTAAATAAAAATGAACATTTAGATGTTAGTTTTAGCATCAAAATGTAACAGCTTGTAACTTCAGGTTTTTGTTTTGCCTACTTGGGCGACAGTTTGAGAAAGTCTATAGCATAAAGTGCTTTTTATTATTCTTGAGACCTGGAAGTTTTCCTGACTTCTGCTCCTGAATGAACTATTTTTGGGACTCCAAGGAGTAGATTGAGTTTACAGTCAGTTATCATTTAAATTACAGGGTTAGAAATGAGAATTAATCTGAACAACTGTTTAAATAACTGATTTGTTTCCTCTCTGAAATGTCTGTTTCTGTAGATCCGGCTTTATTTTTCTCACCTCGTATTGCCCATTGCTTGTAAGGATTGCAAGGAAGAGTAATAATTAATGTAATTTGCATGTTACTGTGGCTGTCACTGTCATGGCTGGAAGGTCAGATGCATATTTGAGAATGAAAATCCAAATTTTCAGAAGTGATTGATGAGTCTAAGTTTTTTTTCACTGTCTTGTCTTTGATTATGTGAAAGAAGCCCAAAGCGCTGAGTGTTCATTTTTTAAGGTGCCTTAGAAAAGATTCACAGGCAGAAGTGTTTCCTGTTCTACTTTGTGCCTTTGAGGGTGCAAGAAAGTTGCATAGAAAGGGAAAAAAACAAAAAATGAAATAGGGAAGCACTGTTGCATTATCACTCTGAAGAAGCATTTCTATGCAAATGCATGTAACAGTTAAAGCTCATATTATGTTGCCTGTGACTTTGGTAACTGTTGGGGTGTGACAGTATTTAAACTTTTCATGGCATGCCAAAAACATTTCTTAACATAAAGTTACTTTGACTGGCTAATGTAATTAAGTTGATTACTCACAGGGTTCTACTTTGTCCTGTGCTTTGTCTTATTAATGTTTTTACTGCTAGCTGGAGCTGGGAACAGTGTTGATACCAGCATTCACAGTTTTCTTGCTGCTGCAGTTCATCCCTGAAGAGTCTGCTAGAGGAGAACATGGCATCTCCTGAAGAGAGAACAATAGGCATCTGGCTCACTTGAGGGCTGAGGATGACAGGAGGTCCAGGGGTGGGGTAGTGCTGGGGGTAGAGGTAGGATTTGAGCTGGCGGTGACTGCAGAGCTGGGGCAGAGGCTGAGTTGTCCTGAGTGAAAGTCTTATGGACCCATGATCTGTATCACCAGCTGGAAGGAGCCCTATGGATAATCTGAATTGACACTGGCTGAGGCTGCTGGGTGGTGTGAGCGGGGAGAAGGTTTGTGCTGGTCCTCAAGCATAAGATTATGGTGGGGTCTGGAACTGGTGCTGAAATAAGCTTACATTTGGCAGAGGTGGGATCCTCTGCCTGCATTTCCATCTGAGGCCAGCTGGGATTTGGGTTAGAATTTGACTATTTGCCTGTTTTTACTGAGAATTAGGTTGTATAGCATTGGGTGGGATTTTTAACGACACTCAGCTAAACATCCTTTAACTTGCAACAGGGTGAAGTTATTTTGCCTCACTGATCCCCATAGCTTCTGAGGGAGTTATTTTTCTGTCCTGTCAAGGCAGAGCCCAGATGTGACTGCACCTCTCCCTGCCCTCTTGGGCAGGGGTATGGGCAGATGCAGAGACCTAGAGCCTCAAGTTGATTTAATCTGTACCTGCCTCTGTAACTACGCCTGGCTTCCTCTGACCCAAATTACCTAACTCAGTTGGTATTTCCTTCCTCATATTCCTTCCCTTACATCTACGCATCTCACCTGCTATAGTTTAACTGGCTGCAGTGGGGAAGCTAGGGAAACTGTGTGCTAACTCTGCGCCCACCTCTGTCCTTCTCCCTGCCTGGCTTAGAGGCACACTGTGCAAATGGAATTTCTAACATCAAAAGTTTCAATTACAGCAGGAAGTGTCAGGCTGACAGAGTGCGACTGTTCCAGGTTTCCCATAAGGAATACTCCCACTCCTACTATTTACTCATATGGAAAAAACAACCTCTGATGGTATTTTTTTAAGTTCTCAGGTAAACAGAGCTGAATGGTATCATCACATACACAGCGGGCTTTCCACAGGAGATGAAAAAGCGTAAATCATAGCACGGGGTCCAGAGCCTTTACAGTGCCTTTTTCATGAAAGAAAATCCTGGGATACAGGCTAAGTGGGATGGAGGCTATTTGAGAAGCAGTTTAACCTCTAGCAAGTTAGCAGTCTTGGGGGAAAAAGGAACAGGATAAGAACGTTGTTCTCAGAGCAGAAGATCAGACGGAAAGCAGCATAACATACACAATTCTGGAGAAGGAGGGTTACAGGAGAACCTTACTGGAGTACTTTCTAGGAGATGTGAGTTGTCAGAGCAATGACCAGCAGAGCTCTGCACCTTCAAGAATAGCCTGGCTTTGTCTTCTTGGTACTGTCTCTGAGATAGCTTCTTTTCTACAGGCTGAACGAATCTAATTCTCTTAGTGTCCCCTTTGTCATCATGAGCCCCAGCTTCTGATCATCTTGATTGCTCTCTTCTTGATTCATCCAGAAAATGTTTCCCCAACATGTCTTGCAGGTCACCAGGCAGTATCAAGCTCATCTTGTACTTGAAGAAATGTAAGACTTTTACCATGGCCTCAGAGATCTCCAGCGGTCTTGGGTCTTGCTTCATAGTACAGAGCCACTGCTGAGGTGGATGATACAGCCACTTAATTCGCTACCGCTCCTGCAGGGATTCCATCATTTGCCTTAAGCAGGAACAGGTCATGGTTTTAATGAGAGCGTTCAAGCTGTGGGATTGTCTTGGACATACCCGTTCCTGAAATCGCAAGTGGGGGTTCTAAAAAAAGCCTGGAGAAGTTCAGTGGTCAAATTAAATCAGTAAATGTTGGAAAGAATTTGGCACGTAAGTCACCTGGCTCTTCAGAGCAATTCAGTGTATCCCCAAATCAGGCTCAGTCAGCACTTTGTCCAGCAGAAGAGTTTTTGCTGTTAAGTTTTCAGGAGCATTTAATCTCTCCAGCCTGCTCAGCAAACTGCTTCCTAATGGGAAATGTCTGTCTTTATGTGTGCTGGATGTGTAGACTGGCACATATTTACGGGAGGGAAGTTTTGCATGAGGTCAGTTGGTAATGTCATGTGAAACCTCATTGTGTTTCTCTGCAGAACAGCACAAGATCATAGCACAGCACAATACGTTTTGCAGAGGTGGTGATACAGTGCTTCTGGTTAGGGCAAGCGGAAACACAAGAATTAATTTAATAGAAAATAGGTTTTGAAATGTGTTTTTATTCTATAGGAAGATGAAAGCAAGCCCTCTTGAAATATTTCATGAAATGAAGATGAAAGGGAAGGAAAACTTTTTAAAAAGAATGATTAGTTTGCTGGTTAAGGAATTCACCTGGGCAGAGGGAGCTGTACATTGAACTTGCTGCCCTCTATCAAACAGAGCGGGAATTTTTACCTGCATCCTGTGTGTGAGCCTGGGTGGTAGTGAAGAGGGTTCTGTCCTCAGAAGGACTCGGTGACATTTGTGATGGATTGTATTCACAGCATTGCTTGGAGAGATGGAAAAGGAACAGAGCTACATGGCAGCAAGCAGATTCAGCCATAGGTTCATCTATGAGAAATGTCCTCAGCGACTCAGCTCAACTCACATGGCACTGGGAAGACCCTCTGATAAACAGAAGAGTAGAATGAAGGGCATGAGATAGGGTGGGAGATGGCATCCTCTGAGATCTTTATCTCTAAATACAAGTTTAATATATGTTAAGGGTCTTGGTTTTTTTTTGAGAAGCTTATTAGCTGTGGAAAAAATGAAGCACTACTCCTCATTATATAAAGCTGTGTAGATTTGAATTGATAGGAGAAATTTGCAACTTGTGTAAATGGGCGTAGTCAGTGGAGTCACACCAAATTATATCGGCTAAGGATATAAACCATTGTATTTAGTAGTATCATTATTCCATATAAGAAAAGACAAGGAAATGGGGGTATGCGAGGGAGAAAATGAAGAAAAAAACACAGCACAGGATTTACAAAATCTTGTCCATCAGTTTTCTCAGCCTCTGCATAGAAAACATCTGCATGTTACAAAATACTTTGATGTCTACCATACAAACTCTGGGCTCTCCTGCCCGCTGAATGGTACATTCACAGGACATTACCTCTCTGATGTCAGCTGCCCTCGCTGGGAATAGACAAGCCGAATATTGCTCTGAGCAGCTGAACATACACCACCCGCTGATTCCAGTGAGTTCATTCCGCTTGTCTGCAAATATAAAATATTGAAAGGATCACAATTATTGTTCCTTTGGAGATATTAAAGTTTAGAAGCTGCCTCTAATGACTGATGTATAGTATTGGAGCGTGATCTTTCCATGGAAAGTTGATGGCTACTGCAAGATAAACTTTGTGTGGGTAAAATAAATAACATCTTTCTCCTAGGAGCTAATGCGCGATGTTTGGTTAACCAGTGGTGCCAGATCCAATGGGAATATACCTGTAATTATACTAGGGAACCATGTAGCTTTCTGAGTTCAGAAGTCTGCTGGGTGAAACATTGACCGGTAATGCAGGGGACCAGCAGAGATGTTTGCAAAGGTTCCTGCTGGGGCTTTAAGTCTACATGCAAGAACTTGGCTAACCAGTTCTGCTTCAAACCTTTGTGCTAGAGCAGCACCGCCTGTGCACACGTGGAGGTCTTCATGTTCTTGTTGTTTGTTGGAGGTGTAGAAACAGCAGTAGCTTCCCTGTCCTAGGGTCAGCCATAAAAGACAGCTTAGAACAATGCAAAACAGGTGAGTAAGGAGCAAAGGATGCACCCAAGGCCAATTGTGTGCGTAAAACAACTGTGGTTTTAATTTGTTGCAGCAGCTCACTTGGGATAGGATTCCTCTGGCTGTATGTGGACATGTACAGCTGACCTAGAGCTAAATGGTCTTCACAGCTGTCAGGGAGTGATACTGATCTCATCCTCAGGGAGGCATCTGCTGTAGTCCAGGTGATTTACTCCTCAGAAGTGCCTACTCCATTAACTCTGGTGGGAGGTGGATGTGGCTGAGCAGATGTAGATACCAACATTGCTGGGAGTTAGGTGAGAAAAAAACCATCCTTTGCTGCAAGGCAAGTGGTGATCAGGCTGGTTCCCAGGGAAAAACAACAGGTCAATGAGTGAAGGGTCAGTCAGACAAATCTGCTTGAAGTGCTGCTGACCTCTCTCCAGCGTAGCCCAGTAAGTAACAGAATTGTGCACTTGGAGAATTGCTCCAGAAATACTCATTTACATTTGGCCAGATGCCTGGCTAATGTCAGGTGTGACATTGTTTCTACGTTGTGTTTGGAGACAATTGTGTTGGAAAAGGCTGGAAGTGGTCAGCACTGAACAATTTGTGAAAAATTCTGTTTGCTGATCCCTGCCAAACCCTGTCTCTCCAGCAGAGCCAAATTTAGCAGTGACATAAGTGGTGATGTGCACTAAGTGTAATTAAAGCAACAGAGCTAGCACTATGGATGGACTTGTCTAGAGGGAAAAGATTCCCTTTTGATCTGCTCTGCAGATCCTTGCCCTCAGTGTGTAGATCTATATACATCGCTTCTTCCACACACTGACATCAGTGGAAATTCCACATTTAGCCAGGTGCAAAATATGTGGTACTTAGATGCATTGCAGCGATAAGGGCTCTGAACTGCTAATCATGGAGGAAAACTCACCATCTTGCTCCTACCCCACTGTGTAATTTAGTGTTACCTAGCAGGAGAGGATGACTCTGGGAGGTATCCTCCTCTGAGATCATTACATTTTTTTTGTATGGTGAGACTTGCCATACCAATATGAGTAATTTAAAGAGTTCAATTAGTAATTTATGAAACTAATTAGCAAGATATTAAAGGCCTGGTGCAACGACATGCTTCTGAAGTGATCTGATGAAGGACTTGTAATGCAAACTATTGTATCAGATAGGCTAATAATAAAGTGAACTGGTTCATTCAAATGCATATAGTCATTCTGAGGTTACCATCCTCTGCCACAAATACAGCACTGTACCAGTGCTAAGCACTGTACAATGTTAGCATGCGAAGGCAAAGGTTTTTTAATGGGAATAGCAATAGTTTGTAGGTTGCAGTTAGAAATATATGAGGTATGGTCACTATTCTTGTGTAACTGAAATTCTGCAGAATTGTTAGGGCTACAACTGGACTGCAGTTGGGTTAGAGGATCCCAGCACAAGTTGCTGTGGCTGGGCTAGCTTTAAATTCCAGATTTCGGGTGTGAGGTGTACTTATAACATCAGAGAAAGGAATGCTTACATTGTCCAGCAGATATGCCCACTGCCCTTTGCAAACCCTCGAGCTTATACTGAAAGGTCTCCGCAGACAGTGTTTGGAGAGGGACAGTGGAGATTCAGGAGGGGAGAAGTACAGCTGATGCACCATACCTTTTGCCAAAGCTTTCCTTCCTTCAGGTTACCTGACTTAGGCATGGGTGCATTCTAGTGTGCACTTCAGTCCAAGACACTTCTCCAAAAAGGTCCTGAGCTCAGCTCTTCCTCAGTGCAATATTGAGTCTTGAAGCCCAAACAGCAGCTAGCCTAGCTGCCAGAAATGTGGACAGAAAGCAGGTAATTCACAGGGCTGGGCACACTTGAATTGTTTTGAATCCCAGTCATTACACAGTGATGTAGAAATAGCCTCGGATTAGATTATAAAACTGTTTAGACTTGACCTGCATGCCCATCGAAGTCAATGAGATGTTTGCCAGTGACTTAAATGGGCTCTGGAACAGGCCTGCAATGTTACTAGTGCCTTTAAATACTTCCTTCACCTGTAGGATGAAAGTCCTTCTCCTGAGTCAATGGGCCTCCTTACTTCTTCCTTCCCTCTCAGTTTCCATGGGCCCCTAGCATGGGAAACTCAGCCTTATTCATCTTTGTATTTCCATGTCTCTAATTCAGGCAGGTTCTGGGTATGTTCCACATAGAAGCCTGTTATCTTTTCAAATGGCAAAAAAGGGGGGATTTTTCCATAGTCACATAGTTCTTCCACAGAAATGTATTCATGAGAGTTAAACTTGCCCAAACTATGTTAATGTATGTGGTTGGCTTCTGTGCCAATTTTCATTGTGAATAAGACGCAAAATAAAAGGGCTCTTGTGTCTCCCTTTCCTCCTCCCTGAATCCCTCCCATAATTTTTGAGTTCATAAGCCCATTTTGTATGCGAATCAGATCAGGAGAGGAAAGGCAGGGGGATTACTTTTTTTTAAACTGTGCCTTTGCTTCAAACTACTGATAGACACATGAAAGTTACGACTGAACCAAGGACAGGTTAGTACAATGGGGTTGGATCTTATGGTTGGTGAAAGCTGGTGTAACTCCATTTGTCCTGAGCAAACCTTGCTAATTTACACCAAAGGAGGACACAGCCTTAGCTCGTTAGGGGCTCTGTTCATTGCTGCATTGTTATTCTAAGGTATTTTCATCTGACAAGAGAAATAGTGTCTTTTTTTAATACAGATGTTAAGAGACTGTAGCTTGACAGTCTCTTTCAGAGAACGCACCATGTGTTACCACAGCAGACACAAAACATCAGTTGAAATTCAGCAGCTCTGTTAGCCAGATGGCTATGAAACATTCATAATACAGGCTGTAGCTATTATGAGCCATTTCTCTTTGGTGCATGTCCTGACAAGCTGCTGTTATTAAGTTTCAGTGTATTTCTGTTAATGTTACCTACCTATTTTCATTCCTGTATGCTGTCACATGGAGCTGGTTGGTGTGGTCTTGGGAACTGGGCTTCAAGGCTCCTCCCTGTGAAAGTTGCCAGCTCATTTATTTGTTTCTTTCCAGTGGTTCAAGCTTCTGAAAGAGTGGGGTTGGGTAAACCTCTGATTCAGTTAATTTGAAAGCACCCTTGAAGTCCTCCTCCACATTTTGCCCTCCTGTGGCTCTGAAATAGGCTTGACAAGGCTAATTTGGAGCCAGTTTCTGAGAAATCATCAATTCTTCTTTTGGAAATGTCCCTCAACTTGAAGGTCCCTGCTCTTTCTCACAGAACTGTAATACTTCTAGTTTTGGTCCTGACTCTCTCTGGTCTTTGTTTCTCAGTCTTAGAGGGTAGGAGTGCAGGAGGAGAGGGGAGCAAACACAATGGGGGTTCTGAGGTGTGAAGGCTAGGTGGCATGAAGATCACTTCTGTTTTAACCTTATCCCAGCATTACTCTGCCGGGGCTGTGGTTGCCAATCCAAATTATGTTCTCCTGATGGCTGCTTAGTTTTGCAAACCCGTTAAGTTTGCAAATGGTGGCAAGGACATGGAAACCTCAAGGGAGCTCTGACTACTCGCTGCTTTTGATCCTACCAGTGTTGTCTTCCTGTGTTTAATAACAGAAAGAGCTGTGGTGCAGGAGCCGCTGTTGGCTGGTGGTATAATCCTTCTGGGATTACATTAGGTGAGGTGGTTTGACTGATAGCTGTAGGCTCTCCTTAGCCCACCTTTGCCCTGTAGAAAAGCTGCTGATTCTGCTGCAGCTACATGGGATTATGCACACAGCTAACATCATAGACAGTCTCTACAGGTGGAGCACACTTCTTCATGCCTGGGTTGAAAGGGTAGCGACAGCAATGTGCTAAGTGGTTATATACAGCTGGGAATAGTTGATATATGTGTTATTCCTGAGAAGACATTCAGTTTTTGGAGGTAATATATACTATGCAATATTAACAGATGGTCTAAGGAAGCTCTTTGTAGAATGTTCTTTCAGCAAACCCATTCAGTTAGTTTGTTGGTTTATAGCACTTCTTACATGAACCTCCTGCATACTGAAAGCTGTTTCTTTTTTGTATGACAGTAGTCATGTTACCATCCAAAAAAGTGTAAAATTGAGACTGGCTTTAGAAATCCTGAGATTTTAATGTGTATAGCTGGGCAAAAGTTGCCTTTTGGTTTTTGCATCAGAGACACTCAGGTCCTTGCATTCACAAAGGATAAAAACTAACTTTAAATCAGAGATGAGTTTCATAGGTATGAAAATTATTATAGTGGAAAGTCACTATATGTAGTACTACTCACTATAAAATTGTAGGAATTGGCCATTCTGGAGAAATCAGGCAACACCAGGTATTTGAAGAAATTATTCACAATACAAGGAGAGCCTTTTGTTCTTGGGCAGCTGAATACGTAGCAGATGAATCTAAGCTACTCTTTGCAAATGCTTTGTTATAGTGGTGGGTATGAAGTTCTTATGGAGTGGTTGCTGCAAAAATAAGAGGGCACCCACAAGCTCTTCGGCTAGAGTAGCCTCCTGCAGTGTCCCCAGAACCCCTCTGTGACTCAACCATATGAACCAAGGTGCTGTTCAAAGGCGAGATCTCTCAACAGATCGTACAGGCTCTCATTTCAATTGCTACTTTTTGGAATGGAAGAAAGTGGAGTGAATGAATGGTAGTTGTTTTGTAATGGATAGCCCAAGAAATTTCCATCACAGTTGCTATCTACTTACATGGCCTCATGTTCTGCTTTCTGAGTCCATGAATAGAAACAAAAATTCTGGCAGGAACAACTAGATTATTTCAGAGACTCCCTACTTTCCTTTCAAGAAGGTGCTTTTTGCCATGATACAAGACTACCCAGTCTTGCAGACTTTCTTCCCTTGCCTTTGGCTCTCATCTCCAGTGTTCCTGTCCTTTACTGAGATGGGGCCTTCTTTCATATCTCAGATGTTTATGCCAAGATCAGCCAGGTATTCATCCAAAGCAACCAACATCTCAGGCGCCAGTGCAGACCCTGAGCTGTGCCCAGGAGAATGGCCCAGCGGTCCCACTCACCCATGTCCAGCTGTTCAGGAACTATGGCAGGACTTCAGATAGCATGTTTACAGTACATTCTCCAGCTGCAAAGAGGGAAAAGTTTTCTTTGCAGTTGTATGTAAATTGTTGTGGAAATGAAAAGTAATGATGTTCTTGTTTCAAGAATTGTCACGAATGCTTGGTTTTGAGGCCAACCATTCAGTGCTTGTTATCTCTATGAATCAAGATGTTTATCTGTACCTAAATGATCCCTGTGTTTCTCAGGTATTTGAAGGCGGGTCTTCCTACTTGTGGGAAAAAAAAAATTTAAAAAAAGAATCAATCTTTGTTTCCTAAACTATCAAAAGCTTATTAGCCTCAGGAAGATCGTTTTGTCTGCAAGGTATAAAGCAGATATGTCCAGATCCTCAGCCAGTATAAATCAATTTAATGCCCTTGGCCCAGTATTTTTTCTCTTACAGTTTCTCTTATGTGAAATTTAGGCTGTTTAAGCATCTCCTTGTCTTCATGTTTGAAGCTTAACAGAACAACCATTAGTTCTGGTTCTTGGAGAGCTTGCACTGGATGCCACCCTGGTCTCCAGTGCCTACAGACATGATGGAGTGAGGTTGTGAGCCTTTTGTCAAATAGCAAGATAATTGCTTTGAAGGTTCAGTGGAGAAATGTGAGCTCAGAAGGTGAAGAAGGCAGTGGAGCTGAGTTTAGGTGACCCCAGATGTAAGCAGCATGCATGTGTGCCTCTCAGTTCATTGCAAGGCTGATGCAGTTTTATCTGATGTTTAGGCAGAACTTCACCCAAGGCAGCGTCTGCCCTGGGGGGCTGCTGAAGGTTTAGGCTTCCCAGCTTCCCTGCTTCCTGGCTGAATCAGCTGGTGCTCTGGTGAAGTGGAGTATGTCTTCAGAAAACAAAACCATGAAACTGGCAGTGTTTTCGACCCAAAATAAAATCTTCCACTTGCAGTTGGTTAGATTGACTAAGGGATGTAGAGTTGAAAATCATAATGTTCATAGAGATACAGACTCCTCTGCCAAGTTTCACTTTGAGAAGAGGATAGGAGCCATAAGGGAGGCCAGCTCCCACTGTTTTGGAGTTACAAGGCAGAGTGGGGCCTCTTCCCCTCCTGAGGGCACAGCTATGCTAGCAAGGAGCAGTGGTGGTATCAGGTGAGGATGAGGGGCCTGTGTGCCATGGGTACAGTGAGTGCTGCAGCCTTGCCTGCACTTCCTGGTGCCCAGTAGGAAACGTGCCTGAGCCAGCCCTTATTCCTCTGGCAGCTCCCAGATCCACGAGTCCCCCATGTGTCCCCTGAGCAGGACTTTGATTTAAAGCCAGGCCAAACCCTCATGTATCCACAGGTGATTTATTTGGGAATGGGGATTTCAAATCAAAGCAGATTGGCCCTTCTGGCCGAGAAGGTCAGGTTACTGCAGTTCTCTACCCACAGTTTTTCCTTTTTTGTTTTAAGGGCGTGGTATATTTTGTAAGTTTTGTGTTTATCAAGAAGTTGATTGTGTAAATAAAATTGTGGCCTTGTGTGCCAAATAGCTGGGTTATGATTTCCTGGAGGAGAGCCAAGGTGGTGTGTGGGAGCATGCCAGTGTTAATATGTTCACTTTGCTAAGAAATTCAGCATGTGTGAAGCAGTGAGGGAGGACGCTCTTCAAGCCATGGTGCTGATTAACCCTTCCCTGACACCACAATCTCCATGCCTCTACCAGGTTTTCCCCAGCAGTGGTTCGCAAGCCATATGTGCATTCACTGGTAGAAGGGGACGAGGCTCTCATGGATGTACCTGGAGCCCGGCCAAATCCACATGGGAGTTCATAAGGCTCAGGATCTCACTCCAATTCCCCAATGGCTGAAGTCCGATGTTTTCTTCAGCTGATGTGTGAAGACTGCGTCGCACAAACCTTAAGGGGGCCTCTCAGGGAGGCCAGGTCAGGCACGTGCCTATAGATGCCAGAGCAGGGAAAAGGGCCTTGGGCTAAATGAGAATAAATTCCCTGACTGTAATGACTTTATTTCCTATTTACTATTAAGTGCTACCTAGAGTTTACCCTGTTTGTATCCTGCAGAGGTAGCCAGAGGTTTTTTTCGGTGGCTTCTTTGAACAGCAGCTGAATCACTGAATAGTTTAAGAGTATCTTCTGCATGTGATGATGCTGCAGAAAGGAAGCCTCACGTCACTGAAGGCAATGGGAGGATTACTACCAGGCTTTGAGAGCACCAGAATTGTGCTCTGATTGCTTGTTTTGTTACTTTTTCCCAATAATCAAGCAGTCCTTGTCTCAGAGCAGCTCGTATCTCCTTCTACTCATCCTTAGGTCATTACATTCTGGAAGTATTTAAAACAAATCAACACAGAAAACGTAACCTCTCACTTTCCACCAAAAAGGAAATAATGATCCAGCTACTTCTGCAGACAAAGCAAAAGTCCCGAGGATGCATGAAAGGACTTCATTTTGCCAAACAGCAGGGAGTAGAGTTAGCTGTGTTACAGTGGGGAGGGGGTGGGGAGCCTCTGTGCGTGGGGAATTCTTGCAACTCAGACAAAAATAGTGACTTCCATTATTTACCTACCTAAGCCGGAAACCTGCTTGCATTTCAGGCATTTATTGTAATTCCTCACATAGCTGGGGATGATAAGCCCTGCTAACTAGTCATTGCATGCTGACTGAAAATGATAGTTAATGTACACCGTCTACCCTAGCAACTTTATTCTTTAACCCTTTCAGACTTGCTAGGTTGGGGTTTTTTTTCCAGATAATATTGCTGCCGATCAACCTCACCTCAACCCTCCGTCTTCATAAAATTCAGTTTAGTAGAACTCTTTGATCATAGTCTAATCTATATGGGAGACTTCTCAGAGCAGTTCACACATCTAAGATGCAATGACAGTTATGGCTCAAATTTCAAAGGAATCAAAAGGACCCATTTGGCTGACTTCCACTAAATGTCACTGAAATTTGGATGCATAATTCCTATGGGTTCCTTTAGTAGGCTGGATACTGTGGTTTGAGCCTAATAATGATCCCGAGCCATAGTCCATTGCAGTTGATTCTTTTCTTTGTGCACTATTTTGTGTTATCTAGGCCCAAATGCCAAGGAGGTGAAAGGGCTTTGCTTTCAGGAGAGTGTATGGGAGAGAAAGCACCCACCCAAGGGCTGGAGTTTAGGCAAGGGGAGCTTACCTTTTCTGTCTGTGCTTGTGCATATATCCATGTCTTCCTCAGCTATCCCATCTCAATGCAACCCTCATGGCTTTGCCATGTGCAGGAGTGTGCTCAGCTGTCCAATGTACCCTGTCCTGTGCAGGCTGTCATCTTGGCAGCATTATAGCATGTGTTTCCTGGGCTGGTGTGCCCATGGGATTTGTATGGCACACCGAGCTCTAGACCTGAGGTCACCGCTGAAATGCCTGGTGGAAACATTTAGTAATTTCAGTTCGTGGGGGAAGAGAGAGAAAGAGTTTGCAGTGGGACTCCTGCCCAAGGCTGTTTGCACCAGGATGATGCATCACATGAGTCCCAGCAGGCTCTTATTCTAGGGTTTTGGCAATGTCAAAGGTACAAGGTGCATGTTGATGTTTGGTACCAATGTTATATAAATGCTAGTGGCGCAAGCCCAGCAGCTGATTTTACAAGACGTGGGGAAAGACACATCTTTTTCCAAGGGCCCGAATTAGCTCTAACTGCAATATCTTCCCAGCTATGATACAATAACAATACTTAGCAGGCATGTAGTTCTTAATATCATCAAAGCGATGTACAAGCAGCAACTAATTAATCCTCACAACACCCCTGTGAGGCAAGTATTACTATCCCCATTTCACAAGTGGGGATGATGTGACTTTGGAAGGTCAAGTGACTTGTCCAGAGCTAAACAGTCTGCAATGGAGCTCATTAGTTCCTGGCTCACAGCCACTACTCAATGTACTTGCCCAGCCTATTACTGTATTTTATTATGCAAATCCCCATGGAAATTATAAGCCCAAAGCAACCCACAGACCTAAACATGGTGCCTTAGATCTAAACGCTAGATCCATTTTGTTTGGAATTGGTTCTGGAGGCCTTCCAATAATTTTACTGGATTTTGGATGACACTGGAGAAAAACAGAGTGACTGTCATGCCCGGAAGTCTCCAAGAAAAGTGGAGGTCTGGAAGATGTGTGTTGGTGGCTGTCCAACTTTACCACTGTTTGCATAGGCTCTTCTGTAGCCACCAAATTGTGCCAAGCTAGTCAGGGTGTCACTGAGACCAGTAAAATGACAAAGAAAAGTTCGACCTCCATTCCTACAGGTGTATTGCAAGCAGTGAATGGAGATTGGTCTGCCTGGTCTTTGAAAGACACTTTGGCCACAGGGTTAATGCTGGCTGAAGAGACAACCCAAGAAAGTGAGATAGCTGCAGTGAGCGAGGGGCTAATTCAGGCATAAAGTTTTTTCCAGTATCGGCAAGCTTTGCTCAAAAGTGCATGTTGTCCATGCAAACTGACACTATTTTGATGGTTCAGAAAATAAGCCAAGCCCTGTTTGGCTCTCACCATGGCAGTTCTTCTTGGAATTGCAAGAAACTTTGCATATGCAAGGAAAGAAAATTATATGCACCATGTAATGTTGGATCAGGACTGGTTCTTGGCTCTGTATTTCATGGACTGACAATGCACTGCTAGATTTCATGAGGGTGTTATCACACCACTGAAAGTTATTTACACTAAGTCACCCTCCAGGAACTGGGTCACCACTTTTTCTTTCTTGAGACTTGGCAGCGATCTCAAGGTTTACTAGAAGCTGAAGAGAGGATGTCTATGAGCAACGCCAAAACCAACTTAGATATAAGGGGAACTGGGCCCTGTGCCACAGATCAGCGCATGGCATGTCAGGCTCCAAAGGCAGTGGGATGGGACTTCACTGCTTTGTAGCTCCAGCGATTGCTACTGGTCGCCTTTTGCATTCTGAACAGGTGAATGACTACCCAGAGGCAAAGCACAACAGGATCGGGGCCAGATCTTCAGCTGGTGTCAATCAGTGCCTCGGCTTCAATGGGGCTGCATCAATTTGCCTTAGGAAAGGGTGTAATGTGGGAAACAGAGATAAAGGAACTCATGTTCTAGCACCCTATATCCTATATAATTGCTTAAATAATAGCACAGCCCCAAACAAGTTTGCCAGTTGCCAGGGTGATGCAGAATCAATTCCATATTTTACAGGCATATTTTACACCCAAATGGAGGAAGCCTATGGCCAGGATGAGCTCACCTCCTACTCACTTCAGCAGCTGTTTGGGTACCAGCTGTTGAGAAGGATGTTGTTGAATAAACCTCATCACAGAGCCCATACAGGAGGCCTTACATACTGTTTACTGAGCTGTGCTCAGGCCATACCTCCACATCTTCTCTGCTCCTATGACCCATGATAGCTGGAGTGAAGCCAGTGCAGGTCTGTGATCTGGAGCAACAATCATACCTTTGTTTTGCTGGCCAGATGAATAGATAGATAACAGTGAGTTAATGAATGGCAGCCCCTTCCCCCCACAAACATCAGTCCTATCACTCACCTCCTCCCCCAGCAAAACAAGGCCTCGGGGACAGAGAAAGAGTGCAAAGATTAAAACTAACCCGTTGCTTTGGAACTCCTCATCGAAAGGGGCTGATAAGAGAGGACTGAGATCAGGAATCAGATTTCAGGGGTAACAAATGAATAACCAGAAAACGGAAGGATGCTGAAAGGGTTATCAGAAGAGAGCAAGTTGGTGAGCACGTCCCAACAACTTCTCTTTTGAAAAAAAAAGAGGAAAGATGTTTCTCTTGCAACAGCTACTGACACAAAGAGCTGTTCAGACCACTTTACACCTACCAAGACCCTGGAAAGATGAAAGAGTGTCGCAGAGCTCTGATGGAGGTTTGTAAGCTATTAGTCAAGTACTGTTTCCATGCTGGTAGATTCCTGGAAGCTGTAAGCCCTATTGTTCCATACTCACTGGGAAGTGAACAGCACTGGAAATATTCGAGGAGTAGATAGGGCTCATGCAGTAGGCTCTGGCTGAGGCTGGGCAATGTGATTTCAATTTAGGAGCTCTCCTCTCAAAAGCTTACCTTAAAAGAAGCCTGACTATAAAAGCCTATGTTCTTCTAGCACAGAAGTGTTGGAAAGAGTGTCCCCACCTCTATAGAAGAGTGAGATTCAGCAGCAGAGGCTTCACAAAAGTGCTGTCAAGGTAACGTTCACATCTCTGCAGATCTCTCAAAAACGCTGGAGTCGTGGCGTGACCCAAGTAGTGTATTCCCCCTGTTGAATCATGGGCCTTTCATACATTCTTTGCACAGGACACACAGGGCACATTATCAAGAGTCAATAGGACAGTGAGAGAGAGGCGTCAGGGAGCTTTTCCCCTTTTTGGGATGAGGATGAAGGGGGAACCCACTTTCTGTCTTTCACCCCAGTGGAGATTGTAGGGAGTTGTTTAACTTGGAGGAGGAAGGCAGACAGCTATGGCAAAGTTGCAAGGTTACTCCAGCAAGTTAGCAGGTTTCTGCCCATTATCTAGGTGATCCGGATGAAGCTATGAATTGGGCTAAAAACAGGTAAGGAGGATCCTGGGGCCTCATCCCTGCTGCCTGGCATAGGGTGACCTGGGCTGGTTTTGATTCTGCCTTTAAAAATAAAGGTAAGCCTGAGGAAAGGGAGGAGGAGAGATCTGCCTTTCAGAATTTGTTTTCCCATTCCCAGTGGGTGAGCCTGTCTACTTACTCACTTGGACACACAGTAGTTAGTACAATTTCCTTGATAATAACAGTTTGGGGGCTCTGAAAAGCCAGCAGGTGAGAGCCAGATAAACCAGTTGTGGAGGTACACATTGGCAACTCCTTGGATGGCCCCAGCCATCTTCAGCAAGGCCGCAGCAGCATTGGCTGTGGGGCTGGAGACCTGTGTCTGGCTGTTCTTGGGGCCACAGAGCTTCCTTGAGGCAGCAGCAGAGTGACACCATCATCATTAGCCTCAACGGGTCTCCTTTAGCCGCTCACCTGAGGGGTAAATAGGCTACGATTATGGTGTTTTCCTTCTTTTGAAATTCTGGATTTGGAGCCCATGTTGGTTCCTAGGTTTTGGACCTCCAGCGCTGCTGGTTTTGAGCATCTCTGTGCAGACCCAAAGGCAAGCTGGAAGGACAGGGGTTTTAAAAGCTGTACTGGGTACCATGAGACTTGAGGAGGAGCTGGAGTATTAGGCATTTTTTCCTTGCAGCTACTCTAAGAATATTTTTAGGTTACAGGAAAAACTGCTGTGATGCTTTTTTTTTTTGTTAAGAAATAATTCTGCATTATGTTTTTTTACCACTGCCTATAGTGGGACAAGACCTCATGTGAATGCAGTTATTTTGTTGTCAAAGTGACTTACACCATACAACTTTTCTTTCTGGTGAGAGTTGTAGTGCCTTCACTATTCTAATATACTCAAAGATGCACTGCCTTTATATGTAGATGAGATGTTAATGGCAGAGACTTTGCAGTGCGGTGAGGGTGAGCAGGAAGGTAATTATACTCTTGGTTTTTATTTTTCTTATATAATGCTACCATAGATTTTTTTTTATCCACCCCAGCTGTGGCTCTTAGCCTGCCCAGTTTTACTTCCCATTGCAGTGCAGATTTTGGATCCCACAGGTTCAGGGATACATGGCAAGCTAACACAGATATATCTCATTTTTCCCTGCACCATGAGGTTCAGGCAAACCTGTGCTTGCAGTCTTTTTTCTGTGCATGAAGGCAGGGATACTGTCCAGTGTTCTTTCTATAGTCAGTTCTCTAGAACCAAGGAAGGGCCTGACCCCAAAGCTGCATTCTTAAAGCTGTGGATTTTTAAGGATACTTGAAACCTGAACCTGGATTTCACCCCAGATCTTATGAGCAGTGTTTGCACTTATGATAAATCAGAAACCACTCAATAACTTTCAATTGTCTCGTGCAAGCACCTTCCCTTTGCATAATACAATCACTATGAATTTAACACTTCTCTGGAAGAGCTGGGCTGCGAGTCAGTCTACTTTTGTTGTGCTCTGTGCGTTTTCTGGCTGTGTGGCCATGCTGGCTGAGCCTTGCAGATGAGGGACTGTGCTTCTGGAAATCCCGAACTAACAGATCTATTCCTCAAGTCCTTTCAGGTAAGATATCCAAGCAGAGAAATCAAGGGTAGAAAAAGAGATGTACAACAGCTTTTTTAGGCTATGTGCTATTCCTCCCCAGTAGTTCTTGACAAGTTCTGTGAAACGCCTTCATAAAACCTTTCCCTGAGGTGAGAGTATTCTTGCTACTTGGAGAAGCAGAAATCTCTGCAAGAGCTTAGTATGTCCTACGAGGCATTTCATGCCTGATTAACAGAAACATTTAAGGAATATGAAAACCTCCCCATTCTTTAGGGTTTCATCCCATGTCTGGCAAAGATACCACCTTCCTTACGATTGCACATGTAGTTCTTCCTGTCATCCCTCAGGGACATAACAAGAGATAAGAGCATACATTCCATGAAGTAACCAGTAGGGCTATCAGACTTCTCTCTCACTACCTTTGTGATGCTGGGTCACAAATCCTTTTCTTATATGCATGTAGAAGAAATACTGTGCTGAAACCTGTTAGCATTACAATGACATTATTATTAGTATTACTCCTAGTAACACTGCTGCTGCTACTAATATGTTAATGAGGCATATCATTAATAGATTAAGAATGAATTATATACTGAGGTAAAGTATATTACACTTTGTTTTCAAGTGAAGGTCATTTGCAAGCATCGTGCGTGCCTTACTGTGGGGATGTATTTCCCTGCTTAGGAACTGCAGTGCTAGAGAAACATTTGGCATCGCTCCTGTTTTCCTAGAAGTTTTCTGCAGGATTGCTGTTTGTTAAATGGTCTAATTTATTTTACTCTTGTTTTCGTTAATGAAATAAGAAAGAACCTAATTCTATATTTTTTGAGGCCCAGCATTTCCCATTAATTTTGAAAGGAACAAAGAAGAGAATAAAAAACACAGGGCCAGACCTCAGATGTGCTCTTTGAGGTCGTAGGTGAAAGACAGTGAAGCATAGGTCTTTCTGACTTCTGTAATTTCAGACAAAATTCCCAGGGAAGCTCCTTTAGCAGGGTAATATCCATAGTCTATGTACCAGGGCCTGGATAATGCTTCAGCAACATGCGTCGCGCAAAGTAATATTCCTCAGCATCAACAGAATGATATTTGATTTATATTATGGGTTTGAAATTTGATGCTGTGATTTAACTTTTGGAGGAACTATGTTCTCTTCCAGGGGAAATTCTTGTTTAAGAAAGAAAGGAAGAAAGGAAAGGGGTGGGGAAAGAAAAAAAAGAAAATTGCTAGAATGATAGAGGTTACGATAGTATTATGTTACCTATTGGATAAACTGACAAAACAGCCTACTGTGACTTGGAGAGTTTAATTTTGTACATTTTGGCAACTTCTTAAAGCAGAAAATGAGAGCGGTACTGTCAACGGGGCTTTTGATATTTCTCAGTGTTTATACTAGAGATGAAAGTGCATTCTGAATTAGGGTGGAAGGCATCAGGCCAGATTCTGACTTTGGCGACAAGAGGTGATAAACGCTGTAGTTCTACCCCCCTGTAACAGTGGGTAGGAAATGGTTCTCCTGTTGCACAAGATGTTGTGAGATTTCAAGTTTTTTCCATTCCTCTTGAAAGACACAGGATACGTAAAGGGTTTGTTTTTTTTCTCCTTACTGCAATAAACCAGTAGATAGCCAAGTCACTCGCTTGGCATATGGGAGATCCTGCATCATGTTCCTGCTCTTTCTGGTTCAGTGTTCTGGCTTCTAGGCTGCAGAACTGGTCTCACTGTTACAAGTAAATATTTTATGACTTACATGCCATATGAAATGACTCCTACAGGAAAGTAACATCCAAGAATGGCCTCTTGCCTGGGGTTTAAGATATCCCTTTTGGATTTAGGAGATCCAAGTTCAACTCCCTGATCTGTATCAGACCTTCCAATGTACGTCTTCTGCGCTCCAGCTGAATGCTGCAACCATTGGCTGATCTGGGGAAGTTTGTTTACATGTGTTTTGACCAGAAGTTCTGTCCTGAACTAGAGAAACCTTTTCTTATTGGAAATTTTGCTGAGGCGGATATGTATAAACAACAAAAAAACATTTTGAGGGGAGATGACAAAATATCAGAACCAATTCTCTGAACAAATATGAGTTAATATATATGTTTGTCAGAAACTGATGCGAGTCTCTGTGCCATTGTGTACTTTTGCTAAGATTTAATGGAAAGAGCTATAAATTGAGGTTATGATTAGCCAGCAAGAAAAGCATCTGTCAGGCAAGTTCTGCTACCCTTACTCATGTGCAATATTTCATTTCACAGGTTGTCTCAGCTGTTTTTCTGGACCATCCCTGTAAGGCCGCTCTGCCCTGCTTCTCTCTGCCTCCAGCAGTGCTATTAAGGGAAGGAGGGAGCTGTGAATTCCCGCAGCCTTTGGTAAGGTACAACTTCCTTCCTTGCTTATAACTAATGAGAAAGGCTTCATTTCTTCTCCAAACCTTCTTGCCTGTTTATTTATAGAGGCCAGTATCCAGACAGTATGGGTAATGCTTCAAACCAGACTTGGGCCTGGGATGTAGGCTGGTCCAGCTCAGCTGCACAGTAGAGTTTTTGTTGGACGAAGGCATCTTAGTGTTCTGCTTGGGACATATTATCTTGCCTCTAAATAAACGATCTGCCCTGCAGGGTAAGGTGATTCTCAACATGAGTGAGGCTGGTGGAATTGGGCTTATAAAAATATCTGAGCAGTGGAAGAAAATAACTGCTGTTTTCCAAGAAGATGCATTTTTCTATTTTAATTTTTTAAGGCTGTGATAAAATAAATGTTGTCTATGATGCAAAGCTGAAGGGTTGACCAGAACTTCCTTTGTGGTCAAGTTCTTTTTTTATTGATTGATTTTAAGTCCTCTAAATTTGTCAGGCTCACAAGTGCAGCGGTGACTTAAGTTATAAGAGAATGCTTGTGTCTTTTAGGAAAAATACAGTGACCCCTCCTCCCCCTTACCCTTCTTAACTTTTCAAAGAAACCTACACTTGGCCAGAACGCTTTTTCTCCCTCAGTGGAAAATGTTGATTAAATATTCAGAAAAAATAGCAGTAAACCCCCCCAGACTCCCAAATACCAAGAATCTTTAATGGGAAACTGCTGAATAAGGAGTAGTTGCATAATTTTGGTTGAAAATACACACTGGCATTTTTTTGATAGAAGGTCAAAATTTTAAGAAAAATGCCTTAAAAAATCATTTTTTCTGTTGATAAAAAGAAATATTTTTTAAGCATTTCTATGCAAATTGTTCTGCAGTTAAGTTGGTTGAACAATGCTGTAGGCACATGGCTGTGCACCAAAAGGCACATGAGTGACTTTCCGTACTAATTTTTTCTTCCTGAAGCAGAAATTATTTCAGTTCACCCACCCGTCTGGTCATCCTTCACTCCAGGAAAAACATCAGGGTTTGGGCCGGGATCATTTGAATGGTCAAGTCCAGTCTTGTCACACTGTACTGCTGCTGCCATCAGCCCCTCTGGGTCTAGCATCAAGCTCTCTCTGCACTTTTGGGGCACATCTTTGCCTAGCTAGTTTTACTGGGGTAAAATTCCTCCTCTTATTACTCCCCACTGGCATACACTTCTTTACTGGTGACTCAGGTTTGTTCTACAAACAATGTGAAAGTGTTGTGTGTGAAGGTACACAACATGAAATAACCAGGTGAGATGACCAGGTTATGGCAAGTCAGTGACCCGAACAGCAAAGCTCAGCTGAACTCTGTGCAGTGAGATCATAAAGTACTCAGTCCTCGAGTAACAAAGTTACTCATCTTCTTTCAAAATCCATGCCTACTTATTTAGCTAGATTCTTAATGGAGAAATATATGGCATGTGGATATATGAAGTGAATTCCAGGGAAGAGAAAAACAAGCAAGAAGAAGGCTTTGCAAGAAGAACTTTGCAAATCCATGTAAGTCCTGCACTGTTTCTTATTTCCTGGGTACGCTGGCTGCTTCTCTAGTGCATTCAGCACTAAGTGGTTCTCAGGATTTTCTGTCTTAGTGGTCTGATCGCTCTCCCATCTGACTGGGTGTTGCTTCTGGTCCAAGATTTAAAGAGCTGGATTTTGGCAATCTGCAAGACTGGAAAGAGAAAAGGTGGGAGCACATTTTGACATCAGTTGAGTTTATTTACACCATTTAGGATGTGGATTTCTCTGCTTTGTTTTCCTTCAAGGAAAAGAGATACAGAGAAGTTAAAGGAGCTCCGGTGTATGATTGCACAGTCAATCAGAAGCAGAATCAACCATGTAAGTTGCCTGTAGGGGTATTTCTTCACGTGGGCTCAGTTTAGCTGCTGCTGAGATCAGTTTTTCCAGTGATCTCTATTATGGGAGCTGAGGTTGGCCATTCCTCATCCACATACCAGTTGGCGAAGGGCCCGTGTGATGGCCTGGAGTACAGCGCCAGAAAAAACTGGATTCTAACAAGGTACACAAGGTAGTTTTCAGTGGCACTAGGGAAAACAGTTAACAGAAAGGAAGGAGATTACTTTCCACAGACCTTTGTTTTAAAGGGTGTATTGAGGTGTGAGTTAACCTTTTCTTGGGTCTCTTGCCAGCAGGTGGGAACCTTTTAAAGTTGTCCTTTTTCTGAGAAGGGCTGAATCGTCCACCCTAAAGCATCCCTTACTGCAATTAAAACCAGCAGTACTGCTTCTCCAACACTGAGGCCTCCAATACTGGGAGGGGAAGCGGTGGCTCTACTTTGAAGTCCCACCTACGTGAACATCAGTGGCAGGACTTCAAAGGGAAGCTGTTATTTCCTGTTGGAGCTCAGCCCTGGTGCTCAGCACTGCTAACAAAGCAGTCAGACTGGTTTTAAAGGCACTGATCCAGCAGAGAACTTAAGCACATGCTTAAGTCCCTCGGGACTTAACCACATGGTCTGCTGGGTTGGGACTCAGCTCATCCAGAGACTGGACTGACTATCAGGGTTACATCTCCTAGGTCAAATTTTCAAGGGGAAGAGACAGGTTAGAAAGCCTTTCACAAATGGTTTGGTGGGTGCTGCAAAGCTGGGCTCACCAGCTTCATAATCCAATGACTTGGGGCACCTATGCAGCAGCAGGAGGTGGAAAACAATATTACTGAATTTAGCAGACTACCTCGAGACAGACAATAGCCTGCAATAACTATCAGAAAATTCTTGTAAATCACGGATTCAGAGCTAGCCTAAATCAGTGTTGTTGAGTTCACCTCAGAGGAGCTGGACAGGTGAGGATATGGCCCAATAAATAGATTTGTGCAGATGGGAGTCTATTTGCATGAAGATAACAAGTGGTAAAGGCACAAACACTCAGTTCTACCTTTTGCTGAGTAATATTTTATTTTAGTTTAAGTTCCTCTGCTGTCTGTGGAGCTACTTGTAGAATAATGGATGGCAGAATTGGGATGTCATTTTTTAGCAAGCATTATTTAGATAATTAATGTTATTTGCTCCAATTTATTCCCTCATCTTTTGTCCCCAGGCTACAGAGAAACCTTGTGGTTGTGATCTGTAGCTGATGCACTGCTAGCTCTGTTCTCAGCATCACGTCACCGTCTCTTCAGTAGCAGTGCAGCATTAAAAGCTTCTCCCTCATCACAACCTACATGAAGTCCCATGGTTGCCACATATGTAGCAATTAAAAGATTTCCGGGAGATGTTCCGTTTTGGCAGCATGGGCGTTTGCAATTGGAAAACTGCTCTTCTTTGTGGAACTGATGTATCAAATTGAACACTGTACATTTGTAAGCTATGGGAATAAATAGGTCATGAAGCCTGAAAAACCCCAGTAGTTTCCAGGTCCTGCTCCTTGAAGTCTTCCTCTATGTGGGCTAGCATAGCCTGACAAACCCAATAGTAGACTGTGGTTTTCCTCCACCTTGTTGTTCTCCCTGTAGGGGAACCCATTGCCTAGTTGCTAATTCCCCCATCCCAAGTAAGTGAACAGAGAACAATGCAGATAATCATCTGAGATGTTTTCATTAGGATTATGAAAATACCTATGAAACTGTTAGGACACTGATTTTGGATGTTACCAGCCAACTTCTGCCCAGCCATTCAAGTTCCCAGAATCTTCTGACCTATCTTTGCTGTGCAGAAGAGCACTGCATAGTTAGCGCTGACCAAAGCAGCAAGACTTACTCAATTCTGTGTTGTCCTGCTCTGTTATGGGCCTGCAGTCCTGTGGCATTGCCCAGAGAAAGTAAGGCTCCCACTTCTACTTCTTGGTTTAAGCATAGGATGCTAGTACAGTGCTTGTTACTATAAAGTGATGCACGATATGTCCTCAGCATGCTCCTTGTGGGCTCAGGTTGGTGTCTCCACTCTGTGATTTCAGGTCAAGATCTGGTTTGGAAGTACCCCCACACAAAGGGTAGACACGATTTTCTTTGGATGGCTAGGATGGATGGGGCAGTCATTGACAAACAGCAGTGTGACTCATAGCTCATGCCTGAATGTTCTGCAAGGGGTTTTTGTTCCTGAAAGTGATTGTGGTCACTTCACCTGAGAGTGAAGCTAATGACCTCAGAGACCTGAAAAAGCTCATACTCAGCTTTTCTGCACTGTGAAAATTCACGAGAAACAGCTGATGTGATTTCTCGGGAAGGAAGCCTTGTGTTGTAACTGAGGCATGGGGCTACTATGCAATAAAACTGTTCAGTTCTTGGTGCTGACACAGGTGACTTGGGTGGCCTCGAGTGGTTCATTTGGTCTCTTTTTTCTTTTGTGTCCCACCTGTAAATTAGGCTAATAACTCCTTACCCATTTGGCTATTAGCCAGCAAGTTCTTCACGTAAGGGATATGTCTCATTGCATTTTGTATAGGTACTAGGTTTGCTCTTGAGCAGAATTCTCCTGTAAATGAAGAAATAATATTAATAACTAGTTGAGACAGGATGAATTTTTGAAAGGATTTCTTCCAAAGGCTCTTTGGATTCAAAGAAGGTGTATTTTGTTAATCTTCTTCATTTGTGTGGTTTCTACCCATGGGTTAGTACTGAAAGGGTTTTATCCGATTCAGGGTGTACATGCAAATATTTCTATTTGAATAATACTGGAGAATAAATTTAGAAATGTTTAAAGAGGGCATGAATACCTCAATCTGCTAGGTGGAAAAATTACTACTTCTTGTGGGTAACCCAACCTGTTTAAGTTGCTAAAAACATACCTGACTTAAAAAAAAGAGAAGAAGGAATAGCTGAAAAGAGAGCTTTTTGAAAAAACAACTCTCTTCAGATTTCTAGTTTAATATTTCAGTATGCAACAGTATTTTCATAACTGCAGCTTTTTTTGGGCAGAGGTGGGGGAAATTAGAATATATTAAAGAACTCTGGAAACCACTTTCTATTTGTAAAACATGTTGTGTGTGTATCATAACACCTACAGTACTTGTAGCTCTGCCAGATTGTACATTGACTGCCAGAATTTTCCTCTCTAAATGACATTATACTACTTTGTGGGTATTGAAAACAAATATTTTGAGGGGAGGGAGCATTCTCATCCGCAAAACGTTTGTCGTGCTTGCAATATTCAGTCATAGCATTTTACCTGAAGGCTGCTGCATTTTTCAGCATAAGTTAAAGAACAGGTTTGATGAATGTTTGTGTGCTCTCCAACTGTTCACTGGTATGTATTTTTTGCAATATAGCAGCCCCTAGGGGCTCCAGGAGAGATGAGGGCCTTGGGATGCTGGGCACCATATGAATGTGTAGTGAAGGACAGTTGTAGAAACTGAAAAAAATGTGGTGGTTTTCTTCAGAAGTGCAGCCCCAGAGCAGTTCTTCTCACACAAGGCAGTGTTGGGAAGGATGTGAGATTGTGCCCAGCTGGGTGGATGGAGCAAGGTAGATGCTGTCAAGAGGCATGGTCAAGTGGCATGGGGCACTGCAATGAGGACTACGATATAGTGTCTGGTACTGGAAATGAAGGACATGGGAGAGACGCAGTACTGGCTGGGCAGCCACCTTTGCTACTGAATAGGTTATGCAAAGGCTGCAGCCTTGCTATGAGATGCAGATACACTAAGATAACTCTAACCAGCTGAGGTTACCAATTAAGCCAGGGTGTTCTACATACTTGTGTGTTTTGAGAGGTGTTCCTTTGTCAACATGAGATGAGCACTGACAGATCCCACTGTAGAAAAACCTCAGAAGAGGAGTGAGGAAGGAGAAAATAGGATTACAGGCTGCTGAGGTCTCCTCAGTTCAGCCACTGGAAAAGCCTCCAGTGGGCTTTTACTGCTGCTTATGAAGTAAAGCTGTCTTAAGACTGCTCTAACTTACACCCGGGGTTATGCCCCAACCGCAGCCTGGCACAGAGCTTTTCCTGTGCCAAAGCTGAAGAGGAGCACAGAGCATTGCCCAATGCCCTTCAGTGTCCTGATGCCATCAGCACATTGCAACCTGCATTTGCCAAGCGTAGAAGTGGAGACATTTGCTTGTATTTTATATTATGTTTCAGTAGCATGACTGTTTTTGTTTGGCATAAAAGCTGCAATTAAAATATAAGCTAATTGGTAGTTAGTTATTAGTATCTACTTGATTTTAATCATAATAGACAGTTGTGATCAGTTTTCACAGGTATAAAGAGCAGCTGTCCTGCTAAAAACTGTAACATGTTTTAATCTGGACCTGAACAGTTTTCTGTGACTGGAGAGACCTTTTCATTTTTAGAATTTTTTATTAGAGACGGATGGTTAAAATAGAGAAGAAATGGAAAGATGTTTTGGAGTCAATTAGGAAAAAATCTTCAGAAATGGACTTTCTGGGTTTTTTTACTCTCCTCCTAGAAATTATATGATCTGGGATGGATGGGGTTGCTCCAGGGGCTGCAGGGCACATTAAAGGGTAATAAGAAGGGCATGGGGTGAGAAAAAGGTTCCTGCTGGGTTAAAGAGAGACACATGATAGCTCATCTGGGAGCAGAGAGTCAGGTTTAATAATGTTGTTGCTAAACGCAGTTAATAACTGAGGTCAGGGTCCTGGGTGAGGGTAATAAGGGGATAGTCTCCCATGTGTGGAGTGATGGGCTAAGGACAAGCTGTTCAGAGTACACAAGTGATGCTGATAGCAGGCATACAGCAGAGCTGGGCTGGGTCACTTGGGACCATGATGGCAGCAGGTAGTTCACAAAGCACTGCTTTGCGTGTGTGTGTGCGTGTGTGTGTGTGTTTGTCTTTTCTTTTAAAATGCCTGGTAATTGCATTGCTTACAGAATAGAGGGGCAGCACAGAAGTGTGCTGGCTCAGCACAGTCAAAATGCTAACTGATCATCTAGTAGAGATCTGGTTAAGACAACAGGCTTATCTTGCTCCATCTTGCTGATGTGGTAATGTAAAGCTGGAACTAAAGGGCTGTAAATCTTTCCATCTGAAGGATTTGGTTTAGGTACCTGAGGGTCATTATGCATGTTGTACATCAGAGTCTTTCCCAAAGCCCAGTGCACTCATCCTTAGAGTGCTCCACTGAAGGCAGAATTGCCTTTTCGTTGTTGTACGGATGAGAAATTGAACTATCAAATACTTCAGAGACTTGCCTAAAGTTTATAGGGAATTTTGTCAAAACAGAGTTAAGTTTTCACTTTAAGCACTGGTGCTGGCCAGTTCCTCTCAGTGTTGATGCTCACATGGTCCGTGTTGCCAGACCAGCATATTCTTACAAAAATATTGAGAGAAGAGTTCATAACTACTGCAGGAGATGAAATATGTGACGATCATCTTCAAGACATCATTTCTTTGGGTTACAAGTGAAACTGAACGGTTAAGAGTAGAATAAATGTTACTTTCTTGTTATACCTAGTTGTCATCAGTCTAAGAATCATAGAATCATAGAATGGTTTGGGTTGGAAGGGACCTTAAGCCCATCCAGTTCCAACTCCCCTGCCATGGGCAGGAACACCTCCCATTAGATCAGGTTGCTTACAGCCTCATCCAGCCTGGCCTTGAACACTTCCAGGGATGGGACAGCCACGACTTCCTTTGGCAACCTGTGCCAGGGCCTCACCAACCTCACAGGAAAAAATTTCTTCCTAATACCTAATCTAAACCTTTCATCTGAAAACAGTTCCCCCTCACCCTATCCCTGCACTCCCTGATAGACTCTACTCAACTTCCCTGTAGGCTGCCCTTTAAGCACTAGAAGGCTGCTCTAAGGTCTCTCCAGAACCTTCTGTTTTCTAGGCTAAACAAGCCCAACTCTCTCGAGAAGCCCAAGCCACCTCTGCATCAAGAAGATGAATAGCCTTTATCTGAAAAAGACAAACTTTAAGTATTTAATGTGCTGCTTGCTTTGCGTAGCCTGTACTTCTTGTCCCTGATTCTGCCACAAGATGCAAGTGGAAGAATGCCCATTAGTTTTGGTGGGGCCACGAGCTATGTACTGTGAACCCAGTGCTTTCTCTGTAACAGGACTTGAACTACAGCTTGCTGGCATGAGTCACGCGTCATTCCTGGCACAGCAGGGGAAAATGAGTGCAACCCATCACAGTTTCTTCCACCTCATGGCAAAATTGGAGGGAATATGGGAAAAAACGCTCTCTGATTACAACTCATGTATGTGCTTTGGCAGAGAGAACGCAGTGTAATTGTGGGCCAGAATTTTGCCTTTAAGTGGTAAATCCTTGAAAACTGTAATTCTGCAGATTTTAGGCAAGGGAAAAGCATGTTTCTTAGCTTTGCACTGAGAGCTGGAAGGAATGGGAACATGTTATCAGGAGGGAAGAGAGGCATTGCAGTGCTGTTTAAAACTGGGTTCAACTCCAGACACTCGCTTGGTTTCTGTTGCAGCGTCGACACCCTGTGCACTTGATTAGCCAGCGCATTTATTGCCCTTCCCATTATGTAGGAGAGGGAAAACTATCTCTGCCTAGTTAAAAGGTCTGGGAGCAGAATGCCCTCTTCCTAGTCAATACATTGCCTAGCACAGCATCATTGTGTTGCCTAGCACAGACAGGGTCCTGTGAACTGCAGGGACTTCAGTGCCAGCAATTAATAATAAATCACAAATCTCATACAACCTCTCTGACAGACCCTTCCTTTCTTCCACAGGCTTGTACTCAAGGTATGGGGTAAGAAAAACAAAAAAGGAAAGAAACAGCTTACTAAATGGCCAGATTGCATTAGTTTGGCAGTCTTTGATTGAAAAAGGCCTGGTAGCACATGAAAAATTAATCAGTATGTGAAGGACTGGAACATTAGCACAAGATCTCGTAGACTGATGAAGGACTGAAAATACTGCATGAATAAGTCATTCATAGTTTATCATCACACTAATCTTTTGCTCAATGATAACCACTTTTTAGAAAGCATTAAACTGAACATGGCATGAACTTAAAATTTAAGATAAATCCAGGTCACATTTTGGCTGTCTGTGAGGTTGAGTGGTGGTGGTGGATGGCAGAAAATGAGCCATTTCTGTGAACTGCTCGTGCAGGGATCTGTGCTGGGTGAGTCTCCAGGGTCATCAGCACCCAAAGGGATATCTTTCAAGGGACGCAGCTATGTAGAATTACTCTCGCATTGAAATGCTGCAGTCATCCTATGTCAGTAAAATACTAGACCTAGCTTGTGGCTATCGGCACCTTCTATGTCACTGCTCCTGAACACGGGTCCCATTCCAAAAAATAATACGCGGTCTCTGGAAAAATAGTATACCGTGAGGGATAAGTTGATCTTAATTGCTGTGTTTCCTCACTTTTTAGGCTTGTCTTTGTCGCTGCCATAATGTTCTTTTAATGTTGTTTTTGTTTCTTACTTACATCAAGTGTTTTACAAATGATGGATGGCCAGGTCTCTCTGATGTTTGGTTGCAACGGCTCAGTTATGTGTACGACTAAAATGCTAGCCAAAGGTGATGATTAAGTGTCTGTGTGTACAGCTAAGATGGATTTTGGGCTTCTGATCCTCTGGCTAGGTGTCCTCATAGGTATTACCAGCCAAGATTACACTGTTGTACCCCTGCTATAACATCTGCATTACTCCACTGTTCCCAGAGGAGAATCTATCCCCGTTAGCGTTGGTGGGTGCTCCCAAAATCACAGAGTCCCAATTGTCCTCCCTGTGCAATTAATTTGCCATGTGTTTAAAAATGAATGTAGCTATGTGAATAAGAGGAAAAGTTCAGGTGGAGGAATAATTTATAATTCCCAATAATATTGCTTCTAGCTACTGCTCTATAGTGCCAGTTCCTGCCCAGTGTGGTTTAAGCAGCTAACAGCTATAAAAGTTTGTTGACCTGAGAGGCTTAGTATCAACCATAGGTACAGTCAAAGTCAATATGGAGGCTGAAAATCCAGTGCTAATAGAAAAATAGAAGTCAATATTTAGGATGTGAGTCAGGAACTTAAAATAGGAAAGTGAAACAGATGAGGGCTGTAGCTGCAAGAGTGCTGGAGGTGAAATGTTTAGATCCAAGGACCACTGCTGATTACTATCTTCCCCTCTAACAAGGTTGCTCATTCTGCTTCAGAAATTCATTTTCAGTGGCCAGGCCACCTCCCTGACCTATATTCCTCAGACTGCCATTACGTCAGAGCCTGCCTTTTTGGGATTATAAGTGAAATCCTCTGTCTTCTAGGTGAAATCCACAGGTAATTATATGTGGGGCAAATGTGGGCTGGGGCACGGAGAGGCCAGGAGAAGAGTTTGGCTTAGCACTGTTTATACTGGAAAATCCCCTTTCTAAGGCTGTACTGTTAAGTCTTGGAGGGAGGGTAGGGGGCACAGGGGAACTCCCCTTATATGAGGTGGTAGCTGCTGGGAACAGGGATTTCACAGTGTGGCTCTTCCAGCTTAAGCACCAGGTGGAAAAGTAACTGGCCCTAAGTGGGGGTTTTCATACTGGAGAGGGGCACGAGCAACTGAGATCTCGAACCCACAAATGAAAATGATGTGGCCTTATTTACACGGTGAGGGATGGGGAGCAATGCCTGAGCATGCTGATGATGAATTTATATGCCCTTTAGTGAGGTGGTGTTTAATTTATATATCCTTTCATCAGTTTGGTTGCAGTGGACCGAATCTCCAGCAAATGTGAATCTTACCAGCTCCATTAAAGTTAGCAGAGCCTCTTTACTCCAGCTAGGGACTGCATCCACATCTTCTGGTATTTAAAGAAATTGCCATCTGCCAGGTTCTTCCATGATAGTCCCTTTCCATAGAGAATCTTGGTAGCTGAGAGGTTTCTCAGGAGTCACATTGATATTCTGCTACTGTAAGAGGACCCCATCATATCTTCCAACACATGTGATGGCATTCCTTTGTTTTGGCTTTGATGTCATAACATTGTTTTCACAGACTTGCCCTGATCTTATTGTGACAAGGTCAAGTCCCATTCAATTCAAGAGGAAAGTATTAATATAAGGGTGAGAAGCCCTGGTATTAATTAAGCTCTGAGCAGTGACTTCAGGCATATGCTGCTGCTTTTATTTCTTTCACGTGAAGTACTTCAGCCAACACAATTGGTTCATAGTGCAATCCTAGCTTTGATTAAAATAAATGTATGTACTGTAATGGATGAATGCTGGACAGGAAGGAATCGGATTCAAAATCTGAACTGTATTCAAAAGTAACAGCAGAAGTAGCAGGGAAATTAGTCCAAAAAACTAAAGGTTTGTTTCAACTGAACTACCTGAGGTCTCTATATGAATCTGAGCTTTTTATTTTGAAATCCAAAATGCCCCAAACCTCAAACATTTAAGCTGACACAGTTTGATCGTAATACAGTTCCTGTTTCATGCTACCCCATCTGACTATTGTGAACCACACCAGGTTTTAATTTAATGTAATTGCAGATGTCTATAATTTGCTAGCATTATTGTAATATCAATAGTGTTTGTTATTTTTCCTGACCAAGTGCTCAGGCAATATGGCATGTCAGCACACCCTAAAATATATACATTGGGCTATGCAATGCCTGACAGCTATTTCACTTAGTATTTCAGGTGCTGAAACTGAAGCACGTTGCAAGGAATGATTTGCCCATGGTCCTAAATGCAACCTGCTGTAGACTCAGTATGTAACTGGTCTGATGGGATGTTTCCCTGAACTAGGAGAAGTCCAGCCATCTCATACTCCCCTTTGCTGCAGCCTTACTTTTTCTAAGGAAGAAACAAACTGATCTCTCTTTGACTCACCTTGGGGACCAGTATTAAAATGGAAGCTGCGCCTTCAGCCAAGCGTTTTCAGCTGGAGAGTTCTCAGAGATAAGGTACCCATAGAGATACACTATCTATACATAAGGATATATGTAGAGGGTTCTCTTAAGGGTGGCAAAATCCAAGGCTTCTGATTCTCACTAACCTCAAAGAAAATACATTTTCTTTCCATTTTTAATTTCAGGTAAAGTAGCAGCTCTTGGATCTGGCAGCTGCTTGATTTTCCTTCTGTAGCAATTCTGCAGAGGCTGTACTTTGATGTCTTTCTGCATCTGAGGGAAAAGTTACTGTACTCCTTGTCCCTCGACTGCCTTTTGGCTCCTTGCTTCATCCCTGCACAGCAGCTTGACAGCCCTTCCCCGGTGTAGCCACTGTTATTGAGCGGCTGTGCTATGAGCAGGGTGATGCAAACTTGCTGCTAATCCCAGTGCACTGTGGAGCTGCAGGGGACTTCCACTATTTCCCTGCTGGGGAGCAGGGCAAAGGATGCCCATTGCAGGGTCACAACATCTGCGGCTTCCAGGTATGCCAGCAATACAGGCAGGGTTCTTCCTAAACCTTCGTTTTGCGTTTGACAGGGCAAAAGTGAACTGAACACAGGATAATTCAAATGAAACATTTTGGGACTCCAAGAACCATCATGTCTGATGGAATTTTGTTTCCCTAGAGAATCTTTCCACTGGGAGCTGTTTTCATCATTGTACCTCTGGGGAACCATGATTTCAGAATAGACAAGCCGTGAGTCAGATGGAAACAAAATTACAAGCAAGGTTTTGTCTGCAAACCACTGTATAAAGCACTGTGTATGTGTCAAAAGCTTTGAAGATTTTGTTTTAATTATAGTTGGGTATTGTAAAATGTTCTTATTATGATATATAGATTTCCTATCATCTAGACACAAGTTCAGCAGTACAGATTTTAGAGAGACAGAATGTCCTAAATTGACCTAAAATTGTTTCACTCTGCATAAACATGTCATGATTTTTAAAGACTTCGGCTCTTTCATGGACAGAAACTTGGAATTTCTCCCCTCAGACAGTACAAAGCTTTCCATTGTGAGCTCTGATGAGTCAGGGAATATTGGATCTTAAACTTATCACTCTTGCAAGACTGAATATTGTGTATTCTGTTGCTCAGCAGATTGTTATTTTGCTGAGGTGTTACGCTTTGAGGAAGAAAGCTTGAATCGGTGTTATCTAGGATTATGTCTAAAGATATGTCTCCAAGGTGGTCCCAAGGAGGAATATGTTGAAATATATGGAATCTTTTCCTTATTTTGTTTCCCATAAGGTGAATGCAAACTATCTTTGCAAGTGGCCATGAAGAACTTGGTAAGACTGGTCTAAAAATGAGTTGCAAGATGAACAACAACTCCTTTATTGAACCCATGACTGCTCAGTGTGAGAAGACAACATTCTTCTCTGCTGTTCCAATGCACAGAAATGTGTGCCTGGATGTGTTAAAACTCAATATATATTTTCCAGATCTTCTTACAAAATGTTAGAAAATAAAATAAAATATCTTTTCCTAAGAGGCTATTTTGACACACACAAAAAAGTAATCTAAGTGAAAGGAGGAGAGCCCTCCCACCATGGCATGCCCCTGGGTAAAGGTGGAAAAAAACAAACTGCAAGCTGCTGGGCTAACCTGCTGCAGGTACATTTGACCCTTTTGCCCAAGCTGTACTTCATTAGTATATCTCAAGGAGGATGGGCTGTTAAATGATTTAAGCTGGATAAGATTTGCTGCAATGGAAAACTTACATGCTCCTATGCTTCTCAAGTTGAAAAACCATTTGCAAAAATAGATTAGCAAATATTTTTTGCAAACTTGACTGTTAACCTAGAAAATGCAAGGGGATTTGAAACTGCATTTTAATTTGTCACACTTCTAAATAATTTATTGTACATCTCACAATATATTGAAATTAAAACCTGAAGTATGACATACAGTAAATAATTCAGAATGGCTCTTTCATCAAGTGTGAGCCAGGTTATTGATACTTCATTTTAGTTAGCTAGACATCAATGTCAGCTCCTGCAGGGGATCTCTCAGTTGACTAATTTTGTTTGTGCTGGTAATGGTGAAATCCTCCTTTAGGCGGTCTTCAGACTCCTTGTGCTTAGTTCTCATTCAGTCCTCCTATTAAAATGACTGTGAGGAAGGCTTCCTGAAGCCTGAGAAGCAAAGGTAAATTACCTCATCTAGGAATGTAGTCTCCCATATACTTTAGGAGCAGCCAAACTACCTTTAGGGCGAGGCTGCAGGTATTGATCAAATCCTGATCATGTCCACTACCTAAGATCCCTGAGAAGCATGTGTACAGTACACAGCAGTAACAGAAGCCAGTACAGCAGTGGTGTGTTATTTGCAAATTGACAGCACATGCCTTCACACTGGCAAAAGCCCCCAAAACATGCATCTTAACAACTAATTAGTTTCTCATTAGGATTCTATTTACATAGAGATGTTTACATGGAGAAATTTATGAGGAAAGAAAACATTTGAGATTCCCCAGCACAGTCAATTGACTGTAACTTTGGTGAAGCAGACAGACAACTACATTTAGACCTTCCTTTTTTTTACCCAGATAATAGGGAGAACAAAAGGCCACTAACCCACAAGCAGAAAGCATACTTCCTGGATTATGGCTGGAGAGTGTGACTTAAACCTCCATGTGCCTCAGTTCCTGCTAACCAGGGGTAATGAGCCTTTCATTCTCCACACACTCTCCACTTAAGGTACTGAATTCTTTTGAGCAAAAAACATGTGATGTTTTCTTTATTTATTTATTTTTTCTCCAAAAAGGCTGGGGAGTTCTCAGACCTGTTTGAAATTTGTGGCTTGGTCTTCTTCAGCCTGTCTTCAAGGGGGTCGATACATCATTGTATGTAATCCAGACCTTACTACAGAACGCTGTGAATTTGACACTGTCAAGTTTTGGGGAAGATTTACTGTAGTGAAAGATGGTATTTAGAGGGGTCCAGTACACCAGACCCCTTGATGCTGCCTGTAGACTTAGAATGATAGGGTTTATGAATGCCTGGAGGGCACTAGCTCTGTCCTTATCTTTAAAGTAGAGGGATTTTAGCAGCTCTGGGCTTGCGGAACTGCAGTTTGTGTTTGCAAGTAGCAGAACAGCAAGGAAATGGAGCCCCAGTCTCCCACAGCAGAGGGAAATCAAACCACAGGAGCTGTGATCTGTTGGTCCTGGTTTCTAGTGCCAGATCAGGAGTTAATTTGATAGGGGCTTAAGCCTTGCAGCTACTTCTATGTGTGTTCACCAGAAGGCTCTATAGAATAAGCCATGACTCAGACTAGACTGACATTTAGCACTGTTTTTCTGGCAGAGGATAGAAACTTGTGTGACACTGTACTCAAGTTTATTCCCACAGTCTCGAGAAGAAACTGTTTGAGGAAGATGGGGCTGTAGCTGGAAGTGTCCAGAGTAGTGCTTTGGGTGGCTGTGCTTACCTGCCTTGGTACTTGGATTCTCCTCTACTCTCTTGGGAGAACTGCTTTGGGAAATGGGGACCAGAAATCTACTAAAAGCAAAAGAAAGGAGGAACTTGTTTCTCATCAAAATCAAAACTGACATTTCCTGCCTGTTAAAACTTTTGTTTTTAAACCATTGTTAAAGAAAAATATTTAAAAGCTTAAAACAAAACATGGAGCTAGAGTGCCTGTGGGAATCATGGGAGACTGACTTTAAGGAAAAGATACTTGTTCTTTGTCATGTTTAGTATGGACTAGTACCAAAAATGCCAAGATATTGTAACCACTGTTTTAGAATGGACTAGGCCTTCAGCTGCTTTGAGTCAGCACAGTTGCAACCCAGCTATACAAATTCACTAGATTTAGACTTCATATTCCTCTCCAAGACTTAAACAGGAACAATGGAAAGTTGCAAACCAAAGTTGAGCTAAAGTGAAAAGTGTCCTGTGTTGTATTCATACATATTCAGACCTGAAAGAAGCTATACAAATATGTGAATCTGTATTTATGAGTTGGTGGTAATCATCAGCAAATCACACCCAAGAGATGAAACCATTCTTCAAGACAGAAGAGAATTTTTGAAGACTTTGGGGTGGGCACAGGAAATTGAATATCTAATGATGACATCTGGGCAATAAAAAGAAGAAACAAGTGTATTAAAATCAGAAATAATCCACCTTATTTCCCTCACTTGGTCACTCATGGTCTTCCAGGGAAATACCTTGCTGAAGACATATATTTGTATTGAAAGACAGGTAATATCATGAGTGATGGCACGGTGCTTTATGAAACACCTGTATGAGGTAAATGTGTGTGGCTGATGCTCATGGAGTGTGGCAATATTATCTTATCCCATCTTTTTTGTTTTGCATCCCTACATCCATGGATGGAAGACATTCCTCACAGAAGGGAAGGGTGGCTTCAGCCCTGCCTCCCCTCAATGGTTGGAAAATTGTTTAAAGCTACGCTTCAGCACACAGCACAGCAAAGGTGTGCAGAGACCTGGGATTTAAGTCTGAATTTGGATCTTAAATCTCAGTGTTAAGAATTACCTGATGCTTTCTGCTCTGGAGTGGGTCTTGGTGCCTTGGAGGAAGTGCCTTCATCAAAATTCAGAACAGTTTTCTCTCTGCTTGACTAATTCAGCTGCTGTAGGTATCCAGCTAGCACTGCACTGAAATTGTTTTCATTTACTACATGCCCCAATGTTTGCTCTGAAAGCTGCTGCTGCAAGAGAAGACACTTTTTCTTCATTTGCAGGAGGGTTTCAATGAGGTTATTAAACTTGTGCTTTGCTGGCTTTTCCCTCTTTTGCCACTTATTTTAATGATGCTATGGAAGGAAGCTCTTCATCCTTGTGCTCTTGCTGATCCAGTTGGTTCAGATCACATGGGCAGCGTTCCCAGGGAGACTGGGTCACCCAAGAAAAGAAATCAGCTTGGGAAAATCACTCCTCTTCTTTTACATACATCCTTGTTCCTCCTCCCCCCATCCTCCTGTGTTTGTGTCTCTCTCACACTAAAAAAAATTAAATTAAAAAAGTTAAAAAAAAGGCGAAAAAAGCTTTGAAGGCTTAAATCTCAGATGTGAGCTTACTTGAGCTTTTATTGCCCTTTTTCTTTTTAATCCAAAAAAGCTTATGTGCACTCAAAATGGCAATTACTTGACTCTAATTGGAACCATTTTATGTAGCTCCAGACTCATTGCTTGATCTCAATAATAAATGAACTTACAAAATATTTTTGTTGCTAAAGGAATTGTAGCTGGGCAGGCCAGATCATCAATCATGATTTCCTTTTGTAGGCTTAATATGAACCTCATTTGATTTTGAACAAAACAATGTTAGCTGAAATATTAGCTACTGTACCTTCAGATGTTGCAAGGAAGGGACTGTGGCTCCTACAGATTTTTAAATCCTGGTTTACAAGTTAAAGATTTTAACTGAGATGTAAATATTTAATGAATTTACATTTAATTTAAATATAAAAGGAAAGAATGTATTTGTAATGTGGATGTTCCAGCCAAGATCAGGACCCCACTAAGCAAAGGGCTCTGCATGCACTCAAAAAAGGGATTCCTTTTCAAACAAACCAGCTCTTTGAACCTGTTTACTGCAGGAGCACTAGTTTGGCAGAAGAGATGGAGCAGGGCTGGGTAACTGAGGCTAGGAAGGAGCTATCTGAAGGGAGGGATGCTGGCAGGCTGTGCTTTGATCAGCTGAGTTGTTTGGGACTGTGTTCTTGGCAGCACGACTTGCTTCAGAAAGGTCCTGTGCTGAATAAAGGGCACATGGAGAGAAGAGGGAAAGGGTCCTTCATCTCTGGAACAGACTGGCTCCTGGAAATGCAAAGCCTGAACAGACAAGGTGCTATCAAGCTGCAGCATAAATGGGAGAAGTGACTTCGCATTGGTTGTGCAGAAACCCTGGGCACAGGTAATGCTTGAGTGGAGATCACCGGTATATTCTGCCTAACTGATGGCTTGATAGTGAAGGAATAAAACTTGAATGAGTTTTAGCTGAATAATTGTTTCTACTGGACAGATAGATTTTGGGGAGGGATTTGGGACCATGTGTATGTCTGGTGAACTGAATAAAACCATATTCAGTCCCATCGCTGAACTGTTTTGAAGAAAAACCTGATATAAAAACCTGCCCAAAGACATGGTGGTCACACATCCTCATTTGGCATCAGCGCTTTATGCCAAGTCAGCTGCTCATCCCTGCTCCTCTCTGCCCTTCTGGAGATGTCTCTCTCCTTTTACGTGCCAGCAGAACAGCACCTACAAATGCTTCTTAACCTGGTCCAGAAAAAATAGTCAGAGATAGCTTAAATGCACAGAGATATTTTATCTGAACTTGGAGCATAAGGTGAGACCTGAATTAGGGAGTGGTTATGCATGTAAAGCAGAGGAAGCACTAACACTCAGTGAGGACGTGGGAGGAAAAGGCAATCCCTTTCCCTGCTCCCAGAACAGGATTTATGGCTATAGCCTGATAAAGAGGATGCCATTCACAAGAAGGGTACCAGTTTGGACCAGCTTGTGGACAAAATGCGATGCAAAACTATGTTATGGTACATGCAGAGCTCCACAGATCTTGGCAAGCTTGTGCACGATTCGTGGCAAATATCCTTCAGCCCCTCTGAAGGCTGAACACAGGCCATAGCCCCGCAGAAGTCCTCAGGAGTCCTCTCGACTCACCACAGCGCAGCAGCACCCCAGGATCCCACCCTGTTTCCACCCCGGCCTGCCCCAGAGCTGCTCTCTGGATCACTGCAACTTCCCTTTCAAGTGGTTTCCCCTCTAGGCTGCTTTAAATGCTCCCTTATCAACAGCTTCTGAGCAGATAAAAGGTGCGCTCAACAAGTGCATGAAATCACCGTCAGCTGGCTGAAGTGATGACAGTGTTAATCCAGGTCCTGCGCCCTCCTCGTGCTACCTGGGCAGGCAGAGGTAGGCATGGCCTTGGGCTACACCTGTGCTGATAAATAAAGCAGTGCTTGGGAATGCTTTTGGGCTCAGCCAAAAGCTAGTGACTGGTTGTACTGTCAGGACACCTCTGATATGCTTTTGGGCCTGGCCAAGAAGCTCTCTCCCAAGCGGATTCCAGCCATGGTTTGTTCTGACGTTCCTAGGACCATCCCCAAGCAGCAGTTTGCATGCAGCCACCCCGCTGTGGAAGCTAGCAGTGAAGCAGGCTTTTCCATGCCAGCTGGCCTCCGTGCCCAGGAATGTTCCCAGGCGCACTTAATTTACTAGTAGAGATGCAGCCTTAGAGGAAGAGCTACAAACAGGGCTGTGCGTCTAGCTTGCTCCCAAGGAATTTTGCCCTTGGCTTTGGAAAGACAGGATTTTTCTTTTCTGGAAATGCAGTGGGCCCAGGAGGAATGTGGAGCGATGTGCTGTTGGAAGGGAAGGAAGCAGGAATACAGTATGTTATTTTGTCCTGTCTTTGAGCGTGCAGGTAGTGATATGACAGATCACTTTGGTATTGCTAGACCTAGATTTCTGGTTAATGCCCTACCATGAGTGTAGATAGTGTCTTCAACACGAATCAAGGAAGAATGCTGGTTTTGATAAACTGGGGAGAAACTAAAGACATTCTGCCCCTTGGACCCCAGTTTCTGGCCTGAAAGCCCTGCCTTGTGTTGGCTTTGCAAGACCAGCATGGTGACTGAAGCTTTGCAAGCTGCAGGTGCCAACTTCCAAATGTCCATGCTACATGCCACTGGCCCAGTACGGGGGGGCAGTGATTCAGTTCCCCACAGTTAACCTGGGGTTTCATTTTCCCTCTTAAAATGGGGTCTGATGTGGAAGTTCCTTCTGCTTTTGGGATGTGGAATATTATAGTAAGAGAAAAGCTCTAAAAGCCTCCTCATTTGGTTGGGTTATTCAGCCTTTCCTGGGTTTATTACATAATTTTTATCTAAGTAGTGGCATGACAAGCCCCTTTGTCAGTAGCAGAGCTAGTGAAAGGATTTGCCAGAGCAGTTACACCCCTTTTGAGAGACATTCCACAATACTACCTCTCTGAACATAATGGGGATATTCCTTATGTTAATCCACGGCTCTGCTTTACAAATGTTTAATTTAAATGATCACCATGTGGCAGCTCAGGAGCCTCATTTCCACATGGGGTTTTGGGAAAACCACAAACAGATAAAAAGCCAAAGAGATGGACTTTAGACCCTAAAGCTAAGTGCTGCAATAGCTGATACCCAACATGCTGGGGCTGATAATGCACCATAATATCAGCAGCATCTATTTGAGTTCCTTAGGTAGCTTGTACACATCATTTACCTGCAGAATAGGTAAATCAGACAGCTTAAAGCACTTCGCAACTTCCCATGAGCAATTAGACCAAGGACATCAATGAAGTCTTCAATTCCTGCCTTTCATTATTGGTTTGGCGTTAGTAACAAAAGCCACCAATTCTTGTAGCCAGCCTATGTAGACACACATACATCTTGTTGCAGCACTATGGTTGAGATGTGCAGTTATCAAAACTCTCACACACAGAGCAGGTGAGCACAGTGTCTATGTGCTACTTTGGCCAGATTTTATGGCCATGGTGCATGGGAGCTAACTTAGATCTTCTCTGCATTGGGGATTTTGACTGCGAGAACCAACATGGTTTGTTAAATATAGGATAATTATTTCAGATAGAAGCCATCATCGTGATCCAATGTAGAGGAATTTTGTATTTCTAATTCAATTAGAATTCATTATTTTTAATGAAAACAAACATGTAAAATATGTGTACAGCTGCCTAGACACACATGGCAATGTGGTACAAATGACATTCAGGCATGCTAGCTGTGAAATCACTTCAGTTTAAGGGAAATAAACCTTTAGTTGTCATACATGTATATATTAATTCAGAGAATTTGTAGAAATGATTTTTCATGTAAATTCAACTAGTTTTATCAAAACATGTCCAATATTGTAAATGAATGGAAGGAAGGTAAAAATAATGACACATATTATTATAGTGGTGTATTTTTTTAATCTGTCAAAGTTCCTTAATATTAATGTCTGACATTTTAGAAGTTGCTTAGGGGAAAAGTAGATACAAACAGTCTACATTTTATTAAATTTATTTTGTAAGGAAAGTATTTTCCCACAGCTGCAGAAATGAACATCACATTCAGTTGCGCAACTTGGAATTTAAGTTTTCCACTGGTATGGAGAGAGTGACCTTGATTTTTCAAGGATTTATTCATAAACTTAATTTTTAGGTCCTCAGGGTTATTTCTAGGCTGTGTGAGCATCTGAACCAGGAATTACAGAATCCATTCAATCTGTTTAAAATTATTTGAGGCAGCAATTTTGGACTTGCTGTGATCTTGCTTCTTCCTTGACCTATGTACTGGCTGCTTTTTCTGGCAAACGAAGAGGGGCAGGAGAAATTTGGAGGCAGCTTCTTTTTCAAAACCCTGTGGCTGTCAGGGCTGTACGCAGAAGCTTGGGATGTGCACAGGGAGCAGAGAGCAAGTGAGAAGCTCAAAGTTGTGAAATAAATGGAGTTTATTCCATGGTTCCCCAACTTGTTTGTTTGTTTAGTGTTTTGATTTATGTGAAAGGAGTTTATTCCATGGCTGACTGGCAGAATGTATCTGATGTTTAGCATACCCATGTTAAGTGGATATGAATGTTTACTGATTCTATATTGTATATAAAACAGAAAATATAAGAAAGAGCAAACTCCTGCAGCAATACAACACTAAGGCTGCATAGGTCCAGTAAGAGAATACAGAATTGATGGGAAAAATGAAATTTAGTAATTGGACAATGCTGCACATCATGAAAGTTTTACAGTACTGCTTTTTTAGCCTATCTTGAACAGGCTGAAGGACATGCTTAGTTTCACAAGCAGGTAAACTAAAGCTAGATAGGTCATTGCAAATTTCAGAAAAAAAGCAGGAAGCCAAGGTGCGGTGAGAGAAGGCAGTTAAAGGTATTACAGAATGTAAATGTTGGCCCAGGCTTTCCCAGAGTACTAAGCAGATGGGCTGTATACCACCTATCCTGCAATGGGCCCTGAAGAAAAGCAGAAAGGAGGACATGATGGCACAGCAGGCGAGGGAGTTCACTGCATGCCTCTGCTGCAGTGACTGACCTGATTCAGGACCAAATGTATATATCAATACCATGAGTGGTATCTTTATTGTCCCGACCAAGGCTGTAAACCCCCTCTCTCTTCAGTGCAGACTCTTTTAAATTAGAACTTTTCTCTGTAGTTGAATGAGTTGATTATATTCTTGCTAGGATTTATGGGTTGCAGTAAGAACCGTGGACAAGGCACTGCAGGAATTTGTCATGAAACTATTGGATAACAGATTTGGTACTGGGATTTTTGAAAACTTCCACATGAACTGAGTACTTACGTCTCACTGAAGTTTTGGGAATTTAACCCAAAAATGATGTCTAACCTGATTATGCGTTGTTGAAAATCTCAGCGTGACCTATGTAGATCTTTGGACCCCTGCGTACCTCTTACAGAAACAACTGTTCACAAGTCTCTGCCTCTTTTCCCCTTCTGTAAAATGGAGGTAACAGAGGAATGAGTACACCGAATACAGGAAGCCAATGATGACTTTTGGGCTACAGATATTCCAAGGATAAATGATACCATGAAGTAGTTCAATGTGTGCCATTAATAATTAGTTTCTGCAATTTAGAGTGTGCTTTCTGGAATGCCAGAGGGAGAGTGCTGTAATGCTGTAGTACACAAGAGCCTGGGAATGGTCAAAGGACGTTGTTCTCCTAAGACTCCCCTAGTCAGTAAATTTTATAGCACACAAGCAAACAAGCTACCAAATAAAAATTACAGGGTGGCAGATGAACTGAGACCAGTGCCCATAGAGCTTCTGTAAAAATTGGGCAGAGCTGGGAACAAGGGATGTAATTGAAAGCAACTTGCAAATAGCTTTACTCCCAGTGTGAAGCAGGTGCAGCAGCTGATCGCTTGTGCCGAGCACATGCCACAGGGCAGGCACAAAGCTTTACTATTACTTTCCATAGTTCTGTCTAGTTTTAAGAGGATATTTAAAAATTGGAATGATAATGACCTGAGAAAACATGACTTTACACCAGAAATAAAATTGCAAGCATTCATTATCAAAGGCATACTGGCAAAGAAGTGTTAGGGAACAAGAATGCCTGATGATGCAATGGTTTTCATCCTGCAACTGAGCACAGAAAACCTTTTCATATGCCCTAAATCTGCAGCTACAATAAAGCCTTCATACAGACAATCTGCTTAAACAGAACGTCACGCGTGCCTTTATTTTATTTTAATTGCAAAACATTATCCAGTTTCACTGCTAAAATATGCACTTCTTAAGGCAATATGCGTAACTTTATATTATCCTCCATTTTACTTGACGTCAATATCTCTGTAGTGATGAAATTATAAGCTCCTGAAGTGGACCGTGTATGACGCAGCCATTTCTCTTCCATGTGGGGGTAACACCCTCACCTCATTATCTTCCTAATAAAACTTATATAATTGAAAAATCCCTCTTTGCTCAGAATCTTCTGACCAGAATAGTCAGCATCCCTGCCTCTTTACTGCTTGAGCATGTGTTCCTGTACCACCAAAACAAGGAAGAATTTTGCCACTGACTTTAGAACAAAACTGAGCCATGGGATTCCAGGTATTTGAAATTACTAGTGGCATTAACCTAGTGTCTAACCCCAAACAAAAACAATGTCTAGCTCTTAGTGCTTTTACTAGAGGGTCTTGCAGGGACTTACAAGTGGGAGTCAGCATCCTCATCGCCATTTCAATGGAGAAAAAACTGAGGCACAAGGGGAAGAAAAAGGACACTTTTAGCGCTGGGAACAGATTGATGTCTCCTTAGTCAGCTGTGTACTGATTCTCCCTGATCTGTGACTATTTGTATTGCATGTAATTAAATGTACATAAGTGGCAGTGCCTAGGAATCTGTCTGGTGATGACTCAGTTGTCCAGGCTGTGCATTATGACATTTCTTCACCTCTTAATGTTAAAAGCCACTGGTCAAACATTGGATTTTGAAATTTAGAAGTTTGTAGCATCAAGGGTAAAACAGTAAAAAAAAGGTTATCAGGTTAGCCTCCCTTTTTCCTCCTTCCCCAGCAACTGGATTACCAATTATAGGAGTTTGTTTTACAACATAAAAGTTGCACAGCCATGTGAACTGATTACCGCAGCCTATATTTGCAGATATAACATTGTTAGGAGAAACTGTTATTGTTCCCTAGCAGTAGAGACACACTGAAAATGTAGAAAATACTGGGTCTGCATTGTATTTCCTGATAAATTCCAATTTCCCTGCCACTATGATGGAAGTAAAGGTGAGATTTGACAAATGAAATTGAAACTCACTGTGAAACACAGCAACAGCTTTGAAGAGCTGCCAAATTTCAGCAAAGGTGAACAAGAAAGAAACAGACATTTCTGAATAAACTGCCTTTCCTCTCTTCAAAAAACAAATCACCTTCTTGTAAATTATCTTCTCGGGTGAGAATCCATCCTTCATAGAACAGGAGACAGACTGTGCAGCAGAAACAATTGATAGATGTTAAAAGACAAACCACGAAAAGGCAAATATGTCTTCAGAAAACAGTATTAAGTAATATTTTAAAGAATGTCCACACATCACAGTCACACAGATGCCAACAGGAAGCACAGTTCAGGAACAGAAAAACTTTCAGATGATCTCTACCCGTTATGGAGCCAAAACCTCAACATCACTAACACATCCTAACTCATTTTCAGAAGTCGCCCCTCTAGCATTTGATGCCATACCGTGTATATGTTTCATACTCCAGTGCAGGTTTTTATCAAGAGGTTTATTCACTAGAATGTGCAAAATCTATTAAAAAGCTCACTACTATTCATATTTCATGTCTCACTTACTTACCATATCCAGGGGACAGTGGTCTAAAGTGGGAATTTTCAAAAATGCTCAGCATTGGTCTAACTGGACTGCTGAAGTCAGTAGTAAAACTAGTGACTACAAATGTGCCTAGAACAATGCAAGTGCTTCTGCAGACCTGCATCTCTAACTGCACTAGAAATCAGGTGAATTTGTTAAGGATTACAAGTTATGGTCAGATACCCTGGTGAGCATTTCTCATCTAGGTCTTTTAGCTGAAGTCCTGTGCCCATAGCTATCAACAGTAATCGCCACAATTCAACCATGTTGGAAAAAAACATACTTTATGGTAGCAGTACATATATGTGATTTGGTATTGTATTTGTAAGAAGAAAATGCTGGGTGAAAAAGAGATTTTTTTTCTTTCTCCCTCTTGTCTTTGAAAAGGACTCTCATGTGTTGTAAAATCTATCCTTATTTGGATGCTTTTCTACCATTTTACTAAGAAAACCCAACAATACCTGAAGTTGATAGCTATCAGCTGTGTTTGGTCCCTGAAAGGAATCTCTGGATCTGAAACCTTAGCAGCAGGTGCAACTAGCTGAGTATTTACTGGCTCAACACCTCTTAACCCCCGCCACCCCCCCCCCCCCCCCGCCCAAAAAAAAACCCGAAGGAAAAAAAAAACATAAAAAAGGAGAGAATGCACTGAGGAAAAAATAAAGTTAATCAGTCCAATCAACCATACAAAGTTCAGGAGCAGGGAAATGAAGTTTCACAAAGGACATTAACAAATATGCATGGTCAACTTTCCAGATCTTTTCTTTTAAATAGGGGTTTCTCTCTCTAACAGGAGTTCAACTGAAGATCTGAAAAGTAACTCTGTAAAATGAAATGACATTATGGGACCCCACCGCGATGGGTCTGGATCTTTAGCTGACAAACTGCTCAACTTTTCAATATTGCAGAGCTTGTGAGGAACTGCAGTACCAAGAAATATGACCAACTGAGCTTCAGTTTCTTTATCTCAGGTGCACTGCTGCACAGTTGTAGGGGTGGGAAGGAGACAAGGGTGTCACGCCTGCTGCAAAGGCTCATTTAGGGAGCTGGAAGTCTGGGTGAGCACATCCTGGTGTGTTTGCACTCCACAGACCAAGTGCTACATTCTTTATGCCTGAATACACCTGTCTCTAATGCTCTCTATGATGATAAAGATGCTTCTCAGCTTGTGGCCTCAGGTGTGCTGATGCTAGTGATGCAGCAGGAGCAGGCCTTAATGCAGTATTCAAAGGCAGTGGGCTCAGCAGAGGGGTGTTCAGTTGATTGTTGTGCGGATGAGGCATGAACAGTAACTTGACTTTCATGGATGACTCTTTGAGGGTCTTATTCCCCATATAGGGAAGGAAATGAGACCTGCCTTGGTGAGAAATCTCCACAAGGGGCAGGCAGCGTGGGCAAGGTGCTGAGGTATGGCTGCGGTTCTGATGTGGGTGCCAGTGCACTCAGGGAATGTGTTAAAAGTGCTTTGGTGTTGACTTTTGGGACCTCGTGGAAATAAATGGGAAGGCAGAGTCACTGCACCAGCAGCTCCTAATCTATATAGACCAAGAGATGACAAACCAGAAGGGGAAATGTCTTTTATGGCCAAGAGAAGTGTGTGAGAGCCTATTTATATTTAAAATCGAAGAGGGACAAACCTACAAGACGCTCTTGACATCAAATCAGAGTATATGCAGGCCTTCAGAACAACCACAAACATGTTTCTCCCTTACAAGGCTCATCATCCCAATATAGAAAGCTCATGGAGATAACGCGAAGCTGGGCATACAGTACCAGCCTATGCTCCAGGCACAAGGAGTAAGTGTTGAGGCAAGAAATGACTTTTTCCTGGCATGACCCGCTACAGATTGAACTGGAATGGCAATTAGGAGTTGAAGTGCTCATTTAATGTCAGTGATGTGTAAACTACATTGCCATTGTTATTTTAGTGCTGATTTACATAATTGGCATACCCTGAAGTCACACTGCACTTTCAGTTCATGCTAAAGACTTGCAGGAAGTCATAAAATTAAAAATTATCTGCGCTGGAATGCAACAGAGAAGTAACAAAACTTTTGAAGGATTTCACCTCGCTCTGTGTCACCTCTCCCGTATGTCTCCATATGCAGGCCAGTGAGTGAAAATCAGGTTAACAAGTCTTGGGAGCTGATGGTATGAAGGAACTTTACCAGCTCTTTAATTATGCTGGTGTAGTTCTACGGTGGCTTGTTACACGGGTATGTGACTCCCTGTGCGAACACCTCATCCTGTGGTGGTATTTTGCCAGTATAGCTGCAGTCACTCTAAGGTGACGGAAAAGTCAAGAGAAGAGGGTCCACAGGAGGAATTATTCCAGTCCAAACATGCTGAATTCCTGCCTCAAATCAGTGGTTTTCCTATGTGTAAAAGTCATAAGACAGAGGGAAAAGGCCGCTCCCAAAGGAGGAGCTGGTAATGGAGCTGTCTCAGTTGTTATTGCTTTAAATCCTCCTCCGCAGTAATTCAAGGTGTCAAAGGCTGTCTGTGCCTTTTGCAAATGAAGCCCCTGAGAGGTATTTGAAGGGAAGGTGCAGCGCAGGGTGCTCACCTTGCTGGGAAGGAGACTGGACAAGCACTGGGACCCTGGCTAATGATGGTGTGCTGATGACTTTTGTCTTTGATGAGGACCCTAAATTGCTGTGTATTGTATACCTGTGGAAGAAGGGCCAGGCCCCACCGCAGGGCCCAGGCAGACAAGCAAGAGACCAAGAGATGGGGCAAAGGATGCACTCCTACCTACAAGTCACTAAACCCTATTGGGATTAGGAAATTTGCCAATATCTGCAAAGGGAGCAAGGGACATGAGGTGCAATGCAGGGTGTTCACCTTGCTGGGAAGGACCCTGAATGAGCACTGGGATCCTGAGTAATGGTGGTGTGCCAATACCTTTGGCTTTGATGAGGACCCTAAACTGCTGTGTATCACGTACCTATGCAAGAAGCAGAGCCCAGGCAGACAATAAAGGGATGGGGCAAAGGATGTGCCCCTACCCACAAGTCACTAAATCCCACTGGGATTAGGAGATTTGCCAAGATCTGCACAGAAAGCGAGGGATTGGGAGCCCATTACCGGTTTGAGCATGGGTCTACCTTCTTCATCCTGCCACCGCGTTCCTCCTCAGTACCCGTAGGTGATGCAGAACCCATCGTGGCTGCAAAGCAGGGGCAGGTGCCGAGGTAGGCGCAGGAGGTTTGCAGTGGCTTGGTTGCCGTGTCGGGTCCAGGGACCGCCACGTTTTCACCACTGGAGGGCAGCCACATCTTAAAAAAAACCCCAAACCCTCTCCCTCCGCAGCCCGGCCGGGATGGAGCCCGTTTCTCCTGAGGACAGCGAGGAAACCCCCGGCGTTTCCACCCCCCGGGGCTCGGGCAGAGAGAAGCAGGAGTGTATATTTATATACTTGAATTGCTTTTTAAAGGAACTGGGATTCTCCCGATACCTTGCGTGACCTTTACACCTTTGCCACCCCGGGAGCTGATCCCACTCGTGGTAGCGGAGCCTGGGAGCGCTTGGGGATGCACAATGGGTCATTGTTCGGGCCGGCCCGGTCCCGTGTCCTGATCCCGATGACCGTGCCCCGCCGCCGAACTGGGACTAGGCCGGCACCGCTTCCCACGGGTACCGGTCCCCTCCTTCATCCCGAGCATCACCGCGACCTGGGTGCGCAGCAGCTACGGGCGGGCGAGAGAGGGAGGAAGGGAGCGAGCTGGAAGGAGGAGGGAAAGGAAGGAGCGAGGGAGGGAGGCGGCGTCTCCTTTAAAAAAGCCGTGCGGGGCCGCAGCGCGCTCCCACAGGGCGGCTGTGATTGGCGCGGCCCCGCGAGCCTCCCGGGGTCGTGACATCGCCGGGCGACAAAAAGCCCCGGCGGGCGAGCGGCCACCCCCGGCGATGGGAGGCGGGCAGGACGCCGGGGCACCCTAAAGCAGCCGCTCCGGCAGCAGCAGCAGCTACTCCCCACCCTTTTTTTTTATTCCCCTCCTCTTTTCCCTCCTTTCCTTTTTAAGGGAGCGGAGAAAAGTCAAGCTTCATCTTCATGTTGCTGCGGGAGTCTCAGTGAATCTGTCTGATGCGGGTGATGCAAAGGACATCTTTTTAAAAGCTCCATAGACACGTAGGGACCCATTCCCGGGCAGGCACACACACGCGAGGAGAAGGAAGAAGAAGAAGAAGCAACAACTTTTCGATCGCTGCTTTTAAAAGGGAGAAGCCCTTCCCTTGGCCGGGACTTGTCTTCTGTCTCCCCAGCCAGCTGCTAAAAGTATGTTTCTGAGGAGGACTGCACTTCAGGGAACTTCTATTTTCTGCTCGGCAGCTGTAGAGGAGCAGCAGCGAAGTTCGGAGTAACACCAAGTGATGCGGGAAAAACACCCCGAGAGCAGAACACCCTCCTGCAGACACAACCCCTGCTGCTGCTGCACACAGGTATAAACTCCGGCGGTCACAGATCCGCTGAAAGAAAGCCTTCTCCGCAGGATGACTCCATGGGCCACGGCGGAGGTGCAGAGAGAGGGGGGACGGGACACTAAGCGTAACAACAACAACAACAACAACAATAATAATAATTAATAATAATAATAATAATAATGATAATAATCATCCAGCGCAGAGTTTCACGGGGGAGAAGAATATCCCGTGGGTTTGGCTAAGGACGGAGCAGGATTTGTGTTTTCTTCCTTCCCCTTCTTCCACTCCCTTTCTCCCTGCCCCGGCGCGGTGCCGGCCCCGAGGAGCGGGGTGATCCGGCGCGTCGGGCCGGGCAGCCGCCCCTTCCCTCTCTCTCTCCCAGCGCTTTTCCCTACAGAGCGGTCCCGGGCGCACACCTGTGCCCGCCGAGAGAGCGCTGCCCCCGGCCGCTTTGTCGCGGATCGCCCCGCTTCCTTCCCTCCCTCCTTCCCCCCCACCCCCGTCCCGTCCCCGTCCCGTTCCGCTCCCTTTGATCTCCTGCCACGGGGATTTGGGGAGGGAAAGCTGGGGAGGGACTTTTTACAAGGGCAAGTAGTGATGGGACTGGGGGAACGGCTTTAAACTGGAAGGGGGAAGATTTAGATTAGACATCAGGAAGACATTCTTCACACTGAGGGTGGTGAGGCACTGGCACAGGTTGCCCAGGGAAGCTGTACATGTCCCCTCCCTGGAAGTGTTCAAGGCCAGGTCGGATGGGGCCTTGAGCAGCCTGATCTGGTGGGAGGTGTCCCTGCCCATGGCAGGGGGTTGGAACTGTATGGGCTTTAAGGGCCTTTCCAACACAAACCATTCTATGATTCTATGTTTAAGGTCGCAATGCAAACCATTTTACGATTCTGTGATTATTTTGGTGCCTCGCTCTGCCTGAAGCACCTGGAGTGGGGGCTCCTCCGCGGCCGGGGGCCACTCGCCATGTCCCACCCCTCACAGAATGGCAGAATGCCCTAGTTGGAAGGGACCCACAAAGATCACCGAGTCCAACTCCCGTCCCTGCACAGGACACCCCCAACATTCACACCATATGTCTGAGGGCATTATCCAAGTGCCTCTTGCCTATTGCCAGGCGGGGGACAAGCCGGGCGCCGGGTTGGAACCCCCCTGCGGAGCATCCCCATCCCTTCCCCCGTGTCCGGGCTGACGACAGGCTCCCACCGCCTCCTCCTCCTCCTCAGGTCGACGATGGTTGCCGCGACCCGCTCCGTGCTGGCGCTGCTGCTGTGCCAGGCGCTGCTGGGCGGCGCGGCGGGGCTCCTGCCGGAGGGGGGACGGCGCCGCTTCAGCGAGCCCGGCCGCGCCGCCGCCGCCCAGCAGCGCCCCGGGGACGCCCTCCTCGGCGAGTTCGAGCTGCGCCTGCTCCACATGTTCGGGCTCAAGCGGCGGCCGAGCCCCGGCAAGGACGTCGTCATCCCGCCCTACATGCTGGACCTGTACCGCCTGCACGCCGGGCAGCGCTCGGGGCAACCGCCGGCGCTCGGGTACCCCCTGGAGCGGGCGGCCAGCCGAGCCAATACTGTCCGCAGCTTCCACCACGAAGGTAGGGGCGGTGCGGGGCCGGGAACGGGTTGGGGGGAACAGGGGAGGAACATCCCGGCGGATTCCGCGCTCCCCGTAACGTGGGGTGAGGGAATTCAGCGGGGCTGCGAGCACCGGGGGGTCCTGCTGCGGCGTCCTTGCTCTGCAAACCGCGGTTCTCCTCCAGCCCACGGGGGGATTCCAGTGGGTTTCCTGCTGTTGCTGAAACGGAGCGGCTCGCAGGGAGCATTACCACAGGTAGCAAGGCAGGAAAGGCTTCCTAACGCACGTCCGAGCGGGGATGAACAGCAGGAAAGTCTCCCTAACACAGGTCTGAGTTGGGGATGAATAGAAGAAAAGTCTCCTTAACGTAGATCCAAGCCGAGGATGAAGAATAGGAAGGTCTCTCCAACACAGTCTGAGCCAGGAACGAAGAACTGGAAAGTCTCCCTAACATAGGCCTGAACCTGGGATGAAGAGCAGGAAAGCCTCCCTGACACAGGGCTGCTGTGAAGTTTCTAATCCTTATCTAATCCCCGTGAGAGATCAATGAAACTATCGATCCTGGCCTCCTCAAGCATTCCCTCACCTCACTGTCAAGGAGTGGTTTAACCGGGACCCATCCTACATCTCCCCAACCACTAGTGCCTGGGCTGGGAGAAGCCCTGTGGCCAGGTTTTGGCTCTCACCTGCAGGTAGCCTGGCCAAATGTGGAGCAAGGCGCCTAGCAGCACCTCTGCTTGCAGAATCACAGAATCATCTGAGTTGGAAGGGACCCACAAGGGTCATCAAGTCCAACTCCTATCCCTGCATAGGACAACCCCAATGTGCACACCATGCGTATAAGGGCATTGTCCAAATGCTGCTTGAATATTGTCAGGCTTGGTGCTGTGACTGCTTCCCTGGGGAGCTGTTGCAGTGCTCTGCTCATCCTCACTTGCGGCATGCCAAGACAGGGGACCCTCTGGGACAGGCCCTCACTGAGGACCTGAGTGCATTTCCCAGCTTATGTAGCCAAAATAGTCACTCTGGCATTGGCCACGGCACAGGTAGGCCTGTGGAGCCAGTGGCCACGTGTCGCTCGCGTGCTCTTTGGGAAGGGTTTCCCCAGGTTGTAATCATTCCTGGCTCCTAGTCTCCAGTGCTGGCACGCAGTGGCTGTGCTGTAAAAGTAATGAACGTGCTATTTTCCTGTGCTTTTAATGTGAAACTGTGTTGAGAAAAGGAATTTCTTAGCATTTAATGTTTCTGGTGGGTAAAGGAGGTAGCCTCAGAGAAGTCCATGTGCTGCTTAGTAGAAAGAGTAATCATGAGAAAGGAGATGAATGATGAAATGTAACCTTGCATTGTCTGTGTTTCCTTGTGTGGAAAGTAAACGCCTAGCAGTGAATGGGGAAAAGCCAGCACATGGGTCATTCAGGTTGAACCTGAGCATGGTAGGCAAGGGGCTGAGCAAGAGAGGAGAGGAAAGGGCAAAGTTTATAGTTTTTAGGCAAATGTAAAAATTTTTAGTTTGAAGTAGTTGTACTGTTACAGCAAAGACTGTTTAACATAAAAGATATTCTATAATTTTCTCAAAATTTAGAAGAAAATCAGTGTGACTCCATTTTTTCACAGACTTCTCACTCTGTATTAGTGGCTTCTTGGAAGCAGAAGTTTGTCTTGTGACCACTCAAAACACGTGCATTTTTACAAATATTGGTTTGGTCCTGAAACATCATAAAGCTGAACCTTACCTTATTTAAAAAGTCTGCAAAAAGTATTACTAGATTCAACAGGTTACTTGACTAAGAAGTAACAACAGTTACGGCTTCCCTTAGAAAGTGAGTATTTCTCCAGGATGCTTAATACCACAATTAAAACCCATAATTTGAGAGAGATTTATTTTGGCAACTACTTTTAACTTCTTTGTTGTCTGCAGCAACAGGATACTGCTTAGCAACCCTAGATATATTTTATTCCCTCTGAAACTCCATTCCGTTATTTATTAACTCAAAGGTGAGAATGGCCTAGGATTTAGTAACTTTTTGTGTGTGTGTGTGTGTGTGTGGTTTTGGAAATCTGTTGTTCGGAAGCAACTTTGTTTCATTATCCCTTTACCATCCACCACTTTTCAGCAGCTGAGCCTTCCTGCCATTCTTTCTGGCCTTTTAGGGTTAATACTAGGGTGTGCTTTGTAAAGTGCTGTTATGGGTTTTGAGTTCACCATATCTAATTAAGATACAGAAATCCATACGTTAAGATTTGTAAGTCACATAATTGCGGGGTAGTATTTTTCAGGATGGAGTTTAAGGGATTATTGTTAGAGTTATATTCTTGAAAAAAGCAGAATTGCAATAGTTACCCTAAGTCCTCAGTCAGTTTTAATGATTCTCATCAGACCCCTGCTAACCATAGTGCTTGAGTTTTCTCATTAATGTACTTGAATTCCAAAGTAATGCTGAGTGTTTCTTGCCACTAGTATTATAAGCACCTGGAATGCAAAGGGAACTAGTGTTCAATGAAAGTGTGTAACAATGACTGAAGCATTCTTAACTTCATGTTATACGTGCTTGCATAAGTAAACTTTAGGACAAGGGAGACAATATTTTCTGCCTGAAAGTCTTTCAAATCTTGTATGTCACACACGTTAGCTGTCATTTGAAAGTTGCCAGCAGCAGACTATCTGAGGAGTTTGGTTGATTGTCTCAGTTCCTGATTTTTTTTGTCTTTCTCTTTTTTTATTTTCCCCATTTAATCAAATTAGAAGTTTTGGAAGAACTACCAGAAACAAGTGGGAAAACAGCACGACGTTTCTTCTTTAATTTAACTTCCATCCCTAATGAGGAGTCTATCACCTCAGCTGAACTCCAGATTTTTCGGAAACAGGTGCATGAAGCCTTGGAGAACAACAGCAGCTACCATCACCGTATTAATATTTATGAAATTATAAAGCCAGCCACAGCCACCTCTAAGGACCCTGTCACAAGACTTTTGGACACCAGGTTGGTGCATCATAATGCAAGTAAATGGGAAAGTTTTGATGTAACGCCAGCTGTTTTGAGGTGGATTGCACATGGACATCCTAATCATGGGTTTGTGGTAGAGGTGGTTCATTTGGACAAAGAGAACAGTGCCTCCAAGAGGCACGTTAGGATTAGCAGGTCTTTACATCAGGATGAAGATAGCTGGTCTCAGCTCAGGCCATTATTAGTAACGTTTGGGCATGATGGCAAGGGACACCCGCTTCATAAAAGAGAAAAGCGTCAAGCAAAACACAAACAGCGTAAACGCCACAAATACAGTTGCAAAAGGCATCCGTTATATGTGGACTTCAATGATGTGGGGTGGAATGACTGGATTGTTGCCCCACCGGGGTATAGTGCCTTTTACTGCCATGGGGAATGTCCTTTTCCATTGGCAGATCATCTAAACTCAACAAACCATGCCATTGTTCAGACTTTGGTCAATTCAGTGAATTCCAAAATCCCCAAGGCTTGCTGTGTGCCGACAGAACTGAGTGCTATTTCCATGCTCTACCTTGATGAGAATGAAAAAGTTGTATTAAAGAACTATCAAGATATGGTTGTGGAGGGTTGTGGGTGCCGCTAACACAGCAAATATATTAGACAAATGCAAAAAAAAAAAAAAAGCTGACACTTTAATATTTCCCAATGAAGACTTTATTTATGTAATGAAATGGAAAGAAAAAAAACGCAACTATTTTGAAAATATATTTATGTCTACGAAAAGTTGGGAAAACAAATATTTTAATCAGAGAAATATTCCTTTAAAGATTTTAAATGTATTTTAGTTGTACATTTTATATGGGTTTAACCCCAGCACATGAAGTATAATGGTCAGATTCTTATTTTGTATTTATTTACTATTATAACCACTTTTTAGAAGAATAGCTAATTTGTATTTATATGTAATCAAAAAGAAAAAAATATAGGGTTTGTACATAATTTTCCAAAATTGTAGCTGTTTCAATTGTGTGTATTTAAGTTGAAAAGAATACATGGAAGGTTACTATGGCAAAGTGCATAGCACATTTGCTCTCTGCTGTGCTACTGTTAAGGTCACAAGTTCAAGTCCAGAAAAAAGTGGATAATCCACTCTGCTGACTTTCAAGATTATTATTTTGTACAATTCTCAGGAATGCTGCAGGGTGGGCTGTCCAATCCATGAGAACTGGCATCCTCTTTAGGTGGAACATTTGGATAAGAACTAGACATTGCTGATCTAGTATAAATACTGCTATTCCCAACTAATTTGCAGTGTGAATATAAGAAGGGCCAATAGAAATCCTGCGGGAGGTGGGGGAAGACTGAATCCTTTCTAGATCTACAGAAAAGTGAATGTTTGCTGTTTCCTTTAAGAGTCCTTCCTTTAAAAGTCCTGGCCAAATATAAAATAATAAAAACTAAAATGTCATCCTTCTTTTTTTGTGATTATGTATACTAAAGAAGAATATTTATCTTATTTGTACTGGCCCTTGTACTGAACAGGTGGAAAAGTATTGCATACTTCCTCACCTCAAATAAGAGCTCACTTCTGTGCAGTGTTATAGTGAAATTAATCTTCATTTTTGCCCTACATACAGCAAGCTGTTGTCATGTGCAGCCTCCTATCTAACCTCAGCTGATGGTTCTGCTTTTTTGCAGATTGCCTTGTACTCCTTTCCAGGTTTTGTCTTTGAAAGCTTTTTTTTTTCTTTTTTTTCCTCCCCCCTCCCCCCCTCAAATGTGCAAATCTGTTTCGGATAATAAATCACAGAACTCTGATACTGCTTTCTGGAAAGTCCAGTCTGTAAGAAAAAGCTGTTCATTTATGCAGTCATCAAAATGATAACTTGGGCTTACATCTTCTTACTCTTATATCCTTCATGGCAGGGGCAAAAGCATGATTTGCAGTTGGTAAACACAGCCTTAGAGCTAATACTTCCTGTGCCTGTTGTACGTTGGAAGTCTGGTATGGCAGTCAGGTTACAGCTGTAGAACCTGGGACAAGCATGCAGAGGCTGGGTCGCTTGTGAATGTTGTGCTCAAGTAGAAGAGTGGGACATAGCTTCAGGTGGCTTCTTGGTGATGCACTGCAAAGTGCACTGAAGCCAGGAACAGAATGAAGTTGTGTTAGACTGCTAGTGGTAAATTCCTGCCTATTTCAGGAGCTCTCCCGTGTCTTCAGTGGATATATAAGGACTCTTGTGCTGATACCTCCAGAGATGTCGGAACCCTCTTACACTCTGTAGTGGATCCATTTCTGAATTTGGTGAACTGAGGCAGCACTTCTTAAAGCCAGTTGACGTGTTAGAGACCTTTCTAAGTCAACTCTAGGAATCTGCGATTTAGGCCTCCTATTAGCCTAACTTTTTATTGGCAGAAAAATCCTCTTTCTCACAGCTCTCCCCAAACTCCTCCTTTTTTTTTACCAGAATTAGTTGGGTTACAGTGAAGGTACTAAATAGGTTTCTTGATCAGAACAGCAAACTTGATTGTGTCTTACAGGTCTTGCAGAACAAATTTCTACTGGTAATCATCACAAAAAGCAATTGGTACAGAGGATAGGAGAGAAGAACTAATTTCATTTTTGCTGCTTCCATTTTTTTTCTTGAAAGCTTCAGTATCTTAGTTTCTGTGGTGAGATAAGAACTTGTACCAGCAGTATTTTTAGTAGCTGGTAGAGAACAACCCACCACTCTGCAGTTTGGCTTTGCTTATTTTTAGAGGTAACTGATGTTATTGGTCATGCTGATACTACATAGTTTGCTGGGTAGGCAACCTTTGTTTTTTCAAAATACTGGTGCTATTTTGTAAACTAATGTTTTCAGGGGAGAACATTTAAGGTGCAGAAGTTTAGTTTGCATTTTGCATGTTGCCAGCTTTACTGGTGATGAGTGAGTTTATGGCTGTTGCTTTTGGAAGGCTGTCTGTTGCAAGATATGCCACAGTGAAGGTTCTTCAAGAATTCATTGATTCATTAAATGGTTGTGCTAGTCAGTTCACAGCAGTCCTAGCAGTCCTGAGCTTGCAAAAGCTGGACATGTAATGCTAAAAAATTGAAGATTGCACCGTTGCTGTGACCAGGAAAGGTATGATCCCAAACCTAGTGAAGTCAGTGAAGTCCCCATGGCACTTCTAACCAGATTCTAAACAGCAGTGTTGCAAGGCAGCTTCTAGCCCTTCATGTGTAACTAGATTGAGGGAGGCTTTTTAGAGTGGTGACTGCTTTACTTCTCCTCTAAGGCATGAGAACACGTTGATGCTAATCTTGTTTAAAAAAAATTGGCTAAGGCGCTTGTCTATGCATGAGCAGTGGCTGGCTCATGGCGTGATGCCGCATTCCTTGTGAAGGCAAACCTCCCATTGCTTGACAAAGAATTGCACCCTTAGTAAAATTACACTGTGAGACCAATGCATAATTGTAAACCTATTAAGACCCACTGTTGTAAGCATTTCTATACCTGCTTAGTGTTAGTCACAGAATCATCAGTTCCATACTGATTTTGAGGAAGAAATATGCATGTGTCAAGCTCAGCACATCAATAATTTCTGCAGAATTGGTTTTGTAATGTATCTTTAAATCCTTAACATCTTTAGATTGGATGTGTGAGAGTTCTGCACTGCATAGTTTGTTTAGGATTTTTTTTTTTTTTTTTTTTAAAAAAGAAACAAAACAGACTTTCACATATAAGTAGTAAAAAATTCTCCCAGAGATCAGTTGGGTTCCTGAACTCTGCTAGAGTTGTTGATCAGACAGTCCTTCTGAAGGATTTGGATTTTCTTACATCTTCTAAGTCTGGTAATGATGCTGAATAATCCTAATTACTATAGGTATGCTGTTACCCCGGTACTCCAATACTTATTTCAGTTCTTTAGTATTTATTAGTGCACTCTGGAAGAAGAAATGAGCCCTTTTTTCCTCTTGAGAGGAGAAAAAGCAGAAGATCTGGAAGGCAATACTGCCTTTGTTACCCTATAACCTGTTTCACCAAAACATATTGCTTCTAGGCACTTATACAATCTATATAGGCAGAGATTGTGATAGATAATGTAACCCTTTGTGCATTTCAGATAAGCATCTCTCTAAACACAAATGTGATCAGCATCTCTCCTTGTCCTTTTGAGACTCAGTAACAGCTTTGTCGAGTGGCTTGATAATTTTTGGGCAAAATTCAGTTGGACTTCTGTGGTCAGCAACATGTAAAAATGACGTGGGAAGATCTTCAGTTGAGGTAAGCTCTTCCGAGAGCACTGGCCATTTTCACCAAGCAGGATCTGCTCCACTCTGCTCATCTGGGCTCATCACAATAAGACATTTAGACCTTTCCTGCTCACATGATAATTGGATTTGGGTGTCCACAGGCTTATTGCCTGTGTACCCCCCTGCTAGGCAGTTAGATGTCTCACGTGCCATCAGTACTGATGAGGCTTGGAGAGGAACATGATTTATTGTTCTCGCAGCTTTGAAGAAGGAGCTCATCTGGACTGCATTTATATTAGACTCACTTTGCTATGCTATTAGAAGAGTATAATTATTGAACTATTTTATTGTACAGCTATTCCTACATTGTTGATTTGGGGTTTTTTTTATTGATTTCAGGAGGCAGCTAATTGCCATATGGCAGCTTGATGTTAATGTTTTATGAAGATCAGGAAACAAAAGTTTATGAAAAGCTTTTGTATAGTAACTGCAGAGTTTCAAGAACTGTTTTATACTTCCTGACAGTGCAGGTCTGGCTTAATGGTTTGTTTTTATTGCTTAAGAGTGTAAACCTTTCTTTAGCCAATGTGTGGAAATTATATCCTCATCCCGCATTACGCATTTCTCATTGCTCATTACTCATTCCCTGCTTTCATTTCTGCCATCTGTAATCAGAGCTTTACTGTTTCAACTGCATGCAAAATGCTCCTATCCTTTGCACAGTAAGATACTTTTCCTTAGCACTCATCCAACCTTTCAAAAAAAGGGGAGGGGGAAGAGAAGAGTTAAAAAAAAAAAAAAAAAGAGGGGGAAAAGCCTACTCTGCCTGTATTGTTTTTCTCTGTTTTGGGTGGAGTCTGTCTTAGATTCTGGTTGCTAGATGGTTTCTGTAGTAACAAGCAGAGAAAAATTCAAGACTGAAAAAGCACTTTTAAAGGTGCCATATCTTGCCTGAAGTATTATTTATCTAATTATGGATATGGCATATTTCTCTTCTCCTTTATATTAAGGCTACCCCTTTTGGTAGGGCAGACTACTGCTATGAGAACTTGATGTGTTGTGTTCTTACAACATGAGAACATGAGAATCCTGAATCTTTTTCCCGGTTGACTTAAGCTGCTGAAAATAATGATGAAAAGCCAAAGGCATTAAAATGTATTTTTAAAGATGTTATAAGTGGTTGTTAGAGGCACAAGCCACTTTGTTTTTTAGTTACATAAGAAATAAAAAAGAAGCTATGTTCAGAAGTACCCTTGGAGTTTACATATTATTCCTGTAAGGAGGATGTTAGATAAAAGCATCAGTCTTATTTTGTTAGACTATTATGTACATGGAAAAAAATCCCGTCTTCTTCAGAATATATCCTTACTCTGTTGTATTCCACATACTTTTGTTTACTCCTCCTGAGAGGTTATTGCAGATATATGAGGAAGTAACTGCTTGTGTGTGTGTCCACTACATGTACCTTGCTTGGGCACAAAAAGAATTCAAAAACTATTTTAAGATTACTTCTGTCCTGTGTTTTCCTAATGTGGAATTTCCTCTCTTTTTGGAATCTACTCACCTGTCAGTGCCCTCCTGGATTTAGAACCTTCTGTCTGCAAGCCTTGTGCGATGTTCACTTAGAAAAATAGGTACAGTGCTTTTTGTCCTGGTTCTGTGCCCTTTACAGAGGCAAACTTGTCTCTGCCCTCAGCAAGAAACTTAGTTTGGGAAGGGTCTGAAGGTTTCCACCCATTGTGTGCAGCAGGAGGCACCTTGTAACACCGGGGACCATGTTTGTAACTTGCTAGAAGTCTAAGGGCCAAAGCTCATTTGCATCTGTATTTACAAAGTGCTGTGAAGGCACTCAGCTGTAATTCCTGTCCAGGCTTGTATTGCCCTCAATAGATGAACAGAGGCTGAGAGTTGTTGGACTCCTCCAGAGGTATGAAACTTGCGGTGTACCAGCTTGGTTCTCAGCTAAGGCAGGGTAGGGGTGAGATGTATTTTTGCTCTTCACAGTTTATTCTTGTGGGGGGGCATCAGCAAAATGTGCTTGGCTGCCCATGTGGAAATTAGACCAGAGCCACTGGGTTAGGTCTGCAGTTGGGTACATTGGCTTAGCTCCAGGGAAGAAGCATATCTGTGGTTTTGTAGTTTAAAAAAAAGCATAGATTTTTGTGGGCACAAGTTGTAGGTGAAGGGAAGTGGGGAAGGACCCTGCAGGCTTTTGAAGCTGAAAGTGTTAAAAGTTTCTAGAGGGACTTCAGGTAGAGAGATCAGAGCAGTGAATTGATAACATTCTGAAAGTTCAGGTTCCCACAACAGCTGGACTGTGGCAGATTTACAATTTAATGAGGCTGATAATCCTATTAGAGATTAAATTAAGAAGGTTTTTCTGGGAGATCACCAAGAAAATTATGAATATTGTACTGTAGCTTGGGTTGTAATGCCAAGGCAGTGGAGAGCTTCTTGCACTGCAGGATACTGTTTCATTCAGTGTGTCTCATTAAAACACAGCATTCAGCTCCAGGAGTGTTTCACTACAAACAGAAACAAATGTATTATTATTACTGCTACTATTATTACTATCATTGCCATCATCCTGGAAACAGCATGCAGATTAAAAGATGGAAATATCAACCAGATCTACAAACTGGTACAGCTCTACAGACTTCATTCTCATACAATCTGGTCCTTTTTATTAAAACAAACCCTCAAAAGGCAGGGTCACCATTTTTATGGCATCTTACACACCCTAGTGATGGGAAAGTGTTGTACGGAATAAGGACTCTGTAACCACAGACTTCAAAAGTATAAAATGTCTGCAGCATGATGGAAATAGCTGTTTCCACATCAATAATATACACACAGGGATACTGAAGCTTAATTGCAAGGCCAATGGCGATGGGAGGGGGAAGGGATATCTGATTATCGGCTGCACCAAACATGCAGGCCGAGCAGAATGCCTCTGCTTTACAGCCAGAAACAATGATTCATTTCATTGTAATCTTGACTTTTGCATTTTTTCTCATGACTTATTGATAACTTTATATGGGACTTCATAGACCAAAGGAGTAATTGACTCCTTAGGAATTAGGAAGAGAGACAGGGTATGAATTATTTCTTATAAACATCACTGGCTGTTATTTTAAATTATTCTATTTTAAGGACAGTTCTAACACATTTTTTTCAGCTTGCATTTTCTCTGTTTGCTTGAATGAAGAAAATCTTTTACTTAAAAGAAGTCTCTCACTTTAAGAGGCCAGATTTTTTTTTTCATTTTCCTGAAGAATCTTGGTCTTGTAGTTGACATCATAATGTTAACATGAAGGTAGTTTTGATGACAGAAGCTGTTACTATTGGACCAGGTTCTAATGCACTTGGAGGTCATTTTCCCAGCCCTGGCACTGTAAATAAAAGATGGACCCAATAGCTTTAAGTGAAAACTGAGGGGTTATAATTCTGCGAAATACTAACATTATCAATACTCTTTTATTCCTTTTGTTCACAACCTTGATTACTGGAATGGCTGGTATGTTGTCATTTTACTGCTTTCAGCATACAGGCTATTTGCATCTTGCAGGGTTACTTTAAACTTTCCCTTCTGGAATTTTGTGTGGACACCATGGGGCTTGAGATTCTTTAAAAGAAAATTTCCTCGTGCTCTCTGGGGAGAAGCCTTGAGAATGCCACCTTGAGACTCAAAGATCAGAAGAAATGGAATTGAAGTTCTCTTTTAACCAGTGGTATTTTTAAAGACCATCAACATTTTTGGTTACTTGGGATTAGCAGTGACCCATGTTGTAGATGAAATTATTACTGAGGGGAGGATCAAAGGCTAATTGATTCATATTTCCTGCTCTGGTGACTTATTTTTTGTAGCTTTTTTTTTTTTAAATAGTTAATTGTTAACTACTTCTTGACACGCTGGGCAAGGAAGTCTCTCAGGTTTGTAGATGAAAAGATTTTCATCTTTGAAAATATAACCCAAATGTACCCTAGAGGGCAGAGTCATTTAGAGAGAGATCATGCACACCTGCTGAGTTACTGATTCATGCCCACTGTAGAATTCCTCAGTGAGGAGGACCAAGCCCTGAGAAAATGATGTTGAGAGCATTGGTGAAGACTTCTGTTTTTCGTCAGCAGCAAAAGTTGAGAAAGTGGTCTGTAACTCTGTTGTGTGACCAAAAAAACCCAGCCAACAACCAAACAAAAACTATTAAAAAAATTAGTAGTTGAACAACTTCATATAACCCAGCCGAATGTTCTGCTGGCAGGTAGCGCTGAAGGGTCTTAGCCTTTTTTTTGAAGGTTAGATTTAATTTTCAAATAGAAACAGCTTGTTATCAAAGAAAATAAACCAAGTACTAACCTTTCCAAGAGCTTTCTCCTCTTGCGACCTGAGCTATGCAGTGGGTTACTGCCAACTTTTCTAACTAGCGAGGAAAATTTGTTGTCAGGCCTTTCTCTGAGCCTGGGAATCTGGGAAGGCTTTTCCAGCTCCTCTTGTATTCATCTGAGAAGGGGGGGAAAACAAAGTGTCAAATACTAGGACACTTTGAAGACTATGCCTTTATGAAGCTTTCGTTTCCCTCTCTTCCTGGAACTCTCTTTTTATGATCCTGGCTTTCTGAGCCAATTGTTAGCCCAAGGCCAATACCTTAACCTTGGGCTAGATAACAAAAGCATAGCTGAGGTGATCTTGACTCCTGTAAAAAGACTGTCTACTCTTTGATGCACTTGGAATGAGACACATGATTCATTTTAGTTCCAAAAGCGAGCAAGTTCTATGATAAAAAGTCAGCATGTTAACTGTGTGTGTGTGTGCGTGGTTTATGTTGATCTCTGTCTTCCATTACATTCCACATCCTGGAGGATGTTGGTGTGCTCTTAGGGAGAACCTGAGACTGAATCCCATCTGGGAAGTTTTACCTTATGTAACTACATTGGTTCATACCAAGGCCTGAAGGCATTGTGGCAACAGTAGAAATTGGCCCTCAGAAAACCTAACTTTCTGACTTGCAGCTCTAAATGAGAGAAGTGTGTAGTTGGAGTGTGTGCTCAAGAGAAATTGAGCTGAGATCAGGTCTATTAATGGGTATCAAAACTGGCTTGTTAAGCACAGCCCTCTCCTTCTATGCGAAGACCCTAGAACCACGAGAACAGCCAATGAGTGTTGTACAGAGCTAATGTCTGGCAGAGCTGTGTGCAGGGCCTCTTCTGCCTCTGTGGTGTGGAGGCACCTCCCACAGGTCCTTTCTGAGCATTTTCTTTGGGAGAGTCCGGTTTTTCCACTGTATGCTCTATTGCTGAAATCTCAGCACTACTCTGAATGTTTAGAGCATGAAGAGTTTATTTTGTACTGTAGTCCAGCAACCACGATGACTGGTGACTGTGTTGTCAGGTGGGCCTGCTAGTGAGAGGTAGTGGAATTCATAGCTAAACTGACAGCAACAAGATGGGGTTTGGTCGCTAAACCTGTTAAAAGGAAATTCTGTGAGTTAAATACTGCATCAGGAAATAAAGCAGGGCTACCAGACTAAGGACAGGTGAGACAGAAAACCTTACTCTGCCACAGAGCTGGAGTGCACCATTGGAAAAATCCCTCACTGTCCTTGTGTGCTAATTCTCAAATAGCTCTTCCCTCCCTTAAGTGTTTTGTAATGATATGTACCTTAAAGAATTTGGAGATGCCCAAATGCACTGGTGTTTATCCTGTAGGATAGAGATAGATAACTACATTATATGGCATAATAACAGGTTTCGTCCGTTGGTAACCAGTTTGCATGTGGACCAGGTCTGGCCAGTATTAAATTGGAAAGCAAAGATGGCTTTGTGATTAAGGTGCTGGAGTGGGACGCTGGAAATTTGGGTTCAAGTTGTGGGTCAGCCATAAACTCCCTGTGTGACCTTGACCGATATAATTATTCTGAGACTTCAAAGGTATCTAAACAATTTGGACACCCATTTTCCAGTCATTTTAATTAACTGGGATGCTTTGAAATGTTCAGCTTTAATCTCTCTATGCCTAGGATTCTCATTTGTAAAATCAGGATAATAATATTTCCTTGCATATGAAGAGGATGTGTGCGTTAAGGATTGGGAAGTGTGCAGCTGCTCAAAATTCAGCAGATGCGGAACTTGCAGGGAGTTAGGGGGTGTGGGAGCATGTTGAGTTTTGCAGGTGTGGGGCTCAAATATATGTGTGGGTGCTACACACAGGACAGACTTAGCCTGTTTCAGTGAGATTTGTTTACATGTGGGTATAAACAGGGGGATAGTTACTTACCATGATTTATTACCGTCATATTGGTTCATGAGAGATAAATACCACTGCAAGTAAACTGCAATGAAAATATTTACTGAGTGGAGCAGCTCATTTATTCAATATTTCATTTAGGTCTGTAACAACATCTTGCTCTTTCTTTAGAGTCTTGCCATTCTTTAATAGCAAATACTAAACTTTTACAAGATAAAATGAGTAGTTATTAACATTTCCATTTCTGTAGCTTTACTTCATAACAGGCAGTACCCCCCCCCCCCTTTAACATCACCTACGGTTATGTCCCTTTGCCTGGTGTTATGTGGTTGTGTAATAAAAAGCCTGTAATGCACACAGGCAGAGGGAAGGGTTAAAAGAGCCAAGGGAACCTTTAATTCCTTCGTTTTCTGACTTTTGTGGGTTTAATACACAATCTTAACATTCCATTAGTAAGTAGTTGCATTTTTTTCTTTTTAACTTAAGAGATTAAAGGTTCCTCCAGATTTTACATTTTTTCACTACTCTCTTTAGTCACGTCAGTTTTGTATGCTAGGTAGGCAGGAAATGAAAAGCTATCCACAGTAACCATTGTGCTACTCCCAGAGCTGAGTGATGGATGTTTGGGAGGTGCCTGTCCATAGGAGGCTGCTTTTCCCAAAAGAATGTCTATCAAGGCAGAGAAATATTTCAAAAGCCCTAGGAATTGGTTTTTTCACTGGCCTTTGAGATGACCGTCACCCAGTGCCTTTGAGTGCATACAAAACACTACAGTGTTACTGTCAGAACTTCTGATCTTCCTTATTATGAAAGTTATTGGTATGTCTGGGTAAATATATGTCGAAATTAGGTTTCACTATTTAAATATGAAGGAAAGAGACAGCTGCTACTCCAAACAGCTTCCACTGAATCAGTTGCGTCTGTGATTTCAGTATGAATCAAATCAGAGTCCTTTCCATTGCTCCATCCATTGACTTACTATAATGAGTGCTCTGTAGGCAAGAAAATCTGACTCTTCCACTTCTTGTTAGCATTATACTAGGATGGCAATGGGAGTAACTTGTTATTTATCATAAGGAAGTCTGAAATCTGGCTGTCAAGAAACGCTTTTTCTCTTGAAATTTGATTTTCAAAGCAACTATGAATCAGTGCTTCTTTAATGTGCTGACATGTATGCTTGCAGGATAGATGGCCAAGTATTTCTCAGTTTTGTTTGAAAGTGGTATTACCAGAATCCTGAATATGGACTGGCAAATTTTCCTCTAAAACTTTGGTGAAATAAGATAGTGAAAACTCTGACTGCAGTTTTCAGTTGGAATTACAAATGATTTGGGGTGGTAGCTGTTATTACCCAAGATCTTCCTGTTACTTTGATTTATTTTTACTGAAGTGAGCAGGTAATAAATACTGACATTATTACTTCATATTGCATACAAGTGAACATAATTTCTAAAGATTTTGCAGAAGAATAACTACTTTATGATTAGTCTAAGCACACATTTTCAGATAGCCTCACCTTGTAGAATATGGTCATTTGCCTCTCTTTGGTAAGTGCATTGTTTGAAAATAAAAGCAAACAAACCAGGAAGGGATTATGTCTAGATCCTTACCAAAAGTTAAAATGACTTTAGATAAAGAAAACTGCCTCTGCATTTTCCAGAAGAAAGTAATGCATTGAATTAACTGAAAAAGATAAAGCTAAGAACAAAGTATGGTAATGTTTGGGGCTTTTTTACCAGTGGCCCAATTCTGCAAAACCGTAATATTCTTATTAGCTATTTTGTTTTCTAGGCTCATGAAAAACTTTTGGACATTATTACAAATGATGATATCTGCCTAACTTCATCCAAGTTCATGAACCTTTTGAACAGTGGGCCCCCTCATGCCCCTGGGGTTCTAGAGAAGGATTTATGGTTTCATGTGCAAAACAGTGTGAAACTTGGCACTTTCACGTGGCCTGAACCCTGACGACTCCAGGAGCATTAAGCAAAATCAGGGCCTATGAGGCTCAACCAGTTCAGAGGCAAAGTAAAGGTTTATTGAAACTTGCATGAACTTGAACTAAATTCAATTTAAAAGAATCTGGCCCTTACTGTTCCATCATTGCCTGATCATTAATATGGGGGAAATCCATCCTGCATGGCTGTTGTGAAGAAAAATGCAGTACAATTTACGGTGTTGAGAGATGGTGGCAGTGGTGATGTTGGGTGGGGAGAGAGACTTCTGACATGTAGGATGAATGTCAATGACTGGGAGATAACAATGTATTAATCATTGGTATATGGATAAGAGAAGTTCCTCTGAGTTTCTTGCTTGCTAAAGAGCTAGGGCAGGCTGGTCATTAGGGCTGTCTGACAGGGTAAATGAGTCACAGTCAAATTGGGCACTCATTTGCATCACCAGACTTTTTCAGAGCCTGGGCAATCTGCAAGCTTCAGTCCGTATGGAAGGCCAATTTTGCTTTTTGCTTGCTCTCCTTTCAGTGGGGTTGAAAGCTAATGAGTGGGAAATCGGCTGAAGATCTAAAAATCTACCTGCCTCCTGCTTTATAAACCAGCAAAAGTGCTACCTACAGCCAGTATCCACGTCCATTAGAAAGAGATGATCAGTTTCCTAATATTATTCTGTTGCAGTTCTGCAGATCTTGTTATCTTTATAAGAATCAAAGTCTCTGGCAGTCATTGGAATTGACTGACGCTGGGGACTGAGCCCACAAGGTACAGAAATATTTTTTCCTTTACTCATCTCCTGACCTTGCCCTCTGAAGAGTGGGCAGGCTATCTGGCTTTGGAGCTTTCGTCATTCAGGTAGGTCATGTTATGCCTCATCCTATCGGGTCATGAAACAAGCCAGTGTTGCTCACCTGCCCGAATTGTCCATAAGTGAACACCTCAGTCATTAATTCTCTGTTGTGTTGCCTCTTCTTCTACACTGTATAAAGAATTCTAGTGATCCCGCAGAAGTGAGGCCAGGAGTGGACTTGTCTGAATGGACCTCTTCCAAAGTTGCTTGTGATTGTTACATATATGTGGTAAGGATTCTGACTGTGATCCTATAGTGTACTTACCTTGGCTAATAAAGTTACAATAGGAATATTCTGCTGTTAACACATGCAAAATCTTGTTATCGAGAAGTGGGTTCATTTTCCTGACACTAGGCTAGACCCTTTTAGGAGAACCATACCCCTCCCCGCATTTCCTGGAAGGGCAGTGTGATGAGGCATAAGCAATTCAGGAGACTTAAGGAGTACATGAGGGACAACTTTTTGATGGTGGTGCTGGACAAGCTGACTGATGGAAGCACTGTGTTGGACCTGCTGCTTACAAATAATGAAGAACTGTTTTGGGATGATTTGGCTGCAGTATCATGGGATGGTTGTTTAAGAACTTGAGGGAAGTGGGAAAGGCAAGTAGTATAATAATCACTCAAAACTTCAAGCGTGCGGACTTTGGCTTCTTAAAGGAACTGGTAGGCAGAATCTCCTGGGAGTCTGCCCTGGAGGGCAGAGACCCATGAAAGTTGCTTGATCTTCAAGAACAGTCTCCTCAAAGCACAAGAACAGTCCATCCTGATGTTCAGGATGCTGAGCAGGTATAGCAAGAGGCCAGCTTGGCTGAACAGGGAACTCCTGACTCGTTTCATATGCAAAAACAAAGAATATGGAGGTGGAAGCAGGGACAAGCAACCAAAAAGGAATACAGAAATGTTACCTGAGCATGTAGGAACAGAGTTAGGAAAATTGAAGTTCAGCTGGTGTCAGAACTGATGAGGCTTGTGGAGTGTAAGCAGATCACTTCTGCATGTGTATTAGCAACACAAGGGAGACAAAGGAAGGTGTGGGCCTCCTGCTGAATGTGGCAGATAATGTGAAGACATGGGAAAAGGCTTTCAATGTCTTGTCTTTATTGGCAAGACCTGCTTTCAGGCCTCTATGCATAATGGCAGAGTTTGAGGGAAATAGTGGGAACTGCATTAAACAACTAAAGATCCTGTAGGTAAACACGACACAGATAAGCCCATGGGGCTGGACAGGATGCGTCAGAAGGTGCTGAAGGGCTGATACTGCTTAATATCTTCATCAGTAACCTGATCAAAGAGGCAGAGTGCATCCTTAGTGAGTTTGCAGGTGACACCAACCCAGGAATCATAGAATTACAAGGTTGGAAGAGACCTCTGAAATCACTGAGTCCAACCACACCTGTCTCCCTACTAAACCACGTCCCTAAGAAACTCATCCACCCATTTTTTAAACACCTCCAGGGATGGTGACTCCACCACCTCCCTGGGCAGCCTGTTCCAGCGCTTCACCACTCTTTCAGTAAAGAAATTCTTTCTAATGTCCAGTCTAAACCTCCCCTGGCACAGCTTGCGGCCATTTCCTCTCATCCTATCACTTGTCACTTGTGAGAAGAGCCCAGCACCCACCCCATCACAACCTCCTTTTAGGTAGTTGTAAACAGTGATGAGGTCTCCCCTCAGCCTCCTCTTCTCTAAGCTAAAAGGAGAACTGGCTTATGTGCTAGAAAGTGAATCTGCTGGCCAGAGGAACCATCTGAGACATGAGCTGGAACAATGAACCAACAGGAATCTCCTGGAGTTTAGCAGAGATGGATGCAAGGTCCTGTGCCAGGGACAGAAGGGCCTCATGCCTGGATACGGTGATACCATCTCTGTACCCAAGGAGCTAGGAGTCCACATCCAACACACATCAGCAATGTGGCTCCTGCAGGAATGAAAGCCAACTGCATGCCAGGTTGCCTGGAGAGGACTGACTATTCCCCTCTGTTTGTGCTTGTTAGGATGCCACTGAAGTACTGCATCCAGTTTCGGATTTTGGTAGGAATACTGGCAAACTGGAGAGCTGAGAGTAGCTGTGGTGGTTAGGCAGGTAGGCTGTGTGACATATGAGGAGAGGTGGGGGAGCGTTAATTTGTATGGTTAAGGGGGATATAATTCCACTCTTCCATGACCCAAAAGCAAGTTATAGAGAGGATAAAGCCAGACTCTTCTCAGTTGCACAGTGGAATTACAGGTGATAGCAAGGGGAAATCTGGCTGAATATAAGGAAAAACATCTTCACAGCAACAGTAGTTTAAGACTTCAGCCCCAAGAATTTGTAAAACTTCTACTTTTGGAGGTTTCCTGAACTAGACTAGTCAAGGCCCTGAGCAACCTGATTTAACCTGGAGCTGTACCTGCTTTATTATGAGCAGGAGACTGGACAAGATGACCTGCAGAGGTTCCTTCCAACCTCAATATATCTGTTTTTGTGACATAGAGAAAAAAAAGTTTAGCAAGAGCAACAGGAGCAATATGAATGTATCAAGTTCTTGTTTCCATGTATACAATATTATTTCTATTTTGTGCTCCATTTAACAGGGAGAGGAAAAAGAGAAAACATGCTGCTGCTTCCCTGCCCCCACCAAATCATCAGAAATTTGTAGGCAGGAGATCTGCTGCAGTATGCAGATTTAGGATGTCACATTCATTGAAAAAATGTGTCCAATATCAATGAAATAATATAAATGATCAGCACTTTCTTATTTCTGGCAGGCATTTCTTTTTCTCATAAATATCAGTTTTGAATGAATCCTGACAGTAGGAATATCAAGCTTCTACTGAAATATGTACAGAGTGTATTTTTATGTTTTAAATGTTACTTCCCATCCTGGTATTTGCAGGTGCATTGTACTAAAGTGAACACAATCATTTTGTTAATTGCAGTTCAAGCTCATTAGGGAACTGTAAAGGCAGAAGAATGAATGTAACCGTGCATTAAATGGTAAATGATTTTGGGGTGGGAAGCAGTCAGGTGTGTTGCCCTAGGCTATGATTTTCCCCAAATTAACATACATAGCAAAGAAAGAAAGAATGAAGCGGGTGGGAAGAAAGAAAGGCCACAGGTCACCAAAGCAAACCTCCCAAACTTCAGTGATGCTGACAGGAAACATTAGTTGCTGAAGTGCTGAGAATGTAGCTGGTACTGGCTCACACCAGGCAGGTTTTGTATTGGTTTCGGTTCATTCAGATCAAATATGGTGAAATCCAAACCAACCCGGCATTGTTTGTGTAGTTAACGTGTAACTGAGCAGAGTTTGGGAAGGCTTCACTGCAGCCTGCAAGACCTCTCAAATGCACAACGCTAGCGACTTTTATTGAAAAACCATCTTGAAGTAGTGTATGCTCGAGCAAACAACCAAACATTTCCCTTCAGAGTTTGGATGGAAGATTCGTAAACTTGAAAATGTGTTATTGCAAAGCTTGGTTTCTTCCATCTCTCTACTGGACTCTCAAGCCAGCAGGGATCATGGGTTTCCCAGTGGTTGTATTTTGCTGCCTCAGAATAATAATTGTTCAGTGAAATGAAGACCTTGGCCAACACTTCAGACCTGAATAGCAATACTGAGTGTTTCAATGTTTGAACCATGTCCATCTAGACACCCAAAGAGTAGTTTCTTTGGATTGCATGATTGGAATCATCTGGAAAATCAGGCTCCTTTATGTTGCCTCTTGTTTCAATTTTACCTTTGCTTGAAGTAGAAATACTTGTTTTGAGAAAGGAGGAAGGTGCTAGGAGAACTGAATGAAAATTTTACCCATGAATTTTTTCAACTGATACTGTATTTTATGTAGAAACCCCTAGTTTTTCTTTTCTGTTTCTTGTCAGTTTCTGTCTGTTGCTGGAAGCATTTCCGTTTGTTGCTGCTCTACTGAATTGTTTAACCACCTGCCAAAGTTAAAAGCTTTGTGACTTTCAGAATGTATCTGTAATACCTGAGTGGCAATTGAGGAGCAAATGACCTGAGTTTTGGGGTTTTTTTTACAACTTTTGGAAAAATAACTGGTTTCTGCCTGGTCCTAAAAAAATCCTTTGATAGAAAAGAGAGGGGTAAATACCATTATTTATTAATGTTAATATCTGGTGACAATACGTACTCCTTAGCCTTTGTTTAATTATATTTCAATTTCTTTGTTCCTCAGTTGTATCCCTAAGAGAAAACGGGCACCTTTGGACAGTGTTTTTTCAGAGCGTAAACATAACTATGAAAAGAATTAGACTGAATTAACAAAAGTGTGTATATTAATCTTGAATTTTATAATTATTCCAGAAAATAATTTCAGTTTTGTGGGACTCAAGCCCCACAGGAAGACCAGTATTTTCTTGTGTCCCCTCTCACATATCTGATGCTGTGTAGGGTCAGGTAAGAACTTCTGGGATGAACTTGATTGAATCTTTTCCAGCAAACCCTCTATTCTTTGAAGTCACAGATTTGGCAGTTGCTGCCAGCTTTACTGTCCAGCATGAGACCAGTAAAACCGGATTTTGCTGATAGGCCCAGTCTCCAAGATGATTTCCTTTGGTAGAACCAAATATGGGCAGTTAATTTGCTTTTTAATGTCCATCATATTTAACACGGTGGATATTTGTTCCTAACAGCTTAAATGCAAAAGTGTGTGTATTCATCTACTGTGTTTATTCCCAGTTAACCCACTTGCACATTTTTGCACATTTATTATTTGCCTATGACAAACAGCAGGTCTGCAAAGAAAATGTATGCAACTAGGTGAGTCTAAAATGAAAGTTCTCAACTTGAGGTAGACAGGTGGTAAGCTGTTGAACCATAGCCATGTGAAGGAAAAGTAAGAAAAAACCCCTCTTGCCTGATAGCAAAAAAGTGATAGTATTAAAAACCCAAATCAAACACGTGTCCATGGCCAGACTGATACAAAAGTCTTCTTTATTGGTGGCACACAGGCAAATATAGTGGAAATACTTTTTAAACTATTACAGGAAAGAGTTTCAGCTGTCGTGGGGGTTTCTGTTAGTATGATGGGTGGATCTGAAATGCAAAACTTCCCAGGCGTTTGCTGCAAATCGGGACAAACCCATCCCTTCACTCAATGTAGAAGTTTCAGTGGCAGCGCTGCTGTGTGTGTGTGTTTATGCACGTATGTGTGTATGGCATGTGGTTGATGTGGGACTGGCACCACTAGCTTTTTGGAAAAAGGGGAAAAAAGAAGTTTCGCGTGCCTTGAAACAGTAAGATATCCGCCAATTTGAGCAGCTCTAGCACCACCGTGCTGTTGAGATTTGGCAGGAGAATGACTTTCACTTCATTTTCCTGCCAAACTCGGCCACTTAATGAACATTTCAAGCCTCTCAGCTTGCATGTGCTCATCTGATGTTTGAGGGAAAAATCTCGTCCTTGCAAAGCAGGCTTGGGCTTCTCCCTGCTGTGTGGGGGCTCCTCTTCCATAGCCCCCACCCATGATGGGTCTGTCCCTCAGGGAGATGGAGGGGTGCACGGATGAGAGAGGAATTGCTCTGTAATTGCGGCTGTGTTTTTCAGGATGGGAGTAATCTCAAGCAAGCCTGCATGTCTGGTTGAATATCTCCCTCTGTACTCATGGGAGGGGGGTATATGTTTGCAAAGACCTCCTCTGTCCCCTTGATGCATAGATACATACGGAACAGAGTAGAAAACAGAGCAGAAGATTTATGTGATTTGGGGAGGGGGTAGAGAAGTTTGTGTTCAGTAGGCTTCCTTCCAGAAACTTGAAATGGAGCTGGTGATTCCTGCATTTTGCCCATCTCAGCAAGTGTCTGCAAAGTCCCCAGACAACGTGGGTGCTCAGCTCGCTCTTGTCTGCACACCAGAAGGAAACATGCTCTCCCTCACACAGGTACTTTGTTAGTTTTACTGAGGTCTCCTCAGTAATTCCAAGGTCCCAGCCCTGCTGGAATTTGCTTTCAGCTATGCAGTGGATTTTTGTATCTTAATTTTGATTTTTTTTTCTTTTTTGAAGTCAAGGACATCACACATATGTGTGCAAACTGTATTTAAAAATGCTTCGGATATACCAAAATTATCTTACAACTTCAATTCTCTTCCCAGCCATGCTCCCATCTGATGTGTTATGATACAGTCTTTAATTAGACCACTACAATTACAGACCTGCTTGGGGAATGAATCAGGGTTGTGTGGTAAAAGACACCGTTGTCCAAGGATCTCTGCCCCATTTCTGGCAGGAGTGGCATGATGAATGGTGAACGAGGTGAGGGTTTGTGGAACAAGGAAAACATATTAGAGGCTGTTCAGATGTGCCCTAGAAAATTAGCACTTTCAGTGCTTCTGCCAGAGTGATTCCAGGCAAGTTACTTAAACAAAACTCTGCTTGTGTGGTCACTAATTTAGTGTTCCTCATACTCTGGGTATTTGACTTGAGACTCAGGGGTCTGACTTGACATCCTGAGCAGTCACCATTGCAAATAGTAGTTCAGCACTGCTGAAGTACTGAAACTATCATTGTAGCACTTTGAAAAATGGAAAGCTTTTGACATGCTCAGTTGCACTATCCCCATAGCTATGGATTCTTCAGCTCCCCTTTTCCTTCCTTGTTTCCCAAGCCCATGAAATGGAGGAAAGGTCATCCCTTCACTTCATTGGGAAACAGAAAATATAAATTCAAGTTTGTGACGTGTCTAAATAGTAACGTCAAGAGCACCATAACAAAACAGATGAGGACATTGCTAATTCTACTGCTGCAGCTGGGTTTGAGTCATGTGCAGCAAAGAGGGCCTGGGAGCATGCAGTGCGTGCCAAAGCTTACATTGATTATTGAATTGCTTTGCAGGGTCAGACCAGCCTCTTCCTTGCCAAGACCAGAGCAAGCACCCTGCGGCAAAAATAGGAGTGTGGTCATATCACTACAGGCTGTGTCATCATGCACATGCGTAAAATTTGCTTCTTTTACTGTAATTCTGTTTTTTTCTCACTTTTGAGTGCTCGGCTTTGCAAGAACATTAAGTGGTCTTTATCTATTTTGTGAGTAACAAAAACCTTTACACACTCCTCAGCAAAGAAATGCTTTCCTAATAGTCCTTCAGGCTGCCTTAGTGGCTTGTTATTAGGAAGAAAACTCAGAGGCACAAATGTTGATATCCTACTGTGCAGCAGTTTATGGCTGGCTAAAAGGTTTCTGAAAATAGGTTTCATTTAAATAAAACTGCTATCTCCACTTTAATTCTTCATGTGTGAATTCCTCAGAGAGTGCTTCTGTAAACTTCAGTAGAAACGCATGCCCTTGCGTGCCAAATTATAACTTTTCAGGATCTTTGAAATTAGGCATCTGTTATCTCTTGCCTGGGGTTTACTTAAGGAAAACAAGAATTCAAAACATGAATGCGCATAATCTTTACAAAAATACTGATGTTTACGGCTTGACCTTTACTTTCTAGTGTTTAGCTAAGGGCTAAGTGTTTGGAATTATGCTTTGGCTTATAAATGTTTATAATCTAATAGGAATGGTATCAGAGTTCTTTACAAAAATAAGAGTTCCCTGGAATAATTTGGCTAAAAATAAAGAACCGTACTGAGGGGAAGTGAATTAAAAAAAATCCTAAGAGAAAGGTTTGGCACTTTCTGGCATTGCTGCAATTTTGTTTGAGAACACTCCCCCTGGGGCAGGTGTCCCTGCTGCGCCAGCAACCCTCTCCCTCAGGAGGTAGCAACGTGCTGTTCCTCAGCCCAGCCCCAGGCTACTCTTGTCCCCAGGTAAAGTCCAGGATCTTCAGGGAAGCCCTGAAAGCCAGTCCTCAAAGCTGGTAGCAGTGTTCCAGCTGGGCAGGATACAGTACGAGACATGAAGTTTACCTGAGGAGTGGCAAAAGCTGAAGCAGCTACAGCCTCGAGGAGGTGCATTGATCACAGCACAGGGATCCGTGCAGGAGGTGTGTGCAATGTGTGAGGCTCAGCATGTGGAAGTGCAGCAGCAGTGTGCATGAATATGCAAGCTCATCCTGTATTATAAGCCTTTCGAAAGATTGTTCACAATAGTGGGATTGTCCTGCAGCGATGTAGGAAAATCTACACTGCTGATGGTTTTTCTTCTGGTTTTCTACAAAATTATGTAGAAGGCTGTGGACTCTCCCTTCTCCTAAGACTGAAACAGGTGGAATTTCTGATCAATGTTTTTGAGAAGCCGGAAGAGGGACAATGAGATGACTGTGTGTTGGGGGAATGGAGATTGGACCAGATGTGGTGTAGGAAGGGCCGAAAAGCCCTATAAGGTAGCTCAAGAATCACAGAATCATCAGGCTGGAAGAGACCTCTGAGATCACCGAGTCCAACTGTACTTGTCCCCTTACTAAACTGTGTCCTCGAGAAACTCATCTACCTCTACCCTTCTTTAAAACACCTCCAGGGATGGCAACTCCACCACCTCCCTGGGTAGCTGTGCCAATCCCTCACCACCCTTTCAGTGAAGAAATTCTTCCTAATGTCCAGTCTAAACCTCCCCTGGCACAACTTCCTCTTGTCCTATCACTGTCACTTGTGAGAAGAGACTGGCACCCACCCCATCACAACCTCCTTTCAAGTAGTTGTAGAGTGATGAGGTCTCCCCTCAGCCTCCTTTTCTTTAAGAACCCCAGCTCCCTCAGTTGCTCCTTGTAGGGCTTATTCCCCAGCCCCCTCACCAGCCTCGTTGCCCTTCTCTGGACGCGCTCCAGCACCTCAGTGTCCTTCTTGTAGTGAGGGGCCCAAAACTGAACCCAGCACTCAAGGTGTGGCCTCACCAGTGCTGAGCACAGGGACACAATAAAAGGTTGAGCTTTGTGTCCTTTACCACACAACATCCTGCTTTTTCAATTGCCTGAGCACCTTGATTTGTTGTCGTTCTTTGTAGGAGATAGTGGGGTCTTCCCTTATCTAAGTAAGTGGTGCTATTCAACATGCCTTTTCACTCAGGTGCAGGGAGTCAGTTGGAATTCAGTTTAAGAAAGGTGGCTCGAAGTGCCACTTCATTAGTGTCATTTTTCTCTGCTGATATAAATGTGCTGAGATGATGCTTTTATTCCTCTGACTTCGCTATTGCTGCAGCATTTTTTTATGGCCACGGTGCTCCATTGGTGTGCCACAGTGCCACCATGTAGAGGGAAGGTCTAAAGTCAATGCAAAGGCAGCCAGTTCTGCCCTCTTGATCTCAGATTTTCATATCCTCTGTAACCAGGTGGGCTTTTGAAATGCTCTTGAAAGAGTTGCGGATTTTGGGGACGTTGGCTGGGTGGGTGTTTTTGGTTTGGTTTGTAGGTTGGTTTTGGGTTTGGGTTTTTTTTTCCCAGCTCTGCATACATCAGGCCATGCAAGTTTTTTAACTTTAGTGTTGCTCCAGATGTGAACTCCATGACCTTAATTAGCTGTTCTTCCATTAGGTTGCTGTGGAGAGGGAAGGGATTATATTTACAAGAGGTGGCTATTCTTGCTGAAGTAGAGGGCACTCCCTTGTTTACTCTGAGACCATCAGGCACAGCCTGGCTCCTGGGGTCAAATATACCTGTGTTCTTTCTGTCCAATGTGCCTGTGCTGGTGGTGGATCAGGACAGACTGTAAGTGGTGCAATGAACACAAGGATGTTTCTACTGCTGCTTGTGAATGTCCTTGAAATTAGTAGTGTTTAAACCACACTCTCTTCTGAATTCTTAGATTTGGACATCTTAGCTTTTGATGCTCCTGCACCACAACTTGTCATTGACAGTGCAAGATGGAGGTAAAGCACTACTATTCTGACTGGATTTTTGTACTGGATTTTTTCCCTGGCATATTTGGCTACAAAAGCTGCAAATGAATGGTGAGCCATGCTCAGACATGCCAAGGAACTCTGTTCACATGGTATCCCCAAACTTAATCACTTCAGTGCTGTCGGGAGAAACATAGGAGAGTGCCTGAGCTGAGCTGTGGAGAGCTCTGGAGTGGTGGGAGCAGTGGAAAGCACATGAATGGCAAACCAGGGAGAAGTTGAAAGCACAAAGCCATCTTGAGAACTGAGATAAGAGGTGAGGTGAAGCTTTGCCTAGCTCGTGTCCCTGGTGATTGGATGCCATTTCTCCTGATTTACTGTGCCCCTTCTTCTGATTTCTCTGTGCAGTTTGATTTGCCTAGCTGGAGTAAAAGGGAAGACGTCAGACTCCTACTTCCTTCCCGGAGGAGCAGCATTGGCCATGGCAGTGCTGGTCCCGTTGGCCTTGGAGGTCTGTGTTGCACACTCCAGGATGCCGGGGCAGCTCTCAATCTCAGTTCCACAGGTGATCTTGACAAAGTGAACTTTACTGTTGATGGGGCCACTGAAGATTTATTTAATGTAATTATCACAAAGCTCTGACAGGCCTGGCTCGGTGAAGAGTGTAAATGAATTTCCAAAACTTTGGAGAGACGTTTGCAGGCACTATTCCATATTTATTTTCAATATTTATGGCAAGAGAACAAAATATGAAGCAGGTTGACAAGATTTCTGCCAGTGCCTCCAGCATTAGCTATGATTCATCAGCCCAGCATTGAAGAGATGTTCAAAGGTCCAATAAAACCTATTCAAGATCTCGTTTTGAAAGGGCTGCAGGAATGGAGAGTAAGAGGTTCTTTACAAAGTAACACCTTCCCTTTCTCTTCAGGAACAGGGCTGATAAGTTCTGTTTGCTACCTGCCTTTGAAGCTAGTTTTTTAATGTATATTATATAGTGCTCAACCACGTATTCTGATGTGGATGGGCTTGCAGGACTGGTAGTGAGGAAGACAGGTCCGCCTTTGTCCTGTTCTCCTCCCTGTGTAACCTCACATTACAGAGTAACAGCAAAGTGCGTGTAAAATACGAATTTTTGAATTCAGAACGCATTTTTACTACTGTTCCCACAGAATATGTGATAGATATAGCATTTTTAAGCAAGTTTCAATGTAATTCTTCTCCCTTTTGGGAAACTGAACTGTGCATAGATGTAGAGTCAAATTCACCATTTTTGACCCAATAGATGTAGAACAGGTAAAAATGCAAACATAATTCCTTAGGTTACACATTTGTCAGAGCTTATGGCAGAGGCAAAGCTACTCATTAGCTTGTATACAATGGAGAGCAACAAAAAAACCTTCAGAGGTATCGAGTAAGATTCTAATCTCAGTTACAAGAGGTGTGACTCCAGTGGTTTTGGTAAAGCTATTCCTGATGGATATGGGTCACTTAGGGCAGAATGAAACCCATCCTGTTTTACAAGTATTTAATCACAGTTCATATGTATTAATAGATGATGGCAATGCTATTTTTGTCCGAGTGCTTGAGGTGGTCTATGGGCATCATCTGGCCATACAAAAAGCAGAGATTCTCAGTTTTAGGACAGACCTACAGGCTGTTAGACTGGAGTTGTGTGTCTATTCTAGGAATTATTTTCTCTAGATTATGTGAGAACTCTTTTTCACTCAGCTTGGAACTATTCCTCTCCCAGTTTAGTGGCCAGAATTTGGATTCAGGATTTTCTAAGAGAAATGCTCGACAGGATCTGCATTGCTCTGTTTCTTTCTGTCTTTTGGGATATTTCAGCTCTATTTTCTCTGCTTTCAAGATTGTGGTTTCCAAATGCCTCCTCTTTTCAATGGCCAGTGGTAGGTGAATTCCGTTTTCTGTCTTTTGAACTAACTCATAGACGGAGCAAAGGGAAAGGAAAGCCACTGCTGGACTACTAGTCTTTCAATGTTACATTTCATCTGTTAGGAAAGCTATCCAAGTTAAATGAGTATGTGGAGCGGGTGAATTTAGCAGCTTAGCGTCTGAACAGTGGCATTATTTTTTTTCATGCAAACATTCTAGTACTTCTTTCCACTTTACTCACCTTTCCAAATAGTCCATTGTCCAGTGTTATCTCTGAAACCACCGTCAGATAACTCTGGACAACACGCTAGTACAGTAGAGACACTGGTTGGTTAATTATCAACTCCTCTATCAATATAGTTTTAACAAGGGAACTTGTCTTAATGGAATGACTGGCTGGGAAGTCAGCTTGTTTCCTCGTTCTGCAAATGCTATTACTAGTTTTATGACTGCATGTTTTGGTTCATATTTTGAGCTTAATGTACGTCCACACTGACTTCATTGTAGTTCTCTTTTGCTTATAGGTATTGCTTGATGACCTGGATGGCAGCCTTTCACCATGCGGTAGTGAAAGGAAAAGAAAGGAAAAAACACAAACCCACCAAAACACACCCCAAACCCCCTATTCCATTAAAAACTTGTTACATTAAAACATTGGATTTATGTGCCATCAGAGGGTCTAACACAGAGGAAACCTTTTCTTTCAAGTTTGTAAGCTGCATGCTGGGAAGGAAAAAGCAAACATCTGAAGGGCAGAGAGTTCAGGCCTTGCCACCCAGGATCAGGGCTGCGTGGCTAGTGCCAAACTGTATGGTGAAGATACCAATGGCCAAACCACCAGTGACTGTAACAACACACACTTTTTCTTCAATGTATTTTTTCAGTGCTTCAGTCATACCGGGATTGTGTTGGCATCACTTTGTACTGAAAGATAAGGGGCCTGCATTTACTCTGAGGGAAATGAAACTATTTTTCCAAGGCTGTTGCCCTCCCCAAATGTTCTTGCCTGAAAAGAATCGTGTTAGATTAGTGGGGCAAAATAAGAACTGCTGGGGTTGGAGGTTTGCTGATGGATGAGCTCTCTTCTTCACAGCCACATACAGTTTTCCAGCATGTTACCTGTTTATCCAGATGAATTAGACTCCTGAAGTAGCTCTAGGGCGAGGGAGGTTATGTTAGCTTTGAACTAGTGCAGTTTGCTCTCCCTCAAAGTGATAGAATTCTTCTCTTTTGAACCTAGCAGAGGGTTTTAATACTAGCAAAAATCCAGAAGGGAATCCCAAATCCGGTGTTCTGGTAATTCATCTCCACAGCTGTGATAACTGATGTTCAGCTTGCCTGGTGAAGGAGGAACCCATGAAAGTACCCTTGGAGACTGGGGGGATTTTAAAGGTGCCTGATTTGATTGGAGACAGAAAGCAGGAATATACCAGCTCTGAACATGCTGTTATTTACAGGGACATTCCAGAGTCTAATTTCATTGGCATGACAATGATTCTCCCGCCCTGCGAGGATCTTCCTTGTGTTTTCTGTAATTCTGTGAGTTTTCCTTAAGTTTTGTGTGAAAGGCAACATGTGTGCTACCTACTTCCAGGTACTGACTGGGGAAGAAGCTTTACCAAACACACTTCATCCTAAAGCTTTTAATAAACAATTTTCAAAATAAGCACTATTCAACACAATTTTAGTTGCCATTGCTAATACAGACATGATCACATTTAAACCTCAAGTCTGCTGGTAAGACTTTTTTTAAAGTTGATGCCTAATTCCAGACAGCATTTACATTGCTTCGATCATCTGGCCTCAACATGCACCACCCCTTTTTTCACATTCCTAGTTTGCTATTAAATTCCTTTGTTTCATAATTGTACTATTAAGAGTGTGAACCTCATAGCTCTGCTTGTAGGTGAATACTGCTTTCTCTGCTGGGCTGTACCAAGGCAATACCATACCGGACCATCCCTGCACTGTCACTGTCAGCAGAGGGATGCTATTTTACCTGGTAGATAGACTACACTATCTATCAGCATGTTTCCTGTTGCTGAGGATTAAAAAAAGCTTCTTGCTCTGGAGCAGATGGCCACCTCTCCACCCATCCTCTCAGGTATGGGGAGGCAGCCAAAAACTAGCTTAAAAGAGCAAAGCATAACCTGTTCAAAGAAGAACAGAAAGGAACGTTTTTCAAACAGCTTAATGAAGCACTTGTTAAGGACTGCCAGGGACAGATTTCCATTCTACACAGGATATTCATTAGAAAAGTAAACACCCTCCAGCACCATTTGTAGGAACAAAGCAGCTTGCATTTTATAACGAGGTGTTAATTTAATGAAGAGGGGACTGGCAGAGGAACAGGAGGCAAATAACCAAATGCCAGACACCTTTTCCTGGGAGGACAGGGCCGCTATGCTGTCCTGCTTTGCTGCGCGGTGGAGGAAGATGGGCACTGTGTGCTATACAGCAGGCAAGGATAGTCTTGGGCTGAGGAGCTGGGGGGATGTGGAATTTGCTGGCTAACCTGCCATGGTTGAATCAAAGCTCTCCTGAGCCAAGTGCCTCAGCTGAACAACCAGGTCCCCTGAAGGCTATGGTTTCAGGGTAACCTTTTGGGCATTTTTTTTTAAGGTACTGAGACAGAAAGGTTGCTGGGATATGTAGTTTCAATGTAGCTTATCTGTACAGCTTTGGGAGTTGGGGATCTTACAGCTTCCATCTTTTTTTGCCCCTAGAAAGGAACCCAAAAACCCATGTGAGTGGGTGCTCCCCATGGTCCTGCTCTGTGCCCTTCTCCGGGGCCTGAAGTCCTGAGACTTCCTGAGTCTGCTATCAGGGTCCCCAGTGTTTATTGTGATCCTCGGCCAGGGTAAAATAGCAGGTACTCACTTGTCAAAAGAGCCAGCTATTTATTTATTTCACAAGGAAACAAATCCTGTGGAAAGGTTTCACATTTTTTCCCCTTAAAATTAAACAAAAAATCCTGAGTAATTTCCTTTCTGTGGCAAATTTTCCTTATCTGAAACTGATCCCTTTTCCCCCACCCAAAATGTTGCAGCTTCTTGTAAAACACAAGTGTGGCAGTTCAACCACTTCTGCTCTGGTTAGGATGTCAATGGCTTTGTGACTTGCTGACTGGAAAGAACTGGTTTAGGGCTAATGAATTTTCACCAGAGGGGCATCTCAAATGATGCACAGCTCTGGGGTCTCTCACAGGAAAGAGGGATGGCAAATCACAGCCTACTTTTCTGTAGGGGTGAGAAACAGCAGGAACAATTTGCTCCGCTGCTGCTGGAGTATGAGGGTAATCTGTGTGCTCCCAGGATTAGCCAGATGTCACTGAGGGAGAGCTGGGAGGTGAGGGCGAGTTTTTCTGCATCTCATGCCAGAACTTCAGCCTCAAGCCTATCCCTGATTTTCATACATGTGTATTTCCCACCAGGGACTTTCTACCAGAGCATTTAACCTGCACAGTTTCTCCCTGTGGGGACAGGGCCAAAGCTAACCTGTCCTCCCACATCTAGGAGGAGTGCCTATGGTGCTTGGCCAGGGAGGAGGTTTAGGAGCCAGAGCAAAAGCACGTGACACGAGGCCAAGTCTTATTTAATGATGCTATCCTGTTTTTGATCGAAGCACACAGCAGACTGGAAAGGAGAACAAAAATAAGGCCACGAGAGAAATTCTGGCCGTGAACCTATATAATCAGTCTAAACGTTGGCACAAATGAGGTCATTTCTTGTGTTTATATTTTTACATGCATTGTACGTTCTCTGTTCCTCCTTCTCGTGTCACTGTGATGTGAAGGGAATTTCCTGCGCACGCACAGTATTGTTGTTGCAGGGCTTTTGCGAACATAAACCACTTCAAGTGGCAAGGAGAAATAATACTGTGTTCTGGCAGTAAAAATACAAAGTTAGGAAAACTCCCACTCCCGCAAATCATTTTACTTCTGGTTGCTTGCTGAATATTTTATTAGAAGATTAGAAGGAGAAGTGGCCACGTTTAGCAGCTGCTGACACGTTTCATCATTCTCAATATGTGGAGGTCAGTTCTCAAGTGCTGTAAATCAGCCTGACTTTGCTGCAGCCTGGCCTTGCTATGGCAGCTGAGGAGGAGGCTTGTGGAGAAGATCATCTGGAGCCCTCCTCTCCTGGCGTATTGTAGTTTAGCTACCAGATCTACAAGGAAAAAGCACATTGGAATGGTGAGTTTTTTTTCCTCACAGACTCTCACCTCTAGGTGTGTGTGCCACTCGCAGTAGTGGGACAAACTGAAAATACATGTCCGCTTTGGCTTCTGCTTCCCATGTAATATATATCTTTGGCTATAAAATAAAAATCCTGGTTTGCTCTGGGAGTGCAGGGTGGTGGGACACAAGGTCTGCAACCAACATTCAGGTGCAGCCAGCCACAGGGGTCCTTGTCAGTGGCACAAATTAGGAGTGATGCAAAATGGCTGCAGTATTCCAGCAGCATCTAATTAAAAGCAGGAGCAAAGGAGAATCACACCCCACCCTTGTCCCCTCACTCCTGCCCCAAGCAGTTCCTCAGCTGTGAAGCTGTTGCTTAAGGGCAGCGGAGCTTTCCTGCCGAGGGCAAGCCAATAAAACCATCCCAGAGCTACTCTCCCAAGCCCGAGGCCAGAGAGCATGTCATGCTTTTAACACCAGAGCTGTGAAAACCCGCTGTTGAGGCTTGAGGAGTGAGCCACAACTGAGAGCAGCCCCAAGGCTGTTGCCATGGGCACATCTCCCTTCTCGCTCCATCCCCTGGCAGCACATCCCCTTCCCCAGGTGGAATCAGTTTGGCAACACAGCACTGGTGGCCGCACTCTGGCCAGAAGCACAACTTGTCTTCTGTTAGAGCTGCCCATGTCCCACCTCAGCCTCCAAGCTCAGGCAGGGCAGTTGTCAGTAGTGAGGTGACAGGCATGGGACACTGCTGTGGTCCAGCAGCCAGACCTGAGAGCAAAACAGTGGTGCCCCAGACACCACGAAAATGCACTGTGTCTAAAATTACACTTGGAAGAAGCTTCAGAGTGCAAAAAAACAACAACAGAGAAAGAAGAAAAAACTGAACAAAAAGCCAACCCTCATGTAAGCCCCAGGGCTGGAGAAATAAAAGTGCCAGAAAACATTTATATTGGGCTCCCCTGATATCAACACAGATGAAATGGATCCCCATGCTTCCCTCCAAACCGCAGGCTCTAAAGTGGATTCCAAATCCCATCCCCACTTTAATTTAAGGGCCTCCCAATTAGACCGTTGGATGCCTTTCAAAGCTTTGTATAAATTGGAGATTATGCATCTAGCAGCAGAGGCTTGTCTCCTTGCCGGAGCAGCCACCGGCCGTAGCTTGCTGTCCAAGCGATCTGGGACTTTGGCAAGGAAATCTGGGGGCCACATGTGGCATCCAGGTGGCCCATGGAGGGTAGCTCTGGCTTTGCTACCCCAGGGCTGGTATCCGCCAGTCATTCAGCATTAGAAACACCGTGGTGTTGCCATGAGGGCTGGAAGTAGCAAGGCTGTGGGAGAGAATGATTTCTCCGGTGTGCTGACGGGAGTGGAAAATCTCAGGATGGAAAAAGAAATAAAATCATTTCAGGTTGATTTGAAATGTTTTTGCTGTCCTTCCTCATCCCTTCTCCCCTAAACAGGCAATCAAAAAACCTCATGGCAGAATACGGCACAAAATCAAATAGTTTTGGTTGAGCTGTATTTTTAACAGTTAATGTTAAAGATTTTTGTTGTTGTTGTCCAGACCAAGGATTCTCCCATATTTTCCTAAACAATAGTACAGTTGTAGGTGGTGGAAGTTTTTCGTGGGAGAAGGAAGAACCAGAGATTTTTCATTCCTGTGTGAACCTCAAACATTTCCTCCCATCCCTCCTGCGTCCTTCCCTTCCATATGCCTTTCCTGCAGGGGCTGCACCCACACCTCGGAGGTCAATGGATGATTATTATTGTCTCCATGACTGAACTGTCCCATGTGTGAAGGTGGACACAGGGAGATGTCCCTGTGGGATGCAGGGGAAGGGAACTGCTGGCATAGACTCTTTCTTGCAAGTACTAGAGGAGAGACCAATGAGTGACTCATTTAGCAAAGTGTGTCCAAGGATGGTTGGAAAAGGGCATCTTAGGTGGTGGTGGTTTTGTGTTTCTCATGTTGCTCACCAACACCATTATCTCCCATCAGCCCTCCCCATGCGTTGCAGCTGCTGGACTGTCAGATCCTGAGCAGAGGCTGGGTCCTGTCCCATTCTGCTTGGAAATAAGGAGCTGTCACTTGTAATATACCGGGCTTCTGAGCCCAAACTCAATCAAGGTGGACCAGCTCATTGCACTGGCACTAACTGGCGTCAGCGAGTGGATTAATTTAATAATTTAATAATTAATGACTAAGTGGCCAAGATGACCAGCGGGTTGGGAATTTCCACATGAGTTTGGGTCTGGACTTCCCAAGGAGATGGAACTGCAGGAGCTCCTGGGCCTGGTTCTGCCACTCAGGGCAGATTTCTCACTTTTTGGATCAGTTGAAGGGTGCCAAACACAGGATTTGATTACAGCAATTTTGTTTCTTTTTTTTCCTTTTTCTTTTTTTCCTTTTTCAGCTCTTTAAAGTAATTTTTCATGGTCAAATGGCCTATTTGGCATAGTTCAGATCAGGACAGCCTTTTTTTGTTTTTGGCAGAGGAGTGAAGCACTTAAAAGATGGCTAATTTGCTGCTACCGCTAATGCCAACTGCTTTAAACTACTGAGCCTGGAAAGAGGGGTGTAGTACTGGACTGAGCTTGAAGATCTTTTATTCTTATGCACAGGAATATCCTATTTTTATCAATCTTCCCTTGAAACAAGAGAAACTTTAATTAAAAAAAAAAAAACAATAGACAGGAAAAAATAACGACAAAACCTAAAGGATAAATTTGTGCCTCTTTTAAGGTAAAAGCCACGATGTGACCATTAAGCTGTCAATTATCCTCCGTTTAATTTCTATATAAATTTCAGAACTTTCTGCAGACAACCAATAAACCTCAAGGTGAGAGGTCTTGTTTCTTCCTCCATTGAAGTTGGTGGCAAACCTCCCATTTATTTTGGTGTGTAGGATCAACACCCCCAGCACATAAATAATCAGGCACCGAAGGTGCTCTGTGATTCTTCTGTCCTTATCTCTTCCTTCCTCTCAGAAAACTTCTGAGGTTGAGCCCAGTATTGATCTCATGCACAGGCTGGGAGCATCTTTTTCTTTCTTTCTCTTTCTCTTTCTTTTTCTTTCTTTCTTTCTTTCTTTCTTTCTTTCTTTTTCTTTCTTTCTTTCTTTCTCTCTTTCTCTTTCTTCCTCTTTTCTTTTCTTTTCTTTTCTTTTCTTTTCTTTTCTTTTCTTTTCTTTTCTTTTCTTTTCTTTTCTTTTCTTTTCTTTTCTTTTCTTTTCTTTTCTTTTCTTTTCTTTTCTTTTCTTTTCTTTTCTTTTCTTTTCTTTTCTTTTTTTTCTTTTCTTTTCTTTTCTTTTCTTCTTCTCGACACCCCCCCCCCCCCTTGTGGGTTTTGATCTCTCCCTTTGAAATGGAAGCAAATTCCCTGCAGGGTGCTCTGTGATCACTTGTTGGGTGTAGTTGCATGCTTTCACTTCTTGCTGTAGGTCAAATGGCTCCTGTGCAATGATATTAACTCTCTGCTAGGCAGCCCTACGCACCAGCAGAAATTCACTGCATTCCTTCTGTTTTCCTAGGTTCTTACCAGAGTGAGCAGCTTTTCCCAACCCCATAAAACCTCAGTAAAACATAAATGTGTGTAGTGGAGTAATGCAACACCATGAGAATACAAGATGTATCAGAGGCAATGTTTTAGGGAGAGCTAGATCCTGGACAAACCCATCTGTCTAGTTAGCCTGGGTTAGTTGATATAAATAAAAGATATTACCTCTTCCTGTAAAGTCATGCATAATCTAATGGTTTGTTGTCAATTATGATTTACTTGCCATAGAAGAAAATGTCGTTTCCCCTTGGTTTTACTGGAATGAAGCAGCTGGAGAGGGTAATTGAATAGGGAAATTACAGTGATGGGATAAGTGTTGGGAGGAAAAAAAAAAACCCACTGTTTTAACAGGAGAACTATGGTTAAGCCCAGCCCAGAGAAGTATGTAAGAATGTGCTTGTGATTTGCTTCCAACAAAATTTTTAAGCCTATACTTAACTATAAGCATGAGTATCTCGTTGCTTAAGGTTAAGCACGTGCTGAAATTCTCATCTGGAGGTAAGCCCTGGTTGGCAAGACTGAAAGAAACAGATATCACATAATCAACTTCCAAAGCAAGAACCTAATCCTACCCAGTGAGCTGTTCTGGGGGAGTTTCCAGGAAGGCAAAGAAGTTGCAGGAGGTGGATCTGCATCTCTGATCTTACAAATTTCCTGGCAGGTGCAAAAGTGACTGTTCTGAACAATACCAGAGGTGTTTGCAGGATTGGCCTGAAGGCTTTGTCTGCAGCAGAAGATGAGGTTAACAGGCTATTTAAAACAAACAAACAGCCCCACCTCCCTCCAAAAATTTTGCTAAGATGGATCCCATGGTTGTGATGTGATTTTAAAAAGAATTAAGCAGCTTTGTTCTGAAACTATTCCTATAGCTCTAGAAAAAATTAGTCTTTGCCCCATTGTCTCAATCAGTTTTGCAAATTCATATCCCAAAGTCACATATATGGAGTCATAAGTCTTCTTACGCCTCCCTGTCTTGGATTTTCATATTGTTTGAAGAAAAATAACAAATGACACTAAACAGCTCTTCTTTAAATGGTGTTTACTTATTTAGTAGGAATTTTAACTGGATAATTTCCAAATAATTACACTTAAAGAATGTATGGAGTAAACTGTGCTCTTTACTCATGAAAAAATGTATGTGTACACACATGCACAAAATAATGCTGAAGAAGGGGAAAGGAAAAAAGCAGTTGCTTATGAAATTCAGTTCTGAAAAATACTTTTATTCAAAGTTCTTGGAGAACATCACATCAATGAATGTATTGCCATCTCTTACCATCTGTGAAATATAAGTCCATGTTTATAGCAAGCAGAGATAGAAGCAAATGCAAAAGGATAGAAAACAACATCAGTGTGGGTCTGCTGGTGTGTTCTGCTGAGGTGACCAAGGCCTGCTTGGGACCACAGGTTGGTATTTAACGAGGCGGCTTGAGAAGGACTCTTTAGATACTCCATGCATTGTCAAAATTAGGTTTGTGGTCCCTTTTTCATTAAGAAGGCTTTTGGCAAAGGCAAAGTTGATGAAGCCACTGGATTACTTCTATCTAGTGGAGACGTGAGAGAGGTGATTGAAGTGTTTCCAGGCGTTTCTGGCTTCAGAGAAAACTCAGGAGAGTTTTTGGCTTGGCAGTGGTTTGCATGCTAAGCTCAGGGTTCGCCAGCACTTGCTGTCCTCCCAGGCTGCTTGGGCAGTGGGTGAGTTTGTTCTGCAGCACACGCAAGTCCCATGTGAGCTGATACAGCCTGTTCAACCCACAAAGACAGCTGGGTCGCTCTAGGCACCCAAGGCTTTGCTGCCTAAGCCCATGACGGCTCGAGGAATGACCTCTGCACACACAGTTTCAACCTCTGTTTTAGCTGTAATTGCACTGCAGAACAAGCCACTGGTTTGCAAATTCCCAGTGGTGAGTTTCTGAGCCAGGCTGTGTATGTCTGAAGTAATGAGGTGGAATGACATGGCTGATCATCATGGCATTAACACATTTGTAACGCACTGGGTAATATGTGGGTCCTATGCAGTGTTTCAGCAAAGCCCTCGCCTTTGGATTTTTGTGGAGATGATGATCTACAGAAAAGGTAACACACTCGAAACAATGGAAGTTATCTTCAAGTATGTTCAGGAAGGCCTGGGGCTTTTAGATGCAAATACAGAAATAAATTTAACATCTTGACTTCTATTCTTTTGTCATAATACAAAGTGGAAAGACAATGTTTAGTAAATGTTTACATCTTACAAAGGAGAGTTTTGCAAATTGCATTGTAGCTCTTTGGGAGGAACCAGGAAAGAGGGCAGGATGTTAACAACATAAAAAAGAATAGCAATAAAACCCACCCCTAGTATTAATTGTCTAAGAGGAAATGCATATATCTCTCATCAGGACATTTCAGACTCTACTTTGCATTGCTGGAAGCCTGAGAACACTAATCGTTTTTTGGCATGGAGAAGCAAGTTCTTGCATACTTGAAACATAACTCATTTACGGTTGTTTTGATGGATGCTTATAAGCAATATGGAGAACCTCCCAAGTCCCTTCAGCTTGCCAAGCGTCAGACCTAAGATTGGGCCCAAGCTGCAGAGTTCAGATGTAGACCTGGCTCAGCTCCTTGACATGGGAACTGGAGGGGACTGCTCTGATTAGACACCTCTCTTCATTTTTGGTGCTGAGGATGGCTGTGTTATACAAAAAAAATCTATTAACATATTTCCTCATGAGTTAATAATGCACCTGAAAGGATTCTCAAAGAATCATTTGCACCAGGACCATGGCACAGAGCCATCAGAATAGGTCTTCAGCAAAGTGGCAACAGCTCACATTCCTGAGGATCCAGTCCCAAGGCATTGTGAAGGTCGATCTAGTGCTGGCAGATAAAATGAAGAGGAGTGCTTAAGTGCTTCAAGGCAACCTTGGGAGGGAGGTGTACCCCAGAGAGCCGCAGTCTGGTCCTCTTCCTTCTTGAAGCAGCAGCTGAGAGCCACCATGTGCTGGGGCCAGGTACGGACTTGAAAGCTGAGTGCCAACATTACGGACATGGGTGATGGGAAAGCGTAGGCTGACCTCTAAAAATTAGCCATTGAACTTTGTGTGTGTATTTGTGCCTATATGTGCGTATGGAGAGAAGTGGAACAACAGGTTTGTGGCTGCAGTGAAAGCCTTCATGGCTGGCCAGCACCAGACATCATGTAAAAGCCTCAGCTGTTGATGTTATTTACATAGACATGGGGCTTTGACCCATATTTCAGTTTCTCCCACAGACTGCTATCCAAAAATGAGTTTGAAGATGAAGATGAGCACTATGACACTAGCTCTGTGGATTTCTTCTCCCCTGACCATAGCCCATTTCTCCTGATGCTCAGAGAGCAAAACGCTGAGCAAAATGGTCTCTGTGAGCAGTTTCTCTTAGTGATGAAAATTGTCACTTTTCTGCTCCATGAGCAGAATTTTACTCACGTGGAGTAAAATTCTACAAAGTTGCCATGAATAACATGTTGGTTGTTGAAAGGAAAAGGATCTAGGTTATGCACTGTGTGATTGTCAAGGAGTCCTGCATGTAACTCACGATGTGGCTTTGTGTCCGGAGGATGCAAGGATTTTTACAGAAGACTGGAAATCCGTTTGTGGAGATACAGAGAAGCTGGTGTCAAATGCGTTAGAGACATATTTCTCTTTTTGCACAGGCTACTAAATGCCTATGCACTTTCCTCCTTGCAGGTGAACTGAAGTCCTGTTCTTCATTTTAGTTTGTAATGTAGCTCTCATGCTGGTTTCATAGTATTCTTACTCTTGTCTACATGTAACCATTCCTATGGAACCCTGCAGAAGCACATTCCAGTAGTTAGATAATACCCAGGTTTTCCCCCCAGTTTTCCTCTTTCTCTCTCTTTGTCTCTTTCTATTCCTTCCCTTCCTTTCCCTTCTCTCCTTTTCCTTTTACCTGTCTTCCTCTGAGCATCCGTTCTTTCTCCCCATGCATGACCCAACTCTCTCATTCGTTGCTGTGCATGTCTCTCCTACGAGCAGGCAGGAGAACTGCAGGAATCTCTTCCTGCTCCACCCTCATGGGAAGATTTGGAGCCCTGCAGGGAACTGCACGCTTATTGCTTGCTAACTTGTAAGGGCAGCTGAAGTGCTCTATACTCCACCTAGTAGTGAGGAAGCTGGAGGATCTGCTTGGCTGACAGAAGATAGGTCTGGAGGGAAGGAAACCTTGAAGCAGTCAGGGCTGTGCGGGAGGCTTGGGCGCAAAAGCTCTGGACAATATCTGTGGGTTTAGAAAGATGGTGCTTTGCTCACATCAAGTGGCTACAGTATTTAAAAAAAAAAAAGGGCACAGGAGCATACAAAGATTTCCATCAGCCTTTGTCTTGTTTTTATGTTCATTGTGGTGGTAACCTTAGCAGAAGCTTTCATTTCATGGCAGCCTATGACAAAGCCTGGATGTGGGCACAGAGTCTGGCTTCCACAATCAGTCCTGTAACACTGAGGAAGAACTGAGCCAGAGGAGAAATGCCTGCCTGGCAGCTGCTGCCCATAAAGCAGCACTGCAGCTTTTTAGTGATGCCACGATATCAGTGAGCAATGCTGGCCCTGTCAGCCCATTTCGTGGCCGTGTTACTTCTCAGCCTTGGGAGACAAGCTTCAGGACTGACTAACGGACCTCTTTTGCTAAGAGTGAATGCACAGGAAAATAACAGAACTAGCTGGACAGTTTTCTGAGGTACTGATGATCCATCTCCACAAATGCGTTTTCATATTCCATTAAAAAAAGGTTACAGAGTGTCAGCTATTTTCTTCTCCTCCTAGCCTTGCCCCACTTCTGCTCCTTTTTTTTGCTGGCAAAAGAGTATAAAGTATTGAAGAAGGCCCCGAAATGAAACAGTTGAGGAAAGAGGTGAAAACTTCTCAAAGTCACCACATTCACATTTGAATAACAATAAATGACTTTAGTTTTACTGGGTTTTTGAGTTTTTTTAAGAAGTTGCAGAAAATATCTCCCAGTACAGTTGAATGACAGTAAAAAAAAAATTAATAATAGAAACAAAATAAAATTCTAAGACTCCAAATTCTAAGATGCTCATAATCACAGAAAAAAACCTCCTCTGGAATCCTTCATGAACACAAGTGAGATCAGAGCACACACTACAGCACAGCCGGAGCCTCCATAGCAATGCTACACCCTGACAAAACTAGGAATGATCTACAGGATCTTCATCGAATATTTTCTAACTTTTTCAGTCCAGGAGATTTTTTTTCCTTAAGGACTAGCCTCCCATGTACTGACCACAACTGGTCTTGAAGAGACTTGCTGGGATAAACAGGAGAAAGAGGACATTTAGGACATTCGACTTCTGACACAATTGGGACTGGTGATTTTTTTTTATTGCATCAGGACAAAATTTTCAAACTGGCTTCAAGGCCTAAAGTAGCATTTTTAAAAGCAATTGAATGTTTAGGCTTTGGCATCCCCCTGATTTTCTGTAGGAGAATATCAAGTAAAAAATATTCAGAAGCTTCACAGTTCTTTAGCCAAACTCCTTGTAAGTACTTGACAGGTTTCCCTTCCCTGTTTCTGATTTGGTTTATACCACAAAGCCAACTGTTTTTTGCGATTCATTCTGTGGGTGGGAAAGCTTGTGAGAAGGTATTAACAGCTATACATCCCAGTTGAGGAGGAAATTCTTCTCCAACTCAACAGCATGTTTTCAGGCCTTTGTTGTTGTTGTTTTTTGTCAGGCAGATCTACATCAGGAAATCTGAGCACCTGGAGAAGATTCAAGTACAGACTGAGCTTCAGGTCTCAGCTTGGACTCCAAAAGGTATTAATAGCAACAACAAATCTTTCATCCATGTAGCTATCCTACGTGTTAGTAATACACAAAATATTGTTTATTACTTAGGGTCTGGTGTTTTGGTTGTTTTGCTCTGGGGCACACGTACAGGATAAGTGATTCCTGCCAGTTTAAGGCAGTCTTCACCTCTCGTTTGTTTGCTTGTTCCCAGCTGAGGATGCCGGCATGGATGCTGCAGCCACCAGCCTCGCTCGCATGCCTACGTCTGTTTGTCAGGCGTTGGGTGCAGCCTCCAAACCCCTCCGTTGTGGTGGTAGAAGTTGAGCATCGAATGAGACTTGTAGCTATTAGAACAGGCGTGTTAGCCACAAAATGAGATAGTTACAGGCAAACTGGAGGGTCCCTGGAGAAAACTCTATGAACCAAAAGCTAGTGAGAGAGCCAAGGGCTCCTGACCTCCTCCAAGCCATCCCACTTTCATGTTCATGATTGCTGGCTGTTCACAGGCACTTGCTGTGATCCCACCTCTTTCCACTTTACCCAAGAAGAAGAGCAATAGCCCAAAGCCCTTCTCTCTCTCCTTTCTTGCTGTTGACTGTGTTTTGAGAAAGGCTTATATTTCTTCTTTAGCTGTTACAGAGGAGCTAGTGATCTGGCCTAGTCCCTGGTGAAAGCAGGGTTCCGAGCCTCCATTCTTAACCTTTTACTTGCCAGCTCACCAAGACAGACATTCACTTCCTAAGAAGTGGCCATTTTGTTTCCAGAGACAAAGGACAGGTGAGTCTCCATCTGACCTTGGTGGGAAGGCTGACTGTCAAGAAGGGATATAAAGAGTATGAAGATAACCTCTTGGGGTGAAGAGGCATTGAGGAATCTTCTGTGTCAAGGCTTCCCCAGTCTGGCTTTTCTTAAGCCAGCTGGTTACTGTCACCCTTCGAAGCTCCCAGAGATGACCACTAATAGGCTTCATTTGCCACAGGTTTGGGTCAGTGTAGTAATTCCTGTAGCAATTCCCCAGTCTGTGGGGTAAGGTGTGCTTTAAACAAAACAGGGGCCACATGAAATAGCTCGTGGGTTTTAATCAAATTGTATTTTGTGCTAATACCACAGTTTCTTCCTTCAAGAAAAGATCGGTGACCAAAACTTAAACTACATTTCCCAATTAAATTTGTTGGCACACTGCCTCCAACAGGTGGGGGGGAGCCCACTCCAGCATTCAATTTAAAGATCAATTCAGTGCTGATGGTTTATGGATGATAATATATTTATCAAGCTACTAGTTAGGCTTTTATTTGAAGTATCATAGGTTCTGATTCACAAGGCAGTAATCAGAGGTCATTATTACTGACATTATTAGGTTAAGCTAAAAATTAGCTTTTAGGCTTAGAGAGCCATGTACTAATACACTCTGAAATGGAACACCTGTGCGATGCCCCCTTAATTAAGTGAGCTACAACTGTGCATTGTTTATTGTTGCATTGACAAAAAGAAGTATTTCCTCCTTCAGACAGCAATTTTCTATGGCTGAAATGAGCCCAGGTTTTGCAAACAGCAGTGAGTTCCCTTTGAGACATTGTCATCACACACTCTTTCAGGAATAAGTTGAACAAAAAGTGACTTTCTTGGTTGGATTCTTAAACAGGTTAAAATGGGATCAGCAGAGCTGCATCCATACACTGGCTTTGTGTTTTAGATATACACACACTCAAATCTGATTCAGATAAAGCTTTGATGACGGAGACAGAAAGCAGATTTTTTTTCCTGAGACCTTCCTATCTCGGGGTTTCTGCAGGCAGGCTCCAACCTGCACCTCTGCCACATGAAGCCGCACCACTGGCATTCACAAAGGGATGAAGCAATTTTAACAGGATTAGCTTTTACCATTGAGAGATCTATGATAGCTGTGACTTTTCCCTTCACCTGTGGTGCTCGGGGTCCTCTATCTCCTCTGCCAGCTCAGGGCAGGTTATGGCCACGTTGGTCCTGAGACCTTAAAATATGCTTGTTGGGAGGGAGGCTCTTCCCTCTGGCTTCAGGTTACACAGGTGCTTTGCAACTGACAATTCCTTCCCAGGTGTGATGAAAGGCATTGGTTTTAACAGAGTTTTGAATAGGATGGTTATTTCCATAGGTACAGGAACAAGAACCTTGCTTAATTGGGAAGGGGCTGATATTTCAATGGGACCCTCCAGGTACAGAATCCAACAAAAAGTATCTGCAGGCGAGTTTGTGTGGGATTTCGATCCCTTTCCGTCTCACTAAGAACTGATATATTTAATTCAAAGAGGGAAGGAAGAACAATAATTTCCTTATCTCTAAATGTAAAGTTTCTTTATAAGAAAGTACAGAAAACTTAAATACTTTGCCCAGCAGCATGGCTGGAAAGAGGACAAAGACGCCAACGTCTAATCCTTACCTCTGGCCATCAGATCATCTTTCTTCTCTTGATCATAATGGAAACTCAGAAGTAGCTTGCACTGTTGTGCAGGACACTGCACTACGGGGACAGATTAGGATTATGAGGGGCAGCACCTGGTGTGTGAGAGCCAGGGAAAAGTGGAAGAAAGAGTCACCAAACCAGTCTGCATGCTGAAGACCAAAGGGAATGCGCTCCTCCCCCCTGACATCAGCACATGAGGTTCTCAAACCAGAGAGTGGGCTCTTGCTGGTGTCACAGGGCAGGAGTGTTCTGAATTCACCTCTTGCCTTTCAGGCTGGGGTTTTTGGGTAGCCCCTGGTACCTTCTGGCAGGTCACTGTTGACAATTCTGGGAACACAGATGTGGAGCTGGTGAGGAAGTGCCTACAGGGTCTTCCAAGAATCCATTCCCATCCAGGAGCCAAACAATTGTAATTTCCCCTGGTTTTCTTCTTGATGGGTTTAGGGATCTTTGCTTCTGTTTTTTTTCAGACACTCCAGAGCCTCCTGCCAGACAAAATAAGCCTGATTCTTCAGCACAAGTTTTGGTACATATCCATTGAGAGAAACATCTATTTTTCTCCCCTACCTTTCCACAACAGGGCAGGGGTGGGTGTTCTTTTTGGAATAAACCTAAAAAAAATAAATGAAAACGGAATCCCCCACTTCTAAAACCTGTCCAGATGATGCAAGATAGCTATATAGCATCATCAATATGAACTTAAATTTACAAAACTGGTCTGGATTCTGGTTCTGATAAATTTCTTGAAGATAACAGAACAAAAACCTGGGACTATTCAACTGAAATTGTAACATGAAAATACGCAAGAACACATAGAATATGAAACACCAGAACTGTAAAACTGAGCTAAACACTCAGTGTTCGGATTTTCTTTCTGGAAATACCAGCAGATCCCAGTTTATTAAGTTTTGAGAAGAAAAATAATAGGTGGATCTAGGCTTTCAGTTATGAGTCTCAGAGCACTTCACAAATGTGCTAAGCATGCAATAACTTTTTTTTTTTTGTTAACTGAGAGAGAGAGTGTGATGGGGAAGTACAGCCCTGAAAAACATGCCAGTGTGACACAACTGCAAATGGCTCTCTTTGAATCTCACTCTATTGCTTTTGCTGCTGAGCTACAGCAAAGTAATCAGCTGGCTGCCAGTGGTGTGTATGGGAATAAACAAAATTCATTCCATCACCCAGAAATTGTGGGTGGTGGGAAGTTCTGGTTGATAGTGCTGTGGATTAAGTGTGTCGATGCTGCAGGATAGGGTGTTCCTGTACAGAGAGAGCCCTCGATTTAGGAATTTGCTCCTCACAAAGGTATGCCAGAGCCCTGAGGCTTGCTGCATTTAAGGTGTGATGTAAGATACAGCTCTTTGTTGAGAACTTTTCTCCTGACATCCTTTGGAACCAGGCAGATGTGTGGCTATCTCCTAGAGTTATCCCTGGAAGGAAACATTCTTGGATATCCTCAGGGGTAAACAGTGTTCAGATCTGAATTAAGAAGTGTTTTCTCTATTTACAACAATTCTGTATGTATCACTTGCTATTTTTAGGGCAAAGCAACTGTGTTTTATTAGCAGTGGCTAGTTTTCAGCATTAACTCCTGTACCTGCATAGAAGTCCTCCTTGAAATCCAGAAGAATGAGGAATTTGCCAAGACTTCAAGTTTCACTCCAGACCCAAAGCTCAAATCACACTCAATTGAAGGATCTACCAAGGGGAGATGGGAATGGATGGCCCGGAAGTGCATGCAACAAACAATGGGGTTAATGCTGGGCTCAATGTGCAGCCCTACTCCAAAGGCCAACTCTTGGTCAGGAGACATTTACCCCCTCAGCTTCTTATAGTCGGGAAAGCTGGAAATGGATCAAGCTGGTGGCCTCCCCTGACGATTGCAAGCAACCATGACCTTCCAGGACAAGGTGAGCAGACCCCACACAGTCCTTGTGCAGCCGCTCACCTTTGTGGGTATCCCTCATCACTGCTGTCCTTCTCCAAAATCTGCATCTGCTCTGTACAGGCATCTTCTGCTTTTGTCTTGGAGATGGCTGTTTCTTCTGTTATTTCTTTGGTGAGAGACAGGGCTCCTTCTCTGTAATGAGGGAGATACAAACCCCACCGGCTAATCATAGAATGGTTTCTGTTGGAAGAGACCTTAAAGCCCCGTGCCGTGGGCAGGGGCACCTTCCACTAGATCAGAGTACTCAACACCTCATTCAGCCCAGCCTTGAACACCTCCAGGGATGGGGCATCTATGGACAACCTGCATAATTTTCTCACCAATCTAATGATAAAAAAAATTCTTCCTAATATCTAATCTAAATCTCCCCTCTATTGGCTTAAACCCATTACCCTTTGTCCTATGACTGCACTCCCTGATAGAGTTTCTCCCCAGCTTTCCCGTAGCCCCCCTTAATTACTGGAAGACTGCTACAAGGTCTCCCTGGAGCATTACCTTCTCTAGGCTGAACAACCCCAACTCTCTCAGCCTGCCCTCCTATGGGAGGTGCTCCAGCCCTCTGATCATCTTTGTGGCCTCGTCTGGACTCATTCTAACAGCTCCATGTCCTTCTTTTGCTGAGGACTCCAGAAATGAATGCAGGACTCTGGGTGAGGTCTCACAAGAGCAGAGCAGAGGGGGAGAATCACCTCCCTCAATCTGCTGGTCACACCTCTTTTGATGCAGTCCAATATTGTGCATAACTTCATGTCTCCTTGTGCTCTCTCCCTTAGCTTGTTTGCTTTGTTTAGTTTGCAGTGCAGGACAACTGGTTCTTATTAATCTGTGCATTGGATTTTCCACCCTGCAATTTTCATGCAAGTTTGGGAGCTCTAGCTGCAGCTGTTGTGTACATAACAATCAAGATATTCAAGAATTTATTCCTATACATTTTTTTAGCATCTTTCTCTCTTTTCCCTTTATAAAATGTTGAATTTTTCACCATTCAAGCTGAGGTTTTATCTAGAAGTAGTCTGGTTTCTGACAGGTTGTTTGGAAGAATAATGTCTTCAGTCCAAGATGGAATTGAGGGAAGAGAGGAAAGGAAGGGGTAGAGACAGGCAGTTACAGACAAGCAGATGGATGCATGCTCTGTGTATAGGAGGCACCAGCCTGGTGTCTGACATGCCTGTTTATAATATCAGTGACTTGGCCTTGGGTTTCCACCTCTCCCAGGCAAATGTCCAGTTTTGAGGGAAGAGAGGATCCTTGTGCTCTCCAGAATTCACAGCACAACTACGTTGCATGCTCAGAAATCCTCCTGGCTGGAGCTCTTATTTTCTAGCTAATGCTATTTATATCAATCTTTTCCTTTGACTTTAAACAGTATAGGATCAAAGCTCTGGGAGCAGAGATCTGTCATTACGCAGGCTATGAATTCGGTATTCCTACCTCAGATTTTGATTCAATTTGGGGGTTGTGTGGAATTCATCTAAAGCCAAGTGGTTTTGGATGTCAAAAACCATAAAACAATTTTCTTGTTCCATGTGATGCTGGTGTATAATAATATATTTAGCCTTGCCCCTAGGTTACCTAACCATGGGCTGTGATTCACCTCAGAGGTTTGGTTGCCCTTTTACTGGACCTGTGCTCAGTTTCAATTCTTGTAATGAATGCGAAGTCCAGAAGTTCTTCGGCCTTTCAGGTTTCTCCAAAAGCATTTCCAGTAGCTCTGCTAGTTAATTTAAAAATCTACATGCTGCCAATACAACACTAATGATATGTACTTCAAGAGCACCTTTGATGTAATGATCTCAAAAACAAATCAATTAAGGGTTATCCCACACCCATGCTATAGACGTAAACATTGAATGTATGGAGAAACGAATCCTAAAATCCGTGGCAAACTGGATGTGAAAACTGGAATTTCTGTCCCTGTGAGAAAGTTTGCTGTATCAATGTTTGTTTTCTTTCGTATCCAGAAGACCAAAATTTTGCTATTGTGGCTGTATTTATGGATCATAACATGTAAAAGAAAAAAAAAACCCAAACATTCCTGGAAAATGCCACAGCATTTGTTTGTGTATCAGTTAGATTCAAAATCAGGCCAAATGACATGATACCTCTGTGTGTTGTGTGTATACCTCTTGCTTTCCCGCACCACCGGACTGCCATCATGAATGGTGCCTGCTTCTGAGGTGCAACAGCCTGGCTGCAGTCGGGGGTAATGGATATGCAAAGTATCCAAACTAGTATTGGTGTTATGGCATTTTTGGCAAATGCTCTTTCGTTCTATAGTGAGTCAAAGTCAAATACTTAATTTAAATTTGCCATATAGAAAAGAGACTTCAAAAAACCTCTACTGGAATTTGTCCTAGAGAAAAGCTGCCTCCACTTGCGTATTGCAAGCAGCAGTCTCCATGCATACAGGTATAAATCTGACATAAATCAGTTGTTTGCAGTACTCAGCCGGGATCAGGTTAAGGTAAGAGCTATGTATTACTCTATTTCTGAAGAGTCTCACTGTTTATTAGGCCATGTACAACAGCTGCACACAGAGCCCGCTCTGAGAAGCTGTGACTGCTCGCACTAGTACGCAGTGGTGGAAGTCCATCCTAGATGCACTGTCCTGTCCAAGCTCTGTGCTGATGGGATTTGGCTTGTAGATCATTAAAAGAAGGCAGATTATGGTCAGGTTTGGCTTTAGAGTCTCCACATTGCAGTCATTTTTGGCTGAGGAGGCACACAAACCATTTCTGATTAGACTGAATGTTCTTATTCTCTTCTGCATCCCTAAATGTTTGCTTGCAGAGGGACAGACAGTTGGTCAAACAAGAAGGGTGAGTTTCACTGCTGTAACTGCTACGTTGCCTTTCATAAGATCAGCACCAGATTTTTCATATGGTACATGTAAACTCTGCAGGATTAAGCGAGGAAAAGGTTTCCCTCCCACATTATACTTTGTCCTGAGTGCTGGTGATAGTGCGACTTACACCCCGCAGCATATTAGGAAGCATTTGAACACACAGCTGCAACAGCAGAAGGGGAAAATGGCTTCTTTTCAAACGCTCAAGGCAAGGATTACTTTTCTGCAAATTGCCATAGGATGTGATGTTTCTTTAAAGCTCACGCCTCCTTAAACACAGCTTCCTAAAGGATGAATTTCCCTCCACATTGACAGTTGGCTTTTCTTGCAGTGCAAGTTGTGGACTGGAAAATCTAGGCAGTTAATGGAAACAGTCCCTAAAGCCGAACAGATTCTCCAATTTGTCCTGTTAGGCAAACATCTGCATGTGAACAGAGGCTTCTGCTTTAATCTTACCCTTGCTGTCTTGCATTTCCGGGTTATCCTTTTATGTGAGTCATAGTTTTTATCTATACAAAGAGAAGTTTTAGACAGCCACAAGTTAGGTATTTTTCCAGTACTTTAGCGCTAATTAATCATTAAAACACCAAGATCAAAGGGTGGGGAACTATTGCATTGGTATGTTCTTATGATCAGGTTGTGGCCAGTTCCTCTCATAAATACCGGTATTTTGTGAGTTTCAAATCAAATCTCCCATGGAGAATGATTTGGCAACAAGATGGTGGGCTGCTTTTCTTTGCATCTTTCAAAAGTAATAGGAGGTTTAACTCCACAAGGAATGTAGTGTCAACCCCACAATAAAAAAGCCAGCTATTATTTTGAACACCTTAGCACCCAAAGATACCAGTGATTTAGGCATGGACGTAAAAACCCAGCCTCGTGGAGTGAGAGCCAACAGTCCCTGTCTTGAAGATCTGGGAGCTCAATCAGACAAGCAGCAGAATACTGGAGCCCAGAGCCTATTTCAAGGGTAACTTAAGGCACTTGAGGGTGTAAACCTCACCGTAAGCCAGTAAGACTTACTATTTAAGTGCTTAAGTTATTTCTGAAAGTGAAGCTTTTAAAATAATGTTGCTGCTTTTGAAAAAATGTAGCCTAAGGACATGACTTCAGTGAAGCATTAACCTCAGTCTTGAATGGCTGTGGCTGTTTTCCACTCACCTGAAAGGCCAGTGATTGCATTTAACGATGCTTTCAACCATAAGCAGTGGTGGGCAGGGCAGAGGTGTGGGCTGGTGTCTGGGCTTTGCCTTTACTTATACTGGTAACCTGCACCCTTCCCCATAGCGACTGCTGGGGTCCTAAAAGCCTTCCTGTGGGCAACCCTGTGCCGTAGCCATAAAACTTACTTTTCCTTTTCAGTGTAGTTAACCGGTATAAAACCTGCAGCACCCAAATACTTGGGATCTGAGAAAATCTCTGTCATGCTTGTGGCTTATTGCAAGTGAGAGAGAGCAGACTATATGGACTACAAACAGGTTCCGCTGGTGGTGACCACCCGTGGATGGGAACATAAGAGTCCGGTGGCTCTAGAGGGAAGGGCAGTGTTTTTGTTTCAGTATTGCAGTTAATGAGGAGGGCACAGGGCCTGGTCTTCTGCATCTCTCCTGCATCTGGAGCAGGCGAGCTGTGTACTGAGGGGAAGCAAGCCAGAGGTAAGGCTGGGAGTGAAGGAGAGGCAGGGTAAGGCAAGCACATGTAAGGAAGCATCTGTAAAATTAGTGGCTGATAATGGTTATCCTAGAAACAGATGGAATAGAGCAACAGTATTTCTGAAACGTCTTTTTTCCATAATATGAGTTGTTTGAAAAGGTCATTATTCTTTCTTTAAAAAGAAAAGTTCTGTTTTCGTTTTCCTTCATTCTTTCTCTTGTAGGAGGCCTGGGACTTCACAGCATGGGATCTTGTCCAGCATTTGTTCTGATCTAGATTTTGATCTCTGCTTTTTTCCCTTACCTTCTGCTTAGCTGGCTACTACCTCTTAAAGACACGCATATAATCTATAAAACATTTGTGTTCCTCATTAGTTTTACTTTATATTTTCAGGAGATTCTGAAGACTATAACAAAGACTTCTAAATTACAATGACCCTGAAAGCTCTGGGCTACTAGGGTGATCTAAATAATTGTAATCAGCAAGGAAACTTGTTAATCCATTTCGTAAAATATTAATTTGTGTTTATCTTCTCTCAGTGGACAGCAGCAACCTGCATTACCTTCTCTGACAGCACTGGAGAACTGGTGCATCTGAATTAAACCCTTGAAATCAAGTAGTTACTATTGCAGTACAGCCTCAAGCCTTGAGCATGGTTTGGGATCTTTTGCGCTGGGTGATGTGCATGTGTATATAAAAGACAATCCCTATCCTGAAGTGTTTATAGTGGAAAAACACACAAAAAAGCAGAGAGAAGATAGGGGAAATGATGTGGTTTATGGTCCCTGTTTTCCAGTTGGCAATTGGAAGCAATGGGGAGACTCTAGCTGACATCAGTTGTGAATCTAGCCTCTTTCTTATTGATGACTTTTAGCTGTCCTGTTGGGAATGGTTCCTGTTTTCCTGTTGTTCAGTGCTCAGCTACTTAGACTGTGGAGTAGGTAAGTTGCTGTCAATAGAAAGATATGGAGAACCAAACTCTGCAGTTTGCACAAGGGCAAAAAAATTGATCCTGAACCTTGGAATGCATTAGAATTCATCTGTTGATTTAGTTAAATTAGTTGGAAGAGTACAATGTGATGTTTAGCTGCATTTATTTTACTGTCACCTCCTATTTGACACGGCTCAGTTGACCATGTGCCGATTGATTCTTGGAGACTCGTGGGAGAATATGGATATTTAGCGCAAAGCACAGGGGCTGCACAGGGTCCCTGCGTATGGAACAGTCCTGCTCAGTTCACAAATTAATGTTTTCAGGTAAAAAGAAGTTGACGGTAAAAGACGTTTCTCATACATATCCCGTAGTATTGGTTGGGAAATGTGATATTCACCCTGAAATTTCAAACTGATGGTTGAAAATGGAACCAACTTCTGCTAAGTTTTGTGGGGGCCATCTGCATGAGGGTGATTTTATTTCTGTGTTGAGCTCACAGACTCCCACACCAAATCCATAAATGACTCAGTACCCAGAGAATGATGGAGACTCTGGCCGGTGAAATTTGGTTTTCATGTGTTTATCAGAAAAACTAACCCAGAAGAATAATGTTACCTTGCTATCTTGTTCTGCAACAGCAGTTTCTGATGCTGTTCTATGTGCTGTTGTAAAATGCATTTTACATGAAAGGTTATTATTCTTATGCACAGATGTGTACAGAGCTCTGATTTTGTAAAGGGGCAGCAGATCAAAACGCAAAGACAGAAAGAAGGAAAGAACCTACCACTCCGAGGGTACTGGTAAGAGTAAGTGAAGCAGCCCTACCAGCCAGGGTCATTGGAAGAGCAAATGTTAATGGGATCCTGTGCAATGTAAAACATGGAGGCTCTTGGTAACCTCTATAATTTCTTGACGGGTTAAATTAATCTCAGTAGGAAGAGGGATTATCTGGTGGGGAGCTGAAAACTCCATTTTTCATGGGAGAAGACAGCCCAAAATGTTCTCTGCTGACGGTTATAACTACTCGGTTGTCACGTCAGTATGTGGTAAAGGAGCACGGACATTCCCAGCAAGGGGATAAAGGCCTAGAGCAGAGCTTTCCCAAAGCATGTAGCTCTGGTCTGCTGTCTTACCTGGCCCTTCTACATCTAAGCAAGTCCCTTTGGACTTCGGGCACGTGTTGGTGAAGATTTCTAACTGTGTGTGCCATGCTTATGGCACGGCTGGAGCCGCACTAGCCAAGCCTCTGCCAAAACCAAGACTCAGTATAGGAGCTGAGGAGCAGCAAAGTGCAACACCATCGTTCAGGTGGCCCTCAGCAGCAAGCACTTTCATATGGTTGTTTTTACCCTTTTCCTCCCCTCCAGAAACTCAAATGGGTGACCAACAAGCCATGTGTGCCGTGCAAGCATGTGCACTTATACTCTGTACTGCGATTCCTCTTTGTTAAGATAAGAGGAGGACAAGGTGAGCATGCAGTTCCACTGGCCCCGTCTCCTTTATGTGTGCTGCACCACCCAGTGTAATCCATACGCTAATCCTGTTTGATGATCCAGAAAGAATGTTTCAAGAATGTTTCATCCCTCAGTAATTTCATTAACCTCTCTTGGCAACAATAAAAGGGGAGGTAATGAAGTGGTATTTTCAAAGAACATAAAACCTAGACAGCCCTTCTCTCCTTTGAGAAGGGCTAGTGGGCGTGTGGAGGACTTCTCCACATGGCTCTGCACTTCATTGGCAACTTGAAAAAAACAACCTTGTGGGATACTAATTCAGGCCTTGGTTTCTTTCTTGTATCAAATGCTGCCAACTGTGCCTTAAATTTAGGCCAGATGCATGATGGTTTTATGATGTGATACTGTTGGGAAGTCTGGGTTGAATATAAGAGGCTTTGCTAATGGGGCTGCTCCTTTAGGGCAATGGTACAATGCTGGCCTGGGACGTTTGAGCTATTTACTCTGTGCCTCTATGAGAATATGTCTTCAGCAGAAATTAATGGTTGATTTTACCAGAGTGGATAAGATTACTGGGGCTGATTGGGTCTGTTAGTGTGGCAAGGGAAGCAAAACCTGTTCTGATGCACTAGAGTTTGGGGCAGACCCTTCCATATCACCCTTATTGGAGTAAAAAATGTCAAATTTTGTTCAGATTCCTTCCTTAATTATTTGTGTGCTGCTGCAGGCACTGCATTCATACATTGCCAGGGCAGGCACTGTCTTCATCTGAGTGGACAAAATAGGCAAAGAATGTGTCATCTCAGAGTGAAGAGGTTTCATTACCACCACAGCAATGTTGTGGCACAACTGGGTTTGGAAGTAGCACAGCTCACAAGTCCAGTTTAGTGCAAATGACTATCTTGGAACTCAATCCTAGAATCCTAATCACAAGACTGTCCTGTTCCTTTCTGAGTACTTCATGTCCCCAAAGTTTTGTGAAGAATCCACCAGATCTCCTGTAATTCCCTTTACTAAGCTCAGTCAAGTGATAGAAAAAACGGAAAGCTTTTTCTGCTACCCTGAATTTGCACTGATTAAATGTGCTCTTATAGGGGTTTAATTTTCATGGACAGATGATATTAATGATTGTCAGTTAATATGCTTACTACACTTAAGGAAATATTTAGCTGACAGAGATTGGCATAATTCCCTTGAACATGGACTCTGTAACTCAATGCCATCTCCTCTTTTTGTTCTCTTTCCTAACAATCTGACTGTGTCTTCACATCGTGGTGAAACTTTCTCTTCTTTACTTACCATTTATTTCCCAATGAGAGTCCAAACTGCATTGCTGTCACCTGTTCTTAAACCTGTCTATTAATGCAGAGATGAAGGAGAATGATAGGTATAGCTTATAAAAAACATGGGCCAGGGATAACCACAGGACCCTTGTGCATATATAATTTAGAAAACATAGCCTAAACCAGTGAATATATTGTGCACTGACTACCTCACACTATGAAACTTCCTGTGTATAAGAAACAGTCACTTTTACTGTGAAGGAGTTTGAGAGCTATGAGTGAGTGAGGCTAACTCAATACTAGCCTGTTGAACTGTGTGTGCTTGCCTAGAGCTCATTTGCCTCCTGATAAACCTGCTGCAGTTGTTGATGCGGTGTTTTATATGGAAGAAGCCAAGATGTGAGGGGTAGTTGTTTTAAATGGAAATTACTGGGCTTCATACAGGGCTAAATGGCTGAATTTTATGGCCAGTGTCATAGATGCAGGATGGTAAATTATGTTAACGATGTCGTGTACTGAAGACAAACCATTCCACTGGAACACAGAGCTTGCTCGTTTTTTTCTGTGCTTTTGACGAATAATTTGAAAGTTCCCTATGTCAGAAAGAAGCACAGCAGTTCCTAAAAGTTAAGGGAAATGACTCAGGACTGAATTAAAACTCTGAATGCGATAGAAGAACTCTTTAAAAGGTAAATACATTTCTGTCTGATTTTTTTTCCAATGAAAAACCATCTGTGTTTCCCAAGAAGCAGTAAACAAACATCATCTTTCACCCATTGTAGCAGTCCAAATGCCTACCTGCCTCCCTGTGTTGTGTAAGGAGCATAAGTTTGCCTTTCTCTGTTCCCGGATGTGCTCCTGGCTTATTGGTCCAGATGAAGGGCTTGGTGGTGGAATTGAACCATCGTCTCCCCCATTTCCTGGCTCCTGCTTGCTGCCATGGTCTCGGTGGGAGCAGAGCTGCCACACACTCTCACCTCCACTGTGCCTCTGGTACTGAAGATGCAGGCTAGGGCACAGTTGGAAGGGGGATGCTTCCTCACTGGAGGATTAAAACCTGCTTGGTCCTGGTGCTGTACTAGTCATGAAACCTAGTTCGAGATAAGTGGTATTACACTCAGAAAAGTGTATTTTCCCTGGGTATCTGTGCCTATGCTGGGAGAGCAGTACCAGAAGCTATGGCAGCCAAAGTCATTAATTTTTCTTTTTCTTTTTTTTTTTTTTTTATTTAACCTGCTTAGTCAATAAATGCTGTGACAAACTTGGTGAAGTTGTGCTATGATGCTGGGCTATGCTGTGCAAAGTTGGTGAAGTACCAGCTGAACATCTGCCACGGCAGCTAGCAGTGCTGCAGGGACCCCAGGAGCAGCAGAGCTGTTATAAAGGGGTGTCAGATTTACTTGAGGTTGAGAAGAGAGTGGGTTTTTTGGGATGGGACTGTGGAGTGCAAAGTAACCGTACCAGCAAGGTCTTGCCTGGAGCCCTGCCCTGGCAAACGTTTATGGTGTACATAATGTGAGATACTACCTGGCTGCTTTCCAAAGTGTGGGGTAAGAAGACATGGAGAGGGTGTTTTATCGTTTTCCTGACCATTGCAGGTGCAAAAAATTCGGTAACAATATTTGCTGTGGAGCCAAATTGCTCTCAAACTCCCTCCTATGTTTATCCAGTTGAAGAGAATTACCCAGCTTTTCTGCTCTGCAACAATCACAAGGTAAGAATTCCAGACAGTATTTGTCTTTCTTTTATTTTATTCCCTTTTGAAACATGTGTCTAGACAAGTGACAGGCAAACCTCAAATTGTTTGGTTGCATATTTGAAAGGTACCTTAATGTTTCCTCCCTCAGTCCATCTCCCTGAATGCATGCAACCTGCCTTGATTTCTGGTAAATGGGCTGAGAGCCTCAGAAGAGCAAATTATCTTGTGAGCTTTTCATCTCCTCCTAGATTTGAGGAGTTCAAAGACTTCTCGACCATACGGCTTTTGCAAATGCTTTGTTTCTTGGATTTCTGAGTCCATCATCAAACAAAAATCACAAGGAAGCATGAAACGCTTAAAAAAAGTATTTATATATATATATATATATATATACACACATTCCCCTCCCTAGGCCTCCAAACCTTAAGATAGCAGAAAAGTTTTCTTCATTCAGATGAAAAATGCAAAGAACAGGATGTTTTACCAGTACTGTCCTTGGGTGTGGTCCATAGGCTGTTTGCTGAGCTGAATGAACGCAGTTAGTCAAATTCATTTGCTTTCAGTGGGATTTCACATGGCTGAAAAAGTCTGTTGTAATGTTGATGGCAACCTTTTCAGTATTTGGATCAATAAATATTTTTCTGCTTTAAAATAATTACAGAGCAAATCCTATTTACTGGAAACAGTTAAAAAATAATTAAGGGTAAGTGGAGGCAATCAAGAGCCTCATATATTACCTGTCAATCCATTTTATTATGTGTTTGGCCAAACAGTGATGCAGATGCTCCTACCCTTTAAGCAATGAATTACCAAGTGTTTTTGGTAAAGTTTGTCCCATTTATACTATGTCATCACTTTTTAGAAAGTTTTTGGATTTGTGTTTTAATTTAGTAAGTCATCTCAGGAACATGGTCCACTTGAGTCACTTCTCTTAGGCTCTGGGCATCTCCAGATGCACTTGTTCTGACATGGAGGTCAGAAGGGAGTTGGGGAGCAATCTGGCTTAAAATACATAGGTTTGGTGTGGCTCCAGTCCCTCCACCACCCCACTGCCTTGGTGCTGACACATAGTAAATACCTGAGATGAGCCAAAGATCATAACTTAGTGTGGGAGTAGAGGTTCACTGCAATAAATTAGGGAGGAACAGTGAAACCCACTGGTTTCTTCTATCCAGCAGTTCATTTTTGTTCTTATTTTTCAGTTAGCAATCTATAAAAAAATTATTGCAAAACTCAACTCTTCTTTCCAGAGTCAATAAAATCCCTTGTTCCAGGTGGTGTAATAATTCAAAATAGGGTAGACCTAGGAGAGAATTAGATTGGGTTGGGAAACAAACTTCAAACCTCCAACTCCACTGCAGCTGGTTCCTTACTGCTAACGGCTGAGTAAGGGGAAACCCAATACTGCAGCTCTGCAGTAACACTGGAAGGTTATGATTTCCATTCCATTTGAATTTTAGCATGAAAAAAGAAATATTTCTTTGGCTTGATAAATTCCACGCGTCCTTCCCACCTGTTTCCATTTTAATGCAAAAATAGAAACACTCCAGTTCGTATCTTGTTTCCAAGTTGGCAGGAGAAGTCCCTGCATTGGTCGGTAGTGCTATAAGTTATCAGAATACGGTGTAACCGAGTCTGTATTTTGCTACTTTTTTCTTTCCCCACTAATGTATTGAATATCGAGAGCTGGGTCTTCAGCTAGTGTCAACTGGCAAAGTCCTGGCTCTGCTGGAGAAGAGAGCCCAGACCCATAGCTAATGCAAATCACCACAAAGATGGGTAATATTACTAAGAAAACACTCTGTAATGAGCCACGCACTCAGAGTTGCTCAGGGAGGAAGAAGAATTCGGTATACTTTAATCAGAGAGTGACTTTGAGACACAGCTATGTTGTAGCCGTGAAAAGGGAACTGCAATCTAAGGGGAAAGATGAGACACTGACAGCAGAGCGGGCACAGGTGAGGGCTCAGACTGGACACGGTGCACTTTTTTGCTCACCATGAAACAAGAAAGATGGACCAAAGCAGGAGCAATAGCAGAGGTGTGCTGATGAGATGACAAGGATGGGCAGGCCTGTCTTGGGAGAGAAGACTGGGAGGGAAGAGTTGAGAAAAGCAATGGGTGAGATTTCTGCCTATAAATAGGTCACAGTGAAAAATCAAAGATAGTGAAGAAGAACTCTGTAGGCAAAGGGCTGCAGTGGTACAAGAATGATAAAATAAACTGCTGTGGATGGGCTTGGGCCGGAATCAGAGAAAGGTTTCCTAACTACTGGTGACAGCAAGCACAAATACTCCACTAATGTGAATCTTTTCTTGCTTAAGCTGCAAGGTTCAAGAAGAATCATGCCTGTGGGCTTTTAGCAGTGCTCTCTTATTTGCAAAAGGACATTAGAAAATCTGTTTATCAGGTAAAAAAAAAAAGATTGTATAGCCAGTATGTTTCTGCCAAACAAATGCTTGCTTACACCAGAATAGTGTAGGTGACAACAAAGAAATAACATGCTTTGGGGGAAATCAGAGGGGAGAAGTTTCTGTGCGTATTTGTCTATATCACATTCAAATGTCCAGGGTAGCACACAGAGGGCTGCTCAGAAAGGGTATTCTCTGATGAGGTTAAGGCATGGCTGACATCACTGTGCCCAGTGATGTCATGCTCTCCTTTGTGTGTAAATCCAAGCTGTGCACTCCCCAAAATGCGTTCCTGACAGGCCTGATTTCAGCCTGCCTGTGTGTGATGTAGGCAGTGGTTGGGAACGGAAGGCTCCTCTGAGGGAAAGGGTAGAAATGTGCCCCAATGTGTGCAGGCAGGTACCCAAACAACTGCTCAGCCTCAAAACTACCCCATGCCTTTCTGTTACCAAGGAGCAGGCAGATGTATCAAGCAAAGATGACGGCAGCTAACTGACAGTACAACACCCCCAAGTCCTGTCCTTATTTCAGTGTTATGGACTGAAGGAGAGCCACTGTGCTGCCCCCGCTTGAGGAGTTTATTCATATACTGCTTGTCAACGTGAAGAGTGTGGTTTTTTTAAAATTGTGGATGATGTCGAGAATAAAAGGCTTTAGTGAATAATCCTAAATAAGGAATGAGCATTCAAACAAAGAGCCACTGTAGAATTTACAGACAAATGTATGAATTAGCCTCTTGTAAAACAGACAGCCTTTAAGTCAAGGATGCAGTGGCTACTTCCAGCATTTCAAATTTCCAGCAAGTTTCAGAGGCTAAGTGCTAAAAAACGATGTTAATTCATGATAGGATTTCATCTTTCCCGAGAGTTTCAATAGGATGTAAGCATTAGCCCATCTTCAATACACCTGGATTGGCTTTTTTCCTCAGATAACTTCTGACGAAAGAGATGCATAGCAGCAGAACAGATCTGCTAGGAATATTTAGCTGGCCAGTTTGACAGTGCATTGCATTTCCACCACCTCCCATCCGTTTAACATGTTAGACCTCCCTTTCTTTGCAACTGTGCACAAAAATAATGGCTCCAAGAATGGCAGTATGTTGGTGTCACATTGAATGTGTTGTGCGAGTTCTATTGCAGGATGGTAACACTGGTTCCTTTCATGCTTTAGAGTCAATGAGAAGAAAGAAGAAAGAGTAAAACAAAAAATAGTCCTGCCTTAGCTCTTTGACAGAAAAGTGCCCCCTCCTCCCAACCCCTGACACACGTGCTTTTCTGTGTTACAGGCAATGGTGTTTCTTGGAATGAAATGCCACAGCTGTGAACTTTGCTTCATGTTAGACAGGAATGAAATGTTCTCTCCTTCACTTCTGTTTGCAACACAGGTGACGTGATTTCACATTACATTACCTGAGTGATCAACATCCAGATTATTTCTCCAGACACAGAGCAGCAGGACAAAAAACCCGACGCCAAAAGATCTGTGGTGTAACTTCAAATATGAGTATTTCCATGCTTGCAGTTCTCCCATGTAGGTGTCTAGTGATTCCCACTGATTATCTAACCATATGCTTTATTTTTGTCTTTTTTATTAAAAAAAATAAGTGATTCAACACATATTTTTGTGGCATGTTAGCTTGGCTAAAATAATACATGGTCTTACCCTGCTCTCAGTGAATTTAGTGTTACAATTCCCACTGACTAAACTGATTCAGGATTAGGCCCACCTCACTGAAGAAAATTCCGTAATGTGTAGAAATATCCAGGACTGTAAATACACTCCCTCTAACTTATGGACATATTGAGGTCATTTGGTGCAGAAGTAGTGTTTTTGCATGACCTGGCCATATACAGATGGTCCAGTCCTGTACAGTACAAGCAAAGCTCCCACTGAATTGAGAAAAGAGGAAAAACAGGTTGAAAATTTGCAATTGCTATTAAGGTCAGTACAACACGATCAGTGCAGTTTTTCTTTGGAAAAAACTGTGGCCCAAACATGCTGCTCAACTCTGAAGGTTCACAGAAGACTTGCACAATTCATACAGCAAAGGTTGGCTTCCCTTGCAGTTACAGTCTCTGTAAGGACCAGCCTCTCAAGTTTGTGATAAAATTTTCTGCAATGGTTTACTTACACATCCAGCAAATGGGTTTTCCAAGTGCAAAGTGGAGCACAGAATATTGTCTAGAGGTGTAATGATCAGAAACTCATGATCATTTCATGTGGCAGATCCTGCACCACAACAGAGCCAGGGGACACCTGAGTCACAGTCCTCAAGGATGCCTCACAAATGCACAGCTTTCTAGGATGAGGTGCAAGGTAAGTCTCGGGTTAAGTTTATCACAGGTTTGGCCCTTCCTGCTAAAACACTCAGAGAGCTTACTGACAGGAGAGTGAGAAAGATCTGGGACAACAGAGAAGTGACAATATTTTGTGAAACAAGGAAATGACTTGTCAATGCTAACTGCCCCATGGGGTTTCACGCTGCCCTGAGTCCTAACCCTCCAGGAGCACAGGACCTACACCAGCATACAGTGGGAGAAAAATCTCTTCATTTGGCTTGTGCAAGCAGGGTGATTTCAGATGACCTTTCCTCTCGATGTAGCTGAGAATTCCCCAAGAGGAAGGCTGCTGAGAGCAGCAATAGGCACTGTTCAGGCACATCAGACCAGGCCCACTGTTCAGGATGCCATGATCTCTCGCAATAGGGCGTTAAGGACAGATTCTGTGGTTTTGGCTGGTAAGCTATAGGAATTCAGTGCAAAAGTGTGTAGCTCATTTATACACATAAGTGATTCTGTATTTGGCAAAAAAGGTGTTATTGTAGTTGAGTCTTTCTTACCTACTTGAGATCCCTCCATTTGACGGTTTGCATGCTTTGCAGAGAAACCATGATCATCAGGGACAAATTATCTGATAGTTATTAAAAATAATAAGCTGACAAATGACATATCCTTGGCCGTGGAATGAAATACTTGACACACCAGATGGACCTTCTTATCACTGATTTCTCCAGCCTACCCACTCAATATTGATAACATGCTCAGAGGAGTTGGGAGAGTCATGCCAATAAACATAAATGCCTAAAAACTGTCTGCAACAGGGCTTCATGATAAGAGATGAGAAAAGAACGTTCTTCCCTGAAGTTATAAGAAGTTAAAAGCTGTCTTTTGGGAAGGTGGTTATAAAGCTCTGTTCACTATTGTGGGAGTTACTGGTAAGTCCCCTCCAGGCTTTGGCTGCGATATCAGCCACACATCTTTGTGCAAGAGACGTTTCTGTGCATTACTTAGAACCGAGGCTGTTGAAATACTAATTTGGTAGTGGTCAGGTATATTCATGAATATTTCTGGTAAAAAGGATGAACAATAAGATAAGAAATTTTGCAGAACATGCAAATTATTCGGTGTTGTAAAACTAAATAAATCTGGCCACAAAGCACTGCTGAAAGAGTTTATGATCATGAATGGCTGGGCAACAAAATGACTGATGTAGTACAGTGTCAACAAAAGCAGAGCACATGCAGAAAACTCACCCTACCTATACTTCAACATAGACAAGCTCTAAATGTAGCGTTCAGCAAAGAGAGCTTGGAGGTCTCTGCAGGTATCATCTAAAGTCCATCAGAAGAGGCAACTATCATCTTAAGAATGAATTAGCAAAGAGGCAGGAACAAAACAGAAAACATCATTACAGCATTCCTCGATGAAACTACATCTACATGGTAGTGAGTTTTCTCACCATTCAACTCTGCAAAGGTTGAGCTGAACTAGAAAGCACAGGAAGGAATGTTTTCAGGATGAGGAGATGGGCAACAGCTTCCATAAAGGTGGAAAAATAAGCAGATGAGGAGTCTTAGTGGTGGAAAGGGATGACAGCAGCAGGAGGTACAGTAAAGATCTGTCAGATCACGACTGACAAAGAAAAAGGCAAATAGAAACAGGTCATTCACTGTTTCTTGTAAGGGAATCTGATGACGCTGTCACACAAGAAAGCTTAAACCAACACAAGGAAGCATTTCTTCATACAAAGCATAATTAAATTGTGGAACTCATTGCCACAGGATGTTGCGGAGGCCAAAAGTTATAAATGGCTTGAGAAAGGGATCAAAAACATTTGAGGAGGATAGATCCATGGGTGGCTGTTAAAACACACTGTTCTGGAGGCAGCCTCTGCTTTGGGAAGTCCATAAACCACGGATTGCCTGAAGCAAAGACGGTACAGCAGGGGAGGGATCATGCTGAACCTCCTCAAGTTTCCTCTTCCTACATCTCCTCCTGCCTGTGTTGGGAGACATGACACTGGTTCATGTGGCCTTTTGGTGTGGCACTGGTCTGGTCCCAGCCCTGCTGGGCCTGTTTGGGACATGTCTGCTCTTACTCCTCTTTAAGTAGAAGCAAAATACAACCAAAAACAGAAGAGGAGGAAGAAACAACCCCAGCCATTCACACACTGTTAGTAGGCAGTCTGGTAGTTGTTTTATTTTCTTTAGAGTGGACTTTGTGTTGCAAGTGGCAGGAAGCCATGAACCACAAAAATAAAATAATTCTAACCCTAGTGCTAAGTAAGGAAAACAAAGATGGCTCAGCAATTAGCAGCATTATATATGTTAGTACTAAGTAACAACAGATGTCAGGACTTGAGCCCTTTACATTCCTTGCAATCCTTCGGAAACCAAAGCCTTTTGACGTTGCTATACATTATTACAGTTATTTTGGGTCTGAGAGAACAGCAAGGGCTCTTTGAATGCTGAAATATGTAGGTTGGGAGGACTAGCTGGGTCTTACCTGCATCTACCTCACCGTCCTGCATACTTCTGCTGACTTAACAGGCTAGTGTGTGCTGTAAAATCCTGCTCTGTAAAAGACATGCGCTGGCCATGAGTCGTTAGCAAGCATGCGAAGCTAATTGGCAAAATACTCATAAAAGATTTTGAAGGTGGGTTAATTACAATTCATTACACTGTAAACTGTCCCCAGGCTGTTGTTAAAAAATGCAGGAGTTTCAAGGTCCAGTATTTTATGATTCATTTTGCCATGCAGTGAAAAACAGACTCTATATCAAACTACATTCATTGTAGTCAAGACCACAAAATCTTTATTGGTTTTCCCAACATTCCCTCCTTGTTATATGAATTCATATGGACTGCACATTTCTAACAATTGGCAAGAAGGCATGAAATAAAATTTATGATATTTTCTTACCTTCTACTCAGTTCAGCCTTAAAAACTGCCCGTTCTCATTGCTTTAGCTCCTCCCACCTTAATTTGTTTGAGCTGATAAGGCAGGAAATTGAAAATAAACAAAAAATGAATGGGAACAACTTTATCGTATTTAAGATTTGGTTGCCTGATGAATTTGGTCTCTGCGTGTGTGTGCAAGAACTTCAGCTCTAAAAGGATACTGATAATGAAACAGCAATAAAGAAGCATTTCCCTTTGTAGTAATATATGTAATTTTTTTAAAATTCAGAGCAGACACATTTTACCAGTTACTTCTGTTTCCAGATGGAGGCTTTTGTAGCTAAGCCCCGAATGCACCTTCAGAGATCTGCTTAAACAAATCTTGCAGGCTCCTGCCTCAGTTTACTCATATGAGTGATACTACCCACATGCTTTGCTGGATGAGGGGACCTTTGTCTACTCGTAGCCAAATTCTCCAGCTTATAAAAGAAGATAACAGAGCCTTTGACTGTCTTTGCTTATGCCAGAGATGTCAAATACCTATATTTTCTTGTGAAAGGTCTGTGGGAGGGAGGCATGACTATCAAGTAGCCTTGTATAATTCTCAATAATGCTGTGTTGAGAAAAAGCTAATAGGGGACCCAGCTGTGACCTTTGTGGGAGACAAGCCAAGCGCTGCTCATCAGTGCTACCTTTGTACCCTTCTCCAAGGGTGCTCCTTATCTCCTTGTGCTGGCTGGCACTTGGGCTCTCATTTGAAGCGCAAATGGTGCCATTCAGCTGTGCTTTTTCTCTACCCCAAAAGCTGATCTCTGTTCACTTTTGCAAATCCAGTGGACTTTCTCTTGTCCTGGCCCAGCCTGCATCCAACTGCACCGAGTCCTACTCTGTGTATTCACATGCATCACTAGGAGAATTGTTGTTGGTGGCATTTCCTACTCAGCTGAACTAATTTTGGTTTTAAATAGATGCCAATAAACTCTAAGCATATTGCTATTAGTGTTATTAATAGCGTTGAGCTGGACTGGTCTGCTTGGAGTCTGAGCTCAACTCAGAGTCCAGCCTTGCCTGGCTTTGGACTGCTGCTGTCCTGGGTAGAGCGGTCAGAGCTGGATCAAAACCAGATTTAAGCATAAGGAGTAAATAATGGAAGTAGCCAGGAACTACTCCTCTCTCCTATGAAAACTGTTCATGACATGGGTGGATTTTGTTCTTTCAGCTAGCATTCTACTTCTGTAGGGCTTTTTTGATGTGAGGGGGAGGGTAAGGGTACTGAAGAAATCTTTCACTTAGCCAATAATTGAACTGCTGGTCTTAGTTTTTTTCTTATTGAAGGCTCTAAACCTTTGAATGAAATGAAATTTTTTGAAGGCAAAATTTTTCATTTAATTGAAAAATGCTTTCACCTTCACAAAAACACATCAGTAGAACCCTCTCCCCCCAATCCCTTTAACTTTAAAGTTGGCCTGTAGAACTACCAGTTTGTTCAGTAAGACTCAGTTAATACTGCTGTTGCAATGTGCATTGTTTTGGTTTGCCTTAACAGAGTTTAAAGTGATAAGTATGTTGGGTTGGCTCTTTTGTCTGAGCTTTTCTCTGGGAAAATGGATTTTCCTCACATGATCATGTCTGACAGTAGGGAACAACTCACTGCGGCCAAATCTCCACGGGTGCAACGGTCTGCAGGGAGTTAAGGTTAGGGTTAATGTTAGGCTTAGGGATAGGCTTAGGTTCGGGCTTAGGTTTAAGGCTAGAGGCGTCGCCGTGTAAAGTTGTCCCTGCAGAGAGTTGTCCATGCGTAGAGTTGTCCCTGTGGAGAGCTGTCATGCAGAGAGCTAGTCAAGGAGAGTTAGCAGTGGAGAGTTATCCTAGACTCAGTGTCTGAACAGCCATGTTTATTGGGACCAACAGGTGCATGCAGAGAAGAGTGAAAACCAACCCAGGCATTTATGATACTTGCCCTGGGTAGTCTGCCAGCCTGCACATCTGCTCTGTCACACTGGAGACCAATCCTTTCTTACAGAAGTGACTGAAGACTATGACAATGGGAATGAAGCTTGAGGGGGTCACCTGCACGGTATGATTTACAATGGGGGCATTTTCCTACCGAGTGATCTACTATAGGGGATGTACTTCTTGCTTCACCTCCTGAAATGCTCACCAGATCGCACTGGCGGAGCACCCCGGTCAAAGTGCCAAGAACTGAGCAAAGCCCAGGAGGAGTTTATAGCCCAGCAGCCAAAACTAGGCTGGATTTTCACAGTCGGTGGGCATTTGGAGAAAAAGAACTTGGAAATTAGAGTTCAATGATGACAGTGATATTTATGCATCTTCTGACTAATCTCTGTGCCTGGGACCTAACAACTATATCCAAAACCATTGGCAAATACTTCTTTTGTCCTGTTTTATTTTGTTTTGCTAAGAATTACAGCTGTTCCTATTGCCATCTCACCTGGAATTTGTACATGAAGAAACTTCATCAACTTCATGACATTTAGCAATGTCAGTGCTGTTATTGGACAGATTTATCGGTAAGTGAAATGGAAGCAAAGGAGGAAAAAGTGAGTGACCGAAATTTTCCAAAGTCTCACAGATACATGTTTATAGTGGTGGAGAAATTTTGCAAGTAGCAGGTGTCAATATTAAGTACTGGATTCTTCATTTTCCCTTTGGTCTCATTATAAACCGAGATATTTGTTTTTAAAATAAACATTTTTCATCACTTCTTTTTAGGGTTGTGCCTCAGTAAGGCACACAGATGCTGAATTTAGACAGGATCTTTCAGCTGTAATATATGAAGCTCCAAAATTTCAGTGGTTCCATTAAGAATATTGTGCAGAAAGTGGGATTTTTGCCATTGACTTGATTGGCTCCAAGAATAAACCCTTGCTACTTCTTGGAAGTCATCTTTGATTTGGAAATCATCTTGACGAATGCTGTGATACATTGCTCTCTGAGGAGATTCCTGCTGCCTCATCGTTTTGATGAGGCTGTAAATAACGTATGAGCCTTACTCATCAAGTGCTCCTCCAGTCCCAGCTCAACTCAGAGTAGTCAGGAATGGCCAACACCAAAATGTTAATCAAATTCCTTTGGATCTGAAAAGAAATGTTGAGTAGAGCTTCTCTGAGTCTGTAGAAAACTCTCCATGGGAAACTGTCAACATTTCAACTTAACATATTATGTCAACATTTGGCATTTGGCATTTGTGAATCAACGGGTGAAGTGTTTGGAAAAAACAGGAAAATACAATTTCATGGATAGTGGAAATATATATCTATGTGAGTATACACATATAAAATATCTAAAATGTACACAAGGTTTTCCAGTTGCCAACTATGTGTGTGTTTATGTGTTTATGTGATATTTATATATGACAACAGGAATATTTTCAACCAGCTCCAGTTTTGACACAGTCACTTTGAAGGAAGATTTGTTTGTTTGTTTTTTGAACAAAACTCATTTTGACAAATGGCTTCTTTTAGCTGGGAGCTGGATACCCGAACAGCTGTTCTAGATGGGCTTTGGGATGGGACACAACTATTGGTGCTTTCAGAGTTGTTACCATCAATAAATACTCTGGACTTCTCCTTCCTGAGCTGTTGTAATTTACAGGTGTACTGCCATCCAGTCCAGCAGCTGCTGAGATCATGCAAGAATTTAGCAACACAGCTTGGCCTGACGGCCATCGATGGCAAAAATCACATAGGCTTCAGTAAACCTGGATTTCACCCTGAGTCCTTGATTTTTACAGATGTACAAAAAACACACTATGTATATACTGTAATCAAAGCCTCCCCTGTTGAGTTAATTTACTTTTTTTACACTGTGCGTGATACTCAAACCCTTTAAATTCCTGATCTTATTCTGGGCCCAATGGAAGGATCCACGTCTTTTCATTGAAATTCCTAGAGGTTGGTGACCTACCTCGCTGAACGTCCTTCATATAAATTGCTTCCTACAGTAGATTCAAAGGGATAAGACATCTCAAAATTGGCTTTTATAATGTTATAAAAAAAAAACAAGTCTGGCTCAAAAGCTGCTGACTTTTTCTCTAGCAGAGGCTGAGCTGCTGAGATCTGTAGCACTCCCGCTCAGGGAGCCAAACCCTGCAACCCAAAGCAGAGAAAAGTGTCATAAATCGTTGCAAACAAGAGGCACCTCTATCTAGCTGTGTGCAGATGGCCCAGCCAGCACTTTTGGAGCCAACAGCTCACCAGTGAAGATGACATTATCACTGATAGGATGAATTATCAATTGCAATGAATTCAGATTCCCTGCGTGACCTTGGACAAGGTGCCTTCACTTCCCCATCTAGAAGATGGAGCTAGTAACACTTGATTTGCTCATCATGTTTATTTAACTTATGAACACTTCCAGGCAGAGGCAATCTCTTACAACGTGTCTATACAATGTCTAATAGAAAGCCCTTGTCTCAGCTCAACCTCAAGGTACTACAAGGCAGCAAATAGTAGTATTTGGCAGACTTCAGATTTCAAACTAGAAATATAATACCAAATAGTTCTCATTCTCTCCTGCTTTTGGCACTTGGCCCTATTCAAGATGATTTTGTTTTCTTTTGGGTTTTTGGTTTTTTTGAGAAGCTACGAGATCAAATCCTGAGAGCCCTGTGTCTCTCATTCCCATTAAAGTTTACATTAGACTCACTGGCAGTTTGTCTCAGAAGAAGTGTCCCAGGGTTTCCCCTTTAGATTTTTAAACAGCCATATGGCAGAAAGCAAGAAAACATGAACCCTATCTGGTCCTGGTGCTGCAGCTGTAATCAGAAGCTTTATGATGATGTTCAGCTGGAAGAGCAAAGGAGAGGAGAAAAAAAACACAAAACAAAACAAGGGAAGGCCATCAAAGTCTTTCAAAGACAGAAATTCATTTTACCTTTGTCAATGACTGTGGTTTTCAAGGATAAAGATCAAAGTGATGACCGTGGGCAGAGCTATGACAAATGCCGAGATGAGTCTGTTAAACCCTAGCATTAGTGCTACAGTTAGGCTGGTGTCTAGACTAGCAGTGGGTACTCATGCCAGGTTTGGCAAACACAGCAGCAAAGTGCTTGCATCAGAGCTGTAGCGAGAAGAGTGAGGCATCCAAATTGCAGAGGGGAGGGAGCAATCAGATTCCAGCACAATGTAACTGGAAAAAGAAACTTCAGAAAAAAAATCCCAACAACCAACTGAAAAAAACCCCCAGACCTCCACAAAAGCCAGATTATTGCGTGAGCTCAGGGAAGAGAGCTGAGAAGATGCACACACCACCACCCCCCAATTATTGCATTGTGATTAATGTACACAGAAAGCTTAGATAAGTGGGGGAAAGTAATGCCAAATTCTTATCAATACAGATGAGCTGGCTTCATATTCCTCCAGCCCTTTCATGTGGAAATGAGACTGCATTTGATGAGGCCAAGCCCATGTTTGAAATAGCTCAGATGGGATGTGCATGTGGTGAAGGTTCAGGTGCCTGCACAGACAATCACTACAGCTGGATGGAAAGGGGAGACCTATCCTGAGGGCAGAGTGCGCCTTCAGCTTCCTCGCTTTTTCTTTTCCTCATGGGGAGGGCCAAGAGCCCTTGGTCGATGAGTTAAGTGCACGTTAAAGTCTGAGCTGATGGAATGTGCAAGGAGGCATGGTGGTTTTGGCTGGTGAAGTGCCCTGATTTGTGGGGTCTCCGTGTTCCTCCAGAGACCTGTTGTATGGATCTTTAAAAATAGCACCCTGTCAGGTCCCAAAGGAGGAAGGTGGATAAACAAGGGGAGTACACAGATGCTTTACAGCAGCTTTTTTTTGGTGCCAGCCCCACTGTCACACTGCTGCCCTGGGGTATGTGCTTGCTCCAGGGCTGCCGACTTGGATGGCGGAGGCAGGAGCAAGAGCATCACTCTCTGCGTGTGGCACCCCAGCATGGCTGAGTCTGAGGCTCTCGTGGCCTAAGAATGCCAGGCAGGATGGGTACAGAGATGAAATCTATGAAAAATGCATGCTGTTGGACAGCCACCACCATCAGAATATCTCAAAACTCTACAGATACTTTAAAGTAATCATTTCTCACCATAGTTACATTGGCTTCCAGCAGTCACAGTGAGATTGAAAGAAGCTGCAAACTAACTTGGGTGAATGTGGTCTCCAATGGATGAAGGTAGACTGGAGGAAGTATTTTCTGAAACGCAGAGGGTTTCAGCTGTGCTTCACGTAGGGGCTTGCATTGTCCATTGTCAGGAATAGAGCATAATACTTACTAGAAATGACTAGCTAAGACTTAGCCTGGTCATACGCTATTCTCAGCTCTGCTACTGACTCACATGCATGGCCTCAGGCAAGTTGTGCCTTAGTTTACCCATTGGTAATAGCAGAGATAGCAACAGTCTCAAGGAGTAGTGTGAAAATTAGTTAATTAATATTTAGAAAATAGTTTGTCCCTTGACGTCTTTGTGCCTTTGTTTACCCATCAGTAGTATCACAGATAATAACTGTCTCATGGAGAGGTAAAAGGATTAATTAATTATTTGAAAAGCAGTTTGAGATCCTTGGATGAAAGATGTTATGTGAGTAAAACATATCATTAAAAACATCTCCTGGTCCTCTGTGAAGTTAAAATAAAGCTGAAGCTTCTTAGTCATTCAAATAATTAAACCCTAAATACTGTTTATTTTAATCTTCCCTTTAGAAAATAATCTAATCTAGGCAGTGATACCAGCCAAAGAATGAAAAATGTTTGAAATTCAGGAGACCTATCAATTTGAAGAGCTTGATTCTTAATTGTTTTTTGATTTCTATCAACGGAAAGTGAGCAATCGTATTTACAAATGCCTGCAAAAGCACAGGGCAGCTGGGAGGACACCCACAGCTCCTCTGCAGGGTTTCAACCTGCATATTCACATGGGTACAGCAGCTGTACACTGTGCTGCACAGGGTTTCTCACAATAGCCAAGCAGATGATCCTATTTGACTTTTTAACCAACAGGGAGGTGCAGACTAGCCTATCTTTAAGGCTTTAAAATACGGGTGCACTAAGGGAGGGTTGCAAGAGCAACCTTTTCTCCCAGGAACAGTGCGAAAAGAACAACTTGTCCAGCCAAAGGCAATGTCCATCAGCCATTGATCCATTCAGCCTGAGCAGTAAGTCACTCCTAAAACTCAGCACTGACTGTGTGCCACAAGGCAATGTTGCCCTGCCTGCTTTGCCCAGGTATGAGGGGAGAGGCATCCCAGAGCAGTACTGCGTGACTCTGGAAAGGAACAGTAGGAGAATCAATGGAGTGTATATTTGAATCATCTTTTATTCAGAGGTGTACATGTCAAATGTGGAAAGCCCTCTCAGTCACTTTCCTGGGGACTTACCATAAATAGGGGCATAAAATGTATGCAATCGCCTCTTTTTTGCATCTCTTTTTCTCCCTAGTTTTTGCACTTGTTTTTGTTTTACAAACCACATATGTGAAGAAGAGGTCTGCAGAATCGAGGTGGTGGATATGAATTGAGCAGGGCCTCTTTTAAGGTGTAACTATGCTGGAAACCCGCTAATGTAGCCATCTGTGGTACTGAGCCACCACCCCGTGTGAGCCTTCCATTGGCTCAGAGGGACTCCTCTCAAGCCTTTCATGGCCTCCCACTCCTCTTTGCCGGTAGAATATTTTGCAGCAATCTCTGAGTAACCTGTGTGGGAATGTGAGGAGGAAGAAAGGATGTAATTGCCTTCCCGAGCTCCAGTGCTTTTCATTAGTCCTCCTCTCTTTTCCACGCTAGTCCAGCTTCTACTGAATTTTCATCAGACCATAAGAGGCCCTTAGGGCCATTTGAAAGCAACCATCAGATAAAAGCAATTGTCATCCTCCTTATGCAGCAGGCAAGGAAGTAGACACAGGTAGACTGGTCACACAGGAAGGAGAGGAGGGACCTGGTGACTCAGAGCTTTTGACTCCCAGCTGTCAGCTTTGGACGCCATTCCAGCCAAGTATAAAAGCACATGGTTATCTCTGAACTCATGAATAATCCCATTGATTTAAGCCATAAACTTCAGCATCAGGGCCTTAACCACCTGACAGTGCTTGCCAAGAGCGGATAAACAGGAGTGCAGGTCTGCATAGGCCTGAGATATTCCTCTTAACATAGAGGAACAGCAGCAAATGGTAGTTTCCCTAGTGGAGATTTCTGTCTACAAGAGCCTCCAACAAGGGTGGAAATTCCTGAGATTAGGGGTCCCTTGGGGATGATGTGGCTCTTGTGCCAGCCTCAGGAGCTTTGTCCTCAGTGGACATGAATGGCCTCAGCCACATCCCTCACAATCACCCTGTTGGATGCACGCGGGGGACTGCTCAGATGGCTGCAGATACACTGACCTTGCCAGTGATACCCCAGAGCGTAATGCTCAGATGATGGGATCCCCATCCCCAAGCTTTGCTGGAGGGAACCAGGTTCCCCTGTGAGGGGAGAGGGGCATTTGCATACGTGATGATAACAACTGTCCTCTCCTGAGTGAGATTTATCCCTTTGCTCACACAGAACTGGGAAATGACCGGGTTGTGAAGGAATCTCACCCACAAGCAGAGGCATCCCTCAAAACTCTGAACCCAGTTCAGGATACTGTTTACTCCCCCGCAAGGTTTCTTTTGACCTTGCATTTCTAGCAAAGGGCCAAGAGATCAAGGCAAACAAGAAGGAAGCTATGTTCCTGTTGTTGATTGCAGAGTCAGTGAAGCAACCTAAATTATGCATGGCGTTGCCTACCAGATGGTCTCAGTGTCTCTCCCTTCTATTATGCAAAGTAATAGTTTCACAGACAAAGTAGAGAGGACCAGAGATACCAGAGCATTTGGGAAACACGTTCCATTGCTGACTGAAAGGCGTGTTTTACTTCTGGCTGGTAATACGGGATTTTAGCTGGATGCCTATTGTTCACCCTACCCCAGAGGTGAAAGGTATCCCCTCTGCGTCTCAAAGGGAAAGACTGTGAACCCAACCAGAACTGGAATATTAATTTATAACAGCAGGGTTTAGGTTTTGCAGACTGGCACAGGAGGTGGCGGTTTACATATAATGTTCAATAAACCTATGCAAACATAATTTTGCTTCTCACTTATAAGAAATTTTCACTTTGGCCCTTTGTAGCTGCAGATACTGACTTGTGATCTCCCGATTGGAGTTACGGAGGGAGTGTGTGTGAACTAAATGAACAGATCCCCATTGCCTAATATGTCCAAATATCTGCTGCCTCGTGTCATTATGGCATGTCGACATGAAAACTAAAGGTGTGAATGGAAAGCTACTTCTGCTGGCTTTAACTTCATGACATTTCAGATATCGGCACAATGTTTCCCCAGGAGTCTGAAGCTCAGTGTGTGCTGAAGCAGCGCCGGACCAGATTTCTGGGGCTGAGGCTGCCAGGGGAGCTCTGCTGCTTGCTGGCTGGAAGCCCTCACAATATAGAGTTTGTTTGCAGCACAAATCTGCACATCCTGAGGGTGGGGAAGAGAATATTTTATCCACTTCATGACTGTACAGTTATTTCCCACAATAGTCCTAATCCATGAGCAGAGGTCCTCAGCACAGCATTAATATCTATGGACAGCACTTCTAAGAATGAAAATTTCTCTTTATAAGCCTTGCTAGATTGGCGCCCTTCATGCCCATTTTGCAAACCCACTGACAGGCGGGATGCACGGACTTAATTTCACTCATAATGGTATTCATCCATATATAAAATAACCAAGCCACTCATGGTGTTGTGTGCATTATATGATCACCCAGAGGCTTTAAAAAGGCTATCACATGTATCTCATACCCACATAAAATTTCTGTCTTCTCTCAGATGCAGTTTTCACTTGAGTGTTGCAAGATATAAAAATATGTCAGGCTTCCCTTATAGCTTTTTGATAACTGAAATTCAACTGATTAAATCTCAGATTAGGAATGATGTCCTTTGTTCTCACTCAGAGCTGTGGGCTGTCAGCTCTTGGGCTGATTTCCAAAGCAGTTCACTCTATGATGAGAAGTTCTTTAAGAATCAGCACTTAATATGGGACCAAATTCAGCCACCTTTCACTTGTCTGTAGATTCCCCTAGCACAGATGCTGGAGCTTATAATCTGCATTTAATTTTTTCCTCTGTCATTTTTCCCTAGGAATGCAAGGGGAAAGAAAACCAGGAAAGGACAGAAGGGATGGAGAAGTTCTGCTTGCGTCTGGCACACTGCTTGGGGACTCAGCAATCTGACTCCTGCTCCAACCCCTTCCTTCAGACTACTACCTGGTCTCTGGTAAATTGTATCACAGCTTCCCCTTCACTCAAATGTAGTTAAATACATCATTCATTCTATAGCATTTACAAACCGATAGGTGGAAAGCATTTCTTAGGAGCAACACACTTGTTTTATTGCTTTTTAAGACATATACTGCAAAATTCAATGCATGGGAAACCCAAGGGTTTCATAACAAAGCGTGGAAAAACACCAACAAATATAGGCTCAAACCCTCCCTTTCAGGCCACACCCAAAAGCAAGTGAGACAATAATGGACAAATCCTTCTTTGGCAGAGGGCCGATCAGCCAGAGTGCCACTCGCTGAGTCCAACCTATTTCACACCATGCAAAACCACTGCGGGAAAAGGCTGACAAGGTTCAGACAATTCATAGCACTGTACCTTTGCTCAGGACAGTAATGCCAACCAATTGCTAGCGTCTCGGTGTCTGGCCAAAGCAGATGGCAGACAGCTGTCTGAAGCTGGGACCTGGGAAAATGGGGATAACATCAGGAAAAAAACAAAAACATCTTACGTACCTACTACTCCCACCTCATCCCGCTCTAGGGAGATGCCTGCTTGCCATTGACTGAGTCAGTGCCTGGTCTTGTGGTCCTTGGCACTCCGCAGAGCTACTGTGTTCTTGCGGACAGTAACAGGCTGTTGGCACATCCTGTCCTATCTGCTGCACACGAGGACTTTATGGCTGACGCTGTGAACCAGCAGCTTGGCTATTGCTACCTTGTTTGTCCTATCTTTGTGTGTGAATGAATACACAGCCTCCCCAGTGGGTCAGCAGGTCAGGATGAAGCAACAGGACCTATCTGGGAGTATTTGGTGGCTCCTTTGAAAAATCTCCCTGGACTTTCATTGGGCCTTAGGATACCACAAAGTATCTACCTGGATCTGGTCTTTGGTTCTAGTGCCTTTCCCTCAGTGACCACAACTGACAGTGCTTTTCTCAGGGAGAAGGAGGAGTGGGGCAGTGGTTGCGTTTTGAGGGTGGGGAGAGAGAAAGGCTCTTTGAGGCCACTGTCTGCACAGGGGAGCTGCCAGGCTGGAGAGGATGATTAGGAGCCATCTTATTTCTCCCCCTCTGGGCTGATAACTCCCTCTGGGGGACCACCATTCCTGGCTTTTCCATTAAACCCTCCTCAGGCCCAACATTCAATGCTCTGTCCATCCAGTTGTGCCAATCCAGCTGTACTCCAACCTTCCCACCACTCCCCAGGCAAGTCCTGGCCCTTCATTTGTGGTGTGTCAAAATCCAGTTTTGCCAAAGTGGCTGAGAAATGTTGGCTCTTCATAAAAATACCAGCTCACCTGCAGGAAACCAGGTGGAAGGTAGGCAAAGTTGAAGCCTTTTATTTCCTTTGAAGGTGCATTTATAAGACACTCATGGAGAGCACTATGCAGGTGTGCAACACTGTGAAAGACAGGGCCAGCTCCCCAACAGTGGGGAAGAAAAAGGGCAGATCAAATAGTTACTCAGATTTCCATCAGCTGTGGGTCTGGCCAGGTGACACTTACGGAGACTTGCCATTTTGCATGGGTGGTTCGCCTCTTTGCTAGCTGTAACAAACACGGCCACTTGACGCCAACAGAGCTGGGCCTGAGCTTCACCAACAGATGTATTTCCTTCCCCACCTGCTCCACTGATGTGAGGGGCTTCATCTCTGCAAAATAAGCACACAAAGAGAAGCTGAAATCGCCAAGTGGGAATCCTGTTTTTATTCATAATGAGAGCTGGCCAAAGAATGAGAAAATATCAATGTCAAATAGATTTTCAAGATTTGGATGTCCAGCTTCATCTTTCGCTATGTTCAGACGCGATCTGTCAACTCCCATCAAGAAAAACAAGACCCAAAAAAGCCTGGCCTTTAAAAATCAATGTTGCCATGGCTAGAAAGTTCATGAAGCACATAGCAGAAAAAAGATTAGTCTGTACCCATGAACTGAACACAAATCTACACCCTGTAACCAAATATAGTGACATTCCTTTCTGTACTGTGGTGCTAAGAAGTGCTGGCCAGAATATTAGAATGTGAAATGCAAAAAAAAGGCAGTTAAAAGTAATAATAATTCTCCTGCCAAATTAAACCTAAATTGTGGAACTCCCATGTTCACTAGCTGTTTATGTTTTGTGTTTGAGAAAATTCATGGTACGGTGTAAAAATTTTACCTACCTGAGCTTTGGTTGGATTCATTATTAGCAAGCCACAAATGAATTAGGTGGAAGATGCAAAAATGACTGCCAATAAAATCTTTACACCAGTTCTTCATTCTGTGTGAAACATCTTTTATATACATGTATGCACATATATATTGTAAATAATAGAAATGATGCTCGTATTTTATACTGGGGATGTAAACACTGGTCCCAACAGCAGTGGAAAATGAACCACTCAAATTTTCTGATTGCATAATTTGCCTAAAGGATGGATACATAATTACACTATAATTAAGTATAATAAACAGAGAAAATGATTTGAGAAGGAAAAATTATCACAGCCTCAACCACATCAGCCAGAAGCTCTCTACTAATTAAGTTATTTTATTAAACAAAATGTTTTTAAGGTGGGTCCCCTTTGAAAATGTACATTATAGACCATGTAATGTAATTTACTTTATAAGTAAAACATGGCTTGTGTACTGACAGATCATAACTGGTAGGACTCATGAAATATCCAGCCACCGTATCCAGTCCGGCCAGCAGCTGAGTCCCTCACACCTGTAGTCCAAGAACAGACCTGAGTGCTATTCTGGGAAATTGCAGCAGCATATAAAGCAGCCTTTTATTTGCACCCATTGACGGGCTTTTTTTATATTACTTGTTTGGGTCTGATTTAAATGAAGAAATGCTAGCAGGTAATTCTGACGTTATTCCATAATGGTACGATAGAAGCAAAGGAAAAGAAAAGAGGTAGCTCAAGCTAACCTAAATAGCTCATGCTATTTGGAGTTGAGCTAGTCTTTAAACACTATTCCCTCTCAAATGCTTTTACCCTTACTAATTCTGCTCAGTGCTTGGCAAGATTTTAAGATGGAGCTGTCTTTTATCTTCAGCCAGGCTGAACAAATCCAAAACACTGCTTCACAAACTATAGGACTCAGGAAGACCACATAATCCAGCACCTCACATGGCAAAGGCATGGCGAACACCCTCCAGTTCATTCCTCTTAGGACTACAACTTTTTTTTTTTAACACCAGCCCTCAGCCACTGGGGGACTACAGGAGCTGTTACAGAAGCCTTGGAGCATTATTCTGAAGATAGCTACTGCTCCTGTCTCCCCTCCCCACAAAAAGTCAAAACCATTCAGCTTTAAGTTTCAGCCATAAGATTTCTGTACGCATTCTGCCTCATTTCCACATTTCTCTTCCTTTTATGAGTAGTTGGAGATTATGATCAACCCTGAGACTCTCCTGTGTAAGTTCATTAGATCATGCTGCCTGATGCAAATCTCTGCTGGTTTCCTGGCTCTTCAAGGCTTATACAGCCTTGCAATGTTCTTTGGGATGATCTCTGTATATCAGTGACCTGTTTTCTTATCTATTTACTCTCTTCTTCAATTCCCAAGTTGCTTGCAAGGTTCGTTTGCAATGACAAAGGTTTTCTTTCAGGTTATTGTGAAAAATACTGTAACTGCATTAATACATCCCTTGGGTACCTGCTAGGGATGAAATCTGAGAATGAATTTACATCCAGCATAGGCAAAAACATCCCTGGCTAAGGAAAATACAGGAAAAGTAGAAATTATGTCCTATAATATCAGTTATCCACAGCCGCACAAGTTCCTTGAATTCAAAATGCTAAACATGATGTTGTGAGAACATTTCCAAATGCCCAATGGTGATGTGTTTCTCTAGCTCCGTCTACTGCATGCATAGCTTATTGGGTAACTGAGAGAACAGTGTGGTGGTCAAGAGGAATCTTCTCTTGTTTAGAGTTTTCCACTCTCAAATGTTTGCAGACCTTTGAACCACAAAATATTGTAGGTTATTGACGAGATTATTGACGTGTGTGGTTCCTGCTCTCAGGGTCCCTCAGGCAGGGCACTTAGGTCATCATGGTCTGTATATTCCTGCTGACTACTTCAGTTTCTCTCTTAATCCCATGCATTTTCTGTTGTATAGTGACCTGATTTCAACTAGGAGGTTCCATGAGAAACCACGTGGCAATCACAGACATTGTAAACTCAAGCCAAAGAGTAATTTTCAAATGCTAGACCACAGAAACTCAATGTGTTGTAAGATTCCACTTGGTCCCATCATCATGGGTGGGAAGAATGAGGAGGATTATCCATAGACCTCAAAGTGTTTTACGAAGGGAGGCAAAGGCTGCTATTCCCATTTATTGGATAGGGCAATGGCAAGTTGAGACTTGCACAAAGTCACCCAATTAATCAGCCAGAAAACTGCCACTGAAACCTATATTCTGGTCTGAACAGGTTCTCAGACTGCCCTCATCACTGTGATATCTGAGTACCTTCCAGTAGTACATCAGTAGAATTTGGGCATGTCTACAATGGCTGGTGCAAACCGCTGTCTGTCAATCCAGCCCCCCGTGTAACCGTATTAACACCGTCCTGAGCTCAGATGTATGAACCCCACCACAAGCTGGGGTGAAAGCTCAACCCACCACCACTCTAACTCAGCTCTGTGTATTCCAGGGTGTACCTTGCTCATGAGGCATGGACAAAGAAGATGTGAGACTGTGTCTGAGAACAGATAGACCTTTCTTTATTCTAAATCCAATTTCATCATCTGTAGTTCCCCTCAGTATTCCTCATGCTTCAATTCTCACCAAGCCTTGGGGACAGGGTACAAATATATTGTTATGTGGTTACAGCCTTTGTGGAAAGATCTGGAGGATGACAGTTGAACAGAGATTTTTGGATATGCTACCATAAAGAAAGAAAATATCAAAAATACATTCAGTAACACAGGAAAAAGGAAAAAGAAGGAAAGCATCTCTTTAAACTCAAGATCTACTTGTCATGAACATGAGTACTAGAAAAATTGATAACTTAATAACCTGAAGGAAGAGTAGCTGTTATTACAGGCCATTGTACTGGCAAAGCTCCTATACATCACAACAATAAATCTCTCCAGACTTCTCTTCCCTTCCAAGGTGTGAGGAAACATCAGTGCATTTAGCCTCAACTCCCTGGCAGGCACCATCACTTCCTCATGAGAGGCAAGGAGCTGACACAGTGCTGGGAAGGCTGTCCTTTGTAGCAGCTACAAAAGCACTATATGACCCAGTAAGTCTGACATAAAGCAAAAGAAATGAACCCTGCTCCAAGGAAGCTAAAAATCCCAAGGTGCCCTGAGAGCGAGTACTGGACTACTCATGCTCCCAGGTGTAGAAATCCTTTGAGGGTTGCTAAATTCACATGAACCACTCCTAGCTCTGGAAGTCCCCATGCCTTGAATGGTTAGAGGCTGAGAAAGCACAGCGTGAATGCATCCAGCTTTGCTTACCCTGATTTTGTGTTCCTCACTGGGCACCTACTTGTGCTGTCTTCCGGCAAAGGGCCACGGGGCAAGGTGGGCTTTGATCCGGGGCAGCTCAGCTGCTCTGATGCTCCTGCCGGTTTCTGGATCTGAATCCCTGCTGGCAGGGATCCAGCAGCTTCACTAGATCATCACCGTTTGCCTGAGGAAACCAGGGCAGCGCGTAGGCGGCAGTGTTTCTTTGCAGCTTTGCATTTCTTGGACTTTTGTGCAAAGCCCTGAACGGTGGATGTATGCTTCATGCATATGCAGCGAGGGCACAGACGCCACTTGAAAAAAATGGACCTGGTTAACTTGGCTAAGATCATCCAGGAAGTTTGTGGCAAAGCTGAAAATAAAATCCAGACATTTTGCCTTTTGGGCTTCTGTCTTCACAACAACATTGTTCTTCCTCTGGGCATCTGGGCTTGTTGTCTTATCGGGATGCGCTGCTCAGCATGCCTTCTTAAAGGGAAAGAGTGCTGGGAAAGCCACACTTCAGTTCTTTAGAGAAAATGACACCACCTACATAGGAAAACCCCATAGCTTTTTGCAATCACTGCTGTGCGTGTATGTCTTTCCCTCCCTTTGTGATCTTTACCACTTCCTCACCATATGTAAAAGACCTGATCGTGATGAAAATAGTCATGGTTCCAGAAGTGCCAGTCAGACGATGTTGATTTACCTCCACAAAGGATGTGGTCTGATGCTTCTGGTCAGATTTACCTACAAGCAGCCAGTCACATCTCTCTCTCCTCCACCCAGAAAGCTAGGGGAAGTTGTGTGACAATAACCTTGCTTGAATTCACCTGGCCCACCCAGGGAATAGCTATTTCTGGACAGACACAGAAAACCCAGGCCTTGTCCCTTTAATCTAACATTTCATGCATGTTGTTAAGCCTAATGTTTAATTTGGAAAAAAACAACCTGAAAATAGCATTAAAGGAAGCAGAAGATTTGAACAGCGCTATATTTTTAAGATAGTTTTTCTGGAAAACACTATATTTAAAAACTGACCCTTTTACCATGAGGTTTCTGAAACTATAGAGCCATCCCAAGCTTCCTGTGAGATAAGGCTTGTAATTTGGAACTGAGTAATGGAGTATAAATACAATTGGCTTTGTATTAAGATGCAATGCGTTATCATCTGGCGGTGTCATATTGCCCCTATTCCAGAATGGTTTGGGGCTATTTGGAAACTAAAGTTAAAACCAACACAATGATGAAGGTTACTCATCTTCCGTGCCTGACAGGAGAATGGTGTCTCAGGGTAAAAATCTCCCTGGATTTTGGAGAAACACATACTTTTGAGCATGTATGGTCCCATCTTCCACAATTGCAAGACTATTGATTTAGGCTGTGGGGCTTCAAGTTGAAGTGTTTGGAAGGACAGCTGGTGAGTTGTGATGAACAGAGGTGGACACTGCAATCTCCTCTTAACTGTGATACAAATACAGGACTATTTTAACAAGCAGATCTCATTCCTTCATGTTCACTTCACATATTTCTGTTAAAGGTATGGCAAAAGCAGAGAGAGAAAAACGGGAGTTTCTGTGGTGGTTTTATGCCAAGCAGAAATATCTGTGGAGGAGTCTTTCAGGCCTCTCTGCACTCCTCGAGTAAAATCCAGATCTTGCCTGGCTTTTTTAATTTTCTTCCAATTTGTTGGCGTGAAATTTGGCAGCCAGGCAGATGTGTCTGCCTTGATCTTTGGTGTGGATCTCCTGTTGCATTCTACTGTGTTTTTCCAAGACTCAATAGGGCAAAGTGAAATTACTGTCCAGAAACATTAATCACAGCATCTCAGGTCTTTACAATCTCAAGAGTTTTCCTCCTGGAGCACTGGAAGGCTTTGTCCCATTTTCAGAAATGTGTGTAAAGCATTTATACATAAGGAAAGCACACACACTTGTAGCATCTGAGAAAAAACATATGGTAGTTTCACATCCCACTAACCAGTTTCCTGAATTGAATACATATAAGTGCAGGCTTTGTGACAAATAGCAGTTTCTGAATGCTGGGTTTCTGACTCTCATCCTTTAACCACAGTCCTTCCTTAACTTTGTGAGAGATACCATTTCCCCCTTAATTTGGCAACTTATTGCAGAGTCTTTCTGGATACTTTTTCTTGTATTGCCTTCTTTACAGGTGAAGCTTCTTTACAGGCCCCCTATACAATCTCTTCACCCATCATTCCCTTGCATACAGAGATACTGAGTTATCTCTGCTTAATCCCAAATGGCGAAAAGCAACCATGTCCAGGATCAGTAATTACACTTCTGAAGCCTTGTGATTTCATTGGGCCACTAATCTACAGAGTTTCTTGAAATGTTGCCATCTAAATCTTTTGTTTAATGAAGGACTCTGTTCTGCCAAAGGATCATTTTTCTTTAAATATACTTTTTTTGAAGCAGAACATCTAAAACTTTGGCTGTTTTTCCTGACAACAATATCATTTTTCCTGTCTTATCAACATTTTCTGTGCAAACATACCCACATATCAGCATGTTTTCCATTTTAGCAACCAAACTTAAGTCCAACATGCCTACTGCTGCCAAAGCAGCAAACCCTGAAGAATGGGTTTAAGCAGAATCGTGCAGATACGGAGAGATTATCCTGCATCTTTCTGTGCCCATGTCAACAATATTTCTCTTATACATCAGTTTAAACTCTTGCAAACTTCCAGAGGTGGAAATCCCAGTGCTGGTCCAAGTCATCAGTTCCAGCATCTCCCTCTCTTTATGGATAGAGATTTCCTAAATACTCATCTCCTTTGTTTTGCTGCAAATAAAGTCAAGTAAATCTTGTCCTTCCCCATGCAGAAAAATGGAACCAGTGACCGCCATATCCTTTTACCGTACCCATTTCAGCTACTATCTTCACATGTGAAGTCTCTCATCGCTGCCCTCAGTCTTTTCTAGACTAAACAAATCCAATTATAAAAAATTCCTTACAGGTCATGTTTTCTGAAACCTCTTATCAATCTTGTTCCTCTCCTCTGGACTTCCTGCTGTGTTTACATCTTTATTTGAAGCATGGAGTGCAGATCTGTGGTCTGGGCCTTTCCAGAACTGGTTAACAAACTGTTAACAGAGATTTAAATGAACTGTAACTAGCATGGACTTCTGTTGATAGTTTTCTCTCTTTGACAGTGAATTACACATGGTTAATCTTCAAAGATGTAATTCCAATAAAATGTTGAAAAATAGGAATTATTTCTGTCAGATAGATATAATTTCTGATACCAATAACTGTCCAAAGATCTGAAGCCAAGTGTGATACCAGTGAATAATAGATGAATACCTACTCATCACCTGTTTCAAGAAACAGGCTTGAGTACCCAGCCCTGAAACTAAACTCTCTCCTTTTTTCATAAGAGGATGGCATTGAAGCTGGATTATTCATAGCTCTGAAAACAGGATGGGCACATCAGTATGCCCCTAAAGCCAAGATGATGAGCTAATCAACTTCGTATTGTTAGAAGAGTCCCCACCTACACTTTCACACAAAGGGCTGATTAGCTCACAAGTATGCAAAACTCTGGGAGGATGCCATCTTTCATCGCTACTAGAAGATGTTTAATACATGTTAAGTTGCCAATAATTAAGTGTTTGTGCGTATGTGTGTACACACGCGAGTCACTTGCTTGGATCCCAGGAGCCGCACACGGTGTTGTTCTAATCTTCCGTGCCAGGGCAGAGCCCTGTACTGGGCATGGCTCTGCTGCTGTATCTCAGTTGCATCATGGGGCCATGCGCCACCAGGTAACAGGAAAACAGCAGCTACTGCAGCCCAAAGAAAGCAGATTTTAACATGCATGTCCTGTTTCCAACAGCAGTGGCTGTGACAGAAACAGTCACAGGCTGAGGGTGACTGCAAGGTGAGCAAGGGGTGAGTCTGGAGTGTGTGATACACTTCTACCACTCTTGCAATGTCTTGATACAAGAAAACATTCCACTGTCCAAGCCACTGATGGAAATACTGAGTTTGAGTGTCTGAGCACACTAAAACTTGCTCTTCCCTCGTGCTGGTGTGCTCCATATTGGAAAGTCAAATAAAGAGTAGGACTGTAAGTGCACGTAGCAGCGTTTTACTACTTAGGCTGGTTTCTGTGATTCCCATTTCATACCAGGAGTGATGATAGGAAGCACTTTTCTCAGTACATGCTGGTTTTACATTCCTTCCAATGTCACCTATATGAAAAGTGCTGCATGACCCAAAATGGAAACAAGCAGGGTGGGAGAAACTGAGAAGAAAAGTCCTTTGAGATAACATATTCTCCTTTTCCTCTTGTAGTGAAGCTGTGCTGTTCCAAGGAACATATGAGCTAAGGCACATGGAGCACATTGTGAAACACTGACAGTGTATTTGTTCCCCTCCAATGTCCATCAAGAGTTCTCAAAGTGAAACAAGCTAGAAAGATCTCCTTGTGTCACAGATTTATGTCACAAGGAAACAAAGGATAATTTGAAGAAAAATCCTTCCCTACTATGGGAAAGAAAAAAAGAGAAAGGCAGTAATACGTTTGCTGTCTTGCAACTGTGTATCTTATCTTACGCGTGTAGGAAGTAATGTTTTCTCGACATCCTTCTCTACACTCTTCTTCTGTGCTCCTTGCTGAAGATTTGCAGGATGTCAGGAATGCATCTTGCTTCCTGTTAGCTTAGCGTAACAGTTACCTGGAAAAGTCATGCATTGAAATGAGCTTTTGACAAGTATATAACAATAGGTGCTTCCCAATATGTTTTCTGACCATAGTGCGTAAACAGTAGATGACAGAGAAATGCATCACCAAAATGCATGCTTGCAAATAGAAGAGCTTTCTTTTATCTTGCTTATACAGGAAGACATCAGCCATTGTAGTATAGAGGATTTTTCCGCCTGGGCCACCTGTTTTCTAAGCAGTGGGGATGCTGAAGGTGTGCCACCTGCGTCTCCTCTTCCCAGGGATGTGTGCAATGAGGGCTGGTTCATGTTGGGCAAATCAGGCCCTTAAGGAACTGAGTGTAAATTCATGGCCTGCAGCTTGCAGGGAGAAATCATCCCAGAATAACTTTGGTCTGTTGCTGTCAAAGAGTAACTGGCTAAATCCCAATATATTACATCCTTGTAGAGCTTTGCTGGCTTCGGAGGAGCAGTTCTGGTCATGTCAGTTGGGTTCCATCGTAGCCCCTTTACCCCTTGAGAGCTCTCAGCCCAACCATAACTGCTCCTTCAGACAGATCATGACTATTCCGCCACTGGCTGCTGTTTGTAGCACGGCACATCAAGTGAAGTCTGTAGAGGCAGGCAGCTCCCTTTTCTCCCTCTGACCAGTGCTTGTACTTAATGCAGAGCGTTTTTACTTTATACAAATCTTTGCACCAGATGACTTTGTTCTAATCGCTGCGCTACCTCGGTTATCACCCGCACAAACATTCCCTTCAGATCAACATACCAGCTGGCCCAGAAATCACACAATTGATGTTTTGGTTTCCACTGCCTTATCTAAATCCAGTTACTGCTCAAAATGAGACTAAGTCAACAGACTTAATTGAATGAAAAGGCTGTGAGACAACCTAGAGATTTGTGGCTGTGTACGTCCGTGCATGAGTTAAGCGCTAAGCAAACACTTTGCAACAAACAGAGCAGGGCTGAGCAGGATCAGGTTTTTGTGGCCTGGAAGCTCCCGACACACTGGGGTTGCATGAGGCATCGTTGGGGTGGCAGGAGGATTTAAGCAGCATCACAAACAGTGTACTGCCTCAGAGAGAAGCTGGGGATGGACAACAGAATAGGCCATGAACAAAGACTTCTGCTTGCTGCCTAGATCAGGAGATAACAGAGACCCTGTAGCAGCAGCCAAAAATAATTGCTCCCCTCTAATTTTTGCTGTCTAGGTACGTGAAATAGCCCTGCTGGCACCCAATATCTAGGAGCGGTGAGTTGCTTGATGTTCTTAGCTCATTTGTGAGGAGGCAGCTGCTAACTCTTGCAGACATTACAGGTTTTCCCAACTGTACATTCCTCCTGGCTCTGCAGTTCAAGAGAGAAAGGTGCAAATGAAATATGCAAGACTGCCCACTCTGGGTCAGACCACAGTGCCACCTTGCCTCTCTTGTCTTCAGTGGAGGCCACGAGCAGACTCTTAGGAAAGACCATTAAAACCTGTGTAGGGTCGTAGCCAGGATCTAGTCCTTACTGTGACAGTGCTGCACAAAGCTTCTCCAGAGCTGCAAAAGTAAGAGGACAGAGCCTTACTCTGCAGTTGGAACTTGTCCTGGCAAAATCCATGCCTCTCCATTTTCTACCACCTGCTCAGTTCTGAGGCTCCATGTTGGTACATGGTGCAGCTGCTCTTTAGGTAGGCTGCAGTAGAAATGCTCAGGTTCACGCCAATGGTTCGTCTTAGCCATTGCACGAAGGGATGCTGAAGCTGAAAAACTCCTAAAATAGTCACTAAATATCTTCTATATGAGATAATTCACATGCTTTCCTGCCTGGAAGAACTCTGTCAGGTGATGCAGAACCTGAATCAGGTTCTTCAATTGGCAGGGACAGCCTTACAGACATCTAAAAGTGCTTTTGCCATGAATAGTGTAAAGACAGAACCTTGCCATTCTACCTGGGGATCTGAACATGATTTTGGCTGGAAAAACTCATCCCATGCTACAGAGACACACCACGCCCTACACAGGCCACCCACTTGCCACCACATGCTAGCTCAGGGCCAGGACATCTGTCTGTAAAAATGTAACTGTGGTGATGTGCCCTAAACAAAGAAGAACAGTACAGTCAGCTAGATCCTTCCTCCCTAAGGGAGGCCACAGACACTGCTGTTACATTTGCAACCCGTTTGACAGTTCTTGCCCTTTGGCATGACATACAAGCAGGCAGGACAACTTTTCTAGCAGAACCAGGAAAGATGGGAAAGATGATTAGCTTTGTGATCAGATGCTGTGTGGTCAGAGTGCTACGCTGCTGAATGCCCAGGTTTGAAGATATAACAATAACACATAACAATATATTTCATTCTTTTAACAAGTGCTGAATACACACAGGCTCCTTTCCCAGCTTCTGTCTCCATCATGGAAGCTGAGGAAGAGCTGTGTAATTATTTTCAGATGCCATTCACTTTATTGATTATCTGAGCAGGATGCACAAATAGTGGTGTTTAATGCCAGGAGCAGAGATCAAATTAAACTTGCTTTTGGGAAAAGCTGAAATAAAACCACCATATGAATGGGTCATTGAAAACAGGCTGGAATATATTCCCTATAGTCATTCTGAAAGTTCAAGGGCAGGGGAAAAGGAAAAAAAAAAAGCAGCTATCTCTGTGTTCACTAAACTTCTAGTACCTGAAAGTGCTTCAAAAAACACAAATGTTCTTTTTTCATACAATCATGGAAAAATACACTAAGCTTTTGACTCAATGGTTTTGTTTTTCCAGTGGGTCCCTTCCAGGTTCCACACGCCATCTCATAGTCATGTCTGCTGGGTAAGCTTCGAGCTAACAAACTTTAGAAGAGCTCTCTGTGATTTTGCCACATCGAGTTTCAAGTATCAGCTTGCTGGAAGTGCAGTGGAGAGGGAGGAGGAAGGGAAGTGGTATGAGTTTTGCCAACACACCTGCACAAGCTTTGGGCTCTCCTGGACACTCTGTGTGCTAATGATGTATAACCTGTAGAGCCTGGCAACACTCTCGCTGAAGACTAAAACAGACAGCCTGTGCATGCCTCTGATTTCTAATTTCTTAAAACAAGTAATAAACTGTCCCCTTCCCCCAGCCCTGTGCTGTAGGTAAATGCTTAAGATGGAAACTGAGCTGGGCAGAGCTTCTACCATGGTAAGAAGCAAATGACAATTTAATTATGGTTTTTAAGTTGATGTAATTCCTCTTCTAAAGCAAAACGGAGGAAAACAGCTAAAAGAAAGACAGAGTTCGTGTCAGCTCCAAAGTTCTGCTAATTTTTCTTTTGACTATTAGAGATGCAGCTGGATCCTATTTCTAATCCACTTTCAGATTTGCTTGAATTAAAATCCCAGATCACTGCTGTGTTTTTAAGTTGAAGCATGCATAGTAGCCAAGTTTTATATTGCAATTTCTGGAGTTATGGAATGATGAGCTTCAATAGAGGAAAGTGTGTTGTATGCCTGAGTCCTTGGGAAAAAAATAAAAAAGATTGGCATCAGTGTTATTTGGAATTAGAGCTCATTTGCAGAATAAATAGCCTGGAAGTTAATATGCTAGACTACATTTTACATTTTGTTCCACCCACTGGAACTAGTGGGTGTGGAAGAGCAAAGGCTGCCATGGGGTGAGATAGGAATGGGAAGTGCTATTTAATGATAAAGCCTGAATATTTTGAATTTTCATCTGAAATTTAAAGGTTGTCCCATTAATTTGAGGCTTGCTTTAATAAGACATTAACTTTCTGACTAAAATAACAAAGACTACTCTTGCTCTGAAATACCTGTGCTTTCTCTATTGCTACCTGAATCCCACTCTATAAGCCAACATTTCTCCACCAGTATCCTGTTTATGTCTAAATCCAATAGCATAGACTTGTTAGACTTTCCCACTTGGAAAACACCATAACTCATAGGAAGTTTGAATCCCTCTATTCTCTGGGCTTTCATATCTGCCATGACAATTCCCAGTCACCGCCAAGTGAAGCCAGCCAGTATTTACGGACAACGAACAGACTAATCATTTCCAGTAGCGAGACACAATTATGATATAATTACAGCAGTTTACATTGACATCCAAGTGGACAAACACGAGCCAAAAATTGGAATAACGGCTACACCCATTTACCACCCTAATGTAAACAAGACAGCATGGTTAAAAAGAGAACTACAAGACAGGGCTCAGGCGTTCTCCTTCAGCTGTGTTATGGTACAATCGTCAAATTGCCACACAACCTTCCCATCAGCTAATTTATCCAGCAGTATACTGACCCTTATCTCATAGAAAAAGTTCAGTGGCTTCTTTCAGTATCAGCTTCTTTTTAAAGAGTGCTAGAAGTGCATTATTGCCAGTAAAGGCAAGAGACTATATTTTGCAGACTGGGTATTGTAGGGTCATGACTTAAAACTGTTAAGAACCTAAAATCCAGCTCAACCCAAGCTATGATTGGCACCGTTATAATGCGTACTTGTTACTGCCAGCAAGGATAAGGGAATATATGCAACGGGGAATGAAGTCTGTATGAATACAGCTGGAGATGAGGTGAATGAAACTAATAGTTTTTTGCAAAAGGAGTGGCTCCTTTGCTGATGGATGACTGAAAATCCAGTTGTGGATTAGGAGGAGCTTGATGTGATGCGAAGGGAAACTGGGCCAGGTCTTCAGTTGAAATAAATCGATATAATGGTCCTGATGCTGAGCAAAATCTGTGAGTTTGAACTAGCTTTGTAGACTATGAACACCTTTCAGAGTAGACTTGCTTACAGGAGAAAACAAAGTTTTTTTCTTTCAGTGATACTAGAGTCAATCCCACTGCACTGTGAGGATTTCCCTCATTGACAGACAGAGAGAACAAAGTTATCCATGTTCGGGCTGGTCTTGAGAAAAGCCTTGAAATTATTCTTATAACTTACTTCCTTACCTCTCTCCAAGTTGGCCTAAATTAGGCTAAATTACACTATTCCCAAAATTATATTTCCAATAAATTTATGACCATGAATGAAATAGCATCTGCTGTTCATTGAAGCATCTTGATGTGCGAAGGTCAATCTATTTCTTCTGATAGGATCACTAGGAGAAAACTAGAGTTGCTCAGCTTCAAGTTTTTGCTCCTGAACACAAGACCAGCTTGGCCTGAGCGTGGCCTGCATATCTGGATATCACAAACATCCTCAAATGGGCTGGCTAACAGGAAGATCTTGTGGAGGCTGGGGCAATGGAGGATTGGCTTGTGAACACTTGCACCTGTGGGGTGAGGACAAATAAAGGCCCATGCTCCAAAGCATGGTGAGCTCCCAGCCTCCTAAACTCTATGAAATCCCATTTACTTTTTACTCGTGCTAAATGTAAAAACAGAAACAAAGACACACACCTAAATAAACAGAAAAGCACAGGCAGGAGAAGGGGAGGGAGGCCCTAGAACAGGTCGTATGCCAGCTAATACAGAGAGATGTTTTCTATTCGCAGCCCTTCGTGTGAGACCTTGCCATATCATGTGGACGAGAATGTGAGTGGGAGACTTGTTGGACAACGCTGATTTTGCAGATGTCTCACGATTGCAGAAACACCTGCTTTACATTATTTTTCTTGCTGGTGCACAACAAAATTCCTCTCTGGTTGAAAGTTCTCAGCAAGCCTCATTTCTCCCTTCTCTAAGGACGACTCAAGTCACTGGTTTCTAAACCCTGGGCCACAAAGAGATCACACCAGAACCTCCTTGAGTAGGAAAGGGAATACAGAGGGCAGAACAGCACTTCTGCACAGAACCATACCAAGATGTTGGCTAGAGGACCAAAACCGCATAAGACTACTTACCATCGGTTGGGGGAAGGGGGGCAGTAGGGTTAACCAGGCCAAATGGATGGATCTGTAAGACCCATCTGTTTTCACCATGAAAACCTCACAGCCCACACCTATGCAACACACACTATTCCAGTCACCACAAGTTATTACTCTTGGTCTCCATTGCTTCCTGTGAAGCTGTAATGGGTCTGAAACAGTGTCCAATGAAACCAAAGGGAGCCTTTCCATTAACTCAATGGGTTCTGGATCAGGCCCAACATCTGTTTGGCCTCTTTCTGTACACAGAGCAGCCAATTTATTCTTTATCCATTCTTGGGCCTCTCTCTTCAATAGCATCCATATTTTTCCTACTTATGGTTGTCATTAGCCACACTAAGCACCACCCCCAGAAAGAGACAATCCCCACCCCTTTGGCAGCCAAGCCCCTGATGTGGCATGGCTATGAGTGCTGCCCCAACCTCTTACAATTCCAGTGAGGTAACAGTCTCTCCTTCCCCCTTGTTCTTGTTTCTAAGACATCCATTCAAGCTGCCAAGTTCTTCCTACTCTTTTCTTAAATATCGCTGGTTGTGCCGTCTGTTGTACTGTAAACCTGATCAAGAATCAATGTGAAAACCAAATAGAAAGTTCAATGAGCCTGTAATACACCTGAAGAGCACTGTCAGAGCAGGAATAGGCTCTCTGAAAAGACATTTCCCACCTTGGTTGATGACAATCCAGTCAATGATTTCCTTGGTCATCATAAGTACGAGGGAGAATAGCCAACAGGTAGCTTCAAAGTCAGAGCTACAGTAAGAGACATGGCAATAGTTCCCCAAACTGTTTGTATAAAACCATGCCCATATATATAGGTATATATATGGGATATATGGGAATATATATATTGTGCCAGTTCACAGCCATTTAGTTTCCAACCAGATTCACTAAATCTGTGATTCATATTGCAGAGACTGTGATGGGACCAGGCATAGGCCTTCTCTAGGTTCCACGCTGACAGAAATAGCACTGGCCCATGAGACACCACCCACCCACACAGCGATACAAAGTATTAATTTCTTTGTCACTTCACTGAGCCCTTGGATTCCATGGTACTTTATTTACTTGTCACACATGGATACCCATGCCATGAAATGTATGCCATTGCTAAGCAGAACAATAGACTTCATTGGGAAACTGAGCAGTTTCTTACAGCAGAAAAACAGTTCTTCAGTGTTAAGTCTATAGATTCTTCCTGACCTAGAGCTGCAGATTAATTCTGGACACTGCCTTTGTGTAAGTGAGAATCCCATGCAAAAATACTCCTTCAACATACCCCAAAATCACTTAGGTTTGAAAATGCGAGCATGATGCCTGAGGCCAGATGTTCGGACTGGCAGGCTCCTGGCACTCTGCATAGACACATCTGCATGTCAGGCAGTTAGCCATCCCTGCATGCTTCCCTGATAAAATCTAGATTGCCTAAAGCTGGTATTTTCACTCCAGTTTCCTTATCAAGGTATTTACCACCTCCTGTCTGTGCCTTGCAAACTGAGGGTGTTAAAGGCTCCCTTACTCTCTCTGTGGTACAGTGAGGACAAGCATGTAGGGGCTGCTGTACAGGATGGGATTTCTAAACCCACTGGAACACACAGTGGGTGGCTGCTGGCCTGGGCTTGATAGAATCTCACCCTGTTTGTACCTGGGATGTTGCTCTTTTGATCCTCATGGTGGCTTTCTGCAGCTGGCGGGCTGCTTCCTGTGTTTCAGGGTATTTGTTGTGGTGTTTTCTGGTAGATCCTGATTGCATTTTAAAAGCTGTTATCTCCTGTGAAGAGTTCTACCCTGGTGAGGCTGTTCTACAGCTGTATGAAAAGAAGGGTAGTTTGGGATGAAGTTATTTCAGGAATGGCAGAAATGTATGTGGAACCTCGATATATAATATCTTATATAACAACTTCTTTTTCTCTCTCCAAAATAGAAAATCATCTCTCAGTCTCTCATTAAGAGGTAGATCTGTAATCACAAATGAAAGCTACCCTCGGGAACTTTGAGTAGTCCCTTTGCAAGAGCACTCCACATCTCTTTCCCACTCACTCCTGGTATCAATAACCTATTTTAGCCAATGGCTCTTACACCCTCCTCTTCCCGTGAGAGGGAACATTCCTCTGCAACCTCCAGAGCCATCCTTGATGGCTCTGCTGTTCCCCTCCAAGCTTGATAAAAGGGGAAAAATAGAGGGACAGGTTCTGAAACGCAGTATCTTAAAAATTATTAGTTTACTTCAGGAACAATATTATTATATTACCCATTGGGGAAACTTAAGCAAGAGATCTGTCTAAGTTTGATTTCACAAACATGACAAATATTTCATCAGTTTAAGAATAACATTCATGAAGATTGATCAACTGGGTCCTCATCACATTGAGGGAGGACGTAGTTTAGCTTAGGATGTCGATGCTATAAACGACACTGCCGTGAACCACTCCTGTTAGCATTACACTATAGCAATTTAGCTTGGTATCAATTACACTTAAAAGGAAGCTTTTTGGCTAAATTCGAATGGAATAAAATGAAATGCAATTTGATTTGCTACCAAGTTCTTTTAAGTCAAACAAATACCAAACCAGAATTTTTCAGACTTCATATAAAAAGATTTTCTGCTGATGTTTCTGCTCCATTTTTTATTGGCTGTTCAGGATGTTCTGACCAGATTTTTTTCTATCATATGGGGTAAATTTTTAAATTACTTGAGATTTCTGTCTTGATAGGGGCTGACTGAAGAGTGATCTCCTCATCTGCCTTTCCTATAGCAACTACAAAGCTCTTAACAGCTTGAACAAACTTGTTTAAATCCCACTGCTGCACCCCCCGTATATGTAGTGCTCTTGGGATTCTGGACAACACTTAATGGGACCCAGGAAAAAGACTTTTATTTTAGAGCATATAAACCCTCTTTGGTCTCTCTCCTGAAAGATATCAGACTTGGATCTGAGACTACTGTTGTACTTGACAATGTCCATCGTGCTGAGAGGACTCTGAAATCCAACAACTGGGCAACACAAGCCTTACCCACTGGCAGTGCTGGCAGTGGTGAAGGAGAACCAGGCAGGATTCATGGGACTGTTTTTCCCCCTCACTTTGTTTCTTGGATGAGCCAGCACTGAAATCAGAGAGATGACTGCATATCTGAGGTGGCGTTAATTAGGTGCCAATTGCAATGAAGACATGATGACATGGTCTTCAATGGGAGCTGGCTGCCTGGGATTGTATCCTGCATCCAAGTTATAAGCTACTTTGCATCCTCCCTCCTGTTGGTATTAAGACTAGCTAGGTTAAAACCTGCTTGAGACATGCCTGGTCCTTCTGTGGTTTTTCCTCAGAGTTCTTAGGAGATGCAATTTTTTGGAGGTGTCGTGCACCTGGCTCAATATCTGCCTGGGTGCTGAGTGCTGAGAGCATGGGGACAAACAGCCTCAAGAGGTCTTGAGCAAGAAGCACAGGAAAATATATGCTTTACAAAATGCTGATCCACAGTTTCATCCTGTCCTGCAACCTCCAAAGACAGCACAGAAGAATAAAACATAGGGAAACCATGTAGTATGAGAGAGTAACTCAAAAATTATTCCTGTAGTGAAGAAACCACATAATGTATTCAAGATGTCAGAGGTTAGCCATGGTGCATGTGAATCATGCTGCAAATACCTCACCTTTAACTTTACCGTCATAATTAGATTACAAAGTTTTTATTACGGTTTTAAATCCTGCCTTTATAGGTTGCTGCCCAGCTGCGCACTTAAATCTGGTTTTATCACAGTTTCTGAGCTCATCACATTTAATTCTGCCCTTACAACGCTGGATTAACTTTAAGGTTCGCTGAAGTCAGAAGTCGCTCACCCTTGTCCTACTAATGGATTCACACCATCTCTGCATGGCCCTGAAGAGTCATGTGTACAGTAAACTATATTTTATTGGCATGGTGGAGGGAAAGGAGCATTGGGATCGTTTGTTTATTTACTTCACCACTGTGCTTAGCTATCAGGATATTTGCACAGATTACTGCAGTGAGGAGATGTTGTTTACCTCCATGTAACAGCCCATTGCAATGAAATCTTCTCAGCAGCACTTGTCTGAGAGCTAAAAAGGAGAATATTTAGGTCTGCCTGTGAGAAGTGGATGGCTGACTAGTGACGTATATAGACCTGTATCTCCTGAAGAAGTCACAAAATGCCTCCATTCAGAAATCCAGAAATCACATCCTGCCATCACACTCACTCCTGCCAGAAACCCCAGATCTAGTATTTTATGGATCCTGTCTCTGATGCTTGAGGTAGTCCCAGAAGAAAAAAAAGCGTATTGTTTTTCTCCTAAGGTTATCTTCTTCCTTGTTTCCTATCATCAAGAAAGCAAGGCAAGGCGCAAGTGAAACTCTTCATCTAAGCAGCATTCACCCCCAAGTTTTACCTCCATCTGTGTTTCTTCTTTGACCAGCAAAGATTAGATGGGTTACTGTTAGATACCACCCAAACAAGACGATTCGTGATATAAATGAGGAAATTAAACAGGAAGTAATATTTTTTCTATTTAAAAAAGTGGAGAAATGAGGTACTGAACATGAATTCACAGGTATTGTCTAAAACTGATCTTCAAAATAAAACTAGCTCCAGTAGAAAGGTTTTTTTTCTCTTTCTTACAAGGGAATACTTTGAACAGAATTAGAACAAACCTATGCCAAAGATGGACAGCAGAGTCATAAATGAAAAATGGAAGGCAAAATTAATCACTGAGTAATGCCATGACAATTTTTGATCCTTGCCATTCAATGACTAGACACAACATTTTTGGGACCGAGGTTAATAATCTTCATCAATGTACAACATTCTCCCAAGGAATGTGTGGTGATTAGGGCAAAGAATTTCACATGGTCACAAAATATCTATCTTGAAGTCCTGGGCTTATAAAATACTCTATTTCCTCCATTAATTGTGTCCACGTGGAGCTGTAACTAAGTAGCTGAAACAAATAAAACCAAAGTAATATTGTTTCCTTTTAAAATATTTCACTTAATTTGTGGAAAAGGTTTGGGATCATTAAAAATAGATCATCTCCCATGGGGGTTTTTTTCCTTTTCTTCTCCAAGCCTCTCAACCAATCGTTAGTAACGTGCATAGCAGCACACTCCTCCTCGGCACAGTCCTGGCTGGAGCCGCTCTCTCATTTGACTCAGCAGCTGCTGTCGTGCTCGGCAGCATGGGCAGCCAGCACTTGTTTGGCTAAGAAAAGTGAGGCTTCAGTGTCTTCTGAGGTGTCATTGCTCTGAGATGACTCGCCAGTGTCACTGACTAAATTTCCTTCTTCCATGTCCCAGCTCATCAGGAAAATCCACTTCTTCCTCCCAAGGAAAGATCAGGCTATCATGGTCTACGGGGTTTTTGTGGAAGTGACAGTAAGTTCACTTTGACCAAAGGTGCATACAATGCCTAGGCCTCAGGTGGAGTCTACGTAGTTGTAGCTATTGTGCAGCACACTTGGCTTCTTCTGATGGCTCTTAGTCTCTTCCCGAATCTCCCAAAGTTATAAATCTGTTCAAGATTCATAAATCTTTGTGTTATCACCATACTGAGATGATTCCTTTCCCCAAGCTAATCTCAATCACAAAGCAGGGGGCAAAGCACACAAGACAGAGGTAAAGAGCAACCTCTATCAATGGTGTTAGGCTGCAATAACAACATCCAGAAGAGATCAAATGAATCCATAGGAAGCTTTCCTGTTTAACAAGGTTTTTTCGCCTTCATCAGGATATCTTACTAAGTCCACTCCTACATAAAAAAGGCATCCACAATCATAAGTCTTTCTAATAAAAAATGAGAGCAGATTCAGTGATTCCTTATAGTCCCTTGTGAACTCTTCCATTGCTTGTGTGCTCTGCCTGGAAAGTGCTTGCGCTGCACTGTGACTGGAGCAATATCGAGACTCCAGTGTGGATGTGGTCTTCCCTGCACTAGTGTGTTTCACAAGGCAATAATGCCCTGTTGGCACCCAATATCCTTCCCCTCTTCCCCACTACTGCTGTGGTCCCAAATACTCATCAGGTATCTGGGATAGATGTCATAGTATTCATGCTTCAGCCCTGTTTTATGAAGACATTTCTGTAAAATCAGATCCTATGATCCCTCTCCAAGTTTCTCCTCCTGTCTTGTGGGCTCAGTCAAATTGTAGAAGAATTTATGCCAACGTTCTCAGGGAGCAACAAAACTATTCAAGAGGACATCCCAGTTAAAAGATGCGGAGAAGTTCAGAGGCAACCCCAGTGACTTCAGTTCTTCTCACCAGTTTTGTTCTCCTTCTAGGGGGAAAGCCACATCTGGAAAATCACTGATGTCCTGCAGTTCACTATGGACACCACTGGGAACTGGCGTATGGTCTTGTAAACTGTGATTAGATCTACAAAGTAAACTCTCATTATGACCTCTCTCAAGGTCTTTAAAAACACATTTCCCTAACTGCCATGACTATATTTATATTCTTTCCTTTTGGTAGTAACAACATCATCCACATTTTCCTTTCTCACCCCTCTGTTTTTCTGATTATAAACTTCTTAGGCACAATAGAAAAATCATTCCCTAATTCTCTATTCTCACCACACTTTCCAAATCTGGGCATGAACAATTTCCTCCCACCAGAAAAACAATATAAATATAAACAGTTTCTCTGCTATGGATAAACTGAATCTGAAGTGTGGGGCTTTTCTGGACCATAGAAAAAGGTACGGGTAAGTCTTTCATTGGCATCATCATCAGTACTATTAAATATTGGTATTATTGTTTATATTAGAGCTCCCATTAAACATGATAACCAAGATCAAGGCCTGATGACTGCTCAGATGCTGTACAGACACAGCGCGAAGACAATCCCTGCCCTCAACAACCTGAAATGTGTCTGACCAATGCAGACACAAAACATTCTTCCTTCTGCAGCCCCTGCCCTATGGTCAACATGATTGTACCAAATGCGTCTTCTTAATGAAAGGAGCAAAGCCCAGAACTGCCATTGCTCAGCCCCAGGAAAATCATTCCTAGCAACTGATTGGGACGGCAGTGAGGTTTTGCCCAAAATCTTGTCCCCACTTTAAGAGGCATGAGAGAACTTGAGTGGGATGAACATTTCTGATCCAACTGCATTTATTCCATAGTATAATGTTCTGCTCCAGGCAGGCACTAGTCCCGAGTGACTTCAAAACTGCTAATTCAGGATCATCTCTCAGCCCGTAATAGTCGAGAACTGTGAGGACCAATTTAGGTACTGCAGCACATAGGAAAAAGGCATCTGATGACAGTAGGATCATCCGGAATGTCTAAGTCATTCTGTCATCCTCTGAGGGACATCATGCAAACCCTACATGACTGACAGTGGGCTATGTATTGCTTGTAATGGCTTTGTAATGAATTACGTGATGGTATCCAATATTTCACAGAATCATAGAATAGTTTGGGTTAGAATGGACCTTAAAAGATCATTCAGTTCCAATCTTTCTGCCATGGGCAGGGACACTTCCCACTGGATCAGGTTGCTCAAAGCCCCATCCCACCTGGCCATGAACACCTTCAGGGACGGGTCATCCACGACTTCTTTGGGCAACCTGTGCCAGTGCCTCACCATCCTGACAGTAAAAAATATCTTCCTAATATCTAATCTAAAACTTCCCTCTTTCAGCTTAAAACCATAACCTCTCATCCTGTCCCTGCACTCCCTGATAGAAAGCCCATTCCCAGCTTTCCTGTAGGCCCCCTTTAACTAATGGATCACTTAGCTTTGATAAGGTTTTATCTAGATAAAAGCTGAATTGATTGACATCTCATATTTCTTGGGCTTAATGAGCTCATCACAGCACCTTAATTACTTTAATTAGCAGAACATAATATTACAGGTATGTAATGTAGACCTGGAATATACAGTTATACAATATACTATATACAGTACACATAATAAAACGCAAGAGGTAACACAGCAGTTTTTCATGAGAATTATTACTAGGATTATCAGTAGTGAATATTCAGTGACATGAATCGAGATTTCCTTTAAGTAATGTCTTCAGGATTCAGCCCTCCTTGTATAAGCTTCTAAGAACAGCATACACAGGAGGAAAATGTGAAGACTGTGAAATATGGAATTATTTGTAGGCTAGGGTGAGACTTGGCTTCAGTTAGCTCAGGGTCTAAGATCGTCCGAGATGTTTAGGCACCTAAATCCCATTTCAAATTCCCATATTCACTTCAGAAATACAGTTTTTCCTCTAGCTTTTTCCAAGGCTGGCTCAATTCTCACAAGCATTTTCTCAATGTATTTATGGTCTGTGTTTTGGAAATTATTATTAACAGTCACACAGTGTTTTCCCAATGTAATTGTTTAGATCTCTCTGGTGACACAATTAGCATCTAGGAGAAACGCTGTTGTATGCAATTGTGTCTTTAATTATCTTTCCATTGTGAGAAGAGATGGTATGTGCTAAGGCAGTCATTATACCCGACAAGGACAATGTACTTACAATGGGTGTTTATATAGGCTAATTCCTTATAAAAATATCTTGACAGAAAGTGCTCCACCTGCCTTCGTGTTCCCTATCACAATGGCTAATTAATATTATTGTGCTGAAAATGATCCTATCAATTAAAACCTCTTCTGTCATAACCACTGTTCCCTGCCTAGCTATGCCTAATTTAATTCACTGCTGATTCACATGCTGGGAAGGATGTTCATCAGCCAGACTTTGTCTTGCTGATCTGATTTCTGTTGCTCCGCTTGGTTTTACACAGAGCTCTCCATTCAGCTAAGCAAGTGCCTCCCCTGAAGCTCACTACCCAGTCGGTTTGCCTCTCCACTTAGCAGTTCTCACACTTAACTGCTGCTAATGCAGCGTTTAAAGTTATGTTCAGGTTTGTGGTAAAGTTCTAATTGGTTATTAGCGCTGACGGTAAACATATATTTGAAGACAAGTGCCATCTGATTCACTTTTCCAGACACCCTGGTTAAAACATGGTTGTGACTGCATCGTGTGATTTTGGACAAAATTATCCTGCAGGACACTGTACACAACAGTTGCAGCTGTTCTGAATTTTCTGTATATTAGTCAAGCAAAAATAATGTTTATATTGCTTGCACAAGTAAGACTTGATCCTTCAAACCGAAACAGAGTGGAGCTGCCTTGCAGATCTAGCCACTGGGAATCGCGAGGGGGACTGGGAAGGAGAGCAGCAAAAGCCCAGCCATCAGTCCCAGAGGAGTTAGGTTCAAAGAGTGACTTTCCTCTGTGCAAGATGCTTTGGACTTGATTTTGGGCCTGCATCCAGTTGTGTAAGGATACAAGCAGAAGTCTAGTGGGACTGTCAAAAGGACATTACTCACCCCTCGGGAGGCTGCCTCTTCTGCCAAAGAGCTCCTACATTGCTCAGCTGAAATTGCAAAACCTCAGTGTTCTTCTGTTTCTCATCTGTTACAAGTGAGATAATTACGGAAGTACTAAGAGGATAAAAGTAGTGAAGTCTGGGAGGTGCTCAAAAAAAGAACATGTAAAATAGATGGGGCATGACTAATTACTCTTGTCTCAAGTCATTCCTGGCCTCTGTAGTGACACAGATAGGGCTTCTGGCCAACTGAAAAATCAGCCCTGATGTCTCAGTGGCCCAGGTAGCTGGACAAGGATTCTAAGAATACAGGGTTGTCCTTTCCAGGATCACTTCACATCAGCTGCTGAGAGATACACTGGACCCTGAAACTTTCTTGGGCCTTTTCAGCGATCAAGAAGTCATCAAGGAGGACTACTTTTTAAATGAGATTTCTGATGTCTCTCTATGCAACTACAAACATCAGTAGATTGTACAGAGGGAAAAAGCCACCCCAATCTCTTTTCCAATTCTCCAGGAAAGACTAGTTTAAAATATGGGCAAACATTCCAGCTGGAAGCTGCTGTTCACTAATCCCAGCTTGCTGGGCTCTTCTTGGAGATAAAGCTGTTTGCCACATGTTGCTCAGTGGCCCTACAGTGATCGTGTCAGACTAGAGCAGCACAGTGGGGGAACTCATCCTGCCAGCCCAGCAAGCAGAGGCTATGCAAAGGAAACGAGATCTTAAGAGAAAGGATGTCACGTGATGAGCCACTACCTCTTTTTCCTTGGGACTGCCGCTCTGGTGCTGTTACAGATTAAGTTCCTGGTGAACGTAATGAAACCTTGTGGAGGGATGGTAGAGTAAGAAACCAATGCACATGTGCCTTCTGGCAAATAAGGCATTCAGACCGCTCTTTCTGGAATTAACCACTAACAACAAAAGTAAACAGAAAAAGGGAAATAAACAAAGCTTCAAAAGTGAATGCATCTTCCAGTGTACAAAATGAATCAATGTATCAAACAGGCTAAAGGGAGAGATGTGTTAAAAGCAAGACTTATTTCCCTCCATGCAATCATTGGATTGTTATAAAGAGAGGGAGATGAAATATTTCTTCTCAGGGAAATGTAATGGTGCCACTGCAAAACAAAGCACATGGTCAGCACATTGTGCCTGTGCATCTTTAGCATTAACAATGATTGAGGTATTGTAGAAAACGCTCTATTTAAACCCGTTCCCAAATCACTCTGGGACCCCCTGCCCTTGAGGAGCACCTTCTGCCCTGGAGATCTCCTTCCTGTAGTTGCAGAAGGGCTGGAAGGTGGCTAGGATTGACCGCAGGGCCTGTACATAACAGGCAAATACCCTTTATGTGAATATTTGTTCTTGTCAGGGACTCCCATGGGAGCTGAAGGTATGCAACACTTCACTGGATCAGCACTTACTATTACCCACTAGTAATAAAAATAATAATCAAAGGCAGAGGAAGAAATAATACTGCAACTTCCTTCCAACCTTGAGGTCTTTGTGTGTTGGGAGAGCAGGGGTTCCACAGGGCGCTCGGTTCTGCTTTTTTTGAAGCAGCAGTAAATAGAAATGGCTGGTAAAACTCCAGAAGAACTATTTATGTTTGTGGTTATATATGTTAAATACAAGGGATACACATATATTTCTTTAAAATATGTTGTTCTGCCAAAAGGGAATCACTTCACAAAAACGAATCCCATTTTGACTGCACTTTGCTTTGAAAGGAAAATAACCAGAGGAAAAAGAAAAATGCCAAGAGCACTGCAATTGTGTCATTTCAAAATTCAAAGCATGAAGCATTTGGCATTTTCACCTTCAAGTTTTCATGTAGATCCTTAAGCTGGACTGTGAAAAGTAGGAACGGAGGCAACAAACTCAGCCTCACTTTTTGGAAGGAAAGGTGGAAGGGAAGTTTTTCTTGTGGGGTGATTCTTAAACTATTAAGTCAAATGTCAAAATTCTTCTTGGTCAGGGAATTCCATTTGGAGTATTGCTTATATGTCTCTCTATTTCTGCCCTCAACTCAGAAGTCATGCATCACCTGTCCTGGTGTACTAATCCTCACGGAGTCCATGGCCCACAGTTGTGGAAACTGAGGGAAGAAACAAGGCAGTAATTTTTAGAAGTTACTGGAGAGCATCACTAACAGCAGTAGGTGATGAGCTGCTTATTGTTAGCCTGTGATCTGCAGCTCTGTAAAAAAGATCCTCTTTTCAGTCAGCCCAGGTGATGGCAAGGAGTTTTGTTGTTGCCATTCCAGGAGCTGGCTGTTGGTTGGAGCTCTCACACTCCTATTGAGGAGACAGCAAGGGGAGAACAGAGTGCTGATGCCAGTGGGAACACATGCCTTAGGCTGGACCATCTGCAAACTAATTCTTCTACGTGTCATCTAGGCAAAAGGCTGAGACTGGGATCTGCTACATGGCTACATTCCCTCCCCATGGCAGCCAGAGCAGGCTTGGGGACAGTTATGAGGAAGGAAACTGAAATGTTTTGGGGAGTTATGGCACGGAGAGTGACATCTGTGGCGATGGGCTCATTAAGTGAAGGATTTGGTGTAATACATATTGCAACAAGGCCATATTCTCAGAAAACTGGGACTTGCCAGAAAAATGGACAAAATCAGGCAGGCTTATGATTTGGTTTGACGGATTCCAAACTCATTTTTCAAAGTGATCACAACTGGGCTTACATCTTGGGACCTAATCCTCATCTGGTGCAAGCTGGAGTGAATCCATTTAATTCAAGGGACCCTTGCCAGTTTACATGAGATTGTGGTTACTTTTAAGGGTAGGTCATTAGAAGTACTTATTTCCAGCCATACTTTTTGAACAAAACAAATAAATTTAAAGAGCATCCAACATTTTTTTAAGATGTGGGACGAGTATCCCTATGTTGACTCACTTACGTTGTAATGTAGGAAACCCAAAGATGTAAATATCATTGAGGTTTCCATGGAGTATTCCCCAGTCCATCTTTTGCCAAGGAAGGGTATCCAGAAGAGTGCTAGGCTGATTGTTCTTGACAGTGGTTGCAGCCAAATGTGCCACCAAGGAGAGAAACTGTAGGAGAGCAAAGGAGACACCACCTCACCTGCAGCCTCCAGAGCTACATGCCAGCCCTGTTGCTCCTCCTTCAGGATATCCCTGTGCTCTCACTGGCTTTCTCCCAGGCTCACCCCACTGAATGAGGAGGTGCAGCTCCCTTGGAATAAACAGGGCCCTTTCAGATTAGAGCAAATGAGGATTTGGTTGTGTGTTTCAGACAAGTCCAGGTCTGAAAGCTCCATGAAAAAAATTGGATGAAAGATATATCTGGAAGTAACAAAGACTTGAACAAACCTCAGGCCCAATATCAACTTCAAAACTGGCCAGCCTCAGCTTCCAGCACCCCAAATAGCCCCTCTGCAGATTGAATTTTGCAGCTTCAGTGATGAAGACCAGCAATGATTTACCTCACTGCTAGGATGGACTCGTTCTAAATAGTCTCTTCATGCAAGAGGGAGTACCGACTTCGTGAATTGCTTTAGATTCTTCATCTCTAGCAAAAATCCCTTTTCCCACATCTTAATTTCTAGCCATGATGGATTGCTTTGCTCTCAGTCCCACAGACCTGTATTGATGGGAACAGTCACAAGGTAATGAATGACTGCATTTCCCCAGGAAGGAGAGATCATTCATAAGCTTAAGAAGAAAATAAGGTGATTACCTAGATTGAATGCAGTTCGGTAGGTCAGAATAAGAAGCAGCTCACTGAAAGAGAAAGAAAAACATCCACTAGCAGTGGTTTGTAGAAAAACAAGGTTAAGACCTAGGGATGACCCATGGACTAGCAGCTCTTTCACTACCTTTTGGACTCTAAAGATCTCAATGCAAAGGTCTCCAAATGAGGCTGAGGCTTCTGGCTATTATCTGAAAATAAAGAGAATGAACAGTGCTATCTAACGAAGTATTGAGTCAGAAAAAAATAGCATTTTTGTTCTATGCTTCATTTGTTGATTTTTTTTTTTAGAATCCTTTGCACTTGAATAATTGTCTCCCATAGAAAAAAGTGTGCATGTAATATATGGCAGAAGCAAAAAAGTACTTAAAGGCTATAATTACTGCTGTTTAACAATTAGTAGTTGTATTTGAAGATGTTTTGAATAAGATTTATGGTGTATTTTCTAATTTTTAATTTATAATTATAGAGGACAAGCTCAGCCTTGAATATGTCTCCTCTAAAAATTTTTAAAATAATATATAGCACACTTTTGGTTTGTAGAGAGGAATAGAAAAACAGGAAAAAAACATATAGGAAGAAAAGGCTAATTTTTTTTGTATGTAAGCAAAGTTTAAATGGAATAATTAAGTTTACCCTAATCAATAAAATGTGTGAGTCAAGTTTATTGAAGTGGCTATGTCCCATTGCATAATTTCCCTGGGGAACTTTCATTTTTAATTCAAAAATAAAATAAAAAAAACCCAACCCCAAACCCCTGAGCACTTACTGTAAATATGCCAGCATATGTGTGAGGTTAAGAAAAGCACGAGCCTACACCCAGGAATCAAAGAGGGGCTTACCACTGCTTTGACGCTAATTGTAAAAGCTGAACATTTTCTAGAACCATAATCAAATCTTAACTGCCATGGGGGACTCATTCAGCAGCTCACAGTAATTCTAATAAGATGCAGAGCCTTTCACCTTTAGGTCACCAGTTCAAACCCACTTTGGGTTGGTTGGTAAACAGAAGGTAACTCCCAAATCTGCTGGAGCACCAAGTATCTAGAATAGATGCCAGAGTAGATGTTGGGCAGAAGTGGGAAAGGGTTTTCCATTCCATCCTAGGCCATCCATGCTTCCCCTGGGACTGATGTGGCCTCCTCCTCTGGAGATTCGCCATATCTCTCTTGGCTTCAGATCCTGCCTTCTGAAAAGGGGATGGGGAATCCTTCTTCTTGCTGTCCTTCCTCCATTTCATCTGGAAGCTCCCCAGCTGCCCCATAGCACCAACCACCACAGACTCTGATCTTGCCATGGATTTTTTCAGTGCTTCTGTAATACCCCTCTCAAGAAATCATAAATAGCAATATCATATCTCTCACACTTCTATGCATACAAATTCCTCTTAATTAATTAGTCCATTTATTTGAGAACTGTATGGAAAACAGAATGACCAAGCATATAATTGAAACTAACAGGCCCCCAGCCCACTGCCCGAGGCTGCGCAACAAACAGCTCTGTCAATAGCAGCAGTGTTTGAAAACTGAAGTTGAGTCCTTGCCTCTGCACTTTACCTGGCTTCAGGTAGAACTTACACTGTTCTGAGCTGCTTGTACATAAAGCCACAACTCCAGGTGAGGCCCCTGGTACCACAAACAGCTTCAAAGCATCTTAAGTCTCGTAGCAAGCACCTCACACATCCCCCACTACACCAATACACCTGGATGAGTTCCAGCTCTAGCATATCTTCCTTGAGGAAGCCATGAATATTTGTGTTCCAAGCTGTCTGAGCATCAAAAGATAGCTAAGTCACCAACATGGACAATCTCTTCTCTCTCTCAAACATGTGTCCCTCTCAGAGGCTGCTTTATGGTATATAGTTATAGTACACAACCCTCTTTTTCTGGCCTTGTTGGTATGTACATGTATGAGCAAATTTCGTAGTCTGAGACCTTAACTGTCTTTCATATTAATACAGCTGAGAAGCTGAGGATCTCTAAGGAACAATTCATTCATTGTCTTCTACACATCTGGGTTAATATTTCCTCCTTGGATTAGACTGTACCAGCATGTTCCATCTCTGCTCACCACAAGCTAGTAGTGCCAATTTCCCTCCGTGGCGGCTCCGGTGACAGCTGTTTATTTGGAAGCTCATGGATTTGCTATATGGGCGCTAGCCACAAATTAATGGAACACTTTCCAGATGCAATGTCTTTAAATATTCCAACAATAAGCCAAATGCACTAAGCTGTTTTGGCTGTTTTTCTCTCTTAATTCTGAATGTCTCTCAGAGATGATGTAAACACAATTTACAGGGGCAATGACCAGAACAATTAAGGTGTTTCAAAGACGAGCAGCAGCATGAGGTGCTGGATGGTAGGCATTTGATGGTACTATTTGTCATCTAAAACCAAGACCTGAAAAGGTCAAAACAGAAGAGCAAATTAAAGAAGAAAAGGAGAAGTGTTGAGGCTAACTTTTAGCAGGTTGCCTCCCCAGCCTGCTTTGGTCAGTGATGGCGTGTACTGGTCTAGACCTCTTGAACTTAGGTGAGCTGTGCTTGGCGTGGGCTGAAAAGAACAGCCCCCAAAAACGACTCCAGAGGTCATCTGGACCATTTCAAAACAACACCAAGAGTTTGTTAAGGGTGCTTACAGTGAACAAGGAACACTAAAATGCTTCAGACTTCTTTTTGCCAAGTGTTATCTAGAAACCCTTCTTGAGCAGAGGACTTGTTATCTAACTCAGAAATGAAGACAACATCTGCACTAGGTATGCCTTTCTCCCAAGCCAGACCTTCGGCGGTGTCATTGCTCCTGTGATCTCAGTTTACCTTATATTAACCTTAGTTCTGAGGACTGGAATTAAAATAGCATTTGAGGGTGAAGACCAGCGTGCAAAAGTGGGCAAAACTGCTTTGGGGCTGGTGTAATTTTGATTGTTATTGTCTTTGTTAAAGGTTGACAACAGGTCCAATCGAAAACTTTGGTGAAGTAGAATGGCTACACCGAAGACGTGTGGTAATGATTTATACCACCTCAGAGCCTGGGCCAAGAAGTGTAACTTATTTCTTGGCCAACTTACATCACTTTTTATTCCCTCATTGCATTTTCTTTGGCATTTTCTTCTTTGCATTTTCTCATTTTCTTCCACGGAAATTTAGCATGACCTGGATAGTTGAGCTACCAGAGTATAGATTTTCTATCCAGTAGTTAAAGGGAGGAACCTTCTTATAAAATTTTATCTACTTAGAAATACTAACAAACATGAGCTGTGTGGCCTTACATTGGAGAAGGGCAAGAGAGAGCTCCAAGTAACCCTGTCTGAAACCAGTTCAAGCCTGAAACGTTGCCTCTCTGAGGGTTTTCTCCTTTATTCCCTTCAATGTTGTTATTAATTAGAGAATTAATAGTTATCATCAACTTCACTGAATGGAAAAATTCAACTTAATTATCTAATGGAAGGGAAATAAGCATCATTTTACCAGGGCTTTAAAGCAACAACAGTAATAACAAACCACCCCAAATCCTAGTCCACAGGCAAAACGGACATCTGCTAGAAAAATATGATGATTCCCCCACCCACCACTCTCAAATTTAGGGATTTGTGGAATATGGGCCTTGCCTAAAGTTGTCTGGCAGAAATCCCCAAGTTAAGTTCTTATTTAATGAAGTCATGTGGTAGTAAATCAAACACAGAAACAGGAATAAGTAAATCTACCACATCCTTTGAAAAAAGTGCAGTTTGACTCTGTCATCTCAAGTTGCTAGGCAATGAATTATCCATATTTGTCAACTAAAAAGCAATCACTCGACAGTCAGCCACCTTTTTTGTATAATTTCCTAATCTGCAGTCTAAAAGATGAGCTGAGAGTCAGCACAGAATGGCCAGGTCACTCACATAAAGAGCTCCTAAAACTAGCACTAAGCTGCCACATCTTTGCAAAGTCTGTGCAAATGCCTGAAATGCAAAATTTGGGCCTCTTACAAAGTCTTCACCTCTGAGTGTTATATGAAAGGTGGCAAATGAGTAGCGTAAGCAACACATGAGAAAAGGGGAAGAAAAGTGGGAAGAACAACACTGACATCATGATACAAAAAAATAGAGGTTGTCTTGTTCCTTTATGTACTGAAGTCAACAAGAACCTTTACACAGATCTACTCTATGTGGCTTTATGCACTTGTTGCACCTGCCTGGTGCAGAGCTCTGAAGAGGTGTTAGATAGGCTTTTTTGTCTGATGATTCATCGTAACTTGGTCACAACTATCAGAACAAAAAGACTCTCTCACAGGAAGAGCTCATGAAACTTTTTCTTTTGAAACACCCTACAGAAACTATGTTTGTTGAATCAACAATATCTGCAGACAATGACTGATCTCTTTTACATGATGTTTCAATTTTCTGTCCTGTTTTCCTTCCTTTTTCCCTAGAAAAAATACATTTGAGTTTTGGTCTCCAAACACTCCAAAGACACTCCAGTGTAATTTTCAAGTTTTTGGAAGGAAATTTGTATTTCCCTGGAAAATCACAAAAAAATAAACATTTGCCTTAGGAATAATAAAACATGGATTTCTTTCACTGATATGTCCAAAAAGGCATCCAGAAAAAGAGAGATCATTAGTGGCTTTGCCAACGAGATTCCCAAAAAGAGTGATCTTGTATTTAAGGAAGCAATTGAAAATTACATTGTATCACATCCTGCTGTTGTGCCCATTTTGATCACAAACCATCCACTGAGATTGCTGTCTTACCCATAACTGGTGCTTGAAATTAATTGGTCACTCAATCACATGTGGAGCCTCATAACTCTCCAGTTTTTCAAGCAACTTTAATTTAATGATGAAGCATATAAAATTTGGTGTCCTACTACGTCATCCCCTGACATGATGAACTTTTTTATAACTGAGTACTTAGAGGTACTAAGATCATGGTTTTATGCTTGTTGATCCATCCCTTATTGTTTCAGCGTTGTGATTCATCGCTGTGAAATCAATGTGAAACAAACTTCTTGGAAATCTCAGGATCTCTCAGAATCCTTATCTGAACGCCATTTATGAAGATTTGACTTTGCAATTAACCATTGCTGGGGGAGTTTCAAAATCTGACATTTTTACCACCTTAATAAAACCAAACGCAACATTTCCTAGATGCATATTTTAACAAAAAGCAAAAGGTTGCAATAGCAAAACAGCGATCACAGTAATTTTAAGGAAAACCAATAGTACTTGTAGAGGAGTGAGGTGTGTGCTATTGGCATAAGAAAAATTCTCTCTTTGTACATGGATAGGACGACTTGATAAAAACAAGAGGTCACCACGTGGAAACAGGCTGCAGCACTTAACAGGAACCAAAAGCAGCTTTTCCACCAGATAGCAATCCTTATGCATTGATTATGACCTAAGCACTTGCGAAGGGCACTGAGTTAACTCAAACTATTGTGAACTTTGGTAAAATTGATGTGTGGACATCCATAGTATGATTCCTTCAGGTAAAAACACTGCTGTAGGGATCCTTCACCACTACTCTGAGCATTACTGATGGAAGGAGACAGCAGTGGCCACTGTGGCCTACCCAGAGGCAAGGAGAGTGGTATGCTCCACATGATGCATTTCCTCTTTTTGTGTCCCAGTTTCCAGAGGTAAAGAATTATATGAAATGCAGCTGGGTGATGATATTTGAACAATTTTTTATTTGCTCTGAAAGGTTTCCTCTGTTAATTTCATAATCCAGTTTAAAAAAAACACATGAAATTAATTCTGAAATCAGCAAATATTTTCAATCTTACACTAAGCAATGTATGTGTTTAAATTTTGAATGATATTTGTTTCCAAATGCCTTTTTTTTTCATTAAAAAAGGCAAATTCCAGAGTGGCATATTTGGGGCTGAGTAAGTGATACTTTTGAATTGTATTTTTTCCCCCTTTCTTTTGTTTACTGAAAAAAAAATGTGGAGCATAATATGCTCCAACACTGACTCTCTACAGAAGGAGCCTTGCTGCTGTGAGTGCCCTGTGTACAAGCTGCTGTGAGTTACTGTGCCCAATCAGACACGAGTCTCTGGGATTAGGACCCAGTCTCCACAGGTTCCATTTATCCCAGAGCATAGAAGAAATGAAATAAGACTTCCAAGATGACTTAACTCCTCCTCCACTCACAGCAGGAATTAGTGCAGACATCAGATAGGCTGCAAGCAAACACCGTGTAACTTTACCCATGTTGAGCTTCAGAGTGCTGCACACAAAGAGCATTACATTTTATGGCTCCTGCAGAATACTAGGGGATACTAATTTTACAGGTGCATTCTAGCAAACTGCAGTCCTAATATCAGAATGCCATTAAAAATAATGCACTCCTTATGCCCAGGCAGTTAATTTAATATTAAATCAATAAAACATTTACTAGGGCTGGTCAGGGGCCTGGTTGCTGACAGCAGACTCGGCTCACGGCAAAAAATGTCTCCTCACCCTTTGCAGACAGCTGCTGGTTTATTGTAGAAGACGTCTTTGGTTCTGACAAATAGCCTCCCTAAGCCCTAATGAGTGCAGAAATTCAAAACATTTGTGGAACATTTATTAGCAAGAAAATACACCAGTCTTTTGGGAGATTTGGATCAACAGCAACAATCATCTGTGGGCCAAGTTCAGTCCAGCTTGTGCAAGGAACACAAAATGACTTTCTTGGCCACAAGGAAAGAGATTGCAGCTCTTTCCAATTGGTTTCATCTCTGGGATATGAAAAATGGGATGGGAGCTCTTCCCTATGCTGAGTGTTCACTGGTGGAGTCATTTTAGATTCCATCAGGTTCTCAACAAAATCCTGAGATGGCCAAAGTCACTGGGATGGGATCCATCAAATCCCATCTGCTGCCAATCATGAGAAAATCACCTGGCACAGCCACCTTCCTCATCCACAGTTACTTCCAGATTAACTCGAGCACAAAATACAGGATTATGCCAGAATGCCTTATGGGCACTGTCTTATAGGGGCATTTAGGGGTAAGATCAAGGAACTGTTTCATTGGTTTTTTGGTCATAAAGTAATAGAATAAGATCAACTTTTTGTCAAGAATCTGAGAATCAAAGCAGAACTTTAATAGCAACTGCAATTGACCTCCCTCCACACATTAAATAAACAAAAAAAAGGAAGAGCAAATGGAAAAAAACCCAGAAAATAAAAAAAAAATTAAAAAATTGACCAAGTAAGTAGCCATATGGCACTAATTTATGAAGAACTGACACTTCTGAGTTAAACAGACACCTTCTGCTGAAATCGGAGTCTGTGAAAAATCCAGTTATCTGAAAAAACCCCAACAGGAGTTGTTTCCTAGCTTTGTTCTCAGAAACCTAGTCCTGCCCCAAGCCAACAGAGCTCCAGGAACCCATGGCCAAGGCTTTTCATTCAAGAAAGCATATTTGGGACACTGACTTCCGTAAGAATGACAGCGTGCACTGTTTTGGGTGCAGTCCACACAGAAAAGCTCCCAGCAGCCTTGCCTCCTTCATGAGGAAGGTCTTGGATGCAGAGATGGCTGGTGAAGAACTCTGGTCCTCACAGGAGGTGTCTGTCTCGAGGACAAGGTGCTTCCTGTGCCTTTCTTAAACTCTGAGCACCTGGGACAAGTCAGGGCCTGACCCAGCTCTGACTTGTCCTGACACTGCTGACGTTATTTGTGTGATGAGCCTCTATTCTGCACTTACAGGAACGCTTTAGCCGTAACCCACAAAGCCAAGCCCGGTCAGAATTAATACTGAACTCAATCCCTAGTAGCTTCTCTTAGACATCAGCATTCCAGCACATGTAATATGATGAAAACAAATTTCATGCCATGAAAGCAGAAATATGGGTGAGGTCTGGAGCATAGCTAGGATGTGGTTTTCACAAGCACTCAGTGCTGGCTTAACTCTGCTCCTATTACAGTCCAGGGTAAGAAAGCCCCGTTGACTTCAATGGGAGAGGAATTAGGCCAGCACTGAGTGGTTTTGAAAATCCCACCCTTAGTTTTTACATAACGTAGAAAATACGAATCACATGCAAACCTTCAAAGGGTAATCAGCCCATTAAAATGTGTATCATTATTTATTTTAGCCACGATTTTTGATGTGAAGATTTGTGGCACTAATAGATGCAGCCTGACAATAACTGTGGAACATCTTCCCACCGAGGAGAGCCGAACTTCACTGGGGAGAGAAGCGTGACACTGGGGAAGTCACAGGGACAGCTGAAAGTAACACATTGACACTGTTCTTAGTTAAAATAAAATAAAAAAATATTTTTAAAAACCCCAAACGTTTTTGTAGAGATTTCATTTTTTAGGGGAAAGAACAACTTTCCAGCGCAAGGATCAAAATCTCCTACCTCCATCTAACAGCTCACTTTTATGTTGTCTTGTTCTTTCTGATTTATGATAAAAATATTTCTGTGGCTGGAAAACGAACAAATCTCTTCATTTCTCCCCTGCGTTTGGGAAGATCTCTACAAAAGTTGTACAGGAAAATGTAGATTAAAGTTTTTTTCTCCAGCAGCCTTTACTGGGGAGGTGGCGATGTCCTGGCTGGCCACCATGGTCCTGCTGGGATCAGAGTTACAAGATGGGACACGGTGTGATGCAAGAGCCAAAGGGACAGAATTCATTGCATCAATCTGGAATGTGTTGTTTACCTGCTGGCATTCCAGGAGAAAAGAAAGGGTAGGAAAAAAATATTGTTTAAAGGCTGTAAACCCCTGAGCTGTACCCTGAAGGGGAGCTTTGGAGCATGTCAGCATTTCCTCGGGAGGTCTCAATAGGAAGCACAGAGAGAGGTGGCTTCCGAGGGGTCTGTACCCCTATGGTCAAACTTGGGGGCTGCACAGAGGCAACTGCCTTTGCTTCTCTCTGGGTGCGTGGGGACCTGTTGTGCCCTTGGCATGACAGTGAGTCAAGAATGACTCACAAAGAGGAAAGACTCATTCTCAGGCACTCCGGAAGCTTGAATGGAGGAAGAGGACAACCAGGACATGAAGGCATCTTAGTTGTGCAAGAGGAGAGGCTGCTGGGTTTATTTGCTCAGCAGAGCAAAAACCAGGGACAATGTAGTATTACAGGGCTTTGTCATCATCAACAGAGATAAAGGGATAAGGCCATGGACCTGTTGCTTTCTGACCCCAAGTGCTCCAGCTGAATGTGGGACCTCCCCACATATCTTGAATGGAAAGTGATGTCAGCTTAATGCTGATGCTGTCAGCAAAGCATTTATCAGGTCAATCTATCAGGTAGGAATAAAAACAACAGACATCCTTCAGAGAGATGCAGTTGGTCTCCCCGTCACTCCCAATCACTGCTCATCTCTCTTTGCCCTGCCCTGCTCCTAGAGACGCTGTTTTGCCACTGCAGACACAAGAAGGTCTTTCCCAAGTTCCTTCACTCTTTCCCCTGCTTTATTTGCACAGATGTTTTTGCCAAGTCTTGTCATCAACTTGAGGAGGGGGCAGTTGAAAAAACAATAATAATAAAAATGACCGAACAAGTTGAAGAAATTGCAAACAGTAAATCTGGTGCTCACTAGGCCGAGCCCAATAAGTTGCTGAGGTTGTACTTTTCAGATTTAGTTTTAGGCTCTTGTAAATTTTTAGTTATTTTTAACCCACCTTTCTGAGTGAGCCTAAGAATGAGAAAGTAATCGTTTCATCAACTCAAGCTATATAAATCTCCTTGCTGTTTCATTTTACTGGCACAAGTGTTCCTATGAAAGTACAATAACCTAGTCGTTGATTTACAACTTGGAAGCAAGCACACGCTGAAAAACCAAGAGCGTAGCACCTGAGGAGAAGTGAACTGAGTTAATTGAAAAGCTTCAGGAAACTGGAATTCCTTGCAGTGATACTGTCACATGCATCAGTCACCAGATGTAACTCCAATTTTCTGCTTTCATAATAAGAATTCAGTTGATATCCTTAGAAATAAAAATCTGCAGCCAGAATAACAGCACATTTATCATGCATAGGTTTAAACCTTAGAAGAGAGCTGTGTGCAGCCCTCAGCAGAGGGGTTAATAAGTGCTTTGGGCACTTTCTTTTTTGTGAGGGTGCTTTTTGAGCACGTACCTATACATACAGACAAACATATGTATGTATGTCCTGAGAAATTTAAGATTGGCAAGAGGATGTTATCTCCGGACAGTTACTTTCATACCGCAAGTTAAATGTCACTGCCCTCATTTCTTTTTTATCACTTTTATTCTTCCACTTATCTACATGGGCATTTTTCTCTCTCACACACAGACTTTCCCTGCAGTTGCTCACCAGATATTCTCCAAGTGGCCCATTGCCTTTGACTAGAAACACAGACGTGCTGTGAGCTGTGCTGCACAATGCATAGTCCTTTATACGCGTAGCAACACACAACCAGTGATAACGAAGCCTGTTTATTGCCTTTTGGACATCTGAATGTTGCAATCCTGCCAAAAGAGAGTGGTAGGGAAAACCAGGCAATTGTGACACGTCTCCATTTTCTAGAAGAGGGTAGTAACAGACTTGCTGTAGAGGAAAATACAGACAAATGCAGCTGACCAAAGTCCCATTCCCATGGGCTGAGGGAAGGAGAGTGCCAGCTGTAGCTGCTCTTGGGAAGCTGAGCCATGGCTCTCCATGTGCTCTCTGAGGGAGAAGGGTGAGAAATCTACAACCTCTCACCATGGAAGAAACACAAGGAATGTCGTTTTTTGGTCCAGATTCAGAGGTTTCCAGCTCCGCTATGTTTCATACTACCTTTAGTGCGGTTTGTATTTGTCAGGATGAGGTTCATGGTATGGTGTCAAATAAACTGCAAACTTCCCATCTTTACGATGCAATTTCTAGATCTCTGTTGGGACATGTAACACCCCTGAAAGCAAGGCCACTCTGGTTTTGCTATACTTAAGAAACAGGCTTTGCGTCATAGTTTGGTGAGAATGTATCTCTGTCTACAGCAGGAGAGTCAAACTCACAGCCCACAGGCTGAATGCAGCACTCCACCTTGTTTTATCTGGCCCAGCACCTTGTTCCTACCCTGTGGCAGCCCCGAGCTCCTTTGCCCCTACGCTCCTGCCAGTGCTGATCATGTATGCAGAGTGAGTGACACGTGTTACGCTGTGGGAGCACGAGAACAGTGGGAGCTGTGAGTTTGACATCCCTGGATGGGTTCGGTGTCAGACAATGTCCCCAACAGGGACTTAGATGTCCTTGCAAAGTCGGTGGGCACTTGTCTAATGTAAACATTCTCATGGAGATTTTATATACATTAGGGTGAAAACAAATCCCTTTTGGTTTTTTCCAACTGATTTTAAGCAATGTCTGACTTTATATGCTCAGAGTGGATGTTCTTAAACAACTGCAGAGTTGGTTAAGGATTTTCTTTTTAAAATGGACAACTGTTTCTAGACAAAGCACAACTGACCATTTGCCCCCTTTCATAACTGTAATCTGTAATTCCCTTCCAGGCAGAAACCATAAAATACAATGAAATTAATGTCCTCACTGGAATTTAAAGTCTTTCAAATATTTTGTATTTAATAATATTAACATATTGCACCTATACTTGTTCAAACCCCACTTTTCTATATCCATGTGTAATGTCAAAGCAAAATATGTATTTTTACATATTAACATCATCTCTTAAGTCCGGGCAAACACTGATGATCACTGACAATTACAAATCTTTTCTGAGAAGGCAGACAACTTGTAATTCTCTTTGCCTGAAGCAGGTTCTGCAGCTCTCACTCTCCCTATCAGTTGCCCCAGCAGGAATCACATCCTGACAACAAAGTGCAGGTCCACAATTTCCACATATTTTGCAACCCTCAGAGCACTGACAAGATTTCTCCTGGACCACAGTACATCCTTGTACCCACTCACCTAAATTGAAACCCCTACCGCAAATGTAGTCTCAGGGGCTGCTATAGGCTTGAGCCACGGCTTTTGGGAGACCTGTGACCACTTGTCCAGAGCTCGGGACCAGCAGCAGCACATTTACAACACCGGCACCTTCCACAACAGACCAGGTTGTTCTGCTGCTAATGCACACCACTCTGCATTTGCTCAGATCTATGCCAAGCTACGATTTTTACTTTTTTTAAAAAAGTAACAGCCAAACTGTAAGAATTATAGCAGTTTAATGATGTCAGCTAACTTTTTGTCCTGTCACCTTGTTTAACAATCTTGTCTCATTGTGCTTAGCAACTCAAGCACAAAAGGCCAAAAATACTTATCAAATTTATTAGACCTTTGATATGGGCTTTACTGCCAGAGGAACACTAAGACAGGCTGCAATACTTCCTCAGGCTCAGTGAGAAATGTCACCCTTCTGCTGGCTATATGGAGACTTTTCCCATCATCTGTCATGCGTGACCTGTGAAAATCTCTTCCTACAGCTGCTGAAGAACTAAATCTAAGTTTGCAATGCATTTCAGATAAGAAGTTGTTAGGTACTTTGTATAAAGTGACCCTCTCTCATCTGTTACCCTCTATGTTTCTTTTTTAATCATTTGCCCAAATCTCACCGCTGCCTGTTTTTCATGAGGCCAAATGGGTGAGATTTTGAAGGACATATCTTATGGGAACGATTGATCTTAAGGAGCAGACTAACGAAGTAAACCTGCACAGGAGCAGTGAGCACCCAGAATGCTCTGCACTCTACACCAATGAATCAGTACAAAGTACTCTCCTATTAACCTGCCTCTGAAGTTTAGGTAAACTTCCTGATCACTTAGACTTTCAATTTATTTTTAGGGAACTATTTTCAGTAAGTGGTTCAAGATGGATTACAGGTTAACTGGAAGCTTGGGAATAAAAAAGATAGTCATGGGAAAGCTGGGTTCAATTCTTGCCTCTGCCACAGACTTCCTGTATAAAACTGGATGCACTGCACCCGGGAGGGTATTCACCCACCTAACTCAAAACATCTAATTTCAATGCCTATATTAAGAGCTCAAGGTTCCATTACTGCCAGTGGAGTGAGCTAGTCCGGGGTGATTCAGAGCCCTTCCAGAAGTAGTCCACTCACCAACTGTGCAGGGACCACAGGCTCCTAAATTAAGAGCATAAAGCAGACATCTAAATGACCTCTGCCCTTACGACATCCTTGGGGCTCAGTACCTCACCCATGAAAGACGTCCTGGATTACTGACATGAAAAAAGTGGCACCCAAACTGAGCTTGAGACCCAGTTCCCTGGCTCAACAACTGAGGAAAGATGCACGAGTCGTACCAGGCAAGACCAGATTTCTGATGTAAAATGTTTTAATTGAGATCTTTGATTTATCTACTTTCTGATTAAAACAGAGAGACAAACAAACACCCTCCCTCCCCAACCTCACCCCCCCAAAAATGATCAAGTACCCATCGCCCTCAGTTACAAAAGAAAAAGGTTTCAAGCATATTTTTATATATACCCTTTTCCCCACTTTTTTAAATCTCTCCTGATGATTGTCCCTGGGCTCTTGAGAATGCAGCACAAGCACAAAAGTACTTCTGATGACATTTGTGTAAATATTGTCACAAAACTAGACATCTTTCCTACTAGTATTTCTGAAACGAAAAAAGTAGTCTGTGTATCCTACTGAAGCAAATACAATTTCTTTTATTTGAATTTTCTTCCCCAGACATTTTCTTTAAGGATTTTTGTGTTCACCTTTAGTTCTGAATAACCGAGAATACTGCTCTTTATGTCTCTAGAATGAAATTAATTGAGAATTTCTTGAAATGCCTAAAAAGAGAGAGCAACAACACACAATCTTTCAATATCTGTGAGGAATGTTAAAACGTGAGGCTTCACATATATCAGATTCAGCTCTGAACAATAAACATGTTGTGCATTCCTGAGGGGTTTTGATTAGTTTTTTTGAGGACTGTAAACTTTCCCTTCAGAAAATGTCCCATTTGGGATTGATGCTGTATCAGTATCTGAAGATTGTGCTACTGAGTGGCTACTCATAATACTGTGGTGATAAATTACACCAGAGGAAATGGATCATTTCTACTATCAGGGTCACTGTTGTCAACTCCTAACAGGGCAATTGACTTGTCAAGTTGTCTCTGAAAGCTCAAGCTCAGATTTCATTACCTTTCACATTTTCTTCAGATTTGTACACAAGGGTCTCTGAGCCTGTCTTTCAGCCGGCGCTTTGGGAAATTCCAGGCACCAATCCTGCTCATAAATTGCAGAGGAATGGATGAGGTCAGTCTCAGTTTGAGACTCTGCTACTGGAGCAACCATGTGGAAACATTAAATACAAGAGAAGATACGATAGGGATGTACATGTGAACAGATGGGGATTTGCTTGTGTGTCACTATCAGACATGAACAAGATCTTAAATGGTGAAAGGTCACTTGGAAAAGCCACAGGACATCTACAGCATCAAGAACAGAAGAAAAAGAAAGCTCTGACACTCTGGGGCTCACTGTATCATTTTGAATAACAATCAAGTCCACCTGCGAGAGAAACAAGACAATAACTGTAAGACCAAACCCACTAATAGTGTTTCCTACCTACATTTTTATAATTTCTGTAATATAGACTTATAAATACATATATAGTAGCTCGAAACATAAACAAGATCAGTACAGCATAACAATATTCCCTCAGAAGCAGAGAAATCCTCTGTTTTAATCAACTTCCAAGCTAGAAGAAATAGCCAAGACAGGAGAAGCGTCTCATTTAAATATCACATCACAGGGCAATGCCAAGAAAGAAGAGGAAAAGCCATTTCTGGTGCAATGCTGTAATGCTTGGGTCATGCTGCTACCTAAATTAGAGTTTCAGTTTTCCAAAAATGCTTTGGAGTAGTAGAAACATAAATGATCACTTAAGGGAAATGCCACTATTTAAAAAATGCTCTTGTTCCAAACCCAAAGTTGGTTGGTGGTCAACTAGAAGATTTCTTTTGTCATTAAAGATTTCTTTTGGTAGTAGTGTTGCTGCTGCTGCAATTAAATCAAAATGTTTCTATTATAATATTAACATCCATGTTTTATTACTGATTAAATAAATAGTTAATTCCCCTCCCTGTCCAGAAATTAAGCTGCATCCATTTTTCCATGGAAGACCTCAGTTTCAACAAAAATCATCTCTAGAGGAAAAATGTTTTATCGGAAAACAGTGACCAACTTTTATAATCATGGTTGAAAGTCCAAACACTCCCAGATGTACTGTAAGACCTTATTATCTTTGGGATGCCTGAGTTTTTGTGGTGTTCTCATATACAGCCGCGGCACTTTGAATGGAGAAGGTGAAGCAAAAATATGCATAGCGAGTTCCTCTACTTGGCCCTGTAAGAATGCCTCTTCACTCCCCCAAAAGACTGCTTTTCCTCCCAGTTCCATGCTCTTTACCACCTCACCCCCAGTTTACCCTCTTGTCATTTCCTCTTGCCCTCTTCCCGCTGTATCACATTTCCAGTTCAGAATCTGTAGATCCACAACTGTTTAAAAAGCAGCTCAAACTTCCAACTTATAAACATCGCTTCCTCTGTCTCCTGAATTTATTTTAATAGCTGATATTTGAGCCCAGAGGATTGTTTTAACTAACACTGTATAGTCAGAAGGAATCACTTTCCTCCAGGCTACCTCTAGGTCAACAGCATAAGGCAAGACCCCCTCACATTTCATTACCCAGGGATCAGATCCCCTTTCCCAATCCATCACTGTGAAGCTCGTTCCTCCTATTCCTCTCAGATTTGCCTGTATGATTCATGCGGTGCCAAATCAACAGTATATTTGCTTTTTTCTCAGTTCATTGTTTTTATTTGCTTACATGTTCCCTGTCGTAGTTCAACTCATAAATCAGTGCTGGTTTATTTTTTACAAACCCGTTGAAAGTTTGAGCCAGTTTCCACTGCTATGAAAGACTCCCAATACTACACGTCCTTTAACAGGTGGAAAATGTCTTAAGAGACTGTTTGGATAGGAACAATTTTCTGACTTAAAGACAAAGTAGCATTTATTTATGACTTAATCTAATTCCAAAACAAAGTAACAGTTCCCTGCACCAAATTATCTCCTCGTGATGCTATCCCACTAACATATGGTTTTATTATTTAAATAAAAAAATGTAATATTGAAACCATTTCTAGCTATTAAACTTGTGTAACTGATCACAGTGAAACAATGTTCCTGAGATACTTTAACAGACCATTTTCCCCCTAAGACAACCACTAACTGTCCTAGCTAAATTTAACATTGCAAGAGCAAGCAAACAAACCCCAAACACACGATCTTCTCCAATCTTTTTACTTTACCTTGGTTTTTTTTGGTTCAGAGTGAAGAAATATCTGTTTACCAGGTTATCAGTGGAACAAACCCAACCTGGTGACTTAGACTTGGAGAAAAATAAATGGCAAAGAACTCCCTAAGTTGAGGTTTTCGTGCATTACCAAAGTCAGAGCTTGGCTCAGTAGGCAAAGGCCACACAGTTGTTCCCACAGCAACTGGTTGCCCTTTTGTGCCGGTACATTTGTACCTGTACCACACATGGCCAGGTACAAAAGTACAAAAGAGAGGAACCTGCCTTTGCAGCTCTACCCCACTTCTCTCCCACTTGCTGAAATATCTTTCAGAGGACAAACGGCTGTCGCGAATGACAGTTCTCCCCACATCCTGATAACTGGACAGGATGGCTCTCTCCTCCCAGGTCCATGCTGTAGTGGGATGTGATCCTTTATACCAGGGATGTCAAACTCATTTTCACCAGGGGTCACATCAGCCTGCTCCTGCAGCGTAACATGTGTCACACATGCTGCACCTGAAGGAGTGTAGGGGCAAGGAGCTCAGCACTGCCGCTGGGTAGAAACAGGGTGCCAGGCTGGATGAAACAAGCTGGAGTTCTGGATTCAGCCTGTGGGCCGTGAGTTTGACACCCCTGCCTTGTGCCATATAGTGCCTCTAATGCCTCTTCCTCTCCCTGGTTGCCTTCAACTCTCTGCTGTCGGCCATGTGCACTACTTCAATCCTGTGTATTTCTCTAATGCTTCTTTCTTGAACGACATTCAAGACACTGTGAAAAAAAAAAAATCTTCTGAGTTGGGACACTGAGGATGACACTGATAGCTTGGATTGCAACCATGTGCTACAATCAACAGCTTTGGTGTCTACACAGGAGGAAAGGAACAAAGAGCAAAGCAGATTGTTGCTCTGATGGCTTCTGCTTGCAACTGCAGTTCCTTTCCCTTCAGACAAGTGATCTACACCTCTTCCTACCCAGCATCAGAAATTGGCCTGCCCCACTAGGGTGGGACAAAGATTTTCCTTGCTGGCAGAGCATGTCTAAAACAGAAAGTCCAGAATTCAGAAGCTTCTCAGGTTGCTGACCTCAGGCTAATATTGTAGTGTTGGATTGAAACAAGTAATGCAGCAAGATGACTTTGGACATGCAGGGAGTAAATTTTCACTGAACACATAATGTTTAATGCATTGAAAATATTTTGCATCATGAGTTCTGTTGAAAACCTTGGCAATTTTTTGTGCTGTGAAAGTTAAAAAAATAATTTAGAATAACTGAAATATTTCATTTTTGTAACATTTCATTAGTACTTGGACGCATAATCATTTTCCAATATTTTTACTACAATGAGAATGTTTCCATACAGCATACTTAGATGGGAAACCCATAACATTTAACTGAAAAATGCCAGATTTTTTTTATTTGACAATTCTGAGCTTTTCTACCTTGCTTTTTCCGCAGATGAAAAATTGCCTAAAACTGACTCTTTCTTGTAAGACGTTTCAGATTTGACACATCAGCATTTTCCAACCACAACACATTTAGTTTGAAAAAAACTCAACCAACTTGGACAGTCACAATGAACTTGTGCTCTTTGCTTCTTTCCTTCCAGCTCTGAGATAACTAGGGACAGATCCAATGTGAGATTTCTGCCAAGAATCCCTCTGTCCTGCACACAAGCTGCTGTCTCACAGAAAACCCACTTCCAGCCTTCTACTTGGTGGAGTTCACAACCTGGTCCTGTCTTTCAAGCCTTTTCAAAAATCCCTGAATTAATCTGTTGTAAACCCACTCAAAATAGTTCCTTCTTCCTAGCCACTGCCAAAATATTTGATAAAGATCAGCTTTAAGTTCAGATCAGGTGTTTGCAAAGTGTCACAAATTCATGCCATTCAATAAAAATGAGAAGAAACACAATGGAAAACAAAGAAAGAGGTTTAAAAGCCATTGTATAGTCCCTCACAAGAAACCAACACACATTCCATGATAAGTTTTCATAAGCTCTGTCCCTAATTTGTTATATGTCATTATACTAATCCTCGTCAATGGGATGAGGAAGACGCAGCAGGTAGAGGCGAGAACAGACCTGTTCAGATGAAGACAAGGGTGTTTGGCAATGAGAATAAATAGCCAATGGCCCAGGATTCACTGACACTGACCAGTAAATTCACATCTGAAGAGAGACCAAGGAGATGTTTTCTGAATGATGTACCATAGTTAAACACACTGCTACAAGCCTTATATCCCAATGCCCAATGAAATTCTGTAGGGCAGAAATACAGATTGTCAGCTAGATATTTCCTAACGTTTTAAAATGTGTTATTTACTTCTACTTTCTCTTTGCCAGAGAAAGAAGCTAAATCTCCTCACAAACCTTAATTAGACATGTTAGAACAGCTGGAAAAAATAATCACATTATGGGCACACAAGGCTTTTCTATGTGGGTCTGTGTGTCTAAAAGCTGTATGAGTCGACATAACAAACAAGATTACCTGTACCTGCAAGTGTTGTCTGCCTTATGTCCATGGACAGTCCAGGCTACTGCAACACCATTACGTTGTACATTTAGACATTCCTGGCACAGCAAGAATATAAGCTAGGTTTTCACCTATGGAAGTAAAAAATCATTCGAGGCAATTTAAAAAAAAAAAAAAAAAGGGTGCTTTCTTTCTTTCATGAAATGCAAATTACATAAATCCAATTAGAAAGGGAGGTAAAATGGTTTAGATTTTTATATACTAATCTAAAAGTCTAGATTATTTACTGCAGCCCAAAAGATGTACCACAGAAAGTCACTGGTGGACATACTCTGGTCTGGGAATTCCTGCATGCTGCCATGAAAACAAAAGGTTTGTTGCAATGCACACAAACCCATTATTATTAATTTCCTCCAGCTTCTAAGCAATTTTTGAATTGTTCCTCAATTTTTGGAAGTGATTTATGAGTTACAGGGAGAGAAAGAAGCAGGGGTTTGGTAAATAGTCCTCCCTTTCATTCCATTTCAGCACATTAATTGCTCATTGTCTGTAATTGGAAACATAAAGTGCATTTCTACTTGGATTGCATGCAGACATCTGCCCTGATGTGATCCTTAATGTACAATAAGCCTCCAGTGTGGTACTGTGGACTTGCTTGTTTTAATGAAGTTAATGCACGAGGACTTTGAAATCCATGGAAGTATGTCTAATGGGTACATTTGGGTGAAGAGATTAAGTTTCTGCTTTGAGAATATTTTTTCTCATTGGAGGTGTGCACATTAACGCAATGACCTGGGTTCACATAAGCACCCCCAGGATCTCACCCTTCTAGTTTAAAGTCAGTTTCGGGTAATGTTTTGCCTTTTCTATGTCAAGGCAGGTCCCAGAATTCCCTTAGAATGGAAAGGAAAAAAAGAAAACGAAACATAAATTACTTTCTTAAATACAGAGAGTTTTCCACTTCAGGATTGCCTCTGTTTCTAAGCTTGTGTAAATGCAAAAATGGCCTAATGCAACCACATGATTTTATTGGCTTGACAGCCAATTTCCCAGGCTATGACTTGCCTTTAGGAAATGTGGCTGAGAAAGCCAGGAATAGTCCATTAACTTCCCTGTTGCAATGAGCAAGCAGGGAAGTGATTGTTCCCACAGGCAGAAGGGGAGAAGAAAGACTCCTCACTCCGTACCTGGGTTCAGTTTTAAGGAGTCTCCCATTTGACTAAAAGTCTTGCTTTTGATTTTACAGTGGGAAATATTTATAAAGCCCACAGCTAAACGGAAGCATTCCTGTAGTTTCCGAGGAAGTCAAACGAAACAAAGTTATTTTGAGTTAGCCTTTCTGGAGAGAAGTAGGTAAAGAGAAGGCTTCACAACAGGCATTAGTGATGAGAAACTGAATCCCTGGAAGGACTATGGGCACTCTTGGGAAGCCTCATCACAGGGGGAGAGGCATCTAAGGGCCCGCAAATCATCTTTATTTGCCACACAAGTTAAGCTTGGGTTTTTTGCCTGAAGTAACTTGGGAAAAGCACAACTGATTTCTTCTGCTAGCGGATTCGTGAGACTGCAAACATCCAGTGGTGAGTGGGAATAAACAGCTACAGTGGGAAGCTGCACCCTAACCAGTACAGCTATTTGCAAAATGGATGTCTGCCTGCAGCACGCCTCCCTTGTTCAGAGAGGCAGGGCTTTCCCCTCTGCTCTCACTTTGTCACAGCGGCCTTCAATTTCACCGTTGTCAGCCAATGTGGAGAGAGGAAGAGGTGCCCAGACAGATGCAGCCACCCGAGTGCAGCAAGTGATAGACAAAATTGAAGATACTGAAAATCTGACAGTGGGCCGCGCATGGTGGCCCACCAGATGCACCAGAGAAGTAAGCCAAGAAAGCATGAAACACCTAAAATTTCCAGGGATAATTGGCTTTATTTTAAATCTCACAGCAGCCCTTTAAAAGAAGAAATAAAATCCTTCATCTCCAACTGCGTATAGGCCTAAATCTGAAAGAGTCTGGGGGGAACCTATTATTAAAATAGAGACCATATAGTAGAGGCAGAAACAAATGAAAAAGTGTTTTTGTTACCAATGCTAAATTCACCAGATATACTTCTGCTGCTTGCAGAAACATTGCTACTGCTGGGTACTGCACAGCAAACCAGCAACAGGCAGCCCCACTCCTGAACCACTCAATCATCCCAAGGGTTATAGAAATACCTGTGTGAAACATCCACTTAAACCCCCCTCCTCTTTTTTAAAAAGCAAATTATTTATGCTGTACACCCTGTTTCGGTTGTTATTGTAGACTTAGACTTAGGTAGAGATTTTTTTTTTTTTTGTTTGCTGAATAGTAAACAAAAACTGGCATGCTGCAAGAAAAGCGATTGTCTCAATAGAAAAGTGCCCATTTATGTCATCCCACAATTATTTCAAGAACTGTAGTTGAGGTTAGTCCCTCCAAGGCATGTACAAATTGCAAATACACACAAATAATAATGCTTGTACTTTTGGAAAATGTGAAACCCTTTGTTTTGGAAAGGTTGTTCCTATTATTTGTGGCTTGCAACTGTCATCATTATTCAAGCCTTGTCTTCTTTCATGATTTTTCTGCAGCTACTGGGTACTTGAGAACTTCCCCAAAATTAATATACTTCAAAGAACCAGACATTTTGTGTATGGCTTAATTACAGCCTATATAATTAAGTTTTAAAATGATAAAAACTCTTCTGTGCCATAAGTGTACTCAGGCTTCAACTCACAGGCAAGCTACTACATATCATCCGACAGAGAGAAGGGCCAAGAAATTCCATTTCATTAATTGTTTCCTCCAAATCTGAAATGCAATTACATATTTTCTAGGGACCTTTGACATTTTCACGCTGTGGTTTGGAATCTGATCATACCCAAATAAACTGTCCAGCTGGTCAGAGACTTAGGAAAAAAGATCACTAGCAAGGTGGACTTGGCCTTTTTCAGACTCTGGAGAAGCAGGGAGAGAGCTGCATGGGTCTGAGTCAGGTTTCATTAATAGAGTCTTGAAAGGAATGAGGAGAGGGTGATGAGCTGAACTCTTCTCTCAAGAAATCGCACTTAGAGCAAAAAGGCATTGGAAGAGAGAAGAATCTCTCTTCGCAGCAGCCGTAGCTGGTTCACATAGGGACTAAAGGGATTTTTGAACATGCTTATATTTATATTTAACTTCCTTGGATGTTGTGCTCATAATGTTCCTAGACTGCTTTTTTTTTGAGCACAAGCCCCAGCTAGGGTGAACAGAGATGCGATTCATATAGATGTGATGCTGCAGCACTTGATCGCTCCAAAAAACATCCTGCAAGGTGCACGCTGCTAGGAGTTGATACCAGGGACTCGATGCCACCATCCTCATTCAGGGTGAGCATGTCCTTGGCGTATCAGAAGCTGCAGTGATTTTATTAATGAATAACTCTTTACTAATGAGTAAACCATGAATCAACTCAGTGCTTGAGAATTCACTGGCTCATATCAGTGGGCCTAGCCCACTGCTAGTGCTGTTCAGATGAGTATGAGGTGTACACATGTACACACATGAAGCACAAGTGTGTCAGTTAACAGTTGATTTATTTTCTTGCAAACAGAACATGTGATACCTGCAACCAACATGAAACTTCTGCAAATGCTAAACTCACATAAAAATATGATTTTAAACATAACACAATGTGACTTTTTTAAATCTCAAAATGCTTTTCATGTATTGTGTTTTATGTCTCAACCTCTAGACAAAACATATTTCTTCAAAGTGTCACTGTTTCCCCTTAGTTTCATGAACGGGAGAACAGCACCTTATTAGAAATAAAATCGAAGAGTCTCCATGAATCATTACTTGGAGTTTGGAAAGGAAAAAAGAAATTTGGCAAGCCTTTAGTTGGTAATATGTGATTCTAAAATCTACTGTTTGAAAGGGCCAAGTTATTACATTGTGAAAAGTAGTTACTCAGCACGTGCTGTAACTTTTCATAGGGATTTTTAGGCCAAATTTAAAGAGTGCTAATGATTCTGAATGCCAGACTTGAGACCCTACAACAGGATGAGGTTTTAACAAGTGTCCTCTTTCCCCCTGGCTTGTGCCTCCTTTCAAGTTCTGCTTTTTTGGTGCCTTACAACTAAAGTACCCCACATCTCCAGTTATGGAAAGTCTTTGTCTTCATAGCCATTTCAGTATATTGAGAGTAAATTCCCACTCAAGGCAGTGGGAAAGCTCCTGACATTCACCAAAATTTGTTGGTGTCCTGGGAATGTCATTCATAGTTAGGAAGAAGGAGAAACCACAACCGCAAGCACCCCGCTCAGCAATGTGAGCATACGCAGCAACAGGGCATACCAGTTCCTTTCAGACAGCCTAGTTCAGCTACTGAGAGCAATCTGGTCACGGAAAATTGGAGCTAATTTATTCTGCTTTTCAGTTACCTCACCTAGCTAAGCTATCACTATGGGAAAACCTATTGAAACGTTCTCCGACAGTGGCTTATACTGAGTGCTTTAGAAGATGGCATAACCTGAGGGTGATGTGTGGTAAGGGCCAGCGCCTACTCACTTATTCCTCCTATTCATTTATTATTTTAATAAATAATTAAAAATACTTGTGAAGTCAGACTAGAGATAACATATAATTAATATTAGAACACAATTCTCAGTGCTCGCCAATTATCACAGGCAGGTGCTATTGTGGGGAGAGCAAGGAAGATGAATCCAATTCCTCCACTTCTAGCATTACAGCTCACAGTGAGCCTGCAAGTCTTGAGCCCTGCAGCAAAGCGGGCAGGCAAGATATCCAGATTTTATGAACCCCTAGAAACACCAGCGCGCATCCAACCAGCCGTTGGCTCCAAGCCGCTAAATTACCTCCAGGTCCCTCATCGGCCATCTGGTTCTCCAGTGATGCAGCTCTACTGCAATTCAAACCCTTCTTTAGCATTTCCCAAAGAAAGGGGAGATGAAAACAAAAGGATCATTTACTTCCTCTAATTGAGAAACAAGATAGGAAGACAGATAAGCCAAGGAAAATTGGCATAACTCCATGGACTTCAACTGATCCTAGAGAGCAGGGTGATGAGCGCAGCATAAAGAATACGAGCATGCTACTATTACTGCCTCATGATAGTAATACCAGGCTGTTATCTTACACATTTCATCTTGGGATATAAAAATGCTTTGCAAGGGGAGAGCGGTATCTCAGAACTGGAATCACATCGATTTACCCAGAGGGAGCTACTCTAACACTTTTTTCCTTGTCATTCACAATGTGACTTTTTTTCCTTGCTGAGGCAAAAATAATATAGTGCTAGTTGTTGCCAAATATCCACTTTTGAAACTTGGGCCCAGTCATTTTTAGCTAAGCGAACTTGGCACAAAACCAGCGTTGCCTATGGATGAAGTTTATAATGTGGGAAGTTTGCCAGGATCCTATTGCAGCCTCCTTTGAGGTCTGGTGCTTCACCTTCTCACCCTACAACAAAGATTAAATGGTCTTCTAACGAGGAAAAAAGAAAAAACACCTGATACTATTTTTCTCTTCCCTCCCTAGGATTCTAGAAATTACAGTCCACAGGAGATGAATTTCGATAACGCCATGAGCAAAAGCGTGGCTTTGCCCAAAGCTGGCAGTGCTTCTCCAGGCTATGATTACTATGCACACCACACGTAAACATGCCTGCACACACAGACATCTTCTATAGGAGTCTGGTAGAAGATCTCTCCTCTCCCTGTTTTAAGGTTACAAAGAAAAATATGCCGTTAAAAAAAAAAAAAAGTATAAATAAATCCTGTGAAATAATCCAAAGCCACAGGGACTATTCTTTTAAAAAGATACTCAGCAGCACCAGGGTGGGCAGTGGCTGCCACGCGGGGTCTTGAAGAAAGGACTGTAATACAGAACAGAGCTTGTATGCCATGTGATCAGGGCAGAACGGACCCCAGAAAAATCCCTTGAGGAACAGACCTGACAAACATCTGGTCAAAGGAGTTGAGGAGCTTGCAGCAACTTTTCTGGGCATTACACGCTCTGCTTTGGATCTTCTTGCTTACAAAGGAGACAAAAGTGGAAACTACAGCACTGCCTTCCCTGGTCCCCTCTTGCCTGCAGCATCAACAAAAGGTCTTCAATGTATTCATTGCTTTTCTCTCTGCACGGGAGAATCTACAAAGTGCCAAAATATAGCTATGACATTCCCCCAGAGAGTTACCACTCTGTTAGAGCCCGTGCACAGCTCCCATCTCAGTAACCTTGGTAGAGCATCGAGCATTTTCTGGGTGTGACAGAAGACGCAGAAAAAATAGCAGGATGAGGATGTTCCACTGGACCAGCTCTCCTCCTTTGCCTGTCTGAAAGAATAGCTGAGACAAGAGGGGAGGGTGTGGGTGGGAGGGAACCACGGAAAGATTGATGTAAATTCATTTTTAAAAGCCAAACAGATGAAAATAATTTTCACAGCCCCACAGCTGTTCCATGTATTATTTTTGGACCAAGCCTGAGCAAAATGCACTGCAGATAATAGCCCGAACTTCGGGCAGATAAGCACTGTGTAATCAAGTCAGCAGTGCAGCCCCAGCATCAACCCTGTCTGGCAGCCGCTGTGCTCCATGACAGATTAGCACCTCTTCCTTCTCAGAGCCCTTTTCCTCCACCTGACACAGGTTGCCTGGGGCAAGACACCATCCTCAGCCCATTCCCACTTACTGTCACTTTCCTCTTCATATCTGAGCCCTAGGTGAGTTGGAGAGGATGGGCAGTGCTTCTCTGGGCTTTCCCCATATTTCTGCCTGCACCTTTCACCATGAAACACACAAAGGAAGAAAAACCAAAAGAAAGAATGGACATAAGTCCCAAAGCTGTGCTCTCCAAGGCAGTGTTGCCAAGCCTCGGACCACAGAAATGACAGACAAACTTACAGATGCGTTTATCCTTAGTTATTTTCCTATAAACCAGCCCTGCCAACAGCCAGCTAGAGCTTTCTGCAGCTTCCACTGCACTTTGTGGAGCAAGACCTTGCACTGACTTTTAAAGGCTAAAAAATCTCTGTTTTGGAGCCAGACAACACATGTCCAGGAACTTACTGTTGTGCTCCACATTCTGGTGCCTGGTGGGAAACAGAACTGCCTTTTCTGCTGCAGGGGAAGTAGAAGGGCCTTGGCATGCTGGCTGCCCGTGGGCACCTTCTGGCCAAGGGCAGGGCCCAGTATAAAGTGATGGTGTCGCTCTGCATCAGTCCTGACAGATTCTCCCTCTGAAGTCAGCCTGAGCTCATCCCTTGTCCTCATCAGGATCTGGGACTGGCCTCAAAGAAATGATGGGGCATATAAAATGCTGCAATGCTGGCGCCTTTGCCTGCCTGGAGGTTCCTAAATGGCATTGAAAACCTTGCTGAGTGTTTACTCTGGAACTGTTTAATTGAAGTGTTCAAAACTGCTTTTATAAAAATTGCTGAGTCTCTGAAGGTATTACCTTGAGCAGACGCAAGCGAGGAGCATGGAAAGCAACTGCTAAACATGACACCAAATGGGACTGATTGTGTATGCTAAAGTTTGAAGGAGGCTTAGGGCAACTGGGCTCAGCAACGTACATTGTGTACTGTATTTAACCCAAAAGCATACCTGATCCCCTTGGGACAAGGAACAGGAGGTCTGGAAGGGCTCCCACGTCCTCAGGACACTTCCCTCAGCACAGCCCCCATCAGCAGAGGGCTATCGCATTGCACGTTGTTTATACACAATGGCACAATATAAAATCCATTTAGAAACTGGGCTCACTTGCTGCTATTAAAGAATCCATCAGTGAATTTAATTTTTTATTGGTTCAGTTACAAAGCTCACAGGAGTATGTTGTGTTTGTTTTTCCAGAGTGCCAATAAAAATCTTTTTGATTAAAAGAATTGAGAGAGGGAGAGAGGGAAAGAATGAAAAAGAAAGACATGAAAAGCTGACCTGGTATAACCCACACGAGCACTGAACCTCAGCGGTGTTATATAAAAAGAGCCAAGAGGCAGCAAAGCCAACTGCTGAGCAAATGCTCAACTGTGGCTGCAACAAGAAATGATCACAATCTTTTCATGGCAGAACTTTTGCTTCATAAAAATTAGTACAATCAAGCCCCACTATATTAAACCAGGCTTTGTCATGGACCAAGTACTGAAGATGTAGCATGACAAGACGTAGAGCCTCAGGACTAAAGCATATTTTCAGGGGGCCCAATCCTGCCGTATGCAGACAACATGGCTGGCTCCAGGTATTTATGGTGCTGGGTTGCCGTATTGCTCTGGAGATGTCAGAAAATCTATGGTTGGTGTTTCTTTACAGACTCTTTTACAGTTCCTTTTCTTATTTATGGCCACGCATACATCTCAAAATGAGTTCCCCTTGGCACGTGTGACCTGCAGCCTTATTTGGCCTTTGTCCAGTCCTGCAACCAAGCTGAAAATTATGTGTGAGATGAAAATTACTGTTAATACTCTAAAGAGAACAATCCCAGTTATTCTAAGATGGTGCAGTCACCACATCATGGTGCAATCACAGAAGGTGGTATCAGGTGCCATACAGAAAAAAGGTGGACATGTCCTAAGTCATGGCCACTAACTCCTGCACAGTGAAAAGACAGCCTTGTTGCATTCCAGTTGTTACCAAGGTTTCCAATATTATGTCTATGAAGAGCAACTATATTATTAAACAATTCAGTCATAGAAGTTCAATTTCCTGTTACATGGACTGCTTGCAACTCTACATAACAGCATATTTAACTACATTATTACGAATGGACTTGTAATAAGAAACCAAATTTATATCTTTAGAATGAAAATAAACATGAATGCATAATCTCCTAGACATATAAAGTAAATCGTATATTTAAAAGAGCTTGTTAATCTTCTTTGAAAAACAGGTGAATTCTGTTTTTATCAATTATTTCTTAAAATATAAATTTGTGCAAATGCACTTTTAAAGAACAAGTGATTAAAGAAAAGGAAATGATTTATATTAAAAATGTTATTTCTCCTATTTCAGTTAAGAGAATTAATTCTCAAAATATCAGCTAAAATATATCTATATAGTCCTAATATTTGAGAGAGACGCAAATGGAGTCAAGTCAATAATTTTGAACATTTCAATTCAGTTTCTAACTTCTGTTTTGTCAGCTTTAGAAAATAAGTGTTGTTTCAGCCATAAGTGTTTGTTGAGGTATTTTATCTGTTACGTCTTACGGCATGTTAATGAACTGCTCACTTTGGCTATTCATAATTAGTAGCTGATTCTCAGGAGGCCACTGTAGTAATAGGAAACAGTCTCACAATATCATGAGAGCTAGTGTGAAGGCATGGGTTTTGGCACCATTTCTACAGACGTTCATAAATCTAAAACATTGTATTGGGCAAGAAACGAGGAACAAAGTGTTCAGCTAGAACAGTTGTCTAGAATTGGAAGGAATATTTGCAAACGCTCACTTTGACATCTTCGGCTTTCTTTAGAGACGCTCTTTAGAGGACCATGAATCCTGTCAAAAATCAAACAGCTTATGTGTTGCTAAAAATTTCATAGGCTTTCAAAACTCTTCTCTCTGGGACACCTCTAACTTGGGAAACAAATTAGGCCAAATATCATGGGACAGGTACTTACCAATACCTGCATGGGTGGATACTGATAGTGCCTTTATTGCATTCAGCTTAATCCACTTGGAAAACAAGCCATTAAATAATCCACAGAAGACAGCTGAGCAGGAGCATCCACTCTGGGCAGTATTGTGCTTTGCATTCACACGCCAGCTCCCTCGCCCTCCACCCAAGCTCTTGGCCTTCAGATAAGCGGGTGTTAACTCAGTGGGAAGTCCGTCCCAGTCAAAATCTGCAGACTCTTGGGAAAAGTCATCAAACTGTGTAAGCGCAGAAGCCCATCTTTTCTTTCCTCCTTCTTGTGGGTGGGAAAAGAACAGCCTACACAAATAACACAGCACAGGAAACCTTTGGGGATTAAAACATGATACGCTGTATTTCAGCAGGGATTTAGACTGGCCTCACAGAAGGAGGAATGCCTCCCTTGCAGTCTCTAAATTGCCTTGGTGTTTTCTTGCTTTCTTCTTTCACCAGGAGCTTTCATTTGGAGAGAAGTCATTTGCCACTGGGATGCATGCAGAGAAAGCAGCAAAATCAAACTACTATTTTTGCAGAGGCCTTTTTCTTTCCGCCGTGTCGGCAGAAAAGATCTTACATGGACACAAGAAAACTATTATGCTAAGTCTGTTCCCAGGACAGGAAAAGTCCTCTCCCATCCTCATTAACATTGTACAAAGTATTCCAGGCTTGCAAGTGCTATAGGACAGGCTTGACAGACATGACTGTTGACCCAAAATATTAGCAAGGATTGGAAAACAGCCGGCTGAAGCTTTCTGAACACAACCATCAGCGTGACTGCCAAAGAAAGCATCAGCAGCCGTTACTTCAGGAACCAACATGTGATTTGCAGAAACACTTACACAGCTTAAAAAGTCTAAATCCTGCTTTCAGAGGGGTTTAGTTACCACAAAATAATTCAGATATCTCAGTACATTTGAGGGGCTGGCCATTGAAAGTGCATATTTCTATGAAAATGAGTTGTTGATTATGAATTTCAAAGAGCAAAAATTCCTGCTACAATGGCTGTTACAGGAGACCAAAATCTTCTGTGAAACACATTTACTCCAGCATAACACCTACAACTCTACTCAGATAAAGTGAGGTGAAATAGCAACATCAAATCTCTGATAACTGCTAAATTGGGAAACGTGAAGATCCCAAGTGGGCAGCAACATTAGAGCCTGTGCTAACAGAACAGGGCTATACCTTTAGGATGTAGGTAACTTACCGCATGCCCACCAAACTACAAACACCTTTGCCCATAAAGAAACCACTAAAGTCATCAGCCCTAGGACTGAGCGTGGTGTTAAAACTCTATAAGAAAATAGGACATTCATATAATACAGGAAAACTATTGATACAATTCAGCAAAAAGTCGCAGAGAGAATGAGGATCTTCGATCCACTTTGGCAAAATAAGATCAGTTTTCCTGTGTTTTGTTCAAGCCGTTCAACAGAGAGGTACTCCATTAGCTCTAAACTGTGAGACTGTTGCTTTAACGGAGAACTCGCGCATTTTTTCAAGGCAGCTATTTTCAGAATGGCTATTGCCATTTGCAAGAGACCCATTCCTGAGCACTTACCATCTTCCAATTTCTTGCTGCTATAATTCAGATACATTAACTGCTGAAACCCTTTGCTATAAATGGGAAGAGCTGGTACACCAACATCCTAGCAAAGATGCAACATAGCTTGTGCCTTGGCAGAAATAATAAATCCCAATCACCTCAAAAAATAGCAGAAACACAGGAAAATCCTAAATAACCACAAATCAATCTGCAAGCCAAACACTTTTTTATTTAAAAGACTTAGATCAGCAGTTGGGGTGGCATTATTTGAATTTAATGGGCACTCAGTAACATGTTGTTTAAGTACTGAAAACTTAACATGAGCATTTAACACCCCCTTCAATATGCCATTTAGTTTATCATATATTAGTAGCTAGTGTTTGCTAGAAATGCTCCACTGAGAGAAATTTTGGAGTCACAAAATCTCAAAAATTTTCTCCATGAAAATTTCCATTTTTTAAACTCCAAAAATCACAAAAAACACTGTAAAGAAAAATATTTCATTTTTAATCAATTCCGTATTAATGAAAAAAACCCCAGCAAACCCACGTAAGTGATCTGTGATCACATATTGCCTCACGTTAATCTAAGTTTTGACCAGTAAAACCTTGGCTTTTTTGGGCAAGCTGAGCTCTTTGCCTGGATCGCCCAAGAGGCAGCACCAAAATCCCCCTACCTTGGGCCATCTGGAAGATGTATGGAGGAAGATGGGTTTTTCCACATGGTGGCCTCCTATTATCATTCATATCTGAACAAAAGCTCTTGGTGAAACCAGTAGAAAAAAACCCCCTTCTAATAGATCATAAAGAAATCCTTCAAACAGCAATAGAAAGATTACACGTGATAACCAGAGTAACTGGAAGCTTCTTTTAAAAATTTGCAATAGAAACAAGGGGTCTGAAAGTCAGCTAAGATCACAGTGATGATCTACCCAGGGAGACCTATGGCACAGTTTGAGAAATGTTGCTTATGTTTTGGCTCAATATGACCATCACGTCTTCCAAAACCAAGGAAAAATGCTATTTTCAAAATGCCAAAGCATTGTCATCATCTATAGTGCCAGTTGAGCAGGCTAGTGAAATCATTCCTGCTTACCAATAAATTTTTATTTGGTTTTCCACTGTGAGATTAGATCATGCAGGATAAGTTCACCAAATAATACTGTAAAAAGAGATTAACTCATGCAAGATTTTCATCGGTCATTGAAATAAAAAAAAAGCCCTCTGTCAAACTACTAGAAATGAATTAACATTGGATACTCAAATACATAAACATTTCTGCAGAAACGCTTCAGGATGAAAAAAATTATTTATTGTGCCCTCTAGGGAAATGTACCTTGTCAATCCCTTGTCACTAAATCACTTGCTAACAGTTATGGCGTGAGGTAAATTGCTGTTTAACCCTAATGAGTTTAAAGACCTTGATGCCTAATGAATTCTCCTATTCATACTAGAGGTTACATCTGCTCTAGAGCTCTCTTTTAACAACCTGGTGGTGGAAAGGTCTGATGTAATTTTATTATTTACTAAACAGGTGTCAGTAATCATATCCAATGATGTCAGAAAGCTTGATGGGAAACTCACTTTAAGATGACTATCCGAGCCAGTGCTCATGATCATAAAAAGCCTCTCCCTTAGGAAGCAACAGCCTCATAGAGCACTTGTCTCTGTGACAGTGACAACTAGTTAATGCCACCGTGAACAAGGGCAATTACTGAGGATATTTCATAATGTGATGGCGTTAATTCTGCAAACCCCATAAATGCAGCTCATCTGCTAGGCTCTTGTGGTTTGTTCCATGGGAAGACCCTTTGCTCGTGCAACACAGCATCCTGGCGTAGCCCTGTGTACTTAGCTCCCTACTGAAACAAGCCCAAGGCTACACTGAGGGAGATAGTGCTCAGCAGAGCAGCACCAGTTGAATGGAGCAAATAGGCACAATGTCTCTCCTTCACCCCAGTCACTGAGAGTAAGAAGCCAAAGTGATATTTTACTTCCAGAGATAACGAAAGAGCTTCTTTGGTGCTTCACTGGCATGAACTAGCCCGAAGGCTCCCTGGATGATTTCTGAGTCACTTCTCGAGTGCTCCTGAGGCTGGACATGGCTCCATGACCACCCTCTCTTGGGCAAGCAGATGCAGAATGCAGTGCTGGAGTGCCGCTCCTCTCCCCTGAGGCATGGGGACTGCAAAAGCCCCTCTGGGTAGTACCTGCTGCAATTATATTAGATATGGAGCTGCTCTTAAATGCCCTTTGGGACCTTGTTGCCTCCAACAGCCCAAGAAATAAGTGGGCATAGCTCTGACGCTCTCTACATTACACCACTTACAGCACCTACACAAAACTGTAGTGACCCTGAGCAACTGCTGCTGGAATGGGCTCCGTACATGTCCCAAGTAACCACCAACTTGATGAGAAAGAAATATTTTAGGCAGCCAGGATTTTCATTCTAGGAATGCCTTAATTTCACTGAGAAATAGTATTTGGTGTTAACAACATGGTATTTTAATTGTTTCATGTTCAGTCACTTGTGCAGTATTAGGCTGTGGTGGGTTTGTAAAAATTTTTGGCTATATAACACTGTTCCCTTGGCAGGAGGGAAATTCAAAGCAAAAAAGGCAGGAACGCTGGCTGATGGTGAACAGCAATGCTTGAGTCACACACAACATGAGAGTACTCAGCCCATATATAGCTTTCTATCCTCCTAAACTAAATAATCCTATGCAGACTATTGAATAATTTAGGTTTTAGCCAGAAAATATCTAGTTTAGCTAAATGAAACATTTTATAGAAAATGTAAAAAAATAATTTTTACAACACAAAGAATATTTTAGGTGAAAAATTTCCAGCTGCAGCCACACGCCGAAAACATTCCAGGTTACACCAAAAATGTTTAAACTTTAATGACAATGTTAAATTTTCCATGAAAAAAAGAGATATTTCCCATGTATGTTAATAAGCAGCAAGCTGTATTCCTCACTGCTAGTTTGTTTGACTATATAATTTGGGGAACTAATTCAGGATTTTTATGCCTGGAGTTTTAACAGGAGATTGCTTCTTTCATCAGACCAGTAAAACAACATTAAAACATTGTATGGGTATTCATTGAGATATAAAATCATCCCCCTTTGTTCATCTTAACTTGTAAATTAAAGGCAAGATGAAGTGGCGTTTGAATTCAGAGAAAACTGGCTCCTAGTTATTAGGTATCTGCGTGTACAGTGTTGCTTGGCACTAGGATAGGCTGTTAGTTTGGTTGAACGCACTTTGCAAAACACAGAACATTAAATCACATACTTATTCAGACCTGAAGAAGAGCTCATGAGCCTGAAAGTTTGTGTCTACTTTTTCCAGCTACATCAGTTGCATCTAATAAAACGCAGTACCAAAGATCACATCTTGCTGTAGAAAGTGAGAGTTGAATCAACCAATGCGTTTGCTCTCTGTAAAACCAGGTTCCTGACTACACAACAATAGATGGCAGAGGTAAATTGCAGTGCCTTATTTTCCCACTTAAACAGAACATTCTCTGCTCCCTACAAGCTAATTTTCCAGGTTCAAGCCTATGTGTTTCTTTAGACTTTGCCCTGCCTTTCAATTTTGTTACTAGGTATTTAGCTCTTCCTTCCTTAATGGGAATTTAATCAGACCCAGCTGACAAGCGCTCAATACAGTCACCACGCAGCACCTGAAAGAGATAGGATGTAACATTCTTATAAAATGCTAGAGTACAATCATTGCTATTAAAAGGATAACCAAATGAATTAATAATGATGGGACACTCATTTCAAAGTGTTTCCATAGCTGTTACACATCGGGAAAAACAGGGAAGTTACCTCATTTTCTCCAATCCTAAATAACCTTATAAACTCACCAAAGAAATTAATTAGCCAATATTTCTTGAAAATTCATAACAAAGTTTCCATTTTTCCGTCAGATAATTCCTTAGTGCATTCTGGTTTTAAACTTCCTTCAAGTCTGGATAATTTTGATGTGTGAACAGACATTTTGTGTTTCCATGGGCTATTTCCACAGGTTCAAATATCTTATGTAATTGACATTTTCCTGCTTACAAAAGCTGTCAAACTTAAAAGAAGCAGTTGATTGATAAAACATGTTTTTTTTGTCTGTAACTTAACTTCATTGTTGGGACTTATTCCTCAAGCTCTGAATAGCTCCTCTCTTCAAAGTGACATGCATTCAGTCTTTTTGAGGGTATTGGTTTGTTTGGGTTTTTTTCTTTTTCTTTTTTTAAGCATCTATTCTTGAAGCTATTTTTATAAATTATTATACCAAACAGCAGCAACTGCTTTTATTTTTTCCTCCCTTGCAGGTAAACCTCTTCAACAGCTTGCTTCCACTTTAGAATTGCTATTCTCTAAATAAAGGAGCATCACATGACTTTAAAGTTAAATCTTCCAAAGTCAGCTTAATAATCCTTCAGCAATATTTACGCTTTCCAATCCTGACTATAAAAAATAAGAGAAGAAAGCATTGAGGAGAGCACTGGGTTTTTCAGCATCTACAGAGGACAGCAGCTATAGAGGCCATAAAGCAGGCATCGCAGATGTTTTTTTAATAGTAATAAACCCCAAAATAACTATGAAAGGGCCATTTCTTCTAGCAATGGGAAACACACAAAAGTGTGATCCAGAGCCAAGTAGGCACTTCTTACTGGGTTTAGTGGGCTGTCAGTCTTGCTTGTGATAAAGACATGAGCAAGTCGGTATCATGCTGAAATGACCGGTGTTGTCATGGATGGAAATGCTTTGCCTCTGCACAAAGCATCACCAAGCTGGTGCTTCGTGGTGGGAAACTGTATGCATTTTCCACCTGAATGTCACTGATTTATGACACAGACAATCAGCAGTGCCATAATGGCACTTCTCCATTATAATCCCCTATGCTTAAAGAGCAAAGACAGGGTCACACCACGTTTCCGCTGACCTCAAGGTTTTCCTGCATTTTACTATTGCAGTCTCCTGGTTTCTTTCACATGTGGCAGAAACTGAATGTGGGAGACAAGCGACAAAATTCTCAATAAAACCAGAGTGAGTCAAAGTTGCCAAGGCTGTGTGCGGCCCGTGCATGGCTCTCCCATGGAGATCACCTCCAACAGCCTTTCCTCCTCCCTTGTGTAAGCTCCCTCCACTCAGAGGTAGCTCAAAGCCACTGTGTACTTTCATTTTTCCCTACTGTAACCAGGGCAGTCTCAGAATTAAGCTCAATTGTCCAGAATAGGGATGGATTAAAGCAAATGCCTTTTTTTTTTTTTTTTTCTCGGAGTCCCAGCCCAGATACAGTAGCTTCACATGCCTTTGGCAGAAAAACGTTATTGCTTTGTGAGCCAGTTGTTTTTTTCAGTGACGTGACTTCCTGCAGGGGCGTTTTAATTATTATTGGTGTATCACCTAACTTAGTTCTGTATTGCTTTGAAGTTGTTCTTTGTATCTGATTGTAAAAGGATGGAAAACAAACATGACTGCATTTATTCTCTTCCCCTTGCCCTGCATGGGCTTGGTGCAGCCTTCTCTTTGGATTACACAAACACAGGGTGGTTGGAAAAGGAGGTCCAAAAGGAAAGGCCATACAAAACATACCCGACACATTTAAGCTGACAGGTGTTTTTGCTTAAGCTGTCCTTACTAACAGTTGTGCATAGACCCTGAAATGGCAAGTCAGGCCCTAAAGACAGAAAACTGCTGAAAACTAAGTGGTGCACCCATGAATTTAATGACTATTTCCAGCTGGAAAAAAAAATAATCAGTTTCTGATCTGAATACCTCAGTGTTGTACTGGGTGATGGGAGCCACTTCACTGTGGCAGAGAGGTAATATTTGCAAGCATTTGCATATAACTGCATGAAGCCATGTTCCAGCCACCCGCAAAACAGAGGCAAAGCAAGTTTCCTTGTTGGGCTGCCAAGGTAGGGTGGAAGGGTTCAGTGCTAGCCAGATGGCAGCAGAGTATGCACAACCTACAGCGGGCTGCTGAAATGTGCCCCAGCCTGAGTCTTTGCTGGCTTTGATATTTCTAATGGATATAGGTATCAAAGGCTGCGTGGCGAGATCTCACTGCACTCAACCCAGTCTTCAATTCAAACACAATCCACCTCCTCCCCATCGAGATATACAGTTAAGATAAAAATCAAATAAATAAATTTCTGATTAATAATCACCAAAAACCAATTCAGAAAAAGAGAAGGTTCCTCAAAGGCAGCATGCCAGCAGCCAGATAAAACATTTCAAACTATCTGCTGCAAAGTACGTGCACGATGAAGCTGTGAACTGGGTCATTCATTTCAGGGCAATCCTCTCATCATCTTGAACAAATTTGAATAGTTTTCCAGTCAGACAGGAGAGATCTTGTAGGTTCATCAAATCTTCTCCCTCCCTACCAAAGGCACTAAAAGCAGGTACCATGAGAATAGCTTCTAGCAGAGGCAGTTATTATTAATGGTTTCTTCATTAACAGGGCAATTTCAGTCCCATTCTGCCTCTCCCATCAAGGATGGAAGTTCTCATCTTTCAAAAGCAATCTGAGCAAGCCATGTGAAGATTTCACCATTTGTGGCTTGGGAAAGTAGAGATGAAAGACTTCTAAGACCTTTTACTTGGGTTTGTTTTCCACTCTGGGATGATTATGACATTACTCACCACATGCACCATCTTCCAAACCCAGAAGCCCATGCTGGGAAGACCCAGTGGACTATAAAACTTATTTCTTATTTTAGGGCTTTCCCTTTCCGTGCACTTGTTGCCACTACAGCTGAGGTCCCAAACCGAGAGCTTTTAAATTGGGTACTTAAAGTGATATTTACATTGGGAACTTCAAGAAAGGGTCACAGTCCTGCTTCAAGGCTATGTGAAGCCGTAAAGCTTTTTGTTTCCATAACACCTGGTTTTAATTGCCCCCCTCTTTTTCTTTTTTGCTTCCAATATTGTGCCATGCTAAGGAAAAGCCTTAAAATGGAGGATGTACCTACACTGCTTCTTGCGAGAGCTCTGTGACTGCTCATGGGAAACAAAAGTCCAAATACATAGAAAAAAGTCCTCCAGACAGCTCTCCACTCCCACTTCTCAATCCTGCACACCTGGTGTTTAACATACACAAAGGGAGTTTCTTTCCTCTTCCCAAAACCTGAAATGTGGAGTTTAGCAGTAAAGCTGAGCAGGACATGAACCTGGCACATCCTCTGCTTTCTGGTCCTCCTGTCTCCTCATTTACTAAGGTTTGTTTTCAGGTTTAAAGTTTTCCACAATCTCCCAGTGAATAAACCTCCTTAAAGAGGAGGACAGGAGTCAACTCCTGGTGCCGAAACATCTTAGCTCATACGCCTCAGTCACAGTCTTTCCATGCCATGAAAAACCATACTAAAATCCTGTTGCTTCAGACCCACAGCAATCTTTGAACCCAGACAGATGTCCAGAGATGAAAGGTGAAATGAAGCTGCTGAGTTCCTTTCCTGCCATGACAGAATCATAGAATCATCTGGTTGGAAAAGACCTCCAAGATCGAGTCCAACGGTACTTGTCCCCTTACCAAATCGTGTCCCTAAGAAACTCATCCACCCGTCTTTTAAACACCTCCAGGGGTGGCGACTCCACCACCTCCCTGGGCAGTTGTTCCAATGTCTGACCACCCTTTGAGTGAAGAAGCGTACACACAAGTTGACTACTTCCTATGGACAGCCCCACCCTCTGAAATTCTGAGAAAAAAGGGAAAAAAAAGCTCAGCTAATGAGAATTGCAGCACTGTTCACACCACAGCAGTTAAGGTTGTATTCATTATAAATCTCCTTTTCAAGGTTTCTGTCACTCAGCCATAAAAATCATTCTGGTTTGAAATTTAGCATCCAAGCTTTCTGCCCAAGGACAATATTTTTGACAGGATTTGGAAACAATTGGTTTGGCAAAGTGCATCTGAAGTTTTAAGGGGTGCAAAAAAGAATAGTGGTTAGTGGTGTCAGATGCTATTATTTTATGCTCTCATAACTTAAAAACAACTAATTTAGGTTCTGTGGTTGTTATTACTCCATAATTTCCTCTGAAATATTTGGCCTGTTCCTAGTAACAAACTCCTGCAAATTGCTAGCGCTGCTCTAAAAAGAAAAATAATAGCATTCCTGCACCAAATCTTCAGCTGCTATAAATTAGCTTGGTGTCATTGCTGCCCATTTACATCAGCTGAGGTGTTGGCCCCAGGTGTTTAGCAAAACTCAGTTTTGGTGTGTGCATGTGTCTGATTGGCTCCATTAGTCCTTAGCTGGGCAATTCCCAGGAATTTAGAAAGCAGATGGTTAGGTAATGTCTTCAGTATCTGACAAAAGTGATCCTGCTCTCAAAGCCTGTTGCTAAACATCGTTTGACTTCATGCACTGAAATCAGCACCTCCGCCTAGAATGCGTAAAGTTTTCTAGGGGAGCCCTGCCACACCAGGTGGTTATGCCGGCTGCATTCAAACACAAATTTAAGTCAGGCTCCCTCAGTGCAATGATTCACACATATGTTCATCTGCTCTTGTTTTGCTTTTGGAGAAGCTTTTAATTCATCCTGTGTACAATTTGTGCATGAACGTATATTTTGGAAGACACTGCTTCCCAAGGCACAGTAACTGAATGGCCAGAAATTGGTTCTGCAATGCCTTGCAAAAGTCTGGTACTTTTTTTTTCAACTCACACAGCATTTTGCTGAGTGGGGTCTTGAATGCTGTGAGTGGGATTTGGATATTTTCAGAGATTGATCACAATAATAACCTGTCACCTCCTTCTCAATGCACCTTCAGAAATATTTTCTTATTGAAAACTAGTGCTTGGATAAACAAGTACTTTGGAAATGCCTGGGTGAGTTTTGAATAACTGAGCAGCTATTCCAAACCATTTGTACTAACCTGCAGAGTGAAACCCACGTGCACTGTACCATATCATTGTAATGTTTTGACAAAGTACTTCTGCCTACTGTAAGTCTTCTCCAGCTCCTCCTACGATTCAGTCACCTCTATATTTCCTCCTTTTTGCTGTGCTGTGCACAGTATATACGCACATACAGGCTAGCTAACTGGTTTTCCTTCCAGGCTTCTCATCACCACCAAAAACCAAATTGGATGGAGCAGATGTCCACCTCTGCCACAATTCTGAAGACTCCTTGCAAAACTTCCCAGTTTTCAAACACTCCTTACTGCACCAAATGGTGTCATTTTCTGAACTCATACCTCTTCTTTTTTTCACTTGCAATGGCTTCAGTATGATTTTTGTTGTCTGGGGTACGTTGCTGCATTTGCATTTAGCAATTGAGTAGCCTCATCTCGCTAGAAGTGGGGTGAAGATTGTGGATATTAGCCAAAAATGTAGGAAGTTCAAAAAATATTTTAGAGTTGCGAAAGTTTCTCATTCATATGCCCTACCGGTGTGTTTGGATTGGAACCTGAAGATCTTTTGTGTAATGATAGTATAAAAGAAAAAGAATACATATTTATTTTTCTAGTTGAAGAAATCTGTCGGCTAACCTGAAAAACTTACCCAGCTCTGAACTCCTAAAATTCAGTGATTCTTTCTTTGTATCTTTCCCACTCCCTCAAATTCTATGTCCACTTTTTAAACATGTATTGCTCAGAGGAATGGATCCAAAGAAGAGTAACGGTAAAGATTAAACATGTACCAGGTACAGGTCACTTGGATCCGCAGGTAAAATTCACACACTTCATGCAGTTTAATATTGGTCTAAAATTCTTTGCCATGCCAGATCCCCTTTCACAATACACAGCTAATATTTAGCAGACAGAGCTCCGGTGATGGGATGCTGAAGTCAGCATATCTGCAAGTTTTCGATGCAAGAAACAGCTGCCAGAGATGAGTTTACTCTCTCCTCATGTCAATATGAGAATCATTAGGTAGATCCTGCACCTATTAATTGTTCTGTAGCCATAACAACCTCCTAGCTTAAACCCTTAAAATGTTATGTGTTTGCAAATCAGCTTTCCACTTAAAGGCTGCTTATCTAGGTACAAAAGGGACAAACAAGGACGCTTCAACCAATTACAATGATTGTTTAATCATTTTTCTCTTAATCTTTGAACCAGAAGGGCAAGGCCCTCAAGCAGGGCAGAAATGACTCCCCCACAGCCCAGGCAGTCGGTGCTCCTAGACACAAGGGGAGGAAAGTGGCAGGAGTAGGTGCTGTTCAGAGGCAAGAAGATCCTGCCTTGCAAGGAGCAGCAAGGCAACATGGTGTTCAACAGAGACTGTTGTTGGTCACCAGGGACAAACCTACTCACCTGACAAGAGCAGTAAATTGCACAGTGTCAGATGTCAAGAGAACTTCCCAAACACTGTTCGGCAAGTCCAGAAGCTGTTTATATTGGCTGGGGGGAAAGGTATCCATTCCCTCTTGCAATGGGTTAAGCAGCTCTTACCCCCTAAGATAAGCTACTTGTGCTAAAATGTCAACAACTGACCTAAATTATTTAAGATATGGAGAAAAAGTAGCTTCTGCTATTCAGGTTTCAGTGGACAGCTTAGGGGAAGAAAAAACAAAGAAAAGGAATCTCTTCTCACCAAAAGGTACTATGCTATCCTGTCAATCTATGAAACATTTCTGCCCAGGCTATTCCATCTTCCTCAATTATAGAAAATCACCCCAAATCCTAATTTTTTAAAGTGGCAGTTGAAAAGCAGAAAAGAAAGAAATCTCTTTGTGAGAACAATTTAAGATATCCGTGATAAAAATAGCAACTTTCAGCTTTGACACAGCAACTATAGCTTGTTCCTGTGAAAGTGGATTTTAAATAGTTTTTCAGGTTGCAGCTATAGAAAGTACCTCTCAGCTACTATTTCAGAACTCTTCTTGGCTTTTTCCTAATCCCTGTAGCAACAACAACAGGCTCCTAAAAATACCCAGGAAAAAATCTAAGAGCTCAATCAAGCCATTACTTTCAGAATAATATTTGTAGATTCCTTATTTCCCTCTGCGATACCATCACATTTAATCATGAAAGTCAAGTTAAGGTTTTACTTGGCATCTGTGTTTCTTGTGGTGTAGGGAATAGAAACTTCGGGCTTCCAACAGCTGTGGAGAAGGGCCTCGAATATTACATCATTTATCAGTAGTGTTTCCAGAAAAAAAGGAAACATTCCATGAAAAGATAATTTACTTGTCTTAATAATGTAAGCAGAAATTAAAGTGGAGAAATCCCTTCTGGCAGGATTTTTGACAGTTACCTTCATTTTCATCATTGCTGACTGCACGTACCTACTTTGAAAATGAATACAGTTTCCACTTCAAAAGGGAAAAAAAGAAAAAAAGAACACAGGAAAGGAGTGTGAGAGGGACTCTGATGTAAAACCTCATCAACTACAATATTTTCTGGGAAGTTTACCTGCTCTAAAGCCCAGATAGAAAGGGCACCTTGAAGAGTATTAGGGAAATGTTTACAGCACATTCAGCAGAAGCACACATCAAGGTTTTGGCTCAAGGTTCCCCACTGAACATTTAAATGAATGTGCATTTAGGTAAAGACAAGAAAAGTGATGGGTCCAAAACCACACAGCATAGCTATACTTTTTCTTAGTCAAAACAGTTGGAAATACTTCAGGAAAAGAGCTCTAAGGGAGTGGTAACTCGTCACCGAGAGGTTGGGTCTCAATTCCCACGTTATCATTACAGCTGCTGTTAAAGGCAGGACCCAGATTTCTTTGCTACAGTTAGATCTCTTCTGTGCTAGGCACTGTAGGAAATGAGACAACCCCAGAGCCCTAATCTCAAATGCTGTCCTGTATGAACAACAAAAAGGCACCTGTAGGTGGGAGGTCCTTTCTTGCAGTGGGAGAGCTGAAAGCTAGGGAGGCCAGGAGTGGAGGGCTGAGCATTTGGATGCCTGTCCTTCCTTCTAGGGAACATGACCTCCGAAAACTGAGAAAAAACTGCATAGGAAGTCAACGGCAGATGTGAGATTCAAGCCCAGACCTCCTTCTCCACACTGCTCTACAGCAAAGTATGACAAAGAAGGATGATACACATGGTACCGAACATGAAAAAAAGTATCATTGTCTCCAATGAACATATGGTCAGTTTCTGCTTAGAGTTGCATCAATCCAGTCCCATTACAGTCTGGGAAAGCTGTGCATCTTCATCCCAAATAACCAAACCAGGAAATACCCTGGGGGGGTTCCACAACCACCGAGATGCTCTCAGGATCTTCAGAAGCTGAATAAACATGGGTGAAAGTCATCTGACTGCTGGGTGGACACTCATGCTGCTACCAGCTAGTGTTGTCAAACAGCAGTATGATACTGTGGGAGTATGTAATTTCTAAGGAGAGAGTTGTTTGACTAAACTTCTGTGCAGAAATTAGTGTGTAGCCAAACCTGATTCTCTTGCTTAATGAGGACCTAGTTAATTATTGCAGAGAAAATGCCCAAAAGGGACTGGGATAAAACAGACTGTAGGTCAACTATAACTACACTCAGCACAAGTTACTCGGTAATATTTGTAGAAGTGACAACGAAGTGGTTCCTGGTTGCCCACTAACCCTGATTACCTTTACTTTATGCTCCTTCCACCTGAGCCATTAATTCTTCTGGTAGCGCATAACCTGAGGGCCTGATCTCTCAGCTGATTTTATGATGTAAAGCTAGCAGAATTTTTACTAATTTTCACAAGATTTATGGTACCTATATGGTTTTAAATTAACAAATAAATAGTAATTTCCAATGCTGTTGAGAATGGGAGGGTTCCACACACAATTTCCACCCACATAAACAAACTTTTTAATGAATACTCTTCAAGAAGGAAGAAAAATATCTGCAAATCTTACTCCAACAGAAATATCCCACTGTTATTGCAAAAAGGTGGCTGGAGTGGAAAACTGTCATGCAACACAGCCCACCTTGATAAAACTATGTTGTTTGTACCATGTTTTAGGTTAGTATGTAATTATTTTCAAAATCAAGGTAGTCTTTTTCAGACCTGTGTGGGAACTCAGTCTTTTGGAATAAACTGATGTAAACTTACCTGAAACTATAAGGTACTCATTTTTGCCAGAACAACACATTTAAACATCCTTGCTTAGACACTGAAGGATGAGTTACTGGCTGTAATTTTTAAATACGATAGATTTAAGTTTTTTTGGTCTCTATAGTGTTTATTTTGAAACCTTTCTGTGCAACCCTGAGGAACAGAACCCCAAATATAGAAGCACCGGACAGACCTATTTATCAGGATATTCTACTGATAGTTTCAGATGCAGAGCTTAGCTTCCTACATAAGGCACTGCCAAGCTCCCAAACAACTTGCTGACAGCTTTTCTGAGGTGGTAGAGAGGGAAGGATGTTTTTGACCCAAGCCCAACATGACTATGCCACACTACCTCAAAGCCACATAAGTCCAGATGCAGAAGTGAGTTGCCCAGGGGAGAGAGAGAACAGGGAGACAAGAGCACAGGGACCTCACCCTGAACGCAGCTTCCAGGCAAAGTGGGAAGCTATACTAGACTTGTTTTTAATCTCCTCCCATGGGGACTGCAAAATATTAGATACTGTAACAAAGATACTGAATATAACACAAGACTACTGTCCTCAGGTTCACCTTGAACACCAGATATTCAGCCCAGAACACAGACATACCACGGCCTGATAGACCATTGGCAGAAGGTGGCCACTTCTATGGGCATGTGGCTGGGCATTCAGATCTCTGCTTCAGCTGCAGGGCTCAAGTGGTATCACCTTTTGTCCCAGCCTAGCCAGCTCTGCCCATTTAAGCAGCCTCCCTCAGCTCCCCAGTCACACCCCTAAAACCCCAGCACGGTCAGGAGCATCAGCATTGCTTTGCTCCCCTTGTAGTATGGCTGGAGTGGAAGCACCACGGCCTCCTCCCAGGGGCTTTAGGCTCAGGAAGGGGCAACCAGCCCTAAGTAGTTTAACGGATGTACAATCCCCTGCACAGAAGCTCTTTATGTGGAATCAATGAACCACTGGCTGTTTTAAATCTCAAACAAAATACAGGAGAGTTTTGATTGTGGTTTGAAAAGAAAACTGAAAGGAACGCATTGGAAGGGAAACAGATCTCACCTAATGAGATCCCTGCGAGTGTTGGGGATTAACACACTGTTTGTGATTCCTCCTGAATACTAACAGCTTTGTTACATGGCTCATGACAAGCCTGAGAGCTTTGTAGTTTCACTGCACTATTTAAAATTTTAGGAACTCCTTGTGCTCTTGAAAAAATAAAAGGTCAATGTGAACCAACATATCTGACTTGTCTTCAGAGTGCTTGTTCCCTCTGATCTGGCATCAACACAAGGAAATGGGTAGTTTTACATTGATCCTACCTTGTGGAGTGCTCAGCACCATCTCCAGACAGTAATGTGGCTTTACGGTGCCGGAAGATCTTCCAGTGTTTTATCCCGCTCCCATTTTCTCCCCACACTTATGTTTTCTAGCAAATCACAGCTTTCAGTCTCTTCTCCATTCTGAAGGGCCGGGATCCAGCTGGAAGCTGTTCTGCTGGAAATTAAAAACGAGGAAAGGAGTAAGCTGGCAACATGATTCCTTGGCAGCTCCCACTGGAGACAACACTCCCCTCTAATTCGCAGCATTGCAGAGTTCAGATTTCGAGGTGATCGCTGCCCTAGTTCGTGCCAGTGCACCTTGCAATGGCACCTCATTGCTCTACCAGGGAAGTTCCAACAGTGAAGTCCTCCAGAGGGCTTTGATGAATCTCAGTTGATAAAAGGATTTTGCCCCTCTGCTGTGTAAAGCCTCTTCAGAGAGCAATCCTATCTACAACATAAACCACCACAAACTAAAAGTGACTAATTGTTCCCAGAAAAGTCAAGATTTTACTCTAGGTATTTACACCGCTCTTTGCCACGGATAAGGAATTACGATAAGAATTAAAGTGACCATGTTTAGAAAAAAAGTCCAATCAGGCAGTTTATTAACTGAACAAGTTTCTCAGAAAGGAGATGGAAAAAGGTAGTTTCGATGTCTTAAAAGTGAGGACTGAAACTTTGAGTCTGGATTGTCTCTCATTCTGTTGCCTGTAGCTCTCTGGGCAAGTCACTCAGCTCTGGATCGTTGCAGCTCTCAGTTCTGCAAGAAGAACTGGGGTGATGGAAAATTAAATAATAGTAATAGGGATGCCCTTATAATCACAAGATCTCAACCAATTGAAACAAGGATATTTTACAGAAGGAATTTCAAGCTGATATTCAGGACAGGTTCTAGGAAAGTACACTATAGACAGCTCTGCTGGACTGAGGGAAATTGCCGTGCTTTTCAGTTACCTAAAAGAGGAACATTCAGTACACCAGGTTTCCTCAATCTCACACCTCTAGCGCATCCTCACACACACACACTACCCTGGAGGTGGCAATCCCAGCCCTATCAGCCTTCCTGCTGTGACCCTCCCAGGGATCTCAGGAAGTCCTGAGATTTGGGGCAACTTGAGTGTTTTGTCAAATTAGAGCCAGTAAAGCAATCATTTACTATAGAGGGAATATAATACCTCTTGAGGATCTGTTCCTTCAAAAAAGCACCAAAAGTAAGCAGTCCCTCCTCTCCAAAGAGATGGCATACCTTGACTTATGTAAAATGTGCAGAAAAATTTATTACCCAGTACGTGGTAAAATTACTCCTTTTTTTAAAAATCTCAAATCAGAACAAAAACTTGGAGAAAAAAAATCCCCAAACCACATCACCTAAAAGCAGAGCAGCATTTCAAGTTGAACAGATACTGAGAACTCAGCCAGCTGCAGCCAGGCCTGGAAGGAGCCCTGGAGCTGACCCCTCCCCATTCCTCCTGGCTAAGGTCCATGACTATTACAGGGAGCCATCTGCTCCACAGAAAGGTGCACAGCACATTCTCCTCTCCTCTGCTCCCTTCCTACAGCAAGGAAGTAATTCAGCTCTTAAGTGCTTGTCTGATCTTTGTGAGGTGCTAATTGTAATATTACATTCCTCCTCCTCTTTCCAGACCTTCACTCCTCTATTTTTGTGCTGGAGATAGCATCAGCTCCGCTGAACCCTTGTGGCATATATGGAGACAGCATGCGTTTCCTTTCCTTTTTGTGTTTTGTCATGAGACATCTGGATGCTGCCTGGCACAATGGGATCTTGCTTTTGATATGAATATCTGCAAGCAGCTATTGTAGAAATTGCGTGACATCCCAAACAGAGATGATTTTAACTTAGCGGAGCTGTCGAACAGCCTTGACAAAACAGCATCCATCCCTGCCCCAAAGTTTTGTCCTGATTTTAGGAAGCATTTGACACAACACAGTGCTAAACCACCCAGTCTGAAATTAAGAGGCTCACTTTGAACTTGAAGGCGGGCTGGGATTTCAAGCCAACATCTCCAATGATGCTTTGTGGTGAACAGTAGCAGAGCAAATCCTCCTGCTTTTACCACTTGTGCAAAGAAAATTCTACTTTTCAGGGGTTTGTACATTGAGCAGAATGGATCCTATTTCTCTGCTGCCTCCTCCTCCCACCTTTTTTTTTTCCTTATTTTTGCAGTGACATTGGCATTTCTTTGAAAGATATTTAATTGCGGAAGGGTTCAACAGACCCTCCCCACTAAAAGCCCTGTTTGCAAGTGTCAACCCCAACTTGGAGTTCAACCCTCAGTCAGAGGAGCAGTAAAGCTGGCAGGCTTAAGTAGTACAGGAATGCTAACATGGCAGATCTGAGAGAGTTAATTTGGTCAGAATGCACTCCAGTAATGTTTATGTTTTAGATAAAGTGCCTACAATGTTGCAGCTTGCCCTTCTGACCCCATTTCCTCATTCGTGTGCAGCTCAGAGAAAGTGATACTTAATTCCAAATCTTTGCTTTTATTAGCTCCCAGAGAGGGGTAGGATTTCATCCCAGCCTTATCTCTGTTATAAACATCCTGTTACTATTCACATCAGGGGGATATCTTTGGGAAAAATGATTAAATACGTTCCACCAGACACAAACAGTGTTCCCCAGTCGGTTTTGCACAGCACATGGTGACTTTGCGCGTGTGCGTGTTGTCAAACAGCATGAGCCTAACCGTTGCAAAAGGGGTTTGAAATTTTACACAGAAGTGTGAAAACATGTAGAGGCTTTCCCATGAAACTATGCTACCTGTGCATTTAAGAGGACAGACCTAACCACCGTATCTAGTCCTAGTCTTGCATAGGCAGCTTAACCATAGAGCTCCAATTCTCCGTTCTTCTTCCTTTTTGCTAAATCTAATGCAAACCACCTCTGATTATTTAAGCCAAAAGCACGCAGGACATGAGCAGTGCTGCTTCTCCAGCTCCACACTGATTTCCGGATCAAAAAAAAGCTTGGGTACACTCTTGCAGTAGCATTAACAATATCCATTCCATATCTCTGAAAACATTTAAACAAACAATTTTGCCAAGTGCTGCATGCTTAAGGCAGCAAACTCCTGGAGAACACCTTTCTCACGTCCCACAGGTGACCACCACAGCAAATTTTCAGCCAAGGCACATACTCTCAAACCTCAGCTATGCAGGCCACAAAAGGGACTGAGAAAGCAAGTCTATCTAGGTTATCCAGCAATATGTGTAGGTGGTACTTCTAAAAGCTCCAGCCTGCACAAGTCAAAGGATTTATAAAAAAAATCAAGAAAACCCTTACACACACAAATGCAGCTCTTTCTCTGGATATACCTGTACATTATCAGTACACAGCATGGAAAAGAGAAAGACACTGCCTGATAATGCATTACCCTTACCCTGTGACAAAGCTGAATATATGTGGGAGTGCAAGGATTAAGTTTCCAGGTGTTAAATCTGCATTTACCATATTCACTGGTAACTGACAGGTCATGGAGACTTGCAGCGTGAGAGGAAAGGGTTGCAGAGGAAAGCCACTGAGGCTGTCTGCTGTGGCTATAGCAAGTACCGACACATCAACTTCTTCTGACATCTTGACATCATCTTGTCCAGCTCTACCTTTTGGCACTGACCCAGGACACCCAGCTTTCAGGTTCTTTATACAAATGATCTGGACCAAGAACATAAAAAGTCTGTATGTCTAACATTAAAATCTTGAATTTAGTCATTCAGGAAGATATTTTCAGTGTCACAAAGGGTGGGTAGGGAACCAGCTCTTGATGGCTTTCCACCTGAGCTGGTTGCCAGATTGTGCACACTTTCGATCTAGAAAATAGATATCTTGCTCAGGTAAATCCCTGGATTTCCAAACATGCTCAGCAGGCAGCAGCATTTCCTGAGATTTGGAGCCGTGGTTCAGTTCTACACTCTCTAGCATCTGCAAATACTTCCTTACGGCAGATACTGCTTGGAGCTGGGGTTCAAGCCAGCCTCCCATCAAAATACATCCAGATTTTGAAAACAAACTTAAACCTGGGTCTACATGACTTTTACAGGTTGAATTTGCCAGACTGAGTCCTGTATTAACATATACATAAAATTCAGGGTCAAAAAGAAAAAAACGTTTCCAGTTCAATATTTGGAATATTCAATTTTCCACTGATTGGAAAATTACAATTCTTTTGTGTGGAAGTTAGAAGGAGATATATCTGTCTCCTTTTCTTTATACATATATTAAAAATATATGTCTCTTCTGGGAATACTTTTTTATCAAGTTAACAATGATACAAAGAAAACTCTCAACAACAGAACATTTCCTCCCATGTTCTGCAGTCAGCTTCTGATTCTTTTAGTTTTGTAGGTTTGACTAAAATGAATAATTTGGGAGTTTAATGAGAAAACTCCAAAGTGAAAATTTTAAACATAAGTCAAATTTTACATGGAAAGTTAGTTCCAGTTTCTTTCTTTGCTGTCCAACCAAAGATTGAAAGATATGAACTAAAACTGAGTATTTTGCACAATTTCTTTCCCCCACTTTGCTGGAGGCCATTATACACGAAGCAGCTTTCCAATTTAATCTTTTGATTTTAACAGCCTTTGTATCTAATTAGACGATACACCCTCCAGGGGAGAAGGAAAGGGAATGGCCCCTCCGTTCTCCAGCCCCTTCAGCCTTTTCTCCTCATTGAAGCAGGAACAGGATGACACACGTACTAGGGCAGGGGTGTCAAACTCATGGCCTGTGGGCCGAATCTGGCCCTCCACCTTGTTTTATCCAGCCCAACACCTTGTTTCTACCCAGCTGCTGCAATGAGTTCCTTGCCCCTTCGCTCCTGCCAGCACTGGTCAAGTGTGCAGTGTGTGTGTTGTGGGGTACGCAACAAGAGCAGGAGAATGGCAGGAGCCGTGAGTTTGACACCCCTGTACTGGGGGATGTTTGTGATAAGAGAAAGGTCTGTCTTTGTGCAGACATTGAAACGTTGCCCCAGTGTCTTGCTCAGCCCCAGAGCAGACATACAGGACCACTGTGGGGCCACAATGGCACCAACTGAAAACAGAGCCCATCCCACACCTCCCAGCACTGCATGGCCCATATTTTCCTGTACTGCCTGGAAAGGGTCACACTCGAGCAACCACACAAGACATTGATGGCTTGAGCTCAAGAAACCCTTTGTATGAGGAGCCTCTTCATGGCCCCACATAATGGCGCAAAACAGCACCCTTTGTGATCATCATCAACAGATCCAGCCTCCTTTGGAGGTGGAGAGGCAGAAACGTGGGTTCAGAAAGGAGAAACACACTCAGAGGGGTGCAGCAAGTATGCACTTATCTCCCCAACTGCCACTCCTGCCATTCCCAAAAGGGGTTAAAGCTCCTCCAGCAAACACTCTTCGTTCCCCTAGTTGGCATGTGGCCAGAAGATTTTGCCTTCCAGTCATGTGAACTTTTCAATTTGTGATTCGTACAAGCTGAGCTTACATGAAACTGTTTCCTGAAACAAACTGTTTTCATTCCCTCTCCATTCCTCTGTGTCCCACCATTTCTGCTAGAGCAAAACCAAATCCGTTTATTGATCAACCAACAAAGTCCAAGGCATCCTTTAAAAGCCATGGTGATGTGGACTCCTATCAGATTTGCTCAGTTTAACTTCACTTCCCTCAAACATTATGTCCTTTAATGTGTATTTAAACAGGTCTTGGCCTTTTGGGTACATTTTCTAATGGCCTTTTTTTTAACCTGATGCATCCAGTGCAAATGAAATGCTGTGGAGCCACAGCCACTTCATGAGTTTTGCTGAAGAGGGAACCTGATCACTGATTCCAATAAAAAAAAAAAAAAAAAAACAGATCAGATCCTTTGCCTTCACTTCCAAAAATCAGCCTGTCTGCTGTTTTTACCATGGCTGGTATAAGTAACAGAACATTATACCCTGATGTGTCATTTTCAACAAGTGCTATTGAAGCGGGGAGAAGAAAGTGGTACATGCAATTATTTAGCTTGCCTGGGACCAGGACACATCATTAAGTAGAAAGACTTTCCAAAGGAAGTTGAACAGGTAGTGGAAGAGAAAAGCTGTTGCTGGTTGTTGTGAGATACAGCACACTTAGAGGGGACTGATCTGACTTATATGTAGCAAAGTTAAAATCAAGCTTGAGACACAGAGCAAGAGATCCCTGCCTGCAGCATGAGAAGTATCTCTGCTCTGTGGCCGCAGGGGTGAAGAGAAAAAAAAGAATGTGAGAGTGGATAGTAAAGTAATACAAATCTGGTTATGTCACAGGCAGATCGTGGAACCTCATCTGGAATAATGTGAATATCTGCTCATTTTTTTCCTCAAAATGAAACAGATTGGAGGGAATTAAAGACACCAAGCGGCATAAAGAAAGTGAAAACTAGAAGAATGCACTCAAAATAGTAGATAAGGTAAAAAAGATGTATATTTAAAAAAAACCCACTCTTCTGGTAAAACCAGTAGTTTCCTAGGAGAGGGTTGTTTCTTGCTGTTATTTTGCTTTCTGAGAAAAGACAGCTGCTGTCCTCTCTGTCCATTTCTAAGACTTGCCATTTTCTAGCTCTTGCTAAACTTTTCAATCAGATCTGAAGACTCACATTCTCAATCCATAACAGGTCTCACAAGCAAGCAAGCAAGCAAGCAATGCATTTTCTAAGCACATATTTAATTTTCAGCAATTTAACTGGGATTTAAATATACATTTAAAATTGAGGTTTTCCAGGACTTGGGCAACTAAGTGTCTTCAGTGCCACCAAAAATGCTGAGCAAAGTGTCCCATACTGACCACGTGCCTCAAGAAGCACACAGCCAGCTGACAGGAAGCACCAGGCCCTGGGATTTAGAGAGAAGGAAAGTACCATCAGGTTGGGTTTAGACAATTCTAAGAGCCAGTGAAATGCAGGCTTTGCATCTCTCAATAAACAGTTTACTAAACTGAAAAGACAAGCGTACTCTGGGGCACAAATGAGGTGTCTGATGGAACTGTAGCATACGATGATTCCTATTGTCTGAGTGTAGAAGATAGGATTTGGGGACCTTCTGCTGTCTACTTGGCCCTAAGGTCTGGTTTGGCCAGCTGCTGTAAGGTTTGACTTATTCAAATGATAAAAGGATTGGTAGAAGCCATTCCTACCTTAGCAAAAAGCCCAAGTTCAGCTTTTTTTTCATGGCAAACTGCCTTCCTTTAATGGCATGTTGATCACGATCAAGAACGAACAGAGGTTTCTACAGATACAGCTTACAATCAATATTTTTTTAAAAAAACCCAATTCTTTTTCCAATTTGATAATATATTTGATCTCACATCTACCTCTTCCCTATATTTGCTCAATAAGCATGTTTTGGTGTTCAACCCAAGGAACTGTCAGCTTGGATTGGAAGTGCTGAGGCCTGACATTTCTAGATTAAATGTCAACCAGATGTTTGTGCACTTCCCTTACAAGCCTTTCAAGAAGCTTCCCAATTTAGTATTGTATTTCACTATTAGGGGAAACCCAAGTTCATACCTTACTAGTTTGAGCTGAAAGAGACTTAAAGCCTCAAGGGGAAAAAAATGACAGGTACCCAAGCGACAGGAAATATGATTCCAAACTGCAATCCACAATAGCTGGTGTCCACCTCTTTTTTTGTTTTTTTTTTCACTTCAATGTATTTGAAGTCTGGCTGAAATAAATCAGCTTCAACTCCATAAACTATTTTTATATAATACTAACATTTTCCCTCAACCACTAAAACAAGGGAAAGGCAGAATGGGAGGTTGTCCTTCCCTTAATCCTTCTGGACACGGTGCCAGAGGTGGCACTGCTTCTGACAATGGAGAGCAGGATACAAGGGAAAAACTGAAAAAACACTTATTCATGCAAAAGAGGAGAAAGTATTATTGCAGCTGTAACTGTCTTCAAAGTTCCTACCCAAGATGCAGGAGCGCGCCTTGGGTTTCCTTCTCTCTCTCATCTCTGCATGCAACCTTGCAAAACAGAAGCCTCAGTTCCCGCTCTGTAAATGGTATTTATAGGAGGATATTTTTGTATTTGCTTGTTTTGTATGGTCTTTACAGCAACGGACTTGCTCTTGTTGTGCTTCTCACATGTATTATAACAGGCAGAGATGAGGAACTCTAGGTGCCAATATAGTCAATAAATAAGGACATAAATAATACAGTTCCAACATGTGGCTGAGAAGTGGCTCTCATCCCAGAAATTTAGAGTGAACTTTCCTGTTTTTGTTGGTTTAGTTTGATTCTAGTTCCCTAGTCAAAGTAACAATTTTTTAAACTGAATTTTCAATATTATGAAAGAAATTAATGGGAATCTGGACAATGACCATACAAACGGGCCATCCTGAATGTCTCCAGGAAAGGAAGAAAGAATCAGCTAATGGCTGCTCATGGAACAGGCAGGATCAACATCCACTCCCAAGCCAGATCCTTCACTTACAGCTATATCCAAATTCCAGAAAGCAAGCTTTTTGGATCAAGCCTATCTATAGGAAAAAAAAGCCCCAACAACATGCACATATCCTGCAAGAGTTCGGGTTTGTCATAAAAACTACATTTATTCTCTACATGTAGCAAGTTCCAAACGAAGATGTCAGAAATAAGAACTCAAAAAATTCCCCACTGGAGTGAGTGTTTTGGAAGTAAACATCTCTAGGGCCTCCAAATCCACCCTCAGTGCATGCAGTGGGAGCATCATAATTCAGCCAGAGCTGGTTCCTACCCATGAAAACGCAGGCAAGGTTTTCTGCAGAATTTTGTTACTGAGAAGGATGAGCAATTCCACCAGACTCAGTAAATGGCTTACAAACCATGGCACAGGGTAACCGCGGTGGGAGTATGACCTCACAGACTTGTGCAACAGGAGGCTGGGAAATATATTGGGTAAAATCCTGGCTCTGCTGAAGCTGGTGGCACAATTCCCATTGACTTCAGGCAGGTCTGGGATTTCACCCATTACGCTTTTCGATGTCAAGGCAAACAACCCAGTACCAAATCCCATTCCAGCCTCCCAGCTGTTTGGAACCACTTGTTAGGGATCAACAATCTCTGGAGTGGTGATATATTCCCTGCCTGGCTCACACACACAGGTAAGCCTAGGGGAGGTGAGCAGGTTGGAGGAGTCTCCACAAACACATCACCCAAAATGGAGCAGAGAGAGAGAAATCTGATAATTTATTACTGCTGTCTTATTAGGGACCAGATTACCCTGCTTGGTGTGGGGCAGGGGGAGCACTGCTGAAGGCTTTTGAAAACAAAAATACTTAATTGCTGCAAGGGATTGGTGACTCTTTGTCCTGTGAAAAGTCTCTTTTGACAACACAATGGCATCTGAAAATAACAGATGGAAGAGATGCTCAGAACAAAGAGATATTGAAAGGAATAAAGAAAAGGGAAATGAAACCAAGGCAATTAATCTATCCACACTGTTACAGAACAATCCCATGATATGGTCTTTGCATGAATCCAAAGACTGGGAAAGTGCTAAAGTCAGTTCATAATCCTCTGACAAAAACCATCATCTCTATCCATCTCCCACTGAAGTGAGGGAGAGGGATTTTGGTGCAGCAATCAAAGCATGTAGTTTTAAAACATTGTTTTGCCATTTATTTAAAAATAAAATACTTTCTATTAAGATTTTAAAGTCATAGTTGTATTCACTGCTGAAGACATGTTGGGAAACATCTACCCAGGATTAGTTTGGGTGACAGTTATTCTCTGGGAAAAGTTGCCACTGGGAAGTGGCACACAGGGAAAATAGAGTTTGATTTTGTTCACAAGCTACAGAAGAAAAGTAAGCCTAGAGAGTAATTTCTCTGGGATTTGCAAAGTATAATTTTCTCTCAGCCAAGCCAGTTCAGAAGCTGGCCACATCATATACAGAATAAATGGTTATGTCATTATGATAATGTTTGAGTATTTGAAGTGAAAATGTTAACATTTAGTGCAGCTCTAACATGAATTGTATTGCCAGAGAATAGTCATAATCCAACATCTAAATTGCAAGCCATAAATCTCATTGTTCACATCACAGGAATGGAGAATATGAAACATATCCCCAGTAAGTCTTCCTCATTCCTAAATACAATAACTTAATACCTACCAGCTCTTCAACAAAACAGTAATCCTTGGATGAGCCATGACCTGATCTCTTATTGAAGAGTCCAGACTTGGTTTGCTTTGAGAAAAAAAATTCTTTCTAGTTACAAAAAATAAAAAAAAAATCACAGCTATTTAAATATCACCAACTGTGCAACCACAGATGAATCTTTGCTACTTGGTGCATACTTGAACAGAGATACACCAGCCTGTTTTTGTTTACAAATAATTAAAAGCCCCACCTGTAAAATCTGCCTTGGTAAATTTACATTGCTCAAATGATTTTCTCCAAACTAACTTCTTTTGTAGTGTTGAGGCCTGAAGTCAAAGAAGTTCTGTGTGTTTATAATCAACAACTCCTAAGACCAGCTTAACACACAATCACCTTAGTCCAACACACAAACACGCAGGCAAGAACATGTAGAATCAGAGTTCATCTTGCAAGGGAGGAGATGCTGGAATGCTAATATATATGATCAGAAAACCTGTTCCAGTGCCCTAAAATAATTTCACGGTTCAGGAACAATCTTGTGCTTCTCGGAACTAAAATTATTTAAGAAAAGGAAGGTTTTTGGATTGCACTGGTAATAGCTTATGACTCTTTGACCCAGGAAAAGTGATGGCAAGAAACACAACAGTTTCCTCCACCCCAGTCTGAGCAAGCAGAGGTGGGTTCTCACTGTTAGGTGATAGTTAATCTTTTTCCATTAGCTTTTTCCATCAGAACAACAAGCCACTCACAAGAAAACAACACAAGTCTCAAACTACATCCTTTAATCCTGTTCTAATGCAATGATAAAGGCATCCAGCTAAGCAGTAACAACACGGGAAACACAGATGCCATGACTGAACGCAGTTTCCCCTGTAGCTTTTGGCCTAGACGTATCATGACACAAGCTTTGTGTAATTGCAAGTCATCCTGGGTGCAGATGGTGCTCGTAGCTATAAAACAATAAATGCACACAGCATCATAATACACATGTTTTGGAGTACCAGTTGAATCCAAAACAAAATAGCTTTCCGTGACACTGTTGCTTTTCCCTTGTGAAACGTTTTCCTCTTCAGTCTTATGTTTTCCACTCTCATTTAGCCTGGGGTGAATTTGTCAGGAAGAGGGAGGGAAGAGAGAGAGGGAGAGTGAGGAAGTGCTTGAGAAAGCAATGGCTGAGCTGTTTTCAAGGGCTCAAAAAACCAAAACAAAACCAGAAGAACAAAACAAAACCCCGCATGAATATTCTTACAGATTACATCTTTTCAGACTTTAAAAATGAAGTTAAAAGGACAGCAATTCTTCCCAGCAGGTGGGGAATAGACTTGCTGTTATTTGTGTCTAGTGTGCAGTCACTTACATCCCTCAGCCTTGTCTGAGGGAGTGAGCACCCTGCTGCAGAGCAAACATTGGATAACAAGTAACCTTAAGACCTCATCACCTAAAATAGGTAAGTTAGGGGGCGAGGAGCAAAACACCACTGTTGCCACTGTTATCAGTGGAGAAAGAACTTGTCTGAGGTCAAAGAAGGCATTGTTGGTGGAAATAAGAGCAAATCCCAACCCTCTTGAGTCCCATCACATTGTCTTCACCACAGAAAACAAGCTTTTGCTTGTTTGTCAGAGCTCAGACCTGTGTGCATGTGAAATCCATCTCTCTGCATTATTTGCACATGCACATCACTCCTCAGGAAACACAGCTCAATATTCCTGTATTTAAAGCACAGAATTAGGCAGATGTTTTAATGTCAGACCTGTAGCTTGCAATTCTATCACATCCCAGGAACTCTATGAGGAATCCTTTATTTCTCAATGTGAGCCTCTCAGCTAGACAACGAAACTTGCCTACCGTCAGTCGCTGTGGTCCATGCTCCAACACAGACTCTGTATGCACCAGACATCCCTTGAGCTCCTTGCAACTGCTGAGCTGAAGCTCTTGGTGGAGACATCAGCAGAGTCAGGTAAAAAATGCTTCACGCTATTGATTTGTCACCAAAGCACCACCTATTCTAAAACAGATGTCATAGTATTGCACATGCCAAGATTGCATCTCCCATACTTTATCCTCCATAGAACCTTAGACAGGGCACCCATACTGCACCTCACACGAGCTTGTGGTACCCCCACTGCAACACAATACCATGAGGGTAGCATCTACTCTACACTTCAGTTTTGGTGGCAGGACAGGACTCCAGCCCCTTTGCAGAACCAAAGAAAAATAAAAGCTATTACTGCAGGTGGTCTTATCAGTGGCACAAACTCCCAGGGTTCCCCTGGTCATGGGCTAATAAATTGCTTTAAACTGTGCCACCTGTAGAAGTTAACTATGCACATGCTGGTGATTTTTCAACTACTCTGAGATCAGCTGCTGTATAACCACCAAATGTCCTAGTTAGCTGCATTTGTTCTGCTAGGTTAAACCCCAGACATTTGTCCTAAAGGCACAGCACTATAGCTGGTTGCTGTGGCTTTTTCTTAAGCACTGTTTAGTGTGGAGGTGAGTGCCCTGCACCTGTGGTGCGTGGGTGGATGCATGGGTGGCTCTTTGCATAGTGAGTGCAGATGTTTCTAATGAGAGCAGCAAATGAGCCAGCGTGCTGCCAGTGACCTGTCTCACTATGTGCTTTCCCAGACACACGTGTGGATTTGGGCTTTAGAGTATGCCTTGAATGTCTCAGAGAAACTCCCTTTGAAATGTTGTTTTTCACACAAATAAAAAATTGAAAATGTTTTAAAATGACCTCCCATTAAGGTACTAAAGCATTAAAATAACAGAATTGGCTGGAAGTGCTTATTTTCAAATGAAAAAAAGCCACTTGCATGTTTGACCAGAGTTGATATTTTTAACCATTTAACAGGTGTCAACTTTAGAACAATCTACTTTAAAAACATTGCTGCTTTTTTTCCTTCATATTTTTAGAATGAAAATTCCTTTTCCTCCTAAATTTATTACAGATCAATCCAGGTGAGCGGGCAATAAATATGTATGATAAAACATACATGGTATAGCTCCACAATAAAATTCAGCAGCTCCTGCTTTGCTCCAGAAATCTTGTAACATGCTGTTGTCCACCCATTGACTTATCAAAATATAAAATATTCTCAGAACCTCTAACACTGTCTATCTGTACAGTAGATCACTATATATTAGTCTTTCTGGATATATTTTTTTCTGTCCACCCTGTACTTGTTTGGAGCAGAGAGTAAACAAAATTATATGGCTTGGGCAGATGCTCTGAACTAGGTTTAAAGTCTTTAGACAATAAAACACTATTTATAGTGAAGTGCTTCTTTCACAGTTCAGGCATAGTTCAGTCCCAGTCATATAAATAATACTCTGACTGTTATAATAGAAAAAAAAATATATAGACCTACTTATTACACCAACCAGATAAGCCCTTTAATGCTAGGATAATTTATTGACTATGCTGGAACATTTATGGGCTAATTAGCCTGAGCTACAATGCAAATGAATTTTATGGACATTGAAGAACTCATGCAGATGAACAGCCTGGCAAAACAAATAGTGTCACACAGCTTTGAAGACCACTCATTCAGCACTTGTAAAATATATCCAAGAGATGGGGCTTTGCTGGCAGTCAAAACAGGGTAGTAAACAACTCCTGCCCTGTGGTGAGATGAGTACAGGGAGGATCTTGCAGCCCAGCCTCAGCCACTGGTCCTGCCTGGCAGATGTAAGACATGGGAACATTAAGTTTGTTTGAATGATAAATAGTTGCCACTGAAGTGCAAAGACACCAGCCCAGCAAAGCAACCTCAAGGAAGCTTGGCCCAAAGATAGAGGGGTTCCTAATTTTTATATATGTCAGGAGTGAATCCTCCCTGAGATTGAAAACCACTGTGCCAACCCTGAGTGTGTTTTTTGACTGAATTTAGTCAAGAGATGTAATTGCCTTGTTCTGTCAGCAGCGACGGTTTTGTGGTAACCCTTGAAGGTAAGGCAAGAGCTGCTGCTGGAGGGCACACAAGTGGCTGCTGTTGGCAGTGGGAGGAACAGGACAACAGGTCTGGTCCCAGAATGAAAAGGAATCCAGGAGAGTTTGTTGATTTTCAGGCACAACTTCTCCACACTCAAGAATAATCTGTCCCACCAAGCAGAAAAGCAAGCAATGGCAGCATCAATGAACAGGGGGCTCCTGAAAAAAGTGAAATATAAAAAGGAAGTGAACAGGAAGTGCAAGGAGGGACAGGTAACCTGGGAGAAATACAGTGGGTGACCTGAGTGGTTGTGGAGCCTCTGTCCATGCAGGAATTCAGACCCTGACTGGACATGACTCTGGGAATCAGTCTCTAATTGTCCCTGCTTGGAGTGGGGGGTGAGCATGATGATCTCCAGAGGTTCTTCCAACCTCAGCAAGTTTGTGGCCTTAGTCAACAGAAAAGGCTGAGCACAGATGTGCATGAACTACCACCCTGCTGGTGGGATGAGGACATCTGACTCATCAGCCAGGGAGGCGCCTCCATCCACTTCAGGTCTAGAGCCCTTTCAGGAGGGCAGTGTTTGTGGAGCAGACAGACACTGGTAGGAATGGGGTGCCTTTTGCACCTGGTCAGAGCTCTCAGCCATGTGTGGTGAGCTCTCCCAGGACTGTTTATGTATTTTACAACAAAGAACCTTGGGATAAGACAAAACAAAACCCAAGTGAAATAATCTTGGGATCTGGGATGAGAAGCTACAATCCTATCTGCCGGCTGGATGTCCTGGGTGCTGTGTTACAAACTCCTTTTTCTTCATCCTCTGGCTGTGACCATGAAGCTGTGCTTGGTGCCGCACTGCTGCTCTTTCTCCATCAGAGGGGTAGAGAGTGCGAGAGGAGAAAGAAACCTTCAACTTTCCTTCCCTCCTCCTTCCTAGGTTCATAGGGAGCTCTCTCAGTTCTCCAGATGAGCTGAACAGAGGTCCTCAACTTTTTTGTTTTTCACCAAGCCTTTAACTTTGAGGCCATATGCAATGGCATAAGCAGAAACAACTGGGCATCTAAAAGACTCTGCAATATATATGTTAACTTTCCTCTTTTTTTTTTTTTTCCTTTTCCCATTTCCTGGTTTTGCCGTACAGCACATCTCAGGGTGAAAGCAAACAGCTTGGAGATCTCTAAGCCTCTGCCTGCTCTTCCTGCATTGTTATCTCAGGGCAGAAGCTCTGGCTTTGCAGCCGTACATTGCATGTCACACCTGAGTATATTGATTTAGCAACAGCCTCCTCTGATTTATGGGTGCAACTGACATTAGAAGTGGTTCCTGTATGAAAAAAATACCTGATAAAATGTAGGACAGTCAATAGACATTAATGTAAAGTTGTGCTTCGAAGTTAAGCACACACTCCACAGCTTTACAGCCATTTAAGCACAGCTCAACACTGTGCTACCCAGATTTTCAGGTGATATTTTATAATTGTTTGACCAACAACAATTGAAAATTGAAGGTAAATATGATTTTCAAAATCTTCTCAAACAACGCTTTTGTTCCTCTCTGTAGGAGTTAGCACTCAGACTGCAAAGAGTTTTGAGTGTTTCCTCTGACTGAATCAGGAGATTTAAATCCTGAAACAAACTGGTGCTGGGCATAAAAAGTTCAAAGATTCAGTCCCTCGAAGGATCTGGACCTACATGTCCTCTGAAAATCTCCCCTTGCACAGCCAGGAAAGGTGCCCTTTAGGCTTAGCAGCACTGAGCATGGAACTTCCAAACACACTGCTCAGAGACCTCGCCCAGGTTTTTCCCCTGTAGTGGTGATGAAGGGTACGCATCTGAAATAGCAAAGAGAAAACGCACACCTGGACTTAACATCAGTACTCCCTGAGACAGAAACTTTGGGCCTGTTAATTCATTTCACTGCCTGATGATGCGGCTAATTATAGATATCAGAAATAGGCAGGAGCTACTTCCCCCAGTACAGACCTCTGCACTTGGGTTCACTTTCAAACTGGCATTCATGGCCAACAAGAGAAGGTTTTTTGGGGGCCCTGTTTCATTTGATCAGTTTTAAGGTGAGCTGAATTGATGCCTACTTCTCTGTACCACGGTGTATACCTTACATGTGGCTCAGAATCAGCCTCTCCAGGTAGATAAATTTAGGTGAGACAAATTCTCTCCCTTCTGCAATAATGCCATATCCTACTGAAATCAAGCAGGGTTAGCCACCCCAGCGCTCTGGGCATCCTATCAGTCTCTACCATTGATTTTTACACAAGTAATTCCCTATTAATGTATGACCTTTTGTCTTTGTATGTGTCTGCTTGGTTTTTGGTTTAATGGGGCACCAAACAACATCACAGTATGGGTAGAGGTGGCTGAAATTTCTCGTGGGAACACTTGTACATCAGACACCACAACCTGTAAATACATTCATGTATGTGTTTGTGTCTTAGAACAAAATTCAATGAAAAATAGAAGTCCAGTGAAACACGTCGGATGTCAAAAACATCCTGTGAGATTTTGTATTTTCTTTCAGTTTTTGAAACATTGAATGCACAAATGTTTTTGACATTGTTACTAGGTTCTTTCATGTTCTCCCTTGTCATCTTTTTTTTTTCCCCTACTGGAACATGCAGAGACATTGGAAGTATTATGTGTTTTGATCACCTTTCACATCTCATACTGTTTTCCAGTCAAAAAAAGCTGGAAAACAGAAAAACCTTCAATGAAATATAGGAGGCTGGAAATGCAGCTAAACCATAGCAATGCCACAACCGAACAAGGAAGTTAAAGTATTTTGGTTTATTATATAAATATATAAATCTTTCATTTTAATATTTCATTTTGTTAAAAAAAGTTTTCCTGTATTTCCTTCTTGTTCTGACTGGAGATGAAAACCCTTGCAGTATTAATCTCTTCCTAGATTAGGTATGCCATCTGCAAAGGTATGGAAATGTGTGCTATAAACGGCCTAGCATTAATTGTAGTAGTTTCCCCATGGTTAAAAATGGATGTTGCAGGGCCTTTTATTCCCTTAAATTCTCTTCATCTTTTTCTTTAAATAGCTGAAGTGTGAATGTCGCTTGACATTTCTTTTTCTTTGGGGAGCAGTTATACCACCCATGACCCTTGGCTGTGTCTCCCAGAAGCTGCAGTCATTTTCAGTTAAAGGTAATTGGCAGCAGAATACACTTTGTTCTGTATAGTGTTAAAAATGGGCTGCTTTGTTTTGCCAACCTTCCTGAACTTCCTTTCAGTTCAATGAAGGAGTGCAACATTTGTATAAGAAAGAAATATTGTCTTCAATGGGAAATGTATTCCATGTGTGTTATAATTTATATTATGACAGATCTTTCTTAACTTACAATATTGTTATTCACTGGGTGGAAAGAAACTTTATCAACTTCTTTCTTTCTTTCTTTAAAAATGTGCTCTTTGAGTTAACCATAATTTTTATTTGCGGAAATATGTGATAAATTTGAATAATAAATTTATATTAAAACTCCCATTTGTATTCAATTTCCTTCATAAATCTGCGTAAGATGTCAGCTGAGCGGTTCATATATAAAATATTAGAACAAACATTGCCTGTCTAATTGAAAAATCTGTCTTCATCAAGGACCTGGAGCTGAGCTTAAGAATGAAAGATGGAGGCTTTATTTAATGCAGTTCTGCCCTGACTGTCATGAATGCTGTCTTTTTCTTCCCCTTCACCACCTCTACATAAATAGCAAAGCTCTATTCCCCAACTGGTCTTAAAGACAGAAATACAAAGATATGCAGAGGAAGGAATGGTCACTGGTGTCTGTAGAGTGGTTTAACGTACTTATGTTCCCGAGCGCTAATCCTCCTGCACTTAAAGGATGGGAGTTGCAATCCCTACTGTATTGGCTGGCCCAGATTCAAAATTTACAGCTAATGTAATAATCTTCCAGAGGCATCCCATGGGGTCATTCCTGCTATCGTCAGAGGATGTAACTACAACAGCGGGAAGAGATAAAGGTGAAAGCAGAAAGGAAAATGAAAAAAAGAGGCTGGGAGGCTTTTGCAGAAAGGGGAAAAAAAAAAGGAAAAGAAAGGGGAAAAGGAGTGTATGTGTGTTTTCAGAACCATTGGGATTTCCCTTGCTGATTTAAAGCTCAGAAAGCGAGTGTGAAAACCTGCCAAACTCACCAGTGTCTCCTGATCCAGCCAGGCTTTCATAAGAGTGACTACAAACTCAGTCACGGTTTAAAACGGAGATGAGGGAATAAGAGGCCCCGGGAGAACAGGAGAGTGAAAGCCAATGGGCCTCTCTATGCTGCCTTTGCTCGGCGATGAAGGGGAGCTGAAGAGAGCAGCACCCCAGCCTGGGGACCTGGCCATAGGGTACCAGCTCTGCTCACAGGGATGTGGGGCTTGACCCTACTGAACTTCTTGGAGGTGCAGGAGGGGCAGTGCAACTCTTTCAGTTTGTTATACCAGAAAAGAAAAAAAGCCCTTGTCTAGCCTGATAATTAATAATCCAAGGAGGTCTCTGAAGCTATTTCAAAGTTCATTTGTAAGTATATAAGGCTTTTCTTTGCTGTGCTCAGGAAGTACAGAGGTAAATGAATGAGAAATAACACTGGTTTTGATAGAGCAGTCAACAAAGGAGATAAACCCCCACTTTTCTAAAGCTGGATCCTCTCCATGGCCTAACAAACAGCTTGAGGAGGGTGGAGGTCACAATGCTAAGGACCTGGAGTAGCTGTATCCAGATACGGACTTGACTGGCAGCAGACAAGTTTGTGCAACACTTTGAGTTGGATCAGGTCAAAGATAGAGCCCTGGCATCTCTTGCAGATATAAGCAGCTGTCTGGGTGCTAATCTACAGGTCTGGAAAGCTGAGTTCAGTTCTTGTCCCATCAGACGCTTACCCTGCCACCTTGTTCAAAGCACTCAGCTCCTCTGAACCTTGAATATTGTTTTTCCACAAAATGTATTCCATTTACTTTTGACTATATTCCTGGTGTTACTGGCACAGAGACAAGGAACTTTGCACTACTTTGTGACCAGCCCTAAGCAAAGGGGCAATCAGGGTAATATGAAGGAATCCAGAGAGAACAAACAGCTGTCAAGGAGAAGTAAAAAGATGTAGCATGCATGAAAAGCAAAATCTCACTGTAAGCAGTGGTCACAGGACTGTTCTGATGGACAACGAAGGTGGGCATAACATCAATATTAATAATTGTCATGTATTGCTTAGTCCTGTGGCCACTGAAACCTTTATCTTACTCCTTTTGAAAGAAAAAATGTGCACAGGCCAATTGGGTTATCACGCCCAGTCAATATGGGTTTATGAAAGGCAGGTCCTGTCAGACCAATCCGATATCCTTCTATGACAAGGTTACCCGTTTAATGGATGAGGGAAAGCTGTGGATGTGGTGTACCTGGACTTCAGTAAAGCCTTTGACACCATTTCTCACAGTATCCTGCTGGAGAAACTGCCTGCCATTGGCGTGGAGAGGCACACCCTCTGCTGGGTTAAAAACTGGCTGGATGGCCGGGCCCAAAGGGTTGTGGTAAATGGAGTTAAATCCAGTTGGAAACCAGTCAAAATCGGTGTTCCCCAGGGTTCAGTGCTGGGTCCAGTCCTGTCCATCATCTTTATCAATGATCTCGACAAAGGAATTGAGTCCACCCTCAGCAAGTTTGAGGATGACACAAAATTGGATGGAAGTGTGGATCTGCTTGAAGGAAGGGAGGCTCTGCAGAGGGATCTGAACAGGCTGGATCGATGGGCTGAGACCAACGGGATGAGGTTCAACAAGGCCAAGTGCAGAGTCCTGCACTTGGGACACAAAAACCCCATGCAGTGTTACAGGCTTGGGGAGGAGTGGCTGGAGAGCTGCCTGGCAGAGAAGGACCTGGGGGTGTTGGTTGACAGCCGGCTGAACAGGAGCCAGCAGTGGCCCAGGTGGCCAAGAGGGCCAGTGGCATCTTGGCCTGTGTCGGACACAGCGTGGCCAGCAGGGGAAGGGGGTGATTGTGTCCCTGTACTCAGCACTGGTGAGGCCGCACCTTGAGTGCTGGGTTCAGTTTTGGGCCCCTCACTACAGGAAGGACACTGAGGTGCTGGAGCGCGTGCAGAGAAGGCAATGAGGCTGGGGAGGGGGCTGGAGAACAAGTCCTACGAGGAGCAGCTGAGGGAACTGGGGCTGTTTAGCTTGGAGAAGAGGAGGCTGAGGAGAAACCTCATCACTCTACAACTACCTGAAAGGAGGTTGTGACAGGGTGGGTGCTGGTCTCTTCTTGCAAATGACAAGTGACAGGATGAGAGGAAACAGCCACAAGTTGCTCCAGGGGAGGTTCAGACTCGACGTTACGAAGAATTTCTTCACTGAAAGGGTGGTCAGGGATTGGAACAGCTGCCCAGGGTGGTGGTTGAGTCACCATCCCTAGAAGTGTTTAAAGATGGGTGGATGAGCTCCTTAGGGACATGGTTTAGTAAGAGGATAGGTGCAGTTAGACTCAGTGATCTCAGAGGTCTTTTCCAACCAGATGATTCTATGATTCTAAACTCTGGACCCTTCAGCATCGAAGAAATGATGACATTTCCAAAGAGTTCAATCTGTATTTAGGATTCTTAAAGCACCTCATGAGTATCTTTGTGAAGGGAGGAGGTGGAAACAGAGCATCTTATTTAGTGTGCCAGACTCTCCTTTGACTCAAGTATCCTGACCCACACTGTAAACTCTTAGTAAAGTGAAGAGAATTTTTATTGTGTTAGAAATACAGGAATAGGGAACTGATGACTTCAACACTAATGTTTCAACCAGTGTAGAGAAAACCACAAACTAATGAATCTGTCAAAAAACGTCTGTCCATCAAAAGAACGTATACTACATTTTTACTGTGCTCAGAAAAGAAACCAGTATTAGCTTGAGCTCTTGAAGTATTGGAGATCATGCCCCTTTTCATGGTAGCTGGAAATTCATCCAAGGTGTAAGATAATCTCATTTGTCTCCTGTTGTAGGTTTGTGGCCCTAGCAATTTTTCACACAGGCAGTACTGCTACAGTGGAATTGCAGCCCAGCACTGCCTGTCATCTTTCAGGGAGAAACTAGGGAGGGAAAGTATGACTTGCAATAGAAATATTTTTTCTTTGGCCAAAAAGATAAGGAGAAAAAACCCACTAATGGCAATACAAATGCTTAACAAGAACCTAAGGAAACTGGAATGAATGTTCTTCAACTCCTGAAAAATTTGCAAATTCAAATGTCTCATTTTCTGGTTTTGATGAAAAACAGAAACACTCCAAGGAAAGCAGAAACTTGCTGTGATTTGCTTGTTTTGGCAGAAATTAAATAGCTTCTGATAATAATTTTTATGAACACTGTTTTTACCAGCCTTTGCTCTCACCGTCACTTTATTAAAAACTATGGAAGCCTCTTATTAAAAGATCTGTAAAGAAATTACTTAAGAGTAGATCACCTTCTCTGTTTGCATGAGACATTCGGGGTTAGTGGAGATGTAAAGGAGGTGGCTTCCAGTCAAACCTGGAGGAAAATTCTGTTGTGTCACTGGGGGCAAAATTCAGCTGGCAGTAGGGACTTTAGTAGGAGCTGATCTGAAGTCACATTGCAGAGGCTGTAGGGGGCAAGGAATCCTTGCTGGGGATGGGTACTACAGCATTGCTTTCATTTGTGTGCATGGCCCCTTGAGCCTTCGTCCACTGACTAGATCATGACAGAGAATTTCCTGCAATCGTAAACACCAGGGGTATGAGCCTTTGATTAAGTTTCAAGAATACCATAACAGAGTGGGAGCTGATGTTACAAAAGGCTACCAACCATGCTATCAACTATCCTGCCTCACCAAGACATGATGCTCATACACAATCCAAAACCGTGAACTTTCCAGCATGTGATGTAGCACTACTGCACTTCTTATATAGCAATAAAAGAGTTATTTCATTCTCAGGTCTTACAATTAATGACTTACACTTTATGTTTACACACACACACATATATACGTAACAAGAGGAACATCACAGCTTAATGTTAGCTTGGAAAGCTACTAACTCTGGAAGATACAGTTGTTGAAGGGAGCAGTGTTAGCACGTCACTATTTTGATATGATACTGTAATTTATGTAGTGGCCTGTCTATTAACCCTGCCTGACTTTTGCTGCACCAGCAGCAATTCAGGTTGAGCTGAATAACCTCTGTCATTGTCTTGGCCTGCCATGAGGTTTCTCAGCTCAATACCACACTTGAATGACACTCTGTCATTATGCTATATTTAGGTAATGAAAGGTGTAATTAGCTTTGTTCTGCTGCAAGCTGATCCGACCCTATATGCATTATAAAAGGTAATAAAATAGGTGCACAGATATAAAAACCTGAATAAGCATATTATTCAGTGTAATTTTGCAAGCCAAAAACCGATGAAAGAACTGGGTAAGGGAGCCTCAGCTACTCCAGTGCCCAACCAGACCTGTCATGAGAAGCCACGCAAAAAGCGCTGTGAAGGTATGTCAAGGCATCAACAGAGTCATATTTAATCAGTCCCCCGCTGGTGCAGCTTTTATATAATTGATGGCATTTTGTGATGATTGCTTTCCTATTACAGTACTGTATCTTATCTCCCCATTGTGAAGGGAACGGCTTTATGTTATTGTCAGCAGCCCTCCAGAGCCAGCATTATCCCCAGCCCATGCCCTTTGTGGGGCTGTCGGCTTGTCATTAATTGTTCTGCCTGGCCTTTGTCTGGGACTTTGGCCATCTGCTTTATCGCACCCCATCAGCCTTCAGTAGGAATGAATGGAACTGATAATCTAGAAGTCCTGGCAGGAGAGATACTGGGCCAGAAGGTCTGGATGCCAAATTAGTCAATCCTTGGGACATCACACATTTTCTCAGCATGAGTAATTTAGTTGGGGAAAGGAGTTTTGCTGTGTTTGCAGAAAAATGCTGGTGTGTTTGATATGGATGCTATCCTTACCAGCAGATCTTTGGTGATTTACACAAAGTGAGTGGCACATCGAGATTTGGTCTGTGCCTTAGCATTTTAGGGAATACACTCAAAGCTCTGCTTGTCTCAAAGCCAGTGGAAAATCATGCAATGGTTCATGCGCTCTCCTGCACTGAGGCCTTGATCCTGGAGATAAGATGCTCCTCCATCTTTCTTCAATTCCATCTGCAGCAGGACCAAGGCTCCGTAGCAAAATATGTCAGTGAAAAAATCATCCATCTGCTAGACCAGAGGCTGATCTGGTATTTGCCAATTGTTCGGAGCAAGTGAGAGGTTTGAGGAAGTACACGAAGGCCTAGAAACTCAGGCACCTGAGCCACCAGCTTCTGGTATTGCCAGCTTGCTCACTCATGCACAGACCTGCAGGGTCCTGGGCTACCCTGCCTTCTCTGAGGAGAAAAGAAGACAACCCAGTTATAGCACCACTACCTCCCTACACGAAAGGGCAGAGGTGCAAATCCAAAGTGCCCTGCATCTGGTGGCCCAGCCAAAGAGCTCCAGGACTTTCAAATGCTTCACACACATGTTTGGAAGAGGCTACTCCATGACTGCAAGATTTCTCAAGTATACAGGTTCAATGTCTTGCACCTGCCTCATCCGTTGCTCACTACATGCAGCTGCTCCTGGTTATCTCATGGAGCACTCACCACACTGGACAGGGGACCTGGAAGTGACTGGCCCAGTGTACATAGGAAACACACTTCAGGATTTTCAGGATTTTGTACATTTTCATGTAGTGGCCATGATCAAAAGACTTTCGGAGTCATGGGAAAGACGCATCCCTCCAATGGACTCCAATGGGCGTTAAATCACGGTTTGTGATCAACAGTGTATGAAGTCTGCTCACAAAAGTCTCCCACAATAAAGATGTTTCACCTGGTGCAGATGCTTGTAAAACATTTCTCAAGCAATTATGAAAGGTAATGCTTAAATTGTGTGGGAATATATGTACGTGAAGTGAAACGGTTCTGTTTTCTTTTCAGTAATGAACAGGACTATGAGAGTTTGCTCCCTGGTGGAAGGAAGGAATTTCTCAGACATATTTCCTAGGTGAGACAGGAACTGAGGGTGACTACAATCAAGGTACCAAAGGCAAATATTCCAGTCATTGCCATCTGGTATGGCTGTGACCACCAAATGACATGTGCAAACCTAGCCTTCCATCCTGCTTTACTACCACTTGCTCTTCTTTCCCTCTGGTGGGTATCTGACCCCTGTTTTGTTTGCTATGTATGAAGGAATAAATGTTTTCAATACCTTGGATGTAATTTTCCTAAAAAAAACCCATTGACTCTCAGTGTAAACCTCAGACCAGCACTAAGTGCTCCTGAACATGTTGCCCTATGGTAACAAAGGCAAGAATGACATGAAAGAGCCCTTTAAAATTCACATTATTTTTGTCTTATTATTTTCTTATTTTTTTTCTTGTATGTGATATTTAATCAACTCCTCCAGTTATCTCATTTCCCCATAGCACATTGCCTTTGTAAAAATAAATCAAGTTTTCCTACCCTCCTGCCCAGTTCCCACATTCCAGGTTATTGGAAAGTCCACAAAACAGCCAGGACCATGAAGGCAGATGGGGGAGCACAAACCCAAAGCCAACTCTGTGACTACAGACTTCACCCAGGAATTACAGGGGAGAAAGCCCTGTATGTCTTGGGAAGTCAGAACAGATTTCCTAATGATTGCCTCAGGTCTCAAATCTTCTGAATTAGTTTATGTGAGGCTTAAGTGTCTATCAAAAAAAAATCAACAGACCAGCTACAAGCAGCTGTGGAACTGATTCTTTTTCCCCTTTCCCCCTAAAGAGCCAGACAAAGCCACAGCAAGATATTCCATGCAAGCCCAAACTTGCCGTGGATACAGCTGGTCACAGCCTCGGCACAACCCGCTGCAAACACCTCTCCAGAGCCATGCCGTGACATTGCAGCCGCCCACGCTTTCACTCAGGAATGCCTCTGGTCTTGGGAGATGATGGATATTTTCTCCTGATGCTATCCATGGAAAAACAAACAAACACACACACCTTCTGACAGCTCCGTAACCTGGCTACTACCGGGGAGTGGGAAGCCGCACCCTGCAAGGAGAAAATTACCCCTGGGTTTGGGCAGGCATGGAGTGCACCAAGTACCCGATCTCATGAGCTGCTCTGCCACAAACATCCTCCTCAACCTTGGGAAAGTCACTTTACCACCACAAGATATTTAGGTGAGGGAGAGAGATGCGTGAGTGTTTTTCAGTTTGCTCTTTGTAAATGGCTGGGCCCTATCTCACTGGAGGGTTGTGAGAAAAATACAATAAAGGTGGTAAGACAGTCACAGACTGCTGGGATGGGGGCCACATACATTCCTGAAATAGATTTCCTTGGGGTCAAGTTTCTCTCAAGGTGGTATTTCAAAAGCTAAACATAAAGGGGTAATGAATTACCACTTGGGATAAAGCAGGTCCCTAGCTATTCATAGTTTAGGTATATCTCATAATGGTTTTATCAGGGCCGACTCCTGTGCTTATTAAAAATGCTAGTAATGTCCTGTTTGACTGGGGTTCTTTGGCCTTAAGTGATATTGCTTGCTGAATACAATGAAAATGTGACACTTCAAAATAAATATGTTCTTTCCAAGGAAATCTGGCTTGGACGCCTGATAAATTCCACCATTCACTCAGCTGTTGGAATTTGAAGAATCCCTCCCCATCCTTCAGCTGGTATTTTCTTAAAAGTAACTATCAGGAATTATCAAACATGGGGAATTCCCAAAGGCTCTAACATCCCAGCTGGATCAAAGCGTGGCGGTGATAAGATCAGTGACTGCATACATCCCTATTCTGTGAAAGGTAGGTGGGTGGAAGAATAAATACAGTAGAGGCTGTGCCAGAAGCTAATGCAATACAAACACTCAGCTACCCCAGATGCATTTTCATCAGGCTTTGTCTGTGACAGACTGTCTTCCCACCTGCGGAGAGAGGAGCAGTTCAGTCAAAGCTGATCTGGCACCAGGTCATATTTAGCACCTCTGCTCCTCTGCTCAGACGTTTTGGCCCAGGGAGGGCCTTTGCACCCAGCTGCTATCCCAGCTCTCTCTCCCAGGTAGAGCAGGGGAATTCCTGAGCCAGGCAAGAAGGAGGAGAGCCATGAGAGATACTGTGCGTATTAATGGGTGCAAACCTGACGCTGGAGAAGACTTCGCGTGCCCGATGAAGATGGACCGAATGTGGTTTTCCAGAGTTCCTGCACAGTTTACATTCCTTTAATGTTCCCACAAAGCTGAAGTGACTTTAAAGTCCTCTAAATATGCCAAGTCTCTGATGGTTTCTTGCAAAAGGTAGCAGAGACGTAACATTTCATATTAAATCAGGATAGATTTAGTGATTTTATGTTTCCACAGCAGATGTTTTTATCAGCCATGGAAAAGTGCTTTTGGAATATGAGACTCTTGCTTTCCAATCAAGAGGGTTTGGGCAAATCTAGCAAACACATATATGCATATTCATGTATTTATTTCAAGTACAAACAATGATAATTGTGAATGGAGAGGCTGCCGCTTGTTGCCTGTGTAGATTTCTCTTTTATTTTGAGTTTTCTGTAATGTAGACTAGAGAAAATAAAAATAATGAATTCTACATCCTCCCTACACAGACTGGTTTCTTTCTGTCAGACCCATATTCCACCCCCAAGGTGCAATGCTACCGTCTGATCACGGGAAAGAACTACAGCACGTCATCTTCTCTATCAAGGCATTAAGCCAATGGATAAAGAGTCAGGTTTTATCAACCTGAGTTATTAGGAATCCAAATTAAAAGGAAAATCCTAATAGTATAAGAGAAGGACTTAGCTGAAATATCACAAAATAAGAGCAGATGCTGCTTTGACAACTGCTACTGATATTACAGTGTGGTTGGAGGGAAGATGCCACGTTTTCTAGACTGCTTGGTGGTGTTTATCATCCTACATTTAATTATTTTTTTTCCCATTGCCTGGCAGTTGCCAGGAATTACATCAAGCTGGGTCATATCTTTTTCATTTCACTCACATGACTTTTACTGCAACAGTTGTGAAATTGGTTTGTGTAGAATGGAAATGTCCGGGGAAACAATTTTTTATTGGTGCCTTATGGAGGAAATGTGCTAATAACTGTGCTACAATTATTTGTTTCACCAGTCGAATTCACGTAAGGCAAGAGAGCTAACGTCAGGACCAGGGCAATTCAGGAGGACAACACTGTCCATGCAGAAATCACTAACGCTACCATCTGCTGCAAATGGATATGTATGTTAGGATTTTGCCTATTACAGCTTTTATGATTATTTCACTGTTCATTTTAAAGCAGAGTTTCCATTTTTCACATAATGATTACTTTCAGGTGCATCAATTCATACATCACTAGCATAGGGTGCATTTTTAAAATGTTTTTCCAAGGACAAGGAAAAGAGATTGGTAAGATTTTCCTGCTCTTTGGGGTCACTCACAGTGTAGGTTTTGTTAATGTTGCCTATCCATTTAGCAGTTTGGATGCTAATGTGATGAATTAATATGTAAAATGTGCTCAGTGCTTCACAGGCAGTGCACACATCATAATGAGACAAATATGAAAGAAAAAACCCTCCAACATGTAGTGATATTATCACACTGAAAGCTTGAGTGAAAATGCATTAAAAATAATCCCTGATGGCAAAAGTGTTCTGTTATTTTTTGACATTCCAGTTTGTATGGAAAACAGGGAGGCACTCATTCTCAAAGACAAATGTGATTTTTCCAAGATTTCATATCAGGCTGCAGTTTCTGCAAAAGACTTTTCAAGGAAGAACGTGTGTGGAAATAGCAATGATAGACAGGTAACTATTAAAGATGACAGAAACAGGATCTAGTGCCAGGAAGTATTTCAAAGACCCAACCAGCAAAAGAGAGGATAGTTGCTTTAAGCAAAATTCGAAAGTACACACTGAACTTAAGCATATGGTTAAATAGTAGGCTGAAAAGGGATGGACGTATGCACATATTCGAGTTCTTTGATGAACAGTTTCTTATTAGTGGTTTAATTTTATATGGTTGAAAGTGTTGGAGTGAGTTGCTGGGATGTTAATAGAGTGTCTTCACTGACCAAGCTCAGCTGGTGGGTGGAAAAAGTTGTGGAATGGCGTTAAAGAACATTCCAGAGCAAAATTAGCTCTGCTTCATATTATATATATTTCAAAACACGGACAAACTGTTAATAACAAGATGAGACATCAAGGCATGCATCAAGGATAACAAGTTAATCATTAAATTATTCCTGTCTGTTTACATTTTCAGACAAAGTAGCAGTCAAAACATTCAGAATGTTGCCTCGGCGCTAGAAAATCCACAGGGAAAATACCTTTTCAGCACTTAAAATAACAATTTTCGTGCTACTGAGTCATCAAAATTAGTTCTGCATTGTTAAACTTTAAAGGAGTTCTGCAGATGAAGGAGTCAATGAAATGTCTCCAAGAAATACAGGATATTCAGCGCCAACTGTGCAATGAAAATTTATGCTGGAAAACAAAAAAAACCCCTTACTATTACTGTTGGTACTTTCTCATCTTCCCTAACACCAAGTAATATTGTTTCCGTGCTTGACTAAAGGTTACTTAACAGACTAACATAATGAGAGGAATTCACTTAACAACCATACTGATTTTTACAGAAGATTAGACCTGCCTCTCTGTCACCACTACTATACCACTCCAGCGAGGACAATGTTTTTTGTTCCCTCACTACGATCAGTGGCATCTCATTTAATGCCACAGGATTGCCAGAAATGGTCAGAAATGATGGGGAAACGGTTATGGCTGGCTTTCATATGATTAATTTTCTCATTTCAAATACCACATCTGACAAGTCACTAAGCTGTCCCGGTAAGCCCACAGTCTGCACAAGGATGGATGAAGGAAAATAAAGGGTAACTATAGATGTCTGCCCTCTGGTGACTGAGCAAAACTGCTGGGAAAAAAGACCCTACAGAAATCTGCTCCTCCAAATGGTCACATTGTTCTATGTTGTGCCTTATACGAGCCTCTTAATTAAATGTGCAAAACTAGAGTATATTTTTGGCATTATGCTCTGTATTAGCAGGTTTGCTTCAGTATTCACAGAGATTTAAGGGCACTGCAGAAGCGTCCTGGATAGCTGCCTTTCCTTCTAACATGACTGCTATAAAATTCTGGAAAATGGGAAGACACTTATTAAAAGGAATCATAGAATCATAAAATCATAGAATCATTAAGGTTGGAAAAGACCTCTAAGACCATCAAGTCCAGCCATCAAGATAAAGGAAGATATAAATCTAGAGTAATTTTCAGTATTTATTTACAGAATGTCTGTAGATAATTCCTACTGAGTTACTCCCACCTTAGGTGATCATACTGTCCCCAGCCTGAAGATCAAAAAAGTTTGGATAGGACTACAAATAACTTTGGTTGGTCAAATGTCCTCAGTCATTTCTTCAGTGAGGCACTCTCTTAATGAGTTCCTTAAGATATTCTCATTTACTTGCTTCCTCACTCTGGTACACAGTGGACACTACTATTTTACTTTTTATGTGGTACCTGGTTACAGTGGCTGCGCTGGCTGCAAGGCACAAACAGGTCTAATACTCTGTGTTGAACTGCCATGCTGGAGGGCCAGGTGGCACATTGCAACATCACAAGCTACAAACACATACCCATACACATCGACTTTTCTTGGGAAACCACTCCGGCATGTTGGAGACCCCCAGCCGTTCAAATTCCTGCAGACATGCTTATTTGTAACTGTAGCTTTTCAGCCCATCTGCAAAACATACCTCTGGACTTAAAAAGCAGAGACTGTTACAGCTTAGCCCCCCATCCCTAACATGCAGTGCAGCCCTCAGAGCCCCTCCAAAGTCCCATGGGTGGTCAACAATGGAATGGGCAACACAAGCACGTCCCAGTCTTCCTTCCTGTACTCCCACCGCTCTTGTACAAAGGCTTTTTCTTCATCTGGTGGATACCTCGTTATCTCCCTGCAGGGCCATGTTTCTGCACGCAGGGTGGTGGTTCCCCTTCACCCTCACACAAGGCTGCAGAATGTGGATGAGATAACTGGTCCCGGGCAGCCCCAGGCAGCCACACAGGTATTAAGCCCTCAGCCTGCAGTTTTTCAAGCACTGAGAGCAGGTTTGTGATTATCAGCAATTACCTAACTGCGTTGGGTATTTCCACTCCTACCCCTCTCTTTTTGGTCACAAGATGTTTAATTAGAGAGATGAAGAGAGTTTCATTATATTCTCATTGCTGCCTTTCAAGGGTGAAGAATTGCAGAAATGTAACAAGCTCAATTTCCTTGCAGTCAAGATTAATTTGAAAGCTGTCCAGTGAAAGTATATTTTTTTCTTAAACTATAACATACTTGCAGCTATTGGGATAGCGGAGGCTGTAAAATATCTGACAGATGTAACAAATGAAGTTAATTTCTCCCAAGTGATAACTCGTTCAATCATGTTTTCAAAAAAATTAGCAGCAAGATACAGTCTTTGTTGGTACTACCTACTTCAGCAGATTCCTTGGTGATTGTTCTTATTTCCTTGTCAAAAACATTTTATACATTAATAGGTATGCTCACTTACTGGCCATTTCTGAGTAACAGTTGTGACTAAACACTAGTGGTGGTGGTACTTTATTTGACAAAAGTAAGATTTTAGTAAGGAGAAGAAGAGTAATCTTTAGTTCTCTCAGAGCCACATGGATCATTATATTCAAAACCAATTTGACCATTACTATGGACAACAAAATTAGTGAAAGAATGAAAGGAAAACTATGAGAATCTTCAGCAAAGCTTGAAAGTACTTTATAAGCACTTTGTTGTTTTATAGAAAGAGAAAGCAAACATTGAAAGCTACCAGTTTTTAAACTATTTTATATGAAAATTTATTTTGAGCACCTCTAAAACTGTGACGGAACAGGACCTTAAACAATATTGAGAAGATAATTCCTGAGCTTTGAATATCATGAACATTTACTCAGTAAAGAACAATTGCCTGAATCCATGAAGTGTACTTAGTTTGCAATAACTTCTGTGATGAGTATTGTAGTAAGCCCCACTATAAGCACCTATGACACCATACCATGTGTCATGACATTTCACATGACGTGGCCCAGCAGAAGATCTCTGGGATAAGGGCTATGTTTTGTTTTGAAGTAATTCCCTGTGGTTTAAACCCATGAGCTGACTGCCGTGGCAGCACACCACTGCGGTCCAGATAAACTCATGAAGGTAAAGAGTAGAACTGATCCCCACTGCAATACTGCTGCAGGCCTTTACTTTAACATTAACATAACATTGTAAGCAACTGAGTGATGGCAGAGACAGAGTTCAAAGTCAGTGAGATGTGCTGAAAAAAATCATTTTTTATTAGATATTCACATTTTTAATTGAAATCTATAATAAGGGAATGGGCAAGTGCCTGTGTGTCCACAAGCAGCCAGCAGGAACAGGAGACAGAAGGATGTGGGGAAGTCAGGTGTGGTACTGAGCACATAAACTGGCTATTCCTGGTCCACTTTCTTATTCCGACCAAAATGTTATTGTTTTTCCTGTTTCAGTGCTGCATTACTACCACTCTTGCTGTGAAGCTGCAGTTGACAGTACACTATTTCAGCAGAAATAGTGTGAGTGGCAACAATACAGTACTGCCACCAAGCACATCTCCTGTAGAATAACCTCATTCACTTGTGCTGAGCCTAATTGCTACTCATAAAGTGATTAATATTCGTAGGTTCAAGACAAAACAAATCTTGTGCAGTTTTGTTTAGATGGTGTTTTAAGAGCTTAAGCCTCATTTCCCTTCTTATCTGTTAGCACAGAATAATGATATTGTGCTTCCTGCTGGCATATGTTTGCTATCGTTGGGCTTTTGCAGTTTCATGGGAGTCGAGACAGGAAAAACCCATGTCCACTGGACCTGGGAGCTGACTGGGTTTCATAGAGAAGATGGCTGTGCTATGCCTAGATGTCTACTTCTGAGACAGAACCAAGTCCTCAGTGCCTTGAGGAACCATACATTGTTTTATCTCCATCTTTTGCATTGTTATGGGTAAATGATCACAACTTAAATATTTGCTTAATAAGAGCACATATCCTTTCAAGAGATACTGTAAGATAGAGGCAAATTCCTAGGCTGGTACAAACAAGCAGACGTTCCTTTTGAACATGCACAAGGAAACCAAATGCTCTCATAATCCTACAGGACCTCCAAGAGCGATCGAAGTGTTCATTTCCCCCACCCCCGAAGCAGCTAGCACTTCTCAAGACTGACTCCTCTGGTTGTGCAACAAGTAGTTATGGGTGATTGATCCTGGACTTCTGCACTGCAAGGATGTGTTGCTTTTTTCACTCAGTTGAGTTGAATTCACGTTGCAAGGGGCGCAGGAACCAACAGCACCTTGAGTGGGAAAGAAATCCCTGGGTTTGCTGTTCTTTGCTGTTGATGAGATATGATCTGACAGGGCTGATCCCTGACTTCCGGCTCTGCCGAAAGGCTCCCTAGCCTACCCCAGGGACTCTGCTGTGCTCGCCTTCCTCTGCACCCAGCTCCTTGCAGCCTGCACTAAGTGGCAAGCGAATTACATGTTATGAGTGGAAACACCACACAAGCTGGCTTCCTGCAGAAGTTATTTACTCACTTGAAATGTCAGCAGGGCTATTTTTCTCCTCCTCCTCCCCTCCTCCTCCCTGATCCTCACCTTCCAAAGCAGATGAAATGCCAAGAAGAAATGTCACTCCAGCAAGTAACATCGCTTTGGGGCATAAGTTGCACTTTGATAATAGCGTTTGTTCTGTGGGTGGTCAAATTCTCCTCCACCTCTTCTGTTTGGTCCTAACCATTATCTCACACAAAGATAAGATTCTTTAGTAGCTTCTCTAAGCTCTGGACACTACAGAGCTCATGAAGAACATATTCACTGGCAATAGTGCTTATTAATGATCACTGCTTTTGTGCCTCTTTTGTATTTATTCTGGTGTTTTCTTTACGTGGAAAGTCTTCAAAAATGTGTCAAAACAGGATATGCTTCTGAAATGCACGTATGTGTGTAACCCATGCATACATATATGTATACATCTGTTGCTTATTATTACAATTAAAACTAATGAAGCACTGCCTGTGAGTCCAAATGCAAACAAAACCCATGGATTTATAAAACCTGAAATTAACTAAAATTCATTTATACCATTTATATCTTCACAAGCTTGGTCTGAGATTCACATATATATCTCTTTTGCAGCCTAAATGATAGCATTGTTCTGTGGTTCTGGCAGCAGAAATATATATTCCTATTTCTGTTGGTTAAAAGGAGGCTTCTTAATTCTATGGCTTAGGAAAAGAACATCAAGAAAACCTGAAGCGATCTGGCATAATTTCTCTTAAAACCTGATTCACACTTTAAAGTTTAACCATGAAAAATATTTATTTGCTTTATATCGCCGTAACTTATTCCAGATGGAGAGAAAAAGAGATCCTGGAACACAACTTGCACCTACTCTAAAAGGGCTGTGTAGGTTTTTATATACCAGCAATGTCAAATGCTTGTAACTTTATAGGCAGAGCCAACCTGAATGAGGGAATGAATAAGATAAGATAATATAAGCACATAAAATAATCACCAGTACAGGGGAAGCAGGCTGGAACACCTATTTATTCTTTTTTTGTATAGCACAAACAAAAAAGCTTTCAACATGAAAGGAATACTTTTCCACTGAACACAAATCTAGATAGTGCCACTCTTCACCACAAGATTATATTGCCGTCATGAAGGCAGTGAAAATAAAAAAAAAAATAAACTCTATCAGAAGATAATAAACACAATAGATACAAATGGTAATATTATAGAAATATAACAGCTACAAACGGTAAGTATTTGAAAAGTAAACACAAGCTTTTGAATGCAATGAAACCTTTGAATCTTCATGGCATTAACCCTACCCTTTACTGCTTTAGGCATGGGTTAAATTTCATGTGCCTACTGCACACTTTCTTCGCCCCAAATAGTTTCTGTTGGCTGCAACCAGGGGCAGCTCCTGGTCAGCCAAGTCCCTGCCTGAGCTGCACAGCCTGATTCTCTATAGGCACCGCAACAAAACGAGCGTGATCCCAAACTGTACATTCAGGCTTTCTCCCTTAAGTTGTGCTAATAAGCTCATTGGTAATAATGAGGAAAAAAAAGAGCAAAACTGAAAAATACCCTAATTTGAAAAATATTCAGATTTTCACCTTCAATGTCATGGGCTTTGCTAGTAATGTAGGTTGAAGGACTCGTTTGAGGTGAGACCAGATTTTGTTCTCAAATTCATTTCAATTGTCCTTCTACTGGTAGTGGTTTGCAAGGACAGGCATGAGAACAGAATTTGTTTTCTATGAGAGGCCTAGAATACTAGCCAGACACTGGAAATTTCTGTTATCTCAATGTTGATTTTTAGCCTAATTAGGGAGAAAAGTTCCTTTTGGTGGCTTTCCTGATTCCCAAACTGTGAGGCCACACAACACTGGCATTCAAGTACCATCTCGTAACCTCTTAACCATTGACACAATGAGTGATGACTTTGGAATGGAGGGCAGTTTCCAGTTTGTACACCAGTTTATTCTTCCAAAATCAAGCAATCTGGTTGTAAACTTTCAATATTTTAGCAATGTCTCTGGGGTTCAATATACTAATTCTGATTATATACATACACATATGAAAACATAGGCATCTTTATTACAGGCTTATCTAGCCAGGCTTCACACGATGTTGGAAGTAGGGAAATACAGTGAAAAACGACAGCTGGCAAAACTTTTACCTTACCCTTTGATTCTTTGTATGCAAAAAGCTTTTTTGCTTTATGATTATGGAAATACATGAGTAGAGTCGTCATATGAAAGGCTGCTTGTATCATTCGATCCCCAGAAGAAAGTTATCTTGTTCTGCAAAAGAGCAACAGTCTTCTTTCCCTTCTTATTTTAACAACTGGCAGTAATACTGCCCTATCTTATGGCTGTAATCCATCCTCTAAAAAGTGAAGCTGAGATAATCAGTAATAAAGCTGACTTATCTCTGGACTCTGACAAACATCAGCTTCTCTCCATGCTCATGTGGAACACAAACCTTCTGAAACATGCTCCTAAGAGAGACATGGTGCAAGTCCTTCCAAAACAATGAGGTTCCTCCTTCTCTGAAATCCAAGTGAGATTGATGCCTAAATAATCCAGATGCTCTAAGTAACTGAGTCACTGCAGAGACATACTCCCTGGCCCAGGGATCTAGCCCTCAGGTTCAAAGGAAACAGACCTGGCTGAGAAAGAGCCACAGCTGATACATGCCATGCATTATGTATATTTATATATGTGTATATATATGCACATAACACTTTTCCATACAGAATCACAAAAGGAGATAGGAAAGCACAATACATCCAGAGCTGTCACTGCAATCCAGACTGCAGATACTGACACATACTTGTGTCTTGTTAAAGTGCTTTAACGTAAATGCTACAGACTTGGCAGTGGAAAGGCTCTATGAGGCAAGCTCTCATGGAAACAAAGATAAAATGAGAGAAGATAATGATGCTAAACATGAGTGCACGCAATTATAAGTCTACAGAGTCTACGTCTTTCATATGCAACCAGATATGGTTACCTTCTTTATTCCTGACAGTTAAAGGCAGCATTTGTGTCATAGCAACTCTTGAAAACATGAATGAGTTACTTGAGGTTTTTTTAAAGCTGCTCAGGGGATTTGTTTGCCACAGTGATCATACAATTGACCAGGACATGAGCAACCTGGCTCAGCTGTCTCCGGCACAGCAATACTCCTGAATCCTAGCAGCACCCTGCTCTGTGTAGGAAGGGCAGCCCCAGCACCCCATCGCCTGCACAGATGACAGCTATGTCTGTGGCACGTTAGCCATTTTGCAACCTATTGTGCTTGAGGGTGGGTGGCAGAGTGGCTTTGCTCTGTGCAGCTGCGAAGTACAGCTCTCCTTGTATAGCTGTGTTCAGACAGGGAACATTTTAGCATTATAGCACAAGTTAAATAACGTTTCTATTCTGGACATGACCCCGGTCATCACTATTATTTTTACTATGTACATTAGCAGTGGTGTGGCAAAAGATGGAGGGCGGAGAGAATGGGAATCCCAGTTGAGCAAAACAACACAGTTCCTCTAGTGTCTCCCCACAGGATTCTCCATACACCATTCAGATTCCCTCCAGGAAATCATTTGTATGCCATCTTACTACCCAGAACCTGAAGTGGGTTCTCATGGATTTAGATGCAGTAAGTGCTGGCCAGAGAAACTTTCAGTCTAAGCTGGAAGGTGTTTGACATCCTTTTATCCTTTGCAACTATTGCATATGTTGATTGTTTTAAAAGAAAAGACTATGTTCTCATCATCACATGCAAGAACAGAAAATCTTTCTCCAAATTGCCACTGTCACAGACTTTCACTATTGGCTATTCCACCACATTTTAAGCAATATGACGGTGCTGTGGCCCACCTGGTGTGTATGGACTACAAGGTCTTCGGGAGAATTCCTCCTCCTGCATCCCTTCAGAGAACTCCTTATAAGACAGTCCACTTCTCCAGACATAAATAACTAAATACATTTTCACACATTGGGATTGATGGTCTTTATCTTGCAGTCACAAATGCCACCTCAGGGATTTAACTTATCATCTTCATTTAAGCAATCAGTTAAAAGTTTAGCAGTGTCCCAGAATGAAAAGAGGAAGAAGGGTGAAATGTGGTTGCACTGCTAGGAGCTCATGGACCGCATTTTCGCACAGCATTTTTACAGGCTTTGGGAACGGTTACAAGCTCACCAGTTCATGAACTCCCTCTTGGCCAGGGCCCAGAGCTGACACCAGACTGGGTACTTTGTAGCCTTCATAAAAGTGAATTACACTCCAGGAGGCTGTCACTCTTTGCATAAAGGAGGAAAACCTGAGAGGAAGCCATATCACGAAATAATGTGCTCGGCACAGAGATAGTCACTGAAACAACCCTGCAGAGCTCAGTTCCTGAATTTGGATGGCAGATGCCTGGCTGCTGCGCCTGTGACCACCTGCAATGTACCCATTGATGAGGCACGCTCTGAAATGCTGGAGTTGCTGGTGTTAGTGGTGTTGCTTTATCCATTAGTAAGCAGTGCTTGCTATTCAGGCTTCAGTTTGAGAACAAGGTCTGGTCCACAATGTAAAGCTTTTTAAAATGAAAGCTGCTATCCATGCAACGGGTATGGTTATGAGTCAGAAGCTTAAACAGTTTCCCATGTCTTTTTTACTTTAGTACCAGAAGAACAGCATGAAATCCAGGTATTATTCTCAGTTGTTCCCAGCAAAATGAGTAACTTGTATTTCCAAGGAGCTTCTAGGTAACAATTTCACCTGGATGTGTGAGATGAGCTTTCACCAGCTCCTGTCTTGAAAGGAAGAGTGCTCTTATGGAGGGAGCAGAGGTCAGTACTTGGGAGACCTGGTCTCAGCCTCATGAGAAGAAGGTATGTGACTTTCAATAAGAGTCTCAGCATCCCAGGACTCAGTTCCTCCCGCTCAATTAAAAAGTAGAACATGTCTTTACCATTATACTTTAATACTCCATGAAATGTGATCGCACCCTGTTACTCTATCAAGTAACTTTAAGAGTTAGGTGAAAATTGTGCCTTTTATTGCTATGATATCCCATTGACAAAATGGGATATTTGTTTTCTCCCGAATGGCCAGTGCAAAAGTTGAAGTGAGTTCAGTGCTATAAATGTGGTGAAGAAATGAATTTGTGAAGCACTCTCCCAGTGCTTTGTGGGCTGCCTGACCGTCAGCTGAAACCACTACATTTTTCATAATCCAACCAAAACTTTCGGAAAAAGAGAAAGCATCATAAGGTACCACAGTCAGACTTGCCAGGTATGAGACAATACAAAAATAATGTAACTTTGAGGACACAGGACGGTTTGTTGCCATCTCTGTTAGTAGCAATAGTAATAATGCTTTGATTTAGCAAGTGTTATAAGATCTGTCAGGAATCGAGTAGACACTAAGTTATCCTCAGTGCTGCAATGCTACCATACAGCTCCATATAGGTCACTTTTGTTCCATTTAGGTCTCTTTAATGTAGACATAATGAAGAGTCTTCCTTTTAGTACAGAAGAAAGAGGATGTCTTTCCGATGGTTAACCCTCAGGACAACGCCATGAGACAGGGGAGAGGTGGGAACAGGCTGAGAAACTGCCACAGGGTTTTGCAAAGTCCCACAGACTTGCCTAGGCTGAGGAGTTGAGATGGACAACTCCTGCTGCCCGAGGCTTCACTCCTGTTCCCTGGCACTGCACTGACAAAACAGCTTTCCTCTGCTTATATGAGCAGAGAAAATGTCCCATTACACAGCTCATCACACATCATAAGAGCCATGGGCTTAGCCTCAGTCCTAGAAGACAGTCCTGTAAATGACTTTTGCCCGGAAATGGGCTTCCAGGCAAAGCTAATGTATTTTCATACAGTCACACCTTCTCCAGAAGGTGGGTCAGCTCTGAGATAGCAACATTTGCAGTTGGGAACCAGTGTTTTAGTATCATTACCACCACTGAAGATTACAAGGAAAACCAGAACAGCCTGGAACAAGGAGGTGAATAGGAAGACAAACATCACTGATGACAAGCGTAGGTAATATCTACTACAAAGTACAATGGAAAATTACTCATTCTTGCATTTGGCGTATGCATTACCTGACGTTGCCTGTGGCCAGGGTGAAAGAAAAATCTCCATATCTGGTACAGTGAGCCAAATAAGTAAATAAAGTATTAAGAATTATGAAGGATGTGATAGAAAACCAGACTGAAGGTATTCTAATAATGGGGTTTCTTTAATGTGAAAGGAGTTAATGTCTGCCTTCAACTGGGTCATTAATAGGTAGTACATAACAGCTTTGCGCAAAGCCAGTGGCTAGATCTAGGAGGGGATATGTGGCAGAGAAAGGAGCAAATCCAATAGATGACGAGCTGCAGAGCTGTAGAACTGCAGAACTCTCTGCGGCTCAGAAGTGATTGGCAGAACAGAGTTGAATGTTACCATAGTTTGCTCCTGTTGTGTTTGGGGCTCAAGCAGTCGCGAGCATTCTTTGCAAATAAACAAGTCGTGCATAGCTGGCTTGTGTCATCCACTTCTCCTAAAGCGAAAAAATCCTACAAGGCCTTAAAAACTGATTTACCTTTCAGACCAAAGGGGAAACTGTTCACTGTATTTGCCAACAAATCCTTATCTCTGAAGAACAGAAAGTAAGGGATTCAGAATAGGATGTGGGGTTCAGGAAGGAGAAATGAAATGACAAGGAGCAGAGAAGTTACTGTAGAGAGTTTGAAAAGCATAGGGGTCTTTCATTCCTAAGTACAGCAAATAAGTGAGGATGCAACAGGAACATTCCTCTAAAGAGCACAAAGGGGTGGGGAGCACCTCACATGAATTTTACATCTCTTAATACAAGGACAAATAACATTCAGTGAAACTAAGAACAAAAAAAGGAAAACTAGAAAAAAAAGAAAACAAAAAAAATGGCAATGACTTCACATGTATCTAATTTGGAAGATGCATTGCTACAGAATATCACTGTGACCAAACACCAAGACCATCAAAACAGATTTGATATCTGTAGAAGTAAAGGCATGCTAATGACCAACTTGTGTCTAAGAGGACGTGGCTGCCCGTATTTCCAGATATAGACAAAATATAGGCTGCCAGAAATCATCCAATATTATCTTTAATTTTTTTTGGTACTATCTTGAGAACACCTGGAACTGATCAATAGGTTAAAGACAATACTGGGAGGAAGTACTGAACATTATAGATGATGATGAAGAAAGTAATATCAAGAAAAAACTTCCAAACATGCAGACTAGCCTGTGAATGCATTAGATTAGCAGAATGTCTCTAAACACAGGGAACTTAAGGTACAAGGATAGCATTTCAGAGGTATCTGAGCAGATACACCTAGTCTTCTTGCACTCATGCACTCTGTCCTTTTGTAATGTGTTTGCAGTTTGGGACTCATGGTGAAGACTTCCTCACTTTCCGTGGTGCTTTCATGAGTTCCCAATACAAATAGGATGTCTTTTGGAGAATGATATTTCTTAGCATGAGTGAAAAGTGGCAGAACCAGATTCAAAGCACAAAGAGAAAAAAAGTACACTTTATATGCTTTTAACTGCCCAGTATGTCTCTTACAGATCTGCATGTCTTTGATTTATTCTCCCACACCCACACACGAGGCCTCTGGAAACAGGAAAGTTGCTAACTGTACCTGAAAAATAGCAACTGCAGTAAAGGAAGAAATTAAACTTAACGAACCATGCTTTCATGTACAAGGGAAGCATTAAAGGGATATCTACTGAGTTGCCATTTTTAAAAACTTGTTATTGCAACGAGGAAAAGAAACACACCCATATCTGTATGCCTATCCATAGGCATAGGAATGGAGCCCCACAGATGATGGAGGTCTGCGTTGTACCAGCTATTCTGGTCACAGTGCCCTGCGGGTGCCTGTTCCCTGTTCAGACAGCGTGAGACAGCAGACAGATCTCACACCTGCACATGCAGTGAGCTGTGTGGGAGCTTTCCAGGGGCAGACCTGCCCTCCTAAACCAAGCACCAGAGTCCACTGCAAGGAGCTGTAGGTGGGGAAGGAGAGCTGCCTCCAGGTGATGTTCCACCTCGGGCCAGACAGTGTCACACTCATTGCAATCCTCTTGCTCAACAATCTCAAACAGTGCCAGCTGCTCCCCCAAAACACACGAGAGAATGAAGCTCTCGCCTTGGACTTGGAGAGAGGCATCCCTCTCAGTACAAGTGCAGGGAGCGGGTTTGTCCCTGGCAGGAGAGGCTCCCCAGTGGGACCTGCTCTGAAGGTAGGGCTGACCCACAGAGCAAACTGCCAGCAAAACCTTGTCCAGCAGAGAACTAATTTAGTCTCTTGTACAGTTGATGAATGAAGAATTTCCTCTTGGGACTAAATTACAGGCCTTGTCAGGGTTGCTCTTTCGTGATCTGTTATTTAGATGTAATTTTCCAACAGGGCTGGAACACATAGCCATGAGCTAGAATAGTATTTGCTGTGAACAGCTGCCACACACCGTCCTTCACATCCCACGCCCTTTCCACCCACCCCAGTATCCTCCCTCCTTCCCTCCCTCTCTCTTGACACACATACGAAACCCACTAGGGACAACTCGTGCTGCATTTGTTAGATCCTCATTGAGGTACTTAATTAAACCACAAGAATGGCATTTGCCCACCTTCCGTGTACCCCCATTGTACAAAGAGTCATGTCTTGTTTGAACACGTTAAAAAACAGGTGAGAAGGCTTTTTTTTCAGACACTGATGATTACAACCCTGTGTCAATCTTTTTCCCCTTTGGCTTGAAGATAGACTTGTGATCCTCCTTTGGCTTTTTGAACTGTTGGAAGCTGTGTAAACACTCAGCATGTTAGTAAAGCTCTGTTGACCTAATGGCTGCTGAGTGCAAAACGATTACGTTAGAACTCCCGTATCTCACAAAGCTGCAGTCTCACCTGTTTTGAGGTCATTAACGATGAGGTCTGAAAACGAAGGCAGGAACATTCTAGCTAGTCATTACCTAACGAAGAAATGGCTGGGTAGGTCTACTTAAAGGAGTTTTATAACAGTCCAATAATTGCTTTAGGCTTTAATCCCAGGATGCTCTCTCCAATTAAGAGGCTGACTATTTTAATGCGGAGCAGTAAATCTGAATGCTAAGGGAACATGTTACAATGCAGTCCATAGACCCATCTGGGAGTCACTCTGCTAGGTGTGCATCATAAATCCACAGGGCATGGAAGTAATTCAAGATGCAGGGCTCTATTTTATCCACTTGCGTACACTCATGCCTTTTCTCTACGCAAACTGGCCTGTGTGTTCAGAAGCAGCAAGTTGTACAGCTTGCATAATTGAAAGTCCTGTAGGTAAGGAGCTGGAATCCACCTTGTATAAGTGACGATGACCAAATAGCCTGAAACAATTTTCAAACGTAATGCTGGTGTGGAGCCTAAACAAATGGAGTTGCTGCTGACAGCAAATTATATAGTTTTAGAATAGCATAAAGAAGCTCAGAGGAGAAAATACTGAGGGATAAATTCAGAGCTCATTTGCACACAGGGTTAGGCCAAGGATCTTATTTTATAGCCTCACTGGTGATACCTGGCACTTTGACACTATCCAAACATAAGCCCTGTGCGATCGCTTTGACATCTGCAGGACGGGTGTGTGTGGGCCCACATGCCTGGCTCAGTTTACAGCCTTAGGCCAGCTTTGGTGAAGAAAGAGTCCTAAGCACAAGTGTAGGGAGATCCTATCACAAACAGGCACCGCACAGAGACCCTCTTGGGGACCTCCAAGTTTCCTGGTATCTCGTGGTCTTTTTTGGAGATGTGTCTGGATGGTCAGAGAGCAGGTTTGGCATGTTTTCCTTGCCTCCAGGGAGCCTTGGTTCCTCTCCTTCAGCTCCTGATGTCCTGCTTTGGTCCAGGCGGAAACCACAGTGGTCGTGTTTGACTGCACTGGAGGCAAGATCAGACTCCAGGAGAGGAGGGAATATGACAGAGCCTGGGAGTATGGGTAGTGTCCCCAAAGAGGTACCTCATTCGCACAGCCCACAGCCTGAAAGGTATAGGAATGAGCTAAAATGGAGTCCTGCTCTCCAGGAAGGGGTATTTCCATTTTGACTTGCTCACTCTGCCTTCCCGACTCCTGTATCCCAGGCCAAATGTCCCTGAAATACTGTTCCCTGGGGAAACCTCACTTCCCCCTTCATTCTCAGTCTTACAGGGAGCTCTAGAAAGAGACTCGGCCGTATTCATGGACAGGCAATAGAAATAGTGCCATCTACTGACTGATAGGATCATGTGGCCTTGTAGAAAGTCAATGAGGTTACTGTGGCTGCGACATGTGAAATGCCATCACAACCCACAACTTCATATTCTGGGATGAGAGGGCGGGAGCATAAATGTTATAGTGCATTTACACCCACTCTTGAGCCTAAACAACGTGTGTTAGTGTGGCAAGATCCCTGTAAGGGAGCACCAGAATACTATTTGCAAACCTACTCCTTTCTCTATGCATAATTCTTCCAGCAGCAGATTGCCACTCCCTTAGATTTGTCTGTGATTTGGAAGGACCTCCACAGTCCTTGTGTGTTGGCTTATTGGAACATTTACTAGCCAAGGCACAAATTAGGGTCCTGCTTTCCTAAATAACTGAGGAAATAGCAAAAAAAAGAGACAGATCTGGCTCCCAAAGACCATCAGTCTTTGCAGACAGCAGTTGGCTTGAGTGGAGCTCATGAGTGGTACTTTCCACGTAAGTAATTTTTGCTGGACATGTAAGTAACCTGCAGGTGACTTTTGATCCCTGTTCCTAGACGCATTAAATGATGAATGATGACTTCATTTTACCTACAGTTTAGACAACCACATCTTTTCTATTTGTTCCAATGGCAGTGACTTTGTCTGTAGAACATTATTTTTTGGTATAACATTATGACAGAGCGTTTAGTTCTGGACCCTGTAGCACAGCTGCATACATACGTGCTCACTAGCAGCAGCCCAGCCCATCACTCCCCCTACCAGAGCTCCAGATGCTCAGTTAAGTGAGCATGAGCATTGCATCAGACTGTCCACACGAAAAAGATTTTGTTTTTCAATAGCATTCAGGCAGCTTTATTTCAGTGGCACAAAATTCATTTTGAAAGGTTTTTTTTCCAGGTTCCATAACTCCCCATGAGACAGCCCTGCCTTCTCTACAACCTAAAAAATACTCCCCACCTGCAAAGAACTAGACAGGAGGGCTGCATTTCTACCTCTCGGGGTCCCGTGGCCTGTGTTGTGTGACATGCTCTGCTCTGTTTAAGAAGAAACCAACAGCAGTTCACGCACAGAGCCAGGAAAAGCTCAGAACACAGCCTGGCAGCTTCATGCTGAGCCCTGGCACTCACAAAACCCTGATCACACAGCCAGACTTACAGCATTTTGGTTGGGAACAAGACTTGCCTTTACACAGCTTCCTCCCTGTAAAATTTGTATTTCCAGAATTTCCATGTTCCCAGGAGTGTACCTGCTTGCTGTGAGGAATGGCTGTTGGCCCTTCTAGAAATTACATGCTCCAAGTAGTGGATGAAGACCCTTAATGCTGAGCGCTGATTTCTAACTGTTGGCTGCAGTTGTACTTTTTGTACACAGGTGCCAAAACAGATGGTGAATGAGTGTTCACACCCAGGCAAGAAGCAACTACAGATACTGACAGTCACATCCCTGGCTGCTGATGAAAAGAGGAGACAGTCCCATTTTTCATGTAACTTCTTTACCAGCACCTCCCTCTCATCATACTTTCCCACAGCTCTTCTCTAGCATGAAGTTATTGTGGGAAGGTAAGGAATAAGCAGTTTGGAAGAGTCTCAGTCCTCATTGCTTCTCTGCTTCATGGACACGGCACAAAACTATCGATAGCAGTGTCTAGTGGCCACAGCCAGAAGAGTCCCTATGGCCCAAGGTCAATGGAAAGCACAACACTCAACAACATCAGGACTGAGTTTCCCAGCAAATATACTCCCTAGGTCAATTGACTTATCATTGGAGACCACTTTGTCAATAATAAGGAAAAAACCCACTTGGATTTTTTAAAATTCTCCTGGCACACAACAGCCTGATCTCTTCCCCCCTCCAAAAAAATAATTATTTGACCAAGGTGAGAATGTTCTCTAATTACTTTCCCCCCCGTATCCTACCTGTGTGGCACCTCTCCCTGCTGCTAGCCTTCGGATGCCTTGGAGAAGAGTAGTGATGCATCCTTCTTAGCACGGAGGCACTGCAGGATGGCCACTCTCTGAGCAATACAGAGGCATTCTGAGCCTTTACCTGTTTGTGTTGAGAGAAGGGTAAGCCACATTTCTTCTCAGCAATGCCCCCGACTCTCAGGGTTGTACTACAAATTTCAGAGTGATTAGTGTTTTCCTTCAAGATCTGTTGGATGAGATCCTCCAGAATATTGCTACCTTTTTCTCATGCTCACTTTTTTTCTCTAGTCTTAAAGTGATTTTGAGGTACTTTAACAACTCAGAAACCAAAAGTCAGTGAAAAATGTCCCCAAGAACGGTGTTATTTTTGTTTAATCCCACCACTCTTTGGGCAGTCTCAGAGCTGACACATGCCTGTTAACAGCATTGGCAATCCTACTTGAAGAGTTTGAGAGCAGCTTTGATTCTTTCCATTAATGGCCTCTTAAGAGCTACACCCTGCAGCTGCCACATTTCTTGCAGGCATAAACCCTGACATTTAGCATTGCTTTATTGAAGGAGGGGTTTGTTCCTGCTTTTCTCCATCAGCCTCAGTTAATAATTCTTGGGTGATTTTTATCTGCTTCAAACCTCTGGGTGCTTGCTGTATTTCCCCAGCTAGCAGTGCTGCTGTCAGTGCCAAATATTTCAAGCTGTCAGGACGTTACTGAACCAAAATTCCTTGAAGCCACCAGTAGCCTAAAAGTGAAGAATTTAACTATATTGTATTTGGCTTAACGACTCTGATGGGCCCTGCATTAACTTCTTAATGGTGGCCAGTTGCTGTTGGTGGCAACATGGAGATAGCCTTCATGTGGTCCCTCCTGGAGCAGCTCCACCTTCCAGCTCCTGGCTGGGAGCATCCATGACTTGCTGTCTCGCTCCAGGTTCCTTAGGATTTTCCTGAAAATGTGGTGCATTTTTTCATACTTCTTGGTTAGCCCCTAGTAGGAGAAGGGGTGGAGTTAGGTCTGTTTTTAGCATATTTTTCCTTTGGTTTTAAAGTTTATTTAAACTGACTCACATTTAATTGTCCTAAGGTAAACAGATGAATCATCCAGGGGGGAATACACCTCCAAAGGTCAGAGTTCACAGCAAGTTTTTTTTTTTTGTTCTTTTCCTTGGGCTTAAATAAGGAAAACTGAGTTGGTTGGAAAATAAAACTATTTTATTTGGGAGTTCAGCAGACAGTGACTCAGATTTTTTAGTTGCCTGAAATTTTTACTTTTATATAAGTAACGCTCTTGATAAACAGGTCTTGGGCCCACACCTGCCATGGAAAGAGCAGCAGGAGTTCAGTGCACTGTGTTAACAGAAGCTTTCTTGTTCTGCCACTGAAATTAGTTGGTTGGGTACAGGGAGATTCTTGATAACTCCTAGTTCAAGCCCTTCTGACCAAGCATGCTGCAGGGCCCCCTTTGGAAAGATCATTGTCAGTCAATGAGAAAACACTATTAGAAAAAAATAGAAGAAGAAAAGAACCACAAGTTAAATTTTGCTTCTGGAAAGTAAGCTATGATCCCTTGAAATCCCTTGACAACTTGCTACTTGAATTTTTCTCTCCTATCAAAAACCATTCACAGTAATGCCTTGCTATTTCCGACCTTGCTTGTCTGTGTGGGATGTCTCCAGCTCTGTGTTGATAGTGCTGGCTATGGAGGTCCTAGCTGGTGCAGTGTTATGTTGCCAAAAAAACAGGCCGTACATTTGTATTTCCCAGAATTTTTACTTTGTTCTGGTTTTCCGGCTTGGAGTTTGCCAGAGTCTATCTCAGGTCATGTTAACAGCACCTGTATTCCTGCAAGAAACACGTTGCTCAACTGAGTTTTGTTCTTTTTCCTTTCCCTCCTGTCAGTGACATAAAAAGACACCAGTAAAGTGCTGCAGAAACTTGTGGCTGTAGAAATCATGCTACACAAAGAGTGATGAAGAAAAGAGGTCCTTGCTGCAATGGTTGCAGCGGGATTTCAGCTCCTTTTGGCTCATCATACCCTTACCTCCACAGGCCAGGCACGGCTAGGACTGTCACATAATCTGATCAGAGATTTATAAATTGGAATGATAAACTAAGGATTTCCAAGTCCTCCTCACGTCCGACTCTAGAATGAGTAACATGACTCTTCGGATGTGATCTCTAGATCATGAGTCCATCATTCCCCACCAGAGAAAGCCTGGGAGAAATCTGCCTCCCTCCTGTGTTTCACCAAAAGAGAGGTCCTGAAAGTGCCTCTCATTTCAGGAACTGAGATGCATTGTTCTGCCAGTGTGGATAGGCAGTTGGATACAGTAGGGTTTTCCCACAAGTTCCTGATTTGCAAGGTAGTGAGTGCTTTGTACTTGCCTTCCCCTTTCTGTAAAATATGGCGGGTAACAACGTTTCCATTGAGATTTCTCTGACATACTCAACTACCATGGTTAGGCTTTGATTATATACATTTCTCCGTGTGAAAATGTAGGGAAATATTAATTTTCCTGCTGCACTTCTCTTGGTATTTTTGAAGGCTTTGAAAATTGGAAACAAAAGCGTAGAAGTCAGAATTTCTAAATCATCTAAAATGATTGCTTTAATGGAAAACCTTCACCGGAAGTTTGCACAACCAACAATGCATTTCTCAATTTTCTTTTGCTTTTTCGATCACCATCTCTTTTCTCCAGTTTACTGGGAATATTTAAATGTGAACTGATAGCTGAGATACTTTGTGAAAAATAAACACATATGACAGCAGCCACTCTAAGGGCAACTCCTGCTACATTTTGGTGACATTCAGGGAATAATAAATAAAAAAAATTCTTCGGAAGAACTCACTTCTGTTTCATCACCACTGGAGCTCTAGTGTAAGTCAATGGACAATATTCCAGTGATGACACTTCGGGTTTACACCTGAATAACCAAAAGTTTTCCCTAGCTTGACATAAAAGTGATATAGTCAACTTCAAGGGTACCTAAATAAAACAATATTTGTTTGCTGGATCTCTGAACATACATAAATAGACCCTGCTGCAGACAGGAGACAGGACTTTTTCTGTGGTCCAGTATGATCATTCCCATGTTTTTTGTCCCTCTATGTTCACTTTGAATGCAACAGACCGTTTTTCAACAACCTCATCTCAGAATAGAAGACTTTTAATATTAAATTTATAAATGCAGAGATTAGGAACTCAGTTTAATGGAGCTAGTTTGAAATTGTGGTCCACAATTCCCTAGAAATTTATATATCCATTGTCTCTGGCTTTCACAAAACCCACATTTGAGCAGTCCCAGGTGCCTACAGACAACAAAAGAGGTGAAATGTCACAGCCATAGCTGCTTTGTATGCTCTGCAGTAGTAACCAGTATTTCGTACTGAGTCCATAAGCCTCTCTCTGACTGTACGTGAAGCCCAGCTGCTGCTTCCTTATGAAAAAAATCCTAACCATTTCCAAATTTCATCCTTTTCAAGCCCTTTTGGGTTGCTCAAAGCAATTCCCAAACCATTGCGTCTCACACCTGAAAAGAATCTCTTGATTCCAGACCCACTAAACATCCCCTACATGATCTGTTTATGTTTGTTTTGCACTTGTTTACTGTCTCAAACCATCTTAACCAAAACTGTGGGCGGCCCCCATGGTTTTCCCTTCCTCACGCAGAAAGCCTCAATCTTTGCAGAAACACCTTGGCCCTCTTGCAGTGCTGTTCCCCTGCTCCACAGGAAACAAAAGCCAAGATTTTTCAGCATTTTGGAAACCAAAGGGAACACATAGCAACACGGGGTCTGTTTGTATTTACACTGCAGTTGCCAGAGGCTCCTTGGGCTTTTTCCTCATGCTCTCTTTGTGTTGTTCTCACTCTCTTCTTTTGAACCGTGGATGTGTACTTCGTAACATGGGAGCTACTCTGGATGTTTCTTTAGTTCTGCATCTATTAGCAGCTTCCGTCCTCTTTTCTAGCCCCAAGTGCAGAGACCTGGCAGCGAGGAGATCAAACAAACACAGCTGCTCCTGTGTCGCTCCTGCTGCCAGCCAGCTCACCGCTCCCCAAGCCTACGGTGGCCAGGGTGCAGGTGGAAGCGGATGGCTTTGAGGTCGAGGTGTAAATACCCATAATTAGACATGAATTACATTTAATACCCATGACAGGGTCTGGTGGGAAACAGGTGGGGCAGAAAGCTGGAAGATGCACACTGGAAAAAATTCCTCTTACTCGAGTTGATCTTAAGCCCATGGAAGCACATGGAAAGAATCCCCTGGAGTCGTGATGGGCTTCAGACCAGGGTTCTGTGCAAAAGCAAGGGGAGTGCAATAGGAAAAGCTGCATACAAAGTAAGGATTGACAATTTCAGCAGCCTTCTCCTTGGCAGGGAGAGTTAAAGGAGAAAGAGGGGGGAGGGAAATTAAAAACAAAAAGAAGAAAAAGAAGGCCAACAAAGCAAAAAACAACTGGAGGGCAGGGAGAAAAGCAGAAGCATGGTAATTTACATCTTATTTTCAAAGATATTCATATGCTCTATTTTGACACACCTTGCAGAAAGTAACAAAACAGGATGGGTTTCCAGAAATAAATGTTACAGCTCACACATCCTGCATTCTTCACTTCTCATTTTTCTGGAAAGCTATTTCAGATATTTCTTACAATTTGACCTTTCAGCTGCTTGGAAGATTTACTGAGTGCCTCAAATGCAGTCATTTTTGCAAAACTGATATGTAACATTAGCTATAGGGGTGTGTTCCAGTGATGTGTAAACAGGTCAAGGAAAAAAGTGAAGCACTAAGGTAACCAAATAGGGATGTATAGTGAAGGGAGCCTTTTATGCAAAGCTGAAGGGTTCAATTTTTTTGAGAATTACTAAATATTGAAAAGCTTGTTTTAGAGCCCCCATGGTCAAAACTTTCTGATAAGCAGTGATGTTTTTAAAGCTACCCAGGTTTCAATGCATTTGTCCTTGCACCTCTAAAAATGCTGGTCTTGAAAACCCATCTGTAATACAAATACATGGTTGGAAAAGATAACTTTCTTGTAACACAGTAAATCTATGGTAAATCTTGATTAATGCTTGTGTGATAATAATCTGCTTCACCCTAGCCTGTCTCTAATCTCCTGAACTTCCATCTAAGTTTATCCACACTTATCTTTACAGCATACATGGAGGCAGATCCTCAGTTGATGTAAATTTGCTTAGTGGTTTTCATATCTACTGGAAAATCTAACTGATTCTCCTTAATGGATACCGGGCAAAAGCCACAAGGACCCCACACTCACAGGTTTGCCTCAGCAATATTCAAGGCTCAATTTACAATTTTAGTTTCCAAGATGACTCACATCTGTGAATTTATTTCTCATTCTTCATGACTAGAGTACCATGTTTTTACTTGAACAGTCAGGCAAATCCTTCCTGGAAGTTTGTGTTGATATTTTAAATCCCTTTGATTTCTTTCATTCTGTCACACACTGTTGCAGTGATTCAATGAAGAAATACAAGCAACACCCAGCGACCCAAACAACTCAAAATACACCACCAAAACCACAGAATCAAAAGAAACAAAAGTACACATGGACTAAAACACTTTTTTCCCCATTGCATTTAAAATGATCCAATAATTTCAAGGTAATGCCAAAAAAAATGTGAAAATGGAAGTCTAGTTGGAGGCAGTTCTGAAACAAGAAGGCTAAATAACTTGGTGAAGCATTCCTACCCAATATGATCTCTGCTGTATTGAGTTTTGCTTATCCCTATGGTAGAACAGCAAAAGGAAAACAAGGTAAAGCCATATCGTACCCTCCTGCAACACTTTCTTACATTCAAGAGACACCTGTCTCCAGTAACAGATGAAGACCGTTTTGTGCTTTAGCAAGTGCCACTCACGAAGAACATATAATCCCCATTCAAAAGCCAAATTTGAGCATAGGTAATTAAACATATTGCTTAATCAAGGTCAAGGTATATCTATTTTATTCCATTTTACTGCTGAGTTTTCTTGCTAAGTAGGTCAGTGCCAGAGATGCTGAAGTCCTTCCTGTTTTTCAAAATGTTCCCACCCATTTATGCTGGACCCTGCAACACCTACATCTGGACTACGGTTTGCAGTGAATCAACAATGGCTGAAATAAATACACAGCTAACCTGAACAGTCAGTGAGACTCTGCAGCATGTGAGCTGGGTGCCACTTACATGTCCCAGGTGACAAAATACTCCAGTTTCAGCATTGCTAAAGGCCAACAGTCACAGTCACTCCGTACGTAGAGTTAGGCTCTCTCAAGATGGCTGTGAAATGAATCCCACTGCAGAGATACCATTGGACATGTGCACCACTAAGATGATGTTTCTTTTTAGGTAGGCTTGCCTGGCCAAGGGCATGGATGCGAAAATAAGCAGTTGCTTAAACACACAAGCACTGCATTAACAACAAACAAGGAGCCAAAAAATTTTATGACTTTTTCATGACTTTTAGTCATACCTTAAGCCAGGGAATGGAGACACATGGCACTAATGGAGACACTTATTAAAGCAAAAGGATCCTTTTGAACCTTAAAAGATTTGAGTTTAACTGAATTTGAATTTTAGACAAAAGTTTACATGGATTTTTATTTCATCCAAGCCAGTTTCTCTGCCTTTCCTTTTCAGACAGACTTAGAATTTAATTCCCAATACCTGTGAAGTTACTTATACTGGTTTGTTTGTTTGTTTGTTTCCAATCTATTTTTAATTCATTTTTGGTCCTGAGCAGGATATTTATTTTACAAAATGCTGGGTGTAACCATTTATGTAAACAAATCTGCCTAATTAATTTTTCTCCATTTCCTTTTGATGTTGAATCTGTTGATTTCCATTACTTTTAGCCCCGTGAATAATGGGAGACTTTCCTATGTGTCCTAGTAACTCTATTCTCAAATAGCCATCAGTGACCTGAACGCCCATTCGACAACAGATCAATCGATAAGGCCATGTTGAAAACAGTGGTCCAACAGTGGTGCAACTGTTGAACTGTTGAACCCAACTGTTGAACCCAACTGGGGTTCTTAGAGTTAGAGGCAGCTGAAAAGTTGAACCGTGTTTAGATAAAAACATTTCTTTTTAACTAGATTAAAGTAACTGCAGAACACGACTACTTTCATCAATCTGTCGCCACTTTTTTATATCAGAAACCTAAAATGACCGATGTTTCAGCTGAAATGGACAAGTTGATCTAGCTGTCATGCTAAAAGTACTTGGGTTTTGTGGGATTTTTTAATCAATTTTTATTTTTCTCTTTGTAATGAAAAATTGTAATTTCTACAGGAAAATCACAATAGCAATGACAATGAGAACAAATACCTTGTTTTCCAACCTAATATATTTTGTACACAGCATTAGAGTCCATCAAATATAAACTAGAAAGACAAGAGAAAAACTTACTAGCTGGCTGTCTACTGGAACAAATCCACTGCCTTCTGCTGGGAATATTGTCCAGTGTTTCTGACTGAATTAAGGAACACATTAGTTAAGACAAGAATGAAAGAAATCAAGCCAGACTGGTTGGGGTTTTTTTGGTTCCCCTAAATTCATTCTCCCTGTGTTCAGGATTTCCCCAGTTTTTATGTGAGCAAACTGTAGGAAGGGCAAGGGATAAAAGCCAGGAAAATTTTTCAGTCCTTTTTTCAAGTGAGTGGAGGTGTTGTCCATTTCTAACTGCTAGTGGTGAGACAAAAAGTGCAGGAGGTGATGTAATAGCTTGTTCTGAACTTGGATCGGGTGACAGAACTCTGGGTGTACAGTGAATAGGAAGCCATAAGAAGTCTTCTGCTTCTTCACACGGGTATTTAGCAACTCATGTAACTCTCAGCTGTAACTCATGTAACTCTTACTGTAGGAAATTCAGGGACAGAAAAAGAACCCATGAGATCTGCAGTAAAGGCTAGGAGTGCAACCCTCTGTCAGGATGCAGAGTAGAAAGGTTAATGCAGTCCTTCTGTAACCTACTCCATTTGCCACCTTCAGCCCCCTCTAGGAAGCCCATTTATTGACACCCATTTATTTAGTGGATAAAGTTGTACATGTATTATACAAAGCGATTTGAGATTTACACTCACATGAAGACAGCAGAGATTAATTACTTCTCAGATCTGCAAAGCACTTTACAAATGCAAGGCAGCACATGAGCCCTAAATACTATTATTTCTCTCTGTTTACCCACTAGCTGGCTTTTTCATACCAACTAATAGTCAAACCATTGTCAAGAAACTAATATAAAAATATTGAAAATACAGAAACATTTACTTTCAGCTATCCAAAGACCCCTTTTCTATCATAAGCTGTCCTGGGTCAGGGCAGAGCTGTATTGCTAATTCAAGTTGAACATTTTCTTTAACTGAAGGATGACTTGCTCTGCCTGTGAGTAAATAGTTGGTCTAAAGGTGAAAGGTGGCCATCAGCCATTATGGCAGATTTGTTCAGATCTGCCATGACACAGAGGAAAAGGCTGTGACTCCAAGAAACAAAGCTTTCATGTAGCCCAATCAGAAGGGACACAAAGTCACCAAAGACTTTCTGCCCTTCTTTGAATGTTAAAGTGATACATGCATATCATTCCCCCAAAAGCTCAGCCATGGTGCTCCATTGCCAATGAAGGAAGAAGGCTTCATGTTCATGCCGCAATGAAGCGATTGACTTCAGTTTTTATAGTAAAGATGCTCAAACCCAGACCTAGTCCTCCCATGGGGAAAAAACAACATGAGGGCAGAAAAAAGCACGTACAAAATTCTCTGTTCCCATTCAGAGTTGTTGAGGTCCTTCATATTCAAGAGCAAAACAGCAACTGTTTTTCACATTTCATGGCTTCTCACAGGTATGAGTTTCTGCTTCTCCAACTTTCCCTTGTTGAATGGTACGGCACTGTGCCACATGCATGAAGTGATTGGCTTATTTGCTGGGACACTATGTTTGTAAGTCCATCATGCCTCAGTCATACACACTAATTCCCCTTCCTTCTCTTCTGGCAGAAAAAAAGGCAGCAAATCAATGCAAGTGTAATTCATGTCTACTCTACATCCACTGTGGAGACCAAAGTCTTCTGGGAAAAAGAATGAAATCCACAGATATCCAAGTCCTCAAATCCTTAAGCTATAAAAGGATAATAGTTCTGTCTTGTGGTATTCAGGGTTTTCAATAGTTGTGGGGACGAAGGGAGATGTGTAACGTCTGTTTGTTTGCTTTCTGGCTACTTGAATGGTTCTGCTGTTTTCCCAAGAGTTGAAAGGATGATACCCACCATAAAGGTGACTATGAAGGCATACAAATTTCATGTGCGCTGGAGAATGAAATATTCACTTCCAAACATTAGGTGCATTCCCAAACTCTCCACACCTCTTGAATGCGGTCAGGAAACCTCATAAGAGCCGACTCCACTGCAAATTGTGTGAATCCAGTTGGGCCACAAATGCCATGAGAAGAAACTTTCTCATGCTACCATGAACAATTTTTCCCATGTAGACAAGGTCTTAATTAATCTTTAAAGTGTTCCAGTTTAAATTTTAGGTCGCAGTTGAGGCTGGTTCTTACAGTGGCTCCCATCCAGCAAAACTCTTAAGCACAAGCCTAATTCTAAGCATTTAAAGTAGACTTTAAAGTAGACTCCTATGGGACTATTCAGATGTTTAAACTTTTACTGGATTGGGGCCTGTCTCTGAGCTTGATTGTCCTCCTCTTGTCACAACAATGCAATAGAAACTGCTCCCAAATCGACCTTAAAAGTTTCATCTGAAGGCATACTGGAAGGGCCAGACAGCTGGCAGGCTTTGCATTAGCTTGTTCACCACAGTATAAATTACGTCCGATTTGCTTAATGACTGTTTGGAATCAGGATGTCTCAGCCCTGCTAATACAATGCCCCATGGGCAATAATGCTCCTTTTAGAAGAGTCACAGGCAAACTACATTTTCAGCAGAATAAACCACTTCACACAATTCCAGGTGAACGATATGCTGTGTAAGGACCCTGGCCCCAGTGAAAATCGCAGAAGCAAATCACCGTGTGCTTGCTTTATGTGCTTGTTTTTAAGGAGCATGGTTTATTCCTTGGTAAAAATAACATTTCTTAATGAGGGCGTATTGGCTAAAACATTGATTAACTGTGGCTTTTAGCAGCTTACTCAAAGAGGTATGAATTTAATCAGTCCTCAACAAAGTAAGAAGAATTATCATTAAGCTGTTTTGTAACTCGATTCTCCTGGATGAAGGACAAAATGAAAAGAAACATTTTTTAAAGGGAATGATTGGAAAGGTGATTAAGTGTTGTTGTTAAGTATGCTTGGACTCCAAATACAAATTTTGTTTTAAAAACCAGAAATATGGAAAAGGCAATTGTAGAAATGTTGAAGGCCCCAATTTGTGACATTAATGGTGCTCCAAGACCTGATTCTCTGACTTGTACTACATTAAAGAGCATCACGAAGCAACAGGACCAGTTAATTTGAAGTTCAAACACAGAATATCCTATTTGTTTAGAGGTCTGCCAAATGATGTTCAAGATGCAAATTTCAAAAACCCCTTTTTCTCACCTAGACAAACCTTCCTTTCATATTTCTGTAGCTTGACTAACAAAACAGCTTGTACCAAAATTCCTCCCCTGTGAAATGTGAAACACCTGCACCTGTAAGGATCAGATTAAAAATAAAATCTAAATATGGTCTTTTTTTTAATTAGTGTTGCTTCTTGAAATATATTTGGATTTTTTAAGTCACCTAAGCTCTATAAAGCAAATTAACAGACTAAAAAACTGAGAGGTTTAAGAGTTCTGAATAGCAGTCTTTTCCCATTCTGAGATGCTACTCCTGAGGATCTGCTGAATGTGCTGAACATCCTCGCAGAAGCTAACAGATATTACCAGCTCCTATTTTACAGAGCAGCTGTCTGCTACTTGCTCTCACTTCCAGCTAAAGTCCTGATACATAATGAAGAGCTGACGCATTTTCTTCTCGTTTCTCTGAATGCCCCTCTGGCGGCATCTTGCGTCAAATGGTGAAGCCACTTGATATTCCCCTGCATGTTCCTGGGGCTGAATGTCATCAACAGAGCTTTTCCTGAGGATTCACAACTTGACAAAGCTGTGTACACAAAAAATCAAAGTGCATGGACTTGGAAACCTAACCTCTGATGGTTTTGCAGGTGGGGACAGATTTTGTGCTTCTTCATGTCCATCTCTTTGGTCTTGAATCAGTTTCAATAAACATGTTTAGAAAGCCATGGCAGGAAGGCTGCTGAAGAACAGCTCTAAACAGAAAAAGCTTGCTTAAACACAGCAGGCTTTGAAGAGTCTGTAGCAAGTGGGAAGGAGAAAGGCAAAGGGAATAGAGAAGTTCCAACTCTACTGTGGTTAAGAAAGGAAAGGATCTGGAGTTTAGGACTGTTTTGAGAAGAAGAAATACCTGAAGTATTTCTGGGAAAACAGCTGCTGGAACCAAAGTGTTTCCAATTTCAGGGGCTCTCAAGGCTGGTAGAACATGCTCACATGATGCTGAGCAAAACCTGGAGCTTTTCAGGACAACTGTAGCTTATGTGGTTGATCTAAAATATACACTGAACTCTGCAAAAAGTAACTGAAAGCAGTAGTGTACCAACGGACAGATCCTATTTTCAAATGATTTATGGTTATTACTCAAGTCATACGCTTATTTCAGAAAGCCACGTGATCACAGATGAAGAAAAGCTTCTAGACCTGCAGAAAACCTTACCAGGGCTAAAAATCCATCCATTACTATTTATTTAATCTTTCTCACCTCCATTGAAATATAAATATGGTGACTTCCAAGAATACATGCAATCCAGCCTGAAGGAACAGTAAAGGAAAATAGTCCAATGTTTTATCACCATTCACCAGATGGTTCTGATGTGAAACTGACCCCTTCCAGCCTCTCCAGCCCCAGGCAGAGGACAGGGAAGCTGTGTCTGAAAAGCCTGAGAGTCGTTCACTTTCCTCCCAGGAAAACAAAGAAATGCAAAAAGGCTTCAGTGAGCAAATATCCAGCTGTGCATGGAAGAGTCTACATTGCAAAACAGGAGACTGTGGAGCACCAGTGCAAAAGTAGATGTAATGAAGTTATGTGGTATAGCTATGACACAAAAAGCTGTACAGTTGCACCAATGCTTTAGCTAATTATTCCTAATTAGGATAGGCATGGAGCCATATGGTGGTGCTTTTGGAACGAAGCTAATAGTTCTACACAGGCCCACAAGGTGCCAGGTATCCTGCAGGTTTTAGGCACAAGTGAAATAGAGGAACATTTCTTGAGGTAGTGCTGTGCAGCTTGTGTTTAATTGTGTAGCGGCAGGTTGTCTCTGCTAAGTGATCAACAAGCAAAAAATGAGATGCATACTAAAAGCTCAAATCAGCAATTGTGAACTACAAAACTACAACTCCACCACTGTTTGGGGACTCTTACGGTCTGTTAAGAGACCCAGGAGCCCTTGCTGGGATTAGAACCCCATAATTCAACATGTCCCTAGCTTTACTCTGTTTTTATCATTATTATCACTGTCTTTATATTACATACAGATCAGCATTTTGGAGCTATGTCCTGTAGCCCTTGCAACTGTTCAAGTTATGACTACATCTGCTGTTGCCTTCGCAATGGCTGCTACTCCTTCCTCTGTCCATTCTTTCAGGAGCAACAGAAATGCTTCTCCTGCGTAACACCTACTCCGGCCTCCTTCCAATGTGCTCTCATGCTAGTTTTCCCAGTCTTTTATTCTCCACCAGGAAGAGGGCTTGCCTCTCTGGGAGCTCCCTCTTTATAGCAAACCAGGAGATGTCAGAGCAGTAAATTGGTGTCCTAGATGCATTTGCACAGATTATCTCTTTTCACACGTAAATATTCATGAGGCAATTCCTAACCTCATGGAAGCTACTGATAAATAACTCCTTGCCTCACTTCGAGAACTGCAGATGTGGTGGTGTTCTCCCTGCAGCTCCTCAGCCCATGTATTTGAAAGCTAATCCATCCCCACAGGGCCATGACCACAAGGCAACACCCACAACCAAGCAAGAATGTTCTATAAGATCTGCAGCATTGGTTGTTATTGGAATGGATGGTTGAAAGAATTATTTGTAACATGAAATACTGCATTTACCAGTTGCTTTTATGTATATGTATGTATATTTACATATATATATTTACACATCCATATTTACATACACACACACTTACATACGGCATACAAAGTTACATTAGTTGGCTGAATTCAATTGACACGTTAATACTGCAAGAAGGAGTCAACAATCATGTACCAAAACGCATAGCAAAGTTAAGCAGTTCCCATTACTACTTTTCATAGAATAGAAATCTGTAACATCTGCTTAAGGTTTTCTTCCCCAAAATAAACATCCCCTGCCCAAAAAGATTTTCTGAGTTTTGTGTTTTCTTTTGTCTTTTTGACTACTGGTGGTCTGTATCAGCTGATTTTTAAATTTTAATCCAGGTTCCCAGTATCATGAAGAAGTGATTTGGGTATTGTGATAGAATCTTCTTCTAGAAAAGAATCACTGAGGTCAAAAAGCTTTACTTTCCTTTCTTTCATAAGTAATTTTCATCTATTAAAAATGGAAATTTTACATTAATAAATAATGTGAGCAGTATCTTTCAGGTAGTGCATTACAATGGTAAGATTAAACTCTCAGAGAAAATGGTTCACACAACACACCAAAGGAGTAAGGCAATAGGAAAAGCCTTATAGCTTCTTCCAATGCATGTATGTGGCTCTCTGGTACAGAGGCTAATTCCTTAATTTTGGAGGGTGAATTTCCATTGAGATTTGCCATGGGAATCTTTATACCCTCCGAGGTTCTACAGACACATTGACTGATGCTCTAGGGTGGAAAGATGGGAGCAAGAAAGGATTGCTGCAGGAGAACAGCAAGATCATCCACAGTGTCTTCTGAACGTCCCTAGGGTCCAAAGCCTGACCTTTCAATCTGAAAGTTTTCCAATGCACGAGCCTTATTAAACATTTTGGCACAGTTGTTTTGCAAATACACAGTATATTTCACGTCTTTTCTAACTGCGCATGCTCAGCAGCCCAGGCTCCTCAGATCTGCTGATCATTCAAGGAGCCATGGCAAATTACTTAAGCAGTCACCTACTGGGAGACTGGCTGGACTCAGGACATGGGCAGTGGATGCTCAGCTGCCTAGCAAGCCTGATTTCCCAAATATACCATGAATCTTTGTTAGCTGACAATGAGGAATTACATTATGTAGGCACTAAGCAGGCACAGAGGATAAGCTGGAGGATGTTGTTGCTGGGAAGGGCCTAAGGGGAAGCTACAGAGGAAAGCCCTGCAGCGGCACAAGGAGAGGAGAGGTTCTACAAGAATAAGAAACGCAGAGAAGGACCCCCAACCCCTGATGTTAACAGTCTGAGAAACACACAGTTCTGCGCTCAAGAAGAAATAAACAATGTCAATAGAAAGCACAGTGCTGATAATTACTAAGGAAAGTCACAGCCAAGAAGGTTTATTCTTATCCTGCTTATTTAACACTGTCCTCATAAGGTGTTTATCTGTGGCAGAACACACTAATTGCCCTGGGAGAGTTGCAAGAGCAAAGATGATAATGGGGGCCTGTAGCTTCAGATGCAGTTCCTGCCCTAACATACATAAGTCCCTTAATAGATCTCAATAATTATATCATAATATGCACTTACAAATGACTTTTCTAGGCAGCAAATTAACATAAAAATTAAATGCTGTGCTATGTGCTGCTATTATCTAGGTTGGTACCTATCTCATATTGCTCTAATATCTGGCCTATATTAATGTAATAACCATACACTGCCACTTCTTTTTAAACACAGATTTGTCAGTTCACTCTGGCAAAGACTTTCATATTAATCCCTTCTATTATAGTTAGTAAGGATCTATAAAAATGAATTAAAATATTCATTTTTCTACCCTTAGGAAGATTCCTCCTTCCTATCATTTTGCCATCAAGGTTATAATTAAAGACACTGGCTGATGTGGCCTGTATACATAATTGCAATATATGATCAAGGATTGTAAGCACCAGGATAAATGCATTATCACGCTGTCTAATTATCATGTTATCTGACTGACAGGAGGTCGTTTTATCTCTATCTAGAGCTGAAGGACATATCTGACATACACCAGGACTTTGCTTTGATGTCAGATTTGTATGTGAAAGAATCAAAGACTGGAAACCTTTCCAAAATTGTTCCAATGTGGTTTAATACCGCCAGACAATTCCCTGCCTTGCTGCCAGAGCCTGCTTTGAAGTGGCATTGCACAGCGCATGCTGTGAGTGCATATTCCCGAAAGCTGGAGTGCCGGGTGTAGCCCCACATGCTGAGCAGAAGCCCCACGTCCTCCGTCTCACACACCCATCACCTCATTTGCAAGATTACAGGGCAGAGAGGGGATGTGGCGTGGCTGGCAGGCAGGGAGGGCTGGAGGAACACCCGTTAAAGTGCTACCCCCAGCACACACCTGGGGCCTGAGGCCAGGTTCTTCCTGCTTTTGGCCATGTTTACCGTAAACGTCAGGAGCACAACTAACATGGGTTCCTCATGTCACCGCTGCCGCCACCCCAGCAAAAGCATGACTGGCATCTCCTCCACTGCTAGGACCTCTTCTGAGACCTTGCAGTCAACTAATCACAGCCCTTGGTCACACAGGAATATAAAATTCGCCCCCCTTCCCCCTTTCCACCCCTGTGTGACCTGGCCATGTAACACTGAGGCATTTCTCCATTGCATTAGTGATAACAGCAAAGGGCTGTTAAATGTCAGCGTAATAGGGGAAGGCTGGCATTGGAGGAGGCTGCAAAGGGGCACCAGTGGTGTGACAGGCAAAGGTGAAATGGGTGAAAAAGGAGGGAGGAACACTGAAGTGTTGACCTTAAAAGAATAAGTGAAAGTCTCCCCTCCTGCATGTTCCCAGTGGTCCCAGACCTTGCATCCCACTGTTCTTGGCTCAGCAGAGACCACAGATCCCCCTTCCCTGCCAAGCTCTTTGCTGCTTACTGCTGCTTATCTCCCCAGTGACCTACTGCCACTATACTTCAGGCAGTCAAGTGGCTCGAGTCCATGCGATGGCATAAAGGTTAAATTTGTCCCCTCTGTGCACATTCATTTTGATATAATCTCTAATCACATGGTCCTTTTTCCTTTAAGTAGGTTTTCCGTGGGATGTCTGATTGCCATCTTCAGCTTGCCGTGCTGAAAACAACCTTGTATCCTTGCACAGCAGCAAAGACTCAAAGCTTGCTGCATCAACAAATCATTTCAGAAATGGTTTCATCATTTCAGTAACTGCATAATTATGATAAGATAATAAACCAGATTTGTATTATTTCCAGGAATTTGACCTTTAGCCATGTATCAGTTGTAGTAGAGAAGGATGAATTCGAAGGATGAATTCTTTGACGTTCAGAAATACTCTAAGTCCAAAGCACTTACCTGCAAATGAAGTATTTTTCCATCATGAGTTTTGTTTGTAAATTTAAAATTCCATGTTTTACAAAGTAAAATGAACTAACTTTCCTTGCCGCATCCCCAAGACCTCACAATTGCTCCGTGATGCTCAAGCCTCCACCGCTCTGCATGAAACCCAGAGCAGCCCATTTCTAAAAGCAGGAAAAAGGAACCGTTTTAGCAGTGGTGATACCTCCCTGAACGGAATTGATAAATTCTCTTACAGGCATCCTGTAGGGTAGATGTGATCTGACTTTTTTTCTGAGTTTCAGACCAGATCTGTACATCCAGGATCTTCCACTTCCTCTACTTTCTTGTTATTTTAACTAATGTATGAAATGTTAACAATCTGTCTTTTAATCCCTGCCTAATTTCTCTTTCTACCTATGTTTTTCTGAAGTAGAGAGATACCAGCACCACTTACAAAATGAGTACTTGTGTATGGACATGCTTACTGTCTCTGTAAAAATTGCTGGTCTTCAGGGATATAACTGAGGGACTCCCCTGTATTTTATGCTGCTACAGCTGATTTATGAGCATTTAATCACTAAGGTGCAGAGATGTTTGAGTGTCTAATTCTGACTATCGAAAGCAAAGCAGCCAAGCACCTCTAGGGACAAGAGCCAGTGCTTGTGATACAACAGCAACAAAACTCCACACGTGTAAGAGGTGAAGCTGCAGCAAAAAAATACCTGCGGATGAGCCTACTGTAAGTGATATTTCTCCCTCTGTCCCTGTGCTTAGGAAAACAGCCATGAAATCTTCTTCTCCTCCAGGTGCAGCTACAAGAAGCTCAAATCACTATCCTTCTCCCTGGCAGCAACAAAAAACCTCTTACAAGCTCCCTGTGTACTCTAGGAAAGCAGGTGATTGCTGTTGGGCTTTCACCAGCGAGTGTCTTGAAGCCCCAAAGAAGCCTTCTGCCTAACAGTTATATCTCAAAAAAATCCTGGTTTGGCCATGAGCAACATCCTGCCATTGCCACTGAGGTGACTACAAACCTGTCTGGGAATACAAACGTAACAGAAAATGTCTGCCTCTGTTAATAGCAATCAAACCAGAAACAAAGATCAAATTGAACTTCATATCTTGAATTCATTATAGGTGAGCTCATAGGTACCAGATCAACAACCAGCTTCTCAGGCAGCACTGACACAGGTAGAGAAAAGGCTTGGCTCAAGGTACCAACATGTCTCAACTTTTTGCCACAGCACAGACCCTTTTACCACTTTTTGATATTTGAGAGATGTTGCTGCTCTTCTCCACAAGTATTGTTAGAGAAGCCTGATTATATTTATACAAACATATGTACATTGTTAGATTAACTCTTTAGAAAAAAGGTTTTTCTAGGTCTTCTCAACCCAAATTAATATTTTTTCCTGCCTTACAGATAAAACCTGAATAACTTTGAAGTTTTGATGACATCTAAGTGCAGCTTCCATTATTTTTAAATTGTACTCATAAAATTTGTTAGTCGTAAGAAATTCAAGTCCAGTTGCAAGTGTTTTATTGTTCTTTGCACTTCTAGTAATAAAAGTAGCTTTTAACCAAATTATTATGCTGTTGAACTCTTCATATAGAACTTTATTTTTCAAAGCAAAATATAAATAAAAGGGGTGACAACCAACACATTTATTTTGATATATATATAAATGCATGCATACCCATTTACATGCTTGAAAAGGTTAATTACGTGATAAACTCAAATTATCTTTATTGTTATATGATCTGCAAATGTGTTTGTTTTATGTTGCCAGACATTCATTACCTCTTTAGTTTTAAAAGCCTTGTTTACTGTGTGATAGGAATCTTTTTCGTATCTTGTCCATTCTGACTGCCATTCCTCTGGAAATCCTGGCTACAATGCAGATGTCAGGCATATTAATTTTGTTTTCAGTGGAAGGTGGATATCAGTGATATGATAACATTGAAGAAAATGTCCTTTAAGTGGTTTAGGACTGAGTGAACCCCCAAAAGCTTTAAAGAAGGTTTTGTGGGAAACCACATAACTGAATTAACATTTGAACTGGAACAATGTAAGACCAAATTTTACCAGACATGAGATTCATTGGAATAGTTATCAGCCACAGTTTGTATGAGAATACATATACTCTTATACACACTAGAAGTGTTTTACTCCATTAGGAGACTCTCTGCTTTAACTCAACTGTTTGTAGAATAAAATTCTATTTACTATGGGTATGGTTGTCAAAACCTCAGAAACCATAATTATTGCTAAAGGTGTCCAAAATTTTCTTATTGAATTTTTTCTTTCTTTTACATAGAAATGGCTTTTCCATATGAGCATTTTTCCCCCATTAAAGGTACCGCATAGATCTGTTTGAATGGATTTTTTTAATTACTAAAAAATGCAAGGAAATAATTTTCAGTTTTTAAGAAAAAATAAATAAAAATAGAATCACAAATTATTTACTTTTTGGATGGGACCTGCTCCATTGAGAAAGGCTGGAAATTGCCACTTATGTAATTTTAATTGAGGGTTAGAAAATATTTTACCAAGTATCTGTACTCATAGTTATGTACACAAATCAAGAGACTATCAGCTTCATCCTGAGCTCTCTCAATGTGTTCAATCAGCATCAAAGATTACAGAAGTCTTTATTTAGTTTGACTAAGGTTAAGTTTTTCTCTATTTCAATCATACTCTAAATTCATTTTCTCTATGAGCTAATTTGTCTACACACTGCTGAGGAAACGCTTTCCCTGCCTCCGGCCTTTATCTGGCTCTAGCAGTGCAGAAAAGCAGCACAGAATACAAACATTTTGGTAACCAAGCAGAGTGATTGAAGGGTTTCTTTGTCAGAGATAGTCTAACTACTTATTTAAATCCCTTAAATAAGAGAAGGGTTCATGAGTGACATCTAGAGGTAAATCCTGAAGATGACTGGGGCAACTGCCTGCTGAGGCTCAGGTACCTGCCCTGAGAGCTGACACCTCGCTTGCCAGCATAGGCAGTGCTTGTACACACCGTGAGAGTTGGATGGAATTTTAACAAGTAGGTCAGGCCAAAACGTTTTCAGACAGAAATTACTTTCTGTATAATCTTCCGCCCAGTGGTGCAAAAGAAAAATGAAAAAGCTTAAATGAAATCTTTCTATTTGAGTCAAGAATGAATTTATTTTTCCCTACAGAGCATTTAAATTCAGGTGTCTGCTTTCTCATTCCCTTCTGCGAGTCTGAGATCTCTGGCCAGATCTCATCTCTCAAACTATCAAGTGTCTCCTCTTTTTCCTACACAATATATCATAAAGCCACATAAATACAAGGTAGGAAGGAGGGTTGAAACATCTGGGCTCAAACTTACAAAAGACGGTGAGATCTCTAATGAGAGCATGGTATAATATAATAAGGACTTAAAATTAGTCACTATCTCCATCTTTAGATTCTGTTCTAGTGAAAACAGTTCCAGGAACTTCTCTTCCTTGCAGCTTTTGGGACCCCAGTGTTATAGGCAGGGTTTCAAGGCAGCTTCCCTGCCTGTGCTGCCCACCTATGGGGAACCTGAGCCTTCTGCTATGAAAGCAAATGTGTCAAGCTGAGCTTCTCCAGGTGACATTGATGACCCACCCCCTTCAAAAAAGGAGCAGCTGCATCTCCTGACAAGACCTTATCCTCACCTGTCTGGAGACCCTTTCCCTTTGCTGCCTTATGTATACATATAATATCTCTCAGAGCTTCTGTCCATGCATAGATTTTGGTAGTACCAAGAAAGCTGGCAGCTCCTGATTTCTTGTTATAAAATAGGATGAGAAGAAATACAAATGTATAAGAACTTCTTTTGAGAGAGAAGTTTTCTCTCACATCTAGCAGTGGAAGGCAGACTACAAGCACATGTCCAGCGAGGATGACTAGGATGACTATCAAAAAATAATAGGACCAATCATCTTTCTTGAGCTATGGCTATTTTGGACATTTCCAACAACAAGAAAAAGAGAGGAAAAGGCTCAAACTGAAAGAAACAAGTGTAAGAGCAAGGGATATTAATGAAACGTGAACATCTTGCACAACAACACAGATGTAAGTTGCTCTGCACAAGGAAAAGAGCCAAACAGATAATGATGTCCCTACCTCAAGTCCTGTGGATACGCTGCTGAGCATTACAGTATCGGCTGGGGTGTGCCTGATAGCTGGAATGCTCTGAAGAGCAGGTGGCTCTTCAGCAGTTAAGCTTTCTTTTTCATCATCTGCATTTGCTTGGCATGTTTGGACACATGCATCTTGTTTCTGTGCCACCAGGGAGCTCAAGCACAGTTCACCTATATCACATACCTGCAAAATAGTAGGTCTCTTCTCGTTTGCTCAGTTTGGAAGTATTCAAGGTGCCTAAAGAAAGCCTTTGATCTGCCAGTTAAAACCTCATGGTAGTTTAATTCATAAGGAATAAAGTTATTTTCACAATGTGCCAAGAGCAGTACTAGCAGCAGGGAGGCAATTATTGACGTGGGTTATCAGTTTACTGAGCAGAGTATTGTTCCCAATATTTTTAAAGATATCATCCCCCTGCTAATAGTTTTCCATACATCTATCCATCAGATCAGCAGTTTATAGTCCTTGCCTCTTAATGCTTAATATCAGTGAGTGTCTCTTGAACTGGGGCCTAATGCCGGACGATGTTTAAAGGCAAATATAAGGCTGGGACATGAAATTGGTACAAAGAATGCAAAGATAAATACAGTCACTTTTGAAACCACCAGACAAACTTTTAACTCATATCAAATAGCAAAAACTTGGTAGTGAAGATGTGTTTGACAACGTTTTAGCTAAAAGGCAAGCTACTTTTCAGGCCTTGTAATAGGACTATTAAGATTACTTAATTGTTTTCTCTCAAAAAGCATTTTTTTTTCTAAATGATACTGGAATTTATTTTTATAGAAAGCCTACAATTTTGTCCGGGTTTGAAGAAGCATTAACTGCTTAATGTTAAGGGGTTTGGTGCATTATTTGGTATCCAATTCAACACTCAAATCAATCGGAAGCTGATTCAGAATTTAAGCCTAAAAGCAGTGCTGAATATGGACTCCAGAACATAAATGTTAGCCATTTATTTTTTAAAAATATTTATCTTTCATGCCTTGTTCAGATTTCTCATTTCAGTTTGTAGGTATTGAAACTATTCTAAGAAATTGTATCAGATATGATGGACAAATTTGCAAGTGCTACTGAAAGTAAAAAGCTATCAACATTTTTTTCTACCAGAAACTAGCAGGAATTAAGTATGCAATTCACCTAGATAAGAAATACAATAGGCATAAAAAAAATATCAGTATGTTCCTATGATGATTTATACTTCAAAGACTGTGCATCTGTTTGTTCCAAGTACTGGTGGGAGAGAAGAGCTCCAGGTTTGATGTAACCAGATCTTACCAACTGAGCAAGAAGAGGAGGGTTAGCAAAATGCCCATGTAACTGCCTGGTAGATTGTAGGGAGGAGGTCGACAGTTGCTAACCTTCCTGGGTACATCAAACCCAACCGAAAGCCTGGGTAAACATTTATAGTACCATGCTCCGGATTTGTACTCCTATCACTAGAAACAAGTAACGAACCATGTGGTGGGAAGGCACTTCAGTGCAGGGTTGGACAAAATAAAGTAGTTGACTATTTTTCTGAGAAAAATCTCAGTCTAGACAATCACTCCATACTTCATTCTTCCATTCAGTGACATCAGTGGCTGCATTTTAATTTAAAGTGAAACCATTCTTACACACTTGCCCTAAACAGGGAATACAGACACTTCATTCTCTGCAGCCTTAACTAAATGAAGGTGTGTAAAGACGTGCTTGGAGGCGTAACTTTAAGCATCCAATTAGAAAATTCCAGCCCATGTTCAGCTCAGCCTCCATCCTCCTACTTCATTGCTTGAGGCTGTATTGGTTGTTTTATCACATCAAGGATCATTGTCAGAGTGTCAGCAGGGCTGGATTTATGAAGTGTGTCACAACCAGTCATTTGACAATGCAGTATGACTGCAAAATAGGTTTAAAATTACCCATCCTGTGAATCTTATGCTATGAAGTTACAAAACAAGTCACTTGAAAATCACTTGAAAAATCTCTGCTTGATCTGCCACGAAAACCCAGACTATGCAAGCATAGGGAAGAAAAATACATGGGATGATTTCTACATTAGCTAGCTGTGCATAAGAATAGATTATGAATTCCCTTATGAATACTACCAACAACAGTGGCAACATAGTTGAATTTTATTCAGGTGATTTAAACCATGAATCAGGAAGATAAATGTGACTGACAAAGGAAGCTTCATTTAAAGACCAGGTAACCAGGAGAGGAACAGACATGGGGCCTCCCTCCAATCACAGAAAATGTTACAACACCACCAATATCCATCCACTAAGCTATTCTCAACTGATATTGCCCAAACAATTCTGATGTGAGATCCCGATCTTTGTTCTCCTGTTACCAATAGTTACATTTCGCTTAAACAAAAACATGGAGACACATTCTCTGGGCTCAATACTGACTGTCCACCCCAGCTTCTCCCATTCCCTTTCTTCACTAGTGTGTATCTACTCTATTTCCAGTCTCATTTCCCTCCCTGTAATTCAATGATTCATCTGTAGCCTCAGGGAAGGGCACCTGATTTCATTGCTTAACCGCTGTTACAAGTTGCTGCACAAATCACCTAACATTGCAAGATGAAGCTGCCAGCTACTTTCTACAAGAACTACAGAGAGCAGGTTTGCAATGCCAACATTCTTACGAAAACCTTATTTTATTTATTACAGGGTTATTCCAAGTGTATTGCAGTGCTGTCCAAAATGGTACCTTCAGCACTGCTGCACCATCAGCAACATTCTGCTTCTGAGTTCTTCTTGCGATTCGATCTGGGATCAGAAAGGACAGCTAGCAGGAAATTTCTTGGCTCAGTCTTCTCACAGCAGAACAGCTTTCCATCCATGTTATTTTTCAGCTCAGTTTCCACTAATTTAAAATCATTTGATTTGTTAGGAATTCCTTCTGTTTTAGTATTGTGTTATTTAATGCCAACTAATAATGCTAGTGCAACAGGTTTTTAGAATAAGATCTAGCATATGCAGGTATTGGGCACGAGCAAGAGAATGTAAAATCAAGCCTGCTTTATGAAGAGCATCCTCAAAAAGATGTGTCATGTTCAGTTTCTGGTTTCCTTGCTTAGCTGATGTTGTTTCAATGTTTATATGGTCTCCCATGCAGCTTTTGCTCCCCTGCCTGTGACACTTCAGAGCCCTTTCTGCCTCCCATGTCTCTCCCTGCTTTACCACATATTCTCACTTCACTGTAGCTCTCAGGGAAAGGATAAAGTTGGATGGTCAATTTATATTGTCTGCCTTCCTCCCCTCCTTGTTCAGAGAGTGCCACAAGTCACAGCAGTCTGCCTGTGAGGGGTGCTGCCTGTGACTGAGTAGGGGGTCCAGCTCTCCCATACCCTATTCTACCTCACTCCCAGTAAATACGTTGGACCTTAAATTAGTTTTCCAAATCATATCTGTCTCAGTTCTAAAAGATACAGAAATTGAAGGGTCACAAAAGAAAGAAAAAAACATCTTCAAAAAGTTAATTAGCTGAAGATGAATATCAATATGGAATGTTTGTTGTAACTCTGGAGTGAAGAATCATAGAATACCAGGTTGGAAGGGACCTCAAGGATCATTGGGTCAAAACACCCAAGTGCAAACCTCCCCTTCATAGAATCATAGAATCACAGAATCATAGAATCACTAGGTTGGAAGAGACCTCTGAGATCACCGAGTCCAACCGTGCCTGTCTCCTTACTAAACCATATCCCTAAGAAACTCATCCACCCATTTTTTAAACACCTCCAGAGATGATGACTCCACCACCCTGGGCAGCTGTTCCAATCCCTGACCACTCTTTCAGTGAAGAAATGCTTCCTAATGTCCAGGCTAAACCTCCCCTGGCGCAACTTGCAGCCATTTCCTCTTGTCCTATCGCTGTCACTTGGGAGAAGAGCCCAGCACCCACCCCGTCACAACCTCCTTTCAGGCAGTTGTAAACAGTGATGAGGTCTCCCCTCAGCCTCCGCTTCTCCAAACTAAACAACTCCAATTCTCTCAGTCTCTCCTCAAAGAACTTGTTCTCCAGTCCCTTCACCAGCCTCGTTGCCCTTCTCTGGACGCACTCCAGCCCCTCAATGTCCTTCCTGTAGTGAGGGGCCCAAAACTGAACACAGCGCTCGAGGTGCAGCCTCACCAGTGCTGAGTACAGGGACACAATCACCTCCCTGCTCCTGCTGGCCACACTGTGTCTGATACAGGCCAAGATGCCATTGGCCCTCTTGGCCACCTGGGTCACTGCTGGCTCATGTTCAGCCGCTGTCAACCAACACCCCCAGGTTCTTCTCTGCCAGGCAGCTCTCCAGCCACTTCTCCCCAAGCCTGTAACACTGCATGGGGTTTTTGTGTCCCAAGTGTAGGACTCTGCACTTGGCCTTGTTGAACCTCATCCCGCTGGTCTCAGCCCTTCGATCCAGCCTGTCCAGATCCCTCTGCAGAGCCTCCCTTCCGTCAAGCAGATCCACACTTCCACCCAATTTGATGTCATCCGCAAACTTGCTGAGGATGGACTCAATTCCTTTGTCGAGATCATTGATAAAGATGATGGACAGGACTGGACCCAGCACTGTAGCCTGGGGAACACCGATTGTGACTGATTTCCAACCGGATTTAACTCCGTCTACCACCACTCTTTGGGCCCGGCCGGCCATCCAGCCAGTTTTTTTACCCAGCAGAGGGTGTGCCTCTCCACGCCAATGGCAGCCAGTTTCTCCAGCAGGATACTGTGAGAAATGGTGTCAAAGACTTTACTGAAGTCCAGGTACACCACATCCACGGCCTTTCCCTCATCCATTAAATGGGTAACCTTGTCATAGAAGGAGATCAGATTGGTCTGGCAGGAACTGCCTTTGGTGAACCCATATTGACTGGGCCTGATCACCCGATTGTCCTGCATGTGCTGTATGATAGCACTCGAGATGATCTGCTCTATGACCTTCCCTGGTATCGAGGTCAGACTGACAGGTTTGTAGTTCCCCAGATCTTCCCTTCAACCCTTCTTGTAAATAGGTGTAACTTTTGCCTGTTCAGCGGCACTTCCCCAGTCAGCCAAGACTGCTGGTAGATGAGGTAAAGGGGTTTGGCAAGGACCTCTGCCAGCTCCCTCAATACCCTCGGTTGGATCCCATCTGGCCCAATGGACTTGTGTGTGTCTAACTGGCCGAGCAGGTCTCTAACCAAATCTTCCCGAACAGCTGGAGCTTCATCCCCACCATCTCCCGGCTGAGGGGGATGAGTATTCCTAGCACTTTCCCCTTTGGGGTTAAACACCGAGGCAAAGAGGGCATTGAGCACCTCTGCCTTGTCCTCGTCCCATATAGTTACCATCCCTTCTGCACCCAGCAAGAGAGGAGAGTCTCCTTTGTCCTCCTGTTGCTGCTGATATATTTAAAGAAGTTCTTTTTATTGTCCTTGACCGAACTGGCCAGTTGAAGTTCTAGTTGGGCTTTAGCCCTTCTGACTTTTTCCCTACACGATCTCACCTCACCCTTGTATTCCTCCCGGGATGCCTGCCCCCTCTTACAAAGCTCATAAACTTTCTTCTTTTTCCTGAGATCAATACTAAGCTCCCTACTCAGCCAACCTGGTTTTCTTCCCTGCCGACTCATTTTACGGCACACAGGGATGGCCTGCTCTTGTGCCACCAGGATTTCCTTCTTGAGGAGCGTTCAGCCCTCTTGCACCCCTTTGTCCTTAAGAGCCACCTCCCAGTGGACTTTATCAATCAGCCTTCTGAAGAGTTCAAAGTCTGCCCTGCGGAAGTCCAGGGTGACAGTTCTGCTGACCCCTCTCCTCACTGCCCCAAAAAGCGAGAATTGTGCCATCTCATGATCGCTGTGTCCCAGGCGTCCTCCAACCGTCACCTCTCCCACAAGGCCCACTCTGTTCACAAACAGCAGATCCAGCTGGGCACCCTCTCTAGTCAGTTCCGTCACCAGTTGTGTTAGGAAGTTATCATCCATACACTCTATGAACCTCCTAGACTTCTTCCTTTCTGCTGTGCTGTACTTCCAGCAGTCATCCGGAAGGTTGAAATCCCACATGAGAACGATGGGATGGGATCAGGAGACTTCTCCTAGGCACTTATAGAAGAGCTCATCAGTCTCTTCATCCTGGTTGGGTGGCTGATAGCAAACTCCCACCACAATGTCTGGGTTACCACTCACACCACTGAGTTTAACCCATAAACACTCTACCTTATCATCGCTATTACTGAGTTCTATACAGTCAAAACACTCTGACATATAGAGCAACCCCACCACCTCTCTTTCCTAGTCTGTCCCACCTAAATAGCTTGTAGCCATCCATGGTAGCACTCCAGTGGTGCGCGTTGCCCCAACATGTTTCCGTGATGGCAATTAGATCATAGTCGCCCTGCCTAACCACAGCTTCCAGCTCATCCTGTTTGTTCCCCATGCTGCGTGCATTACTGTAAATGCACTTCAGATGAGATGTCACCCCCCCTTTTACTGTGTCTACCATGCCCCTCAAATTCTGGGGTGTTGTCCCCATGTTTAATTCTATTAGTGTGGTTGTCGTTCCCCTCCCCCTTCCAATCTAGTTTAAAGCCCTCTTGATTAGTCCTTCAAGCTTTTTCAAGAGAGCCCTTCTGCCCTTGGGGGTCAGGTGCACCCCATCACCTGCCAGCAGGCCTTGCATGCCCGCCAACCCATTATCGAAGAACCCGAAGTTCTGTTCTTCATACCACGTCCTCAGCCATTTGTTTAACTCCTGGCTCCTTCTCTCATCATTCCCTATGACTGAGGAGAAGACCACCTGTGCTCCCGAGCCCTTGACTGTTTGACCTAGAGCTTTGAAATCCTTTTTAATAGCCTTTAGGTTTTTGGTGGATCTTTCACTATTTCCTGATGAGAAAACTACCAGGGGTAGTAATCCATGGGTTTGACCAGTTCGGGAAGCCTCTTGGTCACATCCCTGGCCGAGGCCCCAGGTAGACAGCAGACCTCCCTCTGCAATAGGTCAGGTCTGCATATTGATCCCTTCGTGCCCCTAAGGAGGGAGTCACTAATAACTACAACTCTCCTTTTTAACAGAAGCCGTTTTGATTGACGGCTTCTCTTTTGGCCTGGGGAAAGTTTCCAGACTGTGCGTGTTTTCAGTAATTTGGTTTGGTTCCACTTGCAGACCTATATATCTGTTCTGTAAGGGAACCTGCGGGGCCAGATTTGGGACGGGGGAGGTGCGCCTGCTGCGATGAGCAGGAACCTACTGCCATTCCGCTTCACTTGTAGAGTTGCCCTCCCCAGTTGAGGACCTATGGGGTGGGGGGTCCACCTTTGTACCAGGCACTTCTGCCTGTTGGGGCTGAGACTGGGAGCACAGAGCATTAGACCAGAAGTCGATTTCCTGCTCACACTCCCTGATGGTCCTCAGCCTGGCGACCTCCTCTCTAAGCTCAGTTACCATGCGGAGGAGTTCCTCCACCCGAGCACAGCCCCCAGAGGTGACTGTGTCACTAGTGTCAGATACCAGTGCAGGAGGGGAGCACGTCCTGCAGCCCGGTACCTGGGTAGCAGCGTGCACCCACTGGGGCTCAGTCTGTGAGGCTGCCTCAGTTGTAGTGGGAGCAATGAGAAGGGAAGACTTGGCTTTCTGGTGAGTGGCCACCATGTTTCAGTTCAGGCTTGAAGTGGAAATGAACAGCTCTGCCAGTTTACACAATTTATTGCTGGGAAAATAAGAGGCAGACTCAACTATCCTCTTTCCTGATGAACAGATCTGTACTGAACTCTGGCACCCTATGTTTTATGTGAGCAAGAGACTTGTCCTGATATAAATCACAGAATACCAAAGCTAGCTGGCTGCATTTGTCCAGAAATAGCTGCACATTGAGGGACACTTGTTTCAAAGACAGCCCTTATCAACCTGAGACTCAGTTACTTCAGGATTCTGCTTTGTTTTGTTCACTCTGACAGAGTTGGCTTGTAAATTCATTCTGCTTGTTTATCTGTACGTAAGTAAAATACATGTGGACGTCCGCCCCCAAGGACCCGAAGATGCAAATGCACATAAATAACTCCAGCTGTGCAGTTGGTCTGATTGGGTAAACATCAGGGAGGAAGAAGAGATACTTACAATATTGACTTAAGAACAAATTGGTAGAAACTGTCCATGACTAACTTGAGGCTGAAAATAAGGGAAGCATTTTTAACCATCAACTGAACAAGGTAATCGAAAGGCTTTCCAGCAGGAGGGATGGCAGGTGAAAACCCAGAAAGCTTTACAATAAAGCTTGGCCATTTTATGAGAAGAGTTATGAGCTTTGCCTGTGATACCACAGCTCTGGAATCAGTGACCCATGAGGACTCTTTCGTCCCAGTGTTCGTACGTGACTGAAGTTACTCAGAAGCGTAAATGTTTATAGGATGAGCGTCCAGCTTGCGTCAGCATAGCTGGCAAGCTTCCATGGGTGTTTCATTCAACCCATTGAACACACAGAAACACTGAAGCATAACTTGCTAGTAAAAATGCACATACGCACACATTATATATATAATACCTATATTTTGCATGACAGCTTGAAAATGCAAAAACCTTACGAGTTACGTTACTAGATACATGTACGTTGATGTGTATTGCAAACAATCTATATTTCTGCTGCGAATTATATACACATTTACGCACACATGCTGATTAACAAGCCAAATAACTGTCACTGAACTCTAACATGGGTTCTATTGATATTCTTGTTAAGAGAAATTGAAGGAATGTGTTGAACAGAGCTGATTTCTTTGTATGTCCATAGGATATTTAGGAACTTTTTAAGGTGTTAACTGAGCATGATGTAGGCACTGTGACCCACAACTTCCAACAGGGATTATGCACCAGAGGACTGTGGACATGTGTTGTCACAGTTTAAGTCACCAAGGGCAGAAACAGGATTTAGTCCTAAGGTGGCTTCTGGTCTGCAGGTCCCTACATGACCTAGGTCCCAAATGACTTGGGTCTCTCGATAATGTTACCTGCAGCCCATATTGAATCGACAGACAATTTTAAAAGAATAACTGAATGCACAAAGGTAAGCAATAAGAAATCAGAATATTCTAAAATTAGGTCTGAACTGGTAATCTGAACTATAGTATCTGTTATGCTACACAACTGGGTAAAGCCTGCTCTTCAAGTGCCTGAAAAAAGACTTTGTCTTTCTCTACAGACTATTTCACACAAGACATTTTCTTAATCACGTGAGAAAACACCCTTGAGTAAGATAATAATGAAAAAAATACTATGCATCTAATGGAAGACTTGCTGAGGACAGAGTTGCTTTCCATCAGGACATTAGAGCTTTCTTTGAAACCATGTAAGATGCAGTATTTAGAGAAAATACAATATATTCCTAGCTATTTTCACCATAACATAAAACATGTATTTATAAGCAGAAGGAGTCAAGTAATAGAGTAAAATTACGTATGCTAATGATTAATTTTTAGGAGAATGAAGTCAGTATTTCCATAAAACCGAGTATGACACCCTGATTATGTAGTTACTCATCATCAATCATAACAGCCTAGAATGGATATAAAACACTCTCACAAAGAAACTTACTATTTTCTCTGCCTTTGTGTCAAGATAATACTGACTCAATGTCAAGTAAAAACAACCCCAGAATATGTTAGGGTTGATGATTAAGAATAGGTGGTATTTCCCCAACCATCATTATTTCTAAACACAAAGATCTATTCCCTTCTTTACTTTTATTTTCATTTGCATCTCATCTTTTGATCAGTGGTCATGTTAACGATACTTCTATAAGAGCCTGTAAGGAAGAAATTAATTTACCAGGTCTCTTTCTTACTTAGCTTAGAGATTCTCTTGAAAAATAATGAGAAGCATGTTGCTTCAAAAGAACTAGCTTGGATAGAGGCCTTTTGGCCTGGGTGTTCCCCATAGGAGGAGATTTCTGACTCCTGTTGTGGGAGAAACTCCTACTTGTCCTGCCCCAAGGGTAAAAGATACTGCCAGGGAATTACAGTAATAAACCTTCAGGTCGCTGTCAAGCTCAAACCATCCCAATGAGTTATTATACCCTTAAGAATCAAGAGATCTCTGGGAGATTGAAAAATGCTGCTCCTTCTACGGGTGACCCAACCCATTACTACAACGGACAGGCAGAGGAACATCCATTGCCAAAGCCGAGGTTGGAAACTCCAGGAGCCTGTGAGGCACTGGGTGACCTGGGAAGGCTTCCCTGAGCCATTTGTAGAAGGGTGGTCCCTGCTGCAGCACTTGCACAGCCATGCATGATCACAGCCCACTTTCTCCCTGGCTGCCAAGGCTCTCAGAGCACTTGTGGCCATTTGGACGGCCCGCTTGCTGGCAGGCTGCAGGACAAGATGCTGCGCCAGCTGCAGCTGAAGCACAGTGGAAGTTTGCCAGGAAGCCCGGTGAAATGTCGGTCTGAGCCAGGCTACTCCTGCCTACACACACGTAGGTGCTTGGAGAAGAAAAACACAGAATACTCCACAGCCCCAGCCAGGGCAGCGGCAAGGATCAGACTCACCGCAAACAGCTGGGCTAGTGTGCCGACACGCGGCAGGTCTGGCTGACCAGGGCTGTTAGGTACCTTCATGTTTGACAAGAGCTGCTCTGGGAGTTCAGGGGGCTGGCAGGGTGCACTGAAAAGCTCTGCAAACCCCTGGGAAGGCTGGTCTGTCACACCTCTGCTGCAGCGGGGCTCAGCTGCTGCTAGGTGGGAGCAAAGCAGAAGGGGAACAGGTTTCATGTCCAAGAACACCTAGATGGGCAGGCATCTGCCCAATTGGGGTGCAGCCCAGATGCAGGCAATTCAAACAAAATAAAGGAAACATTCTCTGGGCTGTTTATGGCAGTATGTAGGCAGGTCTAAGAGGAAAAACAACTTTCCCATCCTCCTGGGAAATGCGCTGGCACCCACTGTCCTCTGCTTCGTGCCTAGGCACCGATTCACCCATTGACAGTCATTTTGGGGCACCCTTTGTACCACACTTTTCATAGTTCTCTGACAACAACAATGCCTCAGATTTTCTAAAAGTAATTTTTCTTTTTCATTTTTCATTTTATCTGCTCTTTGCAAAGTAGTCATTCAGGTGGTTCATACAAGAACCCATTTCTGAAGATTAAACATATGTTACTCTGAAGTTGACTCTTTACCTGACCAGGTGGTTACCTCATAAACATCACAGTGGGAGCAAGGTCAGGCTCATAGATTTGGAAAGCAGAGGAAACGTCAGACTGAATAGTCACATACGCAACTTAAGTCTCTCTGAACGAGCTTACATAGATGCAGACACATGAACAGAAGAGAGGCTACCACTGGTTTCAGTTAGGATCTGCCTCCCTGTTGCCATGCAACCTCAGTGAGAGCAGAATTTTTTTTCCATTCTCCTGAGAATTTTTTAACCTTCACAACCTGTCTTCAAACAAATAGAAAGAAGTAGGAAAGTCTGATCAAAACTATCTGTAACCATTTAAGATTCAAATAAGCCAGAAGTTCCTAAGTCAACTGATACTAACTTCTAAAGAATTCAAATAAGACTTGTGCTATTCTGTATGCCAGAAATCATAAATACAATGCTTTCTCTTATCAGTCTCTTCTTTTGCTTCAGACAGCTTGATAGCTTTAGCTCAGTATCTGCATTACTCCTCCTTCCTTCCCCTAACTGAATGGAAAGAACTTATGGGACCTTTCTGCTGATTTATGTTCAAAATTGGAGGTGAAACTGCTGTATTAGAAGATCACACTGAATGGAATCTAGAAGCCAGCCCACACAGGATTTACTGGAACAAATCACAGAGAAAAAACCCTCAACACAAGAGTAAACTTAGAACAGGGACAAATTAGCAAACAGCAAAGTTCACCAGGAAGTAAGGTTTGCATGCTAACCTTTGTGTTTACACGCGCTCTCCTCTGGATGCAGTTCTCCACGGATGTGCTCCTGGGGAGAGAGCAGCTGAGACTCTCAGTTCACACTGCCAGGACTAGTCTGAAGACAGGAATTTAAGATAACGTAGCAAGGACAGAGCATCTGGAGTTATGAAAACAGTGAAAACAGTCTGATGGGCAAAACAGGTGACCACTAAGGCTGAAGTTTTGTCCTTGGAAAAGGTTGCATAGTTCAACACCACAAGCTTCTGAAATGCACTACAGATTTTCATTTAAGATAAAACATACCAGGCCATTGATCTATTTAATTGTAGATCTATAATGAACAGGTATTTGAGTATTTCTCTTCCTACCAGACTGAAATCTACAGAGCACTTTGCCTCCCATGAAGCTACGCAGGGATGGTTACTCTGACTTTAGGTGTCACACGAATGAGTTCGGTGCAGGTGCACAGGGAAAGACTAGTCAGTGAACCACACTTACATGAAAGAATGACTTGATCAGACTCTCAAGCTGCTTTAAGACATGGTATCTCCCTAAATACATATGGCTAAATACAGTTTGATGTTCAAAGGATTGAAAATTAACTACATTTCAGTCAACAAAAAAATCTGAGTTTTTTTTATTTTAGGAATGTCAGTATTTCATCCTTATTGCAAGAGCAGAATTTCAGGTAAAAAAAGAAAACAAAACCAACAGAATTTTTAAAACCTCCTACAGAATTCCCAGAACTACAGAATTCCGGTTCCTCTAAATACTGAACTACTCAGATTTTCTTTGTGACAGAGATATTAAACAGGAATCCTCAATTCTTCTCATATAGAAAAGGTTTAATTTAAGGAATTTGTAAAATTCAGCATAAACAAGTGCTTGTATTATCCATTAATTAGATGGATAAATCAAAATAATATACAATCAAGCATTTTATTATGAAGTTACAAAAAAATCTGAAGGAATGATTTGTAGATATAGGAAATTATAGCTATGATATCCTTGGACTAGAACAGATTCGGGGGGTTCAATTGTTGAATGAAAACAGAGTATTTTTTCCACTCAGGAAAAAAATGTTAAAATAAATCCATGTTCATAGCCTTGATTGTTTTATCTAGTTCCCTTTCATGTTACATAACACTTCGGGAAACCTCTCAAAGTTTAGGTCTTCTTTCAGGCAAAAATAATGGCAAAACATTATCTTTTGATAACATTGAAGACAAATATTTTGGGTTTGTCTACTGGAAAGACTGACAACTGACAGAAATTAACTGTTTTGATATATCTAAATATGCCTTAAAACAATTTCTGAAAAGAGACCAGATATTAGCCCTGTGGCCCTGAACAGCCTTTTTTTAAAAAAAGAATTCTGTTATTCAGCACAAGTGTTATAGAAAATACTATTACATTTTTACTAATTATTGCATTCACTCTGTCAGATGTTAGATTCATAAATTTAAAAAATAGAAACCCACACAACTACTGTCACAAAGACGTTGGCACTCTTTCAGTAACTTCCTTTTCAAAACATATCCCTCCCTCATTTTTCCTTTTAAGACCACTGGCACTCTCTCTAGATTATAGTGCACTTAAGATGCTAGTTTACTTGAGAACGTCTTGGTGACTGTTTCTTTTATGAAACTTGCCTCTTAATTTACTCCAGCACTGAAAAGTCTCAGTTAGTTCTTCATTTGTTTGTTTGGTTGTTGTTTTTTGGGGAGATTGTGTTGTTTTCCTTAAAGGCAAAACTTAACCTCCTGGGAAAAAAACTTTCATTATCATTTTATTTGACATTTCTTTGTTATAAAACATCCCCACAAAAATCATATTTGCCAGAGCAAACATAATTCAGAAATTAAGTGACCTGGAAAACTCAGATGAGGAAATTCTGATACCTTTCACTCTGCTTGGCAAAAAAAAAAAAGCAGCTAGTTCACAGAAATATACCTCGGACCCAAAAGTGTTGGGGTTACCACTATGCAGGAAAGTAGACAAGTTGAGTGGCAAGAAGAGCTATGCACTTCTGAATATCTTGCAAGAAGTCCAACATGGCAGCAAGCAGCCCTGTTGCTGTCTATTCCACATCCCCATATGGTGTCCAATAATGGATTTAATGAAATCCCTTACATATGGTTCTTAAAACAACCCATCTGTTTGCTGGGGTGAATTAAAAGATGTAAATGCAGTGTAATATGCCAAAGAATATAATAGTCTCAATATAAAATCTGACTGTGTCAACCAGACACATGTTCCAGCTGGGGCAACCTCATGGAACAAAGACAGCCCTGGGCTTACTACTGAGTGTATGCTTCTGAAGTCTCAAATCCGGCAAAAGAGAACTAAAGCTCAAGACTTTGACCCGATGCGCAATACCCAGCCTAGCACACGGCAAGCATGCTACCACAGCAACCTCACTATCCACGTGGACAGTTCCGATAGGAGCAGACATCTGTTTTGGATGACTCATACAGGGCATGTAGTACATAAGCACAGATAGTGCTTGAACAGGACCACTCTTTTGAACTGCCTTTTCCCTCTCTGCAGTTGCTGGCCACAATTTGAATTAGCTCATGTTTTATTTTAGAGTCACAGTAACTCATCGCTGAACTCCAAAGAGGACGAAGGACTGGATTTCCAAAAGTGTTCCAGTACAACATTAACAGTCAGGGTTGCAAAGGACGCAGACACCCAATCATACTCCTCTTGCTAATATCTTTCCAATCTCTTCCCACTGAATTATATAAACACATGGAAATGAATTAAATCTACAGATTAATGGTTGCTGTCCATAGTGAGTATTTATCACGTAATAGTGTTGTCAGGAAAGGAGGTTGGAGACAGACATTCCTAATGACCAGCCATCTCTAGTCCCAATGATTGCTTATTCAAACCACCTAGTTACACCCTGACGTGTACATTATAAAATGTACATTATACAAGTTTTCAGTTCCACAGGAAAAACCTGGGGCTATCTCAATTTCCAGAGTTTCCAGGTTCCCTGCAAAGTTGAGATTGGCTCTACACATCATATAAGCTTATTATAATCATGTTCTGCAACAAACATATGAAAAATGGCCTGGAAAGTGCAGCACTCTTTTGAGTTGGTTGGTTTGTTTCTTTTAGGGAGAAGGACTTTACTTTCATTTTGCTTTCTTAGAGCAAAGATTTAATACAGATACATTTTATCACAGAAAATTCCTGATCTATGACTAGAGCTCGTAGGTGTGAACATAACACAAATTATATAACGTTCTCCAAATCTGGATTAATTCATGGACTCCCGAGAAGGACTCCTGCAATGATTTTCCATTAAAGGTTGATTGAGATGACAGAATTCTTGGAGGTGATAACTCCTATCTTTCCAATAGAGCCTTGATTGTCTGATAAAGACTATAAAATTGCAACCATTAAATCTCTGGTCCCTGTATTCCCCCAGAGCATTCTCCTTTGAGATCACCTGAAAGAAATAAACAGAGATGTGAAGAGCATGTGATGGAACTGTTCCAGCATTGATAATGATATTACTTGGCTTTACATTTATACTAATGTATATTAAACAGGTTAAACAAATAATACTTGTTGTCTTTTCTTGAAGTTGCCTTTATAAAGCAATCTATAATAGAAAATTCCACTTTGCACTTATGAAGAAAAAATGTTACCTTCCACACTCGTATGCTCTGCACACTATGGTAGGAGAGGTAGCCTTTACAGAGAGAGTTATCAGGTGAATTAGAGAAGAGTAGCGATGGAGGAAAACATCACCTTTCTTAGGAAAGGTAATTTTCTATAGGCTTTAACTTCTCCTCATAAACACTGATCAGAGTCCAAGCTGCATATTTTTGACCAGCCTGCCTATATCTGCACAAGTCAGTCTATAGCTAGTGTTTTCCCCCTTGTTTGTAATGAAGTTGCACACTGGGGAGGTTCAAGAGCCACTGCTACTTTCTCTCTTTGTCCATAGAAAGTGTGCCAAACAATCCAATTTTATCTTATTCCCTTCAAGTGCTTCTCTACCTGAAACTATCAGAGCAGCATCCTTACAATACTGTTCTTGGAATAAAGTGGCTTCCTTTCTGCTGCCATAGTCAAACCCTATTAGCAAAAACCTTCTGCTTCTTCCCCTGCCACGCACATATCTTTTACCTTTCTTCAGATATCCCAATTTCCCTTCCCCTAAGTTTGCCAAGGAACTACTTTATTCCAATGGGATCTGTGAGCCATGATATAGTATCAAGATCGAGCAATAGAGACAAATGAGAACCCATCGCAAGTTGGCCTTACTGGAACTGTTCTTTAGGAGAGTGGATATCATTTACTATCTACTTAAATTGATTACTGATGATTAGATTCACCTTAGCAGCAAAAAAAAGGTACAAATGAAAGTATTTAAAACATCTGCAGCTCCCATAACCTTACTGTGAGCACCTCAGAGTTTTTGGACAACTGTGGTTCTGACATCCTCATCTAATATGAAAGACTAAGACATTAAGATGAATGACTTTGCCAGGAGACATCAGAAATTCTGGAGCAGAGAAGGGTTCTGAAAATGTATATTATACCCTAACCAGCTGAACGTGAAAAAATCAAAACTAGTCAAAGGTTTTAGATTCCAGCCTTGATGCATATTCACACTCCATTGCTTGCTCCAAAAGCCAGCACGTAGTAGCCTGATATAGTTCAGCGGTAGATACTCCAAGCTTTAATTTCTCTGCCCCTGAGAGGTGTTTGCTAACAGAAATTTGATCTCAACTGCAATATTTTTACACACTAGTTTTCAGGGATGGCTATAATTATGTGTTTCCTTTCCCTTGTGCATGATACATGCAGTAGCACCAAGTCCTGTCATCCTTCTGAATGTTCTAGCTTCACCTGAAACCAGCCTTTCTGAACTCATGTAAATTGTGTCCTCATGACTTTGTGTTAACTTCAAAGAACACTTTGAAGATCACACAGCTCTTACTCCAAACAAGCCAGCAGGACAAGTATAACCCCTACTAATACTGTCGTAGAGGCTAGACCACACAGACGATTCCTGCAGTGCCCTTTGGGCTCAAAGATGTAGGGGGTCTGAACTACCTGCCGCTTAGACTGATTCACAGCAGCTCCAAGAATCCCCTGTGCAAGGCATGTGATGAATTTCGTGCCCGCATGGAAGGGTGTAGAGCTGTAGATCTTCTCTGTCGATCAGATAGTCACAATAGTTTTGCCCCAGGTTGCAGCATGCCTTCCTCAAAGCCAAACATAGCAGAGAGAAGGTTCACACCCAGGTACCTGACAGGCTGCCAGTTAAGGCAGTCTCTTAGCCGCTGTGGAAGTCTAGGGTTCTGGGTGCTGCTTCACAACAGGCTGGGAGGCATCTACTCTGCTCACTCCTCATGACAAGAAATGACACCATCCCTTGGATGACTGAGTATAAAGGACACACAAACCATCATGACACCCATATTTAGAGGGCTATGAAGATGCCCACAAGTAAGCAATTAAGGGAAAATGTCAGGTGGAGTCAAGATCTAGGGAGCTGTGAACAGCTGAACTACAGAGCTTCACTAACAAAAACTTGTGGACTCATTGAAAAAAATTATGGAAATTGAGAACATCCAAAGAGGGACTTTGTGACAGTGGTATTACATGACAAATCTTTGCACATCATCCTTTGTAGGTCCTGCTTCTGGACCTTCAGTACAACAAGCACAACTTGCTGCTGCAGCAGAGACTCCATTTTTGGTGCTTGACGGCAGCAGACTGTGAAGTGTTATGGAGACTGGGCTGCATAAATGAATAGGGCAATTCATCATTCTTCTCTTTACAAATTGTCAGCAGGTGACTTGCAGTTGTCTTAAAATGAGTAGTCACTAATTACGTTTGTACAATTGGTAATAGCTAAAAGTAGTTTTTGTTTGGAAGTTCACCACAGCCACTATGTCTGGACTGTGGTTGCTGAAATTCAGCCCTAGAGCTGGGGTGGTTAGTTTTGGCCGGACACACAAGCTATAGATACTGGGGTTTGCAGTATGTTCTGAATTTTTGGCATAGGAACTTATAGTTTGAGCTAATCCTCATTTCCTCATTGCCCTGGTTTCAAACAAAACTTTTCCTTGTTTGAAACTGGAGTTCTATTCATGGTGAGAGGAGGCAGTAGAGAGGGGAAGCAGAGGGTTAACATTTTTTGGAGGAAAGATTGGAATTGGTGAGACTGGTCTGTTGGGGAGGTCAGGAAGAAGTGCTGCTTGCTTCAGCTCGGGAATTGGAGGCGCATCCTCAGACACAAAGGCACTTTGTAGAAAATGCAGTTCTGGACCAGTTCCCTTGTATCTTGCATGATAGGACACTTCTTTTCTTGCCACATACTTATTTCCCCTTTATTTTTCCCAGAGGATAGAAGATACTTTTCTTTGTCCTAATTTTGTACACACTTGCTAAAGAAAATACTGAAATTTTGTGATGTTAGAATTCCCTTTTTCCAATCTCTAAGGCTACCTAAGACCTTGCATAGTCCTTGAATGAGACACAAAGGTTACTTCACCTGCTCAAATGCCTATTGATAAGAAACTCAAACCAAATCATAGCTGTTGCTAAAGCAAATTTCTCTGAAAATGCTTTCTTTAAGTTGCATTATTTATAAAAAATGTTGACATATGCTTTCATCTCTAGATTAGAGCCAGCTATCCTCAAAAGGACAAGGAGTCATACTCATTTTTTCCTGCTGCGAGGAACAAGCCTTCAGCTTTCTAAGACTATAGTGTGTTGAAAAGAAAACAGAAGAACCCCTGTATCTTCTGCGGTGCATAGGCATAATTTGCAGTTTGCATCTGAGTCTTTTACCACTGGATTTTCTCTTTTGCATGGAAGCCAAATAGGGCAGACCTTGAAAAAGATCCCTGTCAAGACTCTGATTAAAGACTCATTCTCTGCACCTGCCTATTATTTTACCATTATGCACTTGCAGACCAGTTTCAAGAGCCTCATTATTGCTCACTTTTCTCTGGCCTCATTCTGACAAACTTCACAGACAAAATGCCACATTTCCTTTCTAGCCACCATCACAACTGTTCCAACTCTGAACAGCCTGTAATGATTTCTCAATTTTTTTTTCCTGCTCAATGCTCACAAAATATGTAATAATAAAAAGTGATACAGCAGGCTGAAAGTAGATTTGATGTGGTTCCTAGAAAGGGAAATCTGCTATAAAAATTAAATTAAATCAGAAAAAATCCAGGACTCCCACTAAAAGATATAAAAGAAGTGAAAGAAAATCAATGAAAAAAAACCCCACAACAAGAGTATAACTGAAGTCAGTAACATTTTTATGTTCCTACAGTTGCTAGCTAGAAATTTATGAAGCTTTCTGCACCTGGAGAGGCCTTCTCTGAGGCTTTCAGCTTTGTTCAGCCCTTGTTATTGTGTCTCAGTCCCTAATTTATATTTTGTGTGAAATGTAAAGACACCCAACATTGACTTTCCATTAACATTTTACTTTTCCTGCTAGTGCTGCCATTGGCCAACCTGGAGCCTTTGCTCAAGCCAGAATGGAGACAAACTACTGAAAGTCCAGGCTTTCTTTGAGCTCTAACCCTGCCTGTAGGCTCTCCCTGGCTCTCTCATGAGCTGTACTTGGAGTTTAGTGTCTTTTTGCTAACCAGAAAAAAAATAAACCCCTTTTCTACTTGGACTCATGGTGTGCTGGGTAGAGAACAGCCCACATGTGAAAGCACAAGAGGTCACAGCTCTCCTGAGTGACTTTGATTCATATTCCATATTGCTGTTTTTCCAAAGCAATACATATGAATAGCTCTTGAAGGATGTGCCATGAATTTGTTTAATTATACAATTGGCAAGCAACCAGTGAACACAGAAAAAAACCCTTGCCTGTATCTAGTGTGCCTGAAAAAGTGCTTCTTCAATCAGAAATTGCATATTTTATTTCCTAAAGAATCATTTGCACTTGTAAAAATACACTTCTTACAAAATCACCTGCCTCTATACCTGTATTGGGAAGTTAGGTTGCAGCCCTCCCTTTAAGATATCATTCTGCTACTTCCCAAGAGGACTTTCACAATGTTGCTGAAGCATGGATGTGCAGTGATGATGAACAAACAGATATTTCGAAGAGATATCAGTATGAAACTTTAATGGTGAAATCAAGTATTGATGCTTTTTTTTGTCCTGTTTTGTCAGAACGCTTCCTTTAATTCTCCATTCAGAGGGCATGCAGAGGATGTGCACTTCCACGTGCACTTCCAAAGGCATAGCAAAAATAATAAAATAAATAATAAATTAATAAATAATAAAAATAATAAATTCTCAGCGGTTATCTAGCCTAAGGGCAGCAACCCATCTCCAGAAGAGAGCCTTCTGCACAACTCTGCCATACAAATAGAGGATTGGTTTAGGGATGCTGGTCCAGATAAAAGTGAAGAGTTCTGACCCAGCTAGCGAAAGCTCTAGTTTCATTAGTGTAAGCTTTTATGTTATAAACCAGGACCAAAACGGGAGAGGAAAAATGCAGATCTTGGATCTGTACCATCAAAGAGAGAACAAAGTTTAGCCTGTGAGTCACAAGTCACAAACCAAAGTGTATATTAATCTTTGCCCTGACACATTTCTTCCATCCATCAGATCTAGCATTGTGCTAGTCTAACAGTGAGGATACATCATGTCATTCATGACACATGATAGTTCCCAGATGTTCAGAGCCGTGCTACCCAGTGGAACAAATGGGTGTTTACAGTAAAATAGGTACCAAATTTAGCAAAACTGAAGATGAAGTTACGAATTAATTAGCACAAGAGGGCCTAAACCCATGACATATGGGAGCTTATACTTCTTCACTAGATCCAGAAATAAAAATTGAGAAAAGAGCCTAACAATTGAATAATAAAAAATCAAAACCAAATAAAATCCCACCCAGAAAATCATGCTGAGAGAAGCCAGAATAAATAACACCACTGCCGAGCTCTGATGTAGCTCTTCTGGTGGAGTTCCTGGTGACGAATAAAAGGAGCTATGAGTGAGACGCTTGTAAATACAGTCATATGTAACACCTAACAAATTAGTGAGAAAGAAATTTAGAATCATAGAATCATTAAGGCTGCAAAAGACCTCTAAGATCATCAAGTCCAACCGTTAATGCATCATCATCATGTCTACTAAACCATGTCCTGAAGTGCCACAGCTAAGCGTTTTTTGAACACCTCCAAGGATGGTGAACCCACCACTCCCCTGGGCAGCCTATTCCAATACTTAACAATCCTTTCTGTGAGGATATTTTTCCTAATATCCAATCTAAACCTCCCCTGGTGCAACTTGAGGCCGTTTCCTCTCATCGTATCACTTGTTATTTGGAAGAAGACTTCCACCTTGCTGCAACCTCCTTTCAGGTAGTTGTTGTAGGTCTCCCCTCTCTCTCCTCTTCTCCAGACTAAACCACACTTCCCTTGGCCGCTCCTCTTAAGACTTGTTCTCCAGACCCTTCACGAACTTTGCTGCCCTCCTCTGGACACAATCCAGCACATCTTTCTTGTACTGAGGGCCCCAAAACTGAACACAGTATTTGAGGTGCGGCCTCACCTACACAGACTACGAGTGACAATCACTTCCCTGCTCCTGCTTCCCACACTGTTTCTGATACAAGTTAGAATGCTGTTGGTCTTCTTGGCAACCTGGGCACACTGCCGGTTCATGTTCAGCCGGCTGTCAACCAGCACCCCCAGGTACTTTTCCACTAGACAGTTTTCCAGCCACACTTCCCAAGCCTGTAGCATTGCACGGGAGAGAAGTGCAGGACCCAGCACTTGGCCTTGATGAACCTTATACAGTTTACCTGGGCCCATTGGTCCAGCCTGTCCAGATCCCTCTGTAAAGCCTTCCTACTCTCAAGTAGATCAATACTCTCACCCAATTTGGTGTCATCTGCAAACTTTCTGAGAGATCACTCAATCATTGTCAAACACACTAAACAGAACTGGTCCCAACACTGAGCCCTGAGGAACACCACTTGTGACCAACCAGCAGCTGGGTTTAGCTCTGATCATTACAGCTCTCTGGGCTTGACCATCCAGCTGGCTTTTTACCCAGTGAAGAGTATACCTGTCTAAGCCAGGAGCCACCAGCTTCTGTAGGAAAATGCCGTGGGAAACAGTATCAAAATCTTTACGGACGTTGGGATAAATAACATCCATAGCCTTTCCCTCATCCACTAGATCACCTGGTCATAAAAGATCAGGTTTGTGAAGCAGGACCTACCTTTCATGAACCCATGCTGGCTGGGTCTGACCCCTGGATGAGACTTGGGTCTGCACTTGCCTGATGAGTGCACTCAAGATGAATGGCTCCATAATCTCCCTAGCACCAAGATCATGCTGACAGACCTATAGTTCCCTGGATCCTCCTTCCAGCCCTTCTTGTATACAGATGTCACATTGGCAAGCCTCTAGTCACCTGGGACCTCTCCTGTTAACCAAGACTGATGATAAATGATGGAGAGTGGCTTGGCAAGCTCCTCCGTCAGGTCCCTTAGTACTCTTGTGTGGATCCCATCTGGCTCCATAGACTTGTTAGCTGAAAGAGGGAAGGATGTAAATAGATCTTAGAGAGGCTGTGAATCTCTCAACTCAATATAAAATTCTGGATTTGGGCACATCTCTGAAGGTTATTCAGTCTTAAAGTTCTCCATTGGCATTTTGAGGAGCTCTATAAGCAGCTGGAGAAGTTGGCCACCTACCTGAGGCTGTGGGAAGGGACACAAACTTGGGTCTATCTTACACAAACTGAGGCAAAGCACAGCCTTCCACTGCCTTGGCGATGGTGTTTCAGGAATGCCTACGTCATGGCCACAGTAGGCAAGGAAAACTAAGACCTATTCGTATCAGAAAGATACAGTCCACACTAACATAAGCAGTGGAGACTGCTAAACTCTAAAATCAGACAGTGTTAAACCCCAGTGAAACTGGAAGTAACTCCCTGTTAAATGTGGTCTTCCTAAAAAGTTTAACGTTCCCAAAAGTAGTTACAGCTCTCCATATCTTCTGCTAAAGCATCCTTACTCTCCCAGAAATTTAATTCAGTACTGAATGGAGCAATGCAAACAGTAACCCAACTCCCTCATTCTCTTGCACATCATGGCAAAACCAGGAGGCTAGAAGCAGCCTACGGAGCAGATGATGCTACCAGCAGCGGGAATCCTGATGACCCCGAAGAGCTTGCTGGAGCCAGAGTTCACACAACTACAGAGGGCTGCATGCCAGCACTGGCCCTGGATATTTGCATTATTCTGTGCTAGAGCAACAAATTCATTTTCCATAAAGCACTGACTAGGCCAATTTTTAATCTGGCCTGCAGTGCTAAAAACAACTTGCCAAAAAAGCAGGTGGCAGCTTCCTTTCATGCAAGCCAAAAGAGAGATAAAAATAGACTTGAATAACCATTGAAAATATGGTAAAACAATCCTTTTCCGTCTGCTAAAGCAGACCTTGGGAATAAGTGAATTAACAGTTCTCCACTACCAGACATCGTGACCTAGGCATTGCTGCTCATTAATTAATAATAATGTGACAGCAATTGATTGCCTATATCTCTTGCGCACATAAATCAAAGACAAAAGCTGAGTGTGCACCTTGAATATCACTCACAAACTCCGCTGGCACACCACCTATTCCTTCCTAGATATTTAGAGAAGCATTCACTTGCCGAAGATCATCCCTGTTGAAAGTACATCGTAGTAAAGGCCTTTCCACTCCTGCTATCTAAGTACTCCCCATCCAGCCCATGCCCTGTAGATCACATTATTAAATGTACAGTGCTGTCTCCTCCACTTTGAAGTCGGCCTCAAATGATGAATTCAAGTTGCAAAAGCCAAGTCACTTACAGAAAGGATATTTACAAGGAAAAGTATGTCCTTCCATAAGGACATAATCGGAGTTAAAGCTTTTGTAAACAGGTATAAGTTAGATTGGAACCAGTTTAAACTTACTCAAGTTTTAAAGACTCTTTGGCATCTTTTAAACCTCGTCTACTGGTTAGATACTCAATCAGCCTGAATCCAGACTTTCACTGCGTATGGTTTATGTAACTATTCACAAAACTGAGCAGCCACCCAACAGGAGATGCCTAACCTGCATTTGCACAACACTAAGCAGAGCTGTAAGCTGAAAGGCTGGCAGAAATTTGAGAGTGCACACTTGAGGGGCAGTAGTGGAATATAGTATAAAATAGATCTGATTAAAAAAAAAACCAAACATGTTCACCTAAGGAAATTAGAATTGTAATTTCAAATTGAGATTAGATTTACAGAGCTTTTACCCCACAGAATCAAGAGTTCAGAACACTGCTTCTAATCTGAAATGGTGTTTAAATGATTTGGACTGAGAAATAAATATTTTGACATTTCCAAGTCAGAATGTATACATATAGTTTGTCAACAAACTTTGCTTAGAAATCACCAAGGAAGAAGTTTTCACTTGAGGTTTATCTTAAACTTCCTGCTTTTTGAAGAAATAGTGCAATCATGTCCAGGTCAAAATGTTGAGAGGTGCTCAAAACCACTAACAATGAATTGCTAATTCTCCTTTAATTTCAGATCAGTTTTGATTTTGGTTTGGATTATTCCTGATTTTATGCAAACTAATTCATTGACTTTCCCAGCTGCCCAGGCAGATACAGAGATCTGGGCCACTGATTACTTCTATGCACAATTCAGGATTAGAAGTGTAGGAATGCACAGAAATACTGTATTACATTGGTATAGGATTTCTTGGACCAGAAGTTTTATTTTACACCTTTTAAGTCTCAACACTGGATCCTATTTCAGATTTCTGTATTTAGCCCAATTGGACAGAGCTGAGTGATTTCAACATCAAATACATTTAGAGCTGTGTGAATTCCCTCCAGCTATTACTTTTCTTGTATGTAAAAAGACTCAGCACTCATATAGCACCTGAATGACACTCCTGCTACCAAAGTGACCAGGACAACAAAGGAGCTGAGTGAGTAAACTACTGTCAGTTCAATTCTTTCTATTTACTTATCTATTTATTTAAACTGCAATGCGGAGAACAGCTGCCTTCCATGGACTGGAGCAGTACTTCAAGCAGTAGAATATTTTAAATCTGTACCCTAAACTTGGAACATAACTTCACGGACAGAAGAATGCTTTTATTTCAAATTCCTATAGCTATTCACCTTCTTGATTGTGGCAAGAAGTTGAAATCCCAGAATAATTCTATTTTCTCGATATTTCTGGCTTGCCTTCAGGCAAGGTAGCTGGAAAGTCTGGAATCAGACAAATCATTTCCACGCGATTGATACAACAACTTTTAATTTGGCCCAGTGAATCCAAAACAGTCCAACCCAAAATGTTTAAGAGGTCAGGTAGTATGCCTGTTTTGAATACATAATTGAAAGGTCTTCAAGCTTAACTTGCTTAAACTCACTTAAATTCACCTCTGAGTTTGACCCTTGGAATGGTACCTGCTACTTAACATGTTGTATTTCTGAAGAAAGAAGATGAATGACTCCTACTAGAATTGTCTGAGACGCTTAGCTGCAGGTGACTAACAATATTAATCACCTCAATAAGTGGAACAGCCTAAAGATTCCCAGAAAGTCAGCAAGCTCTGCTGTGCAAACATATGCATTGCCTTTAAATTATCACAATGAATACTAACGTAGACTATCCTCAAAACCTGAAGTTTCATCATCAGGGATTATCAGTGTGGTTTGCTAGGGAGCAGCTCTCACTAAGCAGGAGACAACCTTGTCTTCAAGAGCTTGGGGCTTGTACAGGAGTGGGACTGTTGATGTATCTGCTGCTGCATCATACACTCCAGAGCCAGGAATACAACAAAGATCTGAACTGTGGGCTCCTATATAAGGTTCAAATTATCCTACCATGTGAGACCTATGTGGTATCACACTGTTTTCCTCAGGTTGTCTCTGCCTCCTCACATAACCCACATGATGGTGAAAAAGGAAACAAAGACCCTACCAAGTAGAGAGGTGACGTAGAGCAAGAAGATCCAGGAGCTGAATCTTTATTTCCAGCTGTTCAGTCTCCAGGAAAAACTTGTGGTAGCTGCCAGGGCTCTGAGTCTAAAAGCGGTATCACTATAATATTTCTAAACTCAATCTGCCATCCCATATCCTCATCCTAATTGGAAGTGCCCTGATTTAATTTTCCCACAGATAGAAGAAATAAAGTTTTACATCATATAAAGCTAGAAGCAGAGGGATGGCCAACTTCCTTTTCCCTTAGGTAAGCAATATAGGAAATTATACTGCAATTCAGAGAGGTTTGAAATAAAATGTCTTTCGGTAATACTTAGACGTGGGATAATATCACTGCAGTTATTTCTGTCAGCTTCAGAGTACTATGCTGTGGGCAATCAATGGAAAAAGATGAGATTCTTTTAACCACTCTGGGATTTTCTCGGTGAATGCTCAAGCTAGATTAAGGAAAAGACCTTGTCCTAGCCGATATACCCTCATAATGCTACTGCTTGTTATTTCCAATTGTTGTTACAGCAGAGTTGGCCTCACTGCTATGGGTAAAGATTAGTCAATGTTTCCACTATAAAATTTATTGCAGATTTCATGTGTGTGATTTCAATTTACTCTGGACTGAAACGCAGTTTTTCTTGACCTGGAAATTGATATGTTTGGTTCTATTCTTTCAATCCGTACGATAATTTCATTATTAATCCACAACTTCAAAAAAGGGTGATTTTGAGGGTAGATGATCCCATCTGGATAAATGACTCTTTCGTAACACCAGTCAGTGGTTTCCTGATTTAGTCCCAAAGTAATAGTGGCAGCTCTTTGCATGTTATCTGAGAAACTACGGTTATCAAGCTTTATTATTCAATAGTGGGTGGGTCATTCCTGAAAAAGAAAACTCTGAAGGGAAGATATTACTACTTGGAACAATTTCAGTTTCAAACCAAAAAGTTGTATTTCAAAATGGGCTGTGCACACAACCACTGTATTAGACACAGTGCAATCCTTACAGTAGATTGTGAAAATTATTTTCACCATGGGGAAGGAAACAAAAAGGACTAGAATCAAAATCCTGTATTCTCCAAACTTTTCTAGAAATTAAGTACTCTGTGAGAAATCCCGAAGGCAAATGAACATCCCTCTAAAACGGATAATAACCAAGGAATTATTTGTAAAGTCCCCTCATTGTACACCCACACACATCATATTTCCCACTGAAGCAATAACTCCCTGTCTATCTTTTGCCACCCTCTATTGGGAAGAGGCCTCCTCTTCAAGTAGAAGAAGCAAAGTGCCATCCAGTGTCCTAGCATCAGCAGCTCTGGTGGGTTATTTGATATTCTGCCTTAGCTGGTGCAGCCCCTTGCTCTTCCTGGGACTGAAGGTTGGCCTCTTTTCCTCCCTTTTTCCTTGTGGGAAGAAGAGTCAGGGATCTTTTTCTCTCTCTAGAAAGTAGTTGCAATCAAAGAGGAGCAGGCAGAAAATACAGTTTTTATGTCACATACATTTCACTGAGGTGTATAAGAAACGACAGTGAGGACACCCAAGAATTTGAAAATAGCTTTACTTTACATATTATGGTATGAAAAACTGTCACAATTTTTAAAAGGAAAAATCAAAGTGGAAAAATCAAAGTATCTCCTTATTGTTCATATTTTTATTCCCAGAGGATTATTTGATGGAAGTGAACCAATTTTTAAGGTTTCTTTCTGAACAAAGCAAAATTCTTTTTCAACGGTTATTTGCATTCTTTGCCCATCCCTATTTTCAGCTTTAATTCTCTATACACGCACGCACATAGATTTGCTCATACACACACCCATACACCTGGTACTCCATCAGGACTGACTTGGCACAGCCCCAACAACAGTGATTTCTAAGCCAACACCTATTTCTCATGCAGAGGACAATCCCACACTTTTGGCTATGCTTTCAAACTGTCTAAACACACAAGGCATTCACCGAACTCAGTTGTATCAGAACAGTTTAAGGTGTAAATTTAGACTGTTACAAATATCTTGATGGAGATCTGATGAAATTCTTACTGCAACAGAAGGATGAGGTTTTGGTGCAGCTCAGCCCCTTTGGAGGAGGTTAAGCTAAGGCGAAAGTCCCGAAGTGAATTTGAGAGCCACAATGGCCACACAGGGAGTTAAGTCTCAACTGCACGGTTCACCAAATCAGAATTTCCTGTCTATCTCCATAGCAGTTAAAAGTGACTTTGTTTTCATGCTCTTCTTCTCAGACCTAAGGATTAAAAACCTGATATTTCAGAACAAATGAGCTGGTGTCTCACAGGCTTCCATGAGCTGGCACCAGAGATGCAGTTCAGAGGATCCCCAAACTATACATCACATACGTGCATATGAGCGCGCAGACCTCCATTTTGTCTATAATTACACTACAGCTTTATATTCTGCACTGACTAGGTGCAAGCTAGGGCTAATTTGGGAGCCAGCAAGTCATGTTCATGCAATGCCATGCTTAAACTAAAATATCTTGTCTCTCAACAGGGATTTGCTTGGATTGCAGGCAGCATTAACATGGTGATACCATGTACAAATAAGACTGGAACAAGTTCAAATGATGGGTTAAGCTCTTTCGTATCTGCCAGCATCACTTCATGCAGCCATGCCTTCCTTTCATAATTAATTAGTATTTTACAGGTCTGACACCAAAGAGATGAAAGCTTACCAGGCAGTTTACAGTATAGTCAACCATCATGAAATAACCTGGGCATGATACAAGGTTTGAATGTGTCTGCTTTCACATCTCTGCTGGGACAGTGGTGATGAAGCACCTCATGGAGTGGGAGAAGGACAAGTAAAGGAAACCACACTGCAAGAGATTCAGCAGAGAAAACCTCTCAGTCCAGCAGGACCAAATGTGAAGAGGTACACTCAGTAATCTCATGGAAAATGAGGTCCTCAGGCCATCACACTATACCATGCTCTCTATTAAGAGAGAAAAATTCAAATTTTTGGGCTTGTTGATAAAATGAGCTCAGTTCAAAACACAGGAACAGCTCAGTAGCCAGTTAGATTTACAGCTATTTACTTTTAAGTGAGGCTTGGCTCCCATTCCCCGGACTGAAGTAAAGACTTGCCTTGCCTTGCATTTTGACTGACCCTCTTAGTATTTACCTCACCTAAAAGAGCATGACTAGTAGAGGTAGTTTAAGGTGTGGGAGTGTTTCATTCTCCATTTGTCAAGGGCTTCTCCAGTCTGTATTTCTGCATCTCTGTATTTATAGGACAGAAAGCCCACTCCCTCTGAGGCTGTGTTGTACACATGGTGGGAAAACCTCCTGGAACACCCTAACAAAACAAGCTTAAACAGAGCCAACAAGATTTCACTATAAGCTTTATCTGTAAGTTAATTATATTGCATAACTTAAATGATTGGCAATTAGCTATAGAAGAACTAAGAATTGTTGAATGAAAGAAGGGAACTTTTTGAGCCATGACATGACTTTCTGCTGTTTACAGCTCAGACTTTCAGAGCCATATCACTACAGAAACAGGACAGAGATAGTCCATGTGACATGAGCTACGGTAGCATTACTGCCTCAACTGTGCAGAAGACCTTCTGTCCAACTGCTGAGTGAGGGATGCCACTTACCCTTTTGCTTTCCTTTTCATTTGGTAAGGGTCTGACACTGAGTTAATGCCTCACTTATTTAGTAATTCTTTTCAAATTGCAATAGGCTGTGCTTTTATTCTCTCAAATTGCCTTTTTTTCCTCCATTTTTAAATTTTCTTTGGGGTTTGTTTGTTTGTTTGTTTGTTTGTTTCACATGGAAACTATCTGAAAAGAAACATTTCAGTAAAAAGAGAAACCAGCAACTTGTGGAATGAGTTCAGGACTGCTTGGGAAGAGTAAACTCAAAGACCATACATTATTTCTCTTGCAATACTCCACTTTTTTTCCAAACGTGTTCTTATATAACATGACAGGTTATCACTTCTTGCCTTTGGCTACAGATGAGTAGGACTGCAAACAATCAAATGCAAATCAAGAACAGTCTACAGCAGATGCTCTATTGTATTGTCATGGCATCACTCCTACTCATTCTGATTAGTCAAAGCACTCCCTTTGGTTTGGTTATTTGGATAGAGTAGTTGGGTGGAGATGGAGCGTGTGGGTGGATGGCTGTTTTCCAGCAGAGTAAATGCTCTCCTTGGGGAAGGTCCCTTACGACAAGGAATTCCTTGTGACATCATGGGCTGCTTGGTGCTCAAGTGATGTGCTTGAGCTGGAATTGTTCCCACTGCGTTTTATAACTCAGTCAGAATAGGATGAGCAAATCCTACAAGAATAATCAATTTAGAGGCGTGGCTGTACATATACCAGCATTTTTCCTTCCTTTCTCAATAGTAAGATATGTTTCAGAAAGGCAGCTTCTAACCTCACAGAAACTGCAAGAAAAGCCAGATGCACATATTGACTGTGATTAGCATAGATTTTGGGTTGTGGCTCCCATGCACAAAACATCAAATATAAAAAAAAATAAATTTTCCTTTCAAGATCGATTTTAAAATATCACCTTCGCACAAACTCATAAAAACCCCACTAATAGTCTTTGAGAAAGTATCAAATAGTTTTAAAACTTTACCTCAACTAGCCTACAGATATAAATCTGTCTATGGTTTCCAGAAAAGGGCTGATATTTTCTTAGTTAGTGGGACAAAAGAAGAATGGCAAACCTGGGCTAAATCAATGAAGACACTGCTTGTTCTGTTGAATTAATGAGAAACCCATTGAGATGTTTATTCAGTGGTTTCGTCGTTAAAAAATGTTGGTACAGCGTACAGGTTGGGCTGGTGTCCTTATCAACAGAGGACATCTCTTCAAGACATAACATGGTCTATAAATCATAGAGTGAGCAGCACCTTTGGGATGAGAAATATCTTTTTTCTCGGTTTTTGGTTAACTAAGCACAACAATCTCTGGTCAAGACTTCTAAACACTACAGTACAAGCCAGACCTCATTGTGGATATACAATCATCTAAACTCCTAGGTAGAGGTTCAAGGCATGAAATTTCACTCCAATTTTTTGTGATTTGCTTGCCTTTGGGCAACTGACAAGTGTGATTCCTATGTACATTTTTGGGAAAGAGAAGCAACTATTTCTCTCAGGCGACCAGTGACAGAATGAGAGGACATCGTCTCAAGCTTCGCCAGGGGAGGTTTAGGATTGACATTAGGAAGAAATTCTTCACTGAGAGGGTAATTGTTCATTGGAATGCGTTGCCTAGGGAGGTGGTCGAGTCACCATCCCTGGAGATGTTCAAAGAGAAATTGGATGAGGCACTTAGTGCCATGGTGTAGTTGACAAGTAGGGGTAGGTGTAGATGTTGGGCCATAGGTTGGACTCGATGATCTCAAAGGTCTTTTCCAACCTTACGATACTGTGATACTGTGATATCCTGGGCTGCAAAAAAATATTCTGGCATGATATTATGCAAACAACTTGATAAAAATTGATGAGCTGCCATATACAGGACTTGATATTAAAAAAGCAGCCACCTTTCCTCAAAAAGTGAAAGATTTTGACTTCTGGAAAGGGTGAAAACAAGAAAGAGCACATGGCTTCAGTGAGATGTCATAACTTGTTATCACCAAAATAAAATTCCCATGTAAAACAGAGCTATTATTTCAAGCAAAATATTTTATACCAGTGGTAATTTCATGAGAATTGAAAGAATTACAGGAGCATGTACTGTGGCCACATCTCTGCCTAGGATGTGCTCACAAATCGCTTTGAGATGGACAAAGAAAATATTTGGCTACTGGTGAAATTATATCCTCCTGCACTGTAAGCCCAAACATAAAGTCACAGAAAGACAGATTCCAAGCAAAATTACAACACAAATATTACCCAATGGCTGAAACCCTTATTTGTAATGAATCAATAGGTTCCCCAGAAGGTTAATCTCTGCTGCAGTTCTTGTGATTTTTTCACACTTAGGATCCCTCCCTAAGGTATGAGCAGGGCAGGTCTGACTGCCACCATCCTCCATGTCCCAGGACACTGTCCTCACACACTCCAGGCTGAATTGTACTTCTTGGCATCATGCTGAAGAAACACACCCTCAAAGGCCCCCATACCTTTCACATTATTTTAAATGTCTTGCACTCAGGAACACATGCACGTTCTTACAAATATGCTTCAGAGCCTACAGGGGCCCGGAGGAGATGTGGATGTGTTCAAAAAGGAACGCGCCCTAAGGAATGCTTACTCTCAGATTAGCTGCAAATGAGAAGGATATCTTCATATCTGAAAAGTACGCATTTTGAGAGGTACACCTATTGTTAATGCTTTCCCAAGTGGCTCCCAGGTGTACCTAGGTTAGCAGTGGTATTAGAGGCAATGTGAAAACAAACTCTGGCATGGGAGAGATGCAACACCACTAAATTTCCCTCTTAATCCCTGATATTTAAGAGATTGCTTTGAACCCCGCAGCACAAGATTTTCAATTCATGACAGCATATTTCTTTATTTGGGTTATTCCTGTTATTCCTATCAGTGTAAAGTGTCATATTCTCTTCAAAAGGGTCTCTGCAGCCGATGAAAGCTGTACAGGTGACAGGCAATTTTAAGCAATCCTTTCTCCTTCCAGTCCCATTTCTCACTCTAATTTAATCATCTTATTTCCCTGCCATTTTTTCAGCTTGCTATATCATGCTTTACTCTCCAAGGAGTGCTACATCTGAGACTCAACCTACACACTGTGTCGCTGGCATCTTAAATCAATGTTCTGGCTCCAGGGTAGCTATAGGAGTACCAGCATGTACCAACTATCCCTCATTAAAATTCAGCAGCGCTGGGGCACAGGAATTGCGCAACCCCATTGTTCCAGCTTTGTGGTTGCAGGCATTCATATAATCTTATTATGACATTTGGGTGGTTCACATGCATATTTATACTTTAATTTTCTGTCCTGTAGGTTCAAAGAGTGTGTAAAATAATATTATGTGGTGCTCGGTACTGGGAAAAAGATTAAAAGTCTCCTAGAAAAAATACAAAATGATCTGATAGCACCACAGTGTAGAATTAATGCTGGACCATGCACTGTTTAAGAAAAAAAATCTGTAAACTCTTTCTGGGAAAAATTGTATTTTTATTTTTGAAGAAAGTTTTGCCTCTGAAAAGCTTCAGATTAAACAAAGTTTCTTATTTTTTAAGCACAATGTATATTGAAGTGATGCCTTGGAGCCCTTTTCACAAAGTGGTTACATTTATGTTAGCCACTGAAAAAATACAAAATAAAATTGCAGTGCCTCCCTCGGGAACCTTAGGGTCCTGTTTTCTGTCTGCCAACAAGCACTGCATTTCACCGCACTGGAAGAGCTATCAGGGACCTACACTGTATACATCAACCCTCAAATATCAGTAATCCAGAAGAGCATATTGGCAAAGCTATCTGAATGCAAACGAAATACTATTTTCCCATAAGCAATTTTGCATTAAGGGATTGGGCAGAAAGAGTTGAAGGGAAAACACTTCCCTGTTGGTTGTGAAATCCTTCTCTGAAAGGATTTACATTGACAACCTAGAATAACTCAACATTTTTGATACTTTGTATAATTGCTTACAAAACAGTACAGATGAGCAAGCCTTGGAAGATTACGAGGAAGTGTGCCTGCTAGTGATTCCCAGAAAAGTGCTTTCATCACACGAATACATTTGAAGGAGAGAAAAAAGAAAAGGGAAGAACTCGAAGGAATTCTGACCCAACAGGGAAAGAGATCCCTCCGTATCCAGTTAGGTTAAGATGGTGGAAATATCAGCATAACATTTGGCTAAAACATTAGCAATTTCAACAACTATGTCCTTGGGTTTAGATCCTCAGCATTATTAGTCACCTTTCTCCTTTAGAAGATGTGGCCGTGGCATCCTCAATGTTTCATAATACAGCCAGATTGACTTGCACCTTCCTCTGTTTTTCCCTGATGAAACTCAAATGAAATGTGTATGCCTCAATACTAGCTCAGGAGGAAGATGTCCTGAGCTCTTTTCACTATATTCTTTTTCTAATACCTCTGTATTATTTACATATGCTTTTATTTACACTAATATATTTACATTTCTATGCGACTATGTGTTACGAATACAGTGCATGTAGGGATTTAACGGTACAGACAGAAGAAGAGCACCAAAATCTCAATCCATTTCTCAACTACAAGACTTGATTTATCCCAGCCCTTAGCTTCTCAACAGGGACCTCCAATGGAGGCAACAGCTGAAGACAACTGCAGTGGTTTTCTTTGGAACATAAACACAAGAAATTCAGCAGACACCAATGCCACAGGCGTTCTGGAGAGTGGGTTATAAGAAGGCTGCTGGAAGAACTGGCAGTTTAGAAGGGTCTCTCTGCCTTTGTTTTTTTTTTCCCTCATTGTCTCACTTATAAAAGAAAAGCAGTCATCAGATAAGGTGGTCAGAGCAGAGGGATTTTAAGTCAGTTAAGAGGTACTCTACTTCAACAGTGTAGTGGATGGTGGTAGAGAAGCATCTAGTAGGAGGTTTGGCCCCAGCTCTTGGAAGCAGGAGAGCCCTGCTCCACACTCCCCACACATACACACTGAACATGACTTCTTTCCTGTTCCCCGTTTGACTTTTCTCCTTTTTGGTAACATGGAAGTAAAGAGCAGCAGCAGCCATGAAGTTGCTCCTTTTTGTGGTCCAATGCTGAAATGTGCGATCTCAGACAAATTATTTATTTTTATTTTTTTTTCATAGCAAGTTGGCAGATACAGCTTTAATGAGGCTGTTGCAGTGGAAGTGAAATAGACAGTATAAAAAGGTGGCTGGCACAAATGACTTAAGCAGAAAACCTTGTGTTTACTGGTCCAAGATCAAGCAAACCTTGTCAGCATAAATGCTTCCCTATGTATATTAACCTACTTCATTACACAAAGTCCTTAACCATAGTAAGTGAAACATTACCAATGGGAAATCCATAAAAGTTGGAACTCACAGAGTGGAATGTTTTGATTTATTTTTACCTCCCTTCTCCCAGGAGTCAATCAAAGAGTAAACAATATTTTACCTTTCCTTGAATTAATTATTTGTAAGCTTTTCCCCATCAGACTTCTCACTCAGTGCAGAATAACATACCTACCCTCATGAAAAAAAAATCTTTACATTCCAGAGGAAACATCTTAGCACCTTTTGCTTGGTCCAAAGAAAATAGTTCATAACCCAGTAAAATCTTTATTAAGAATAATGGGCAAGGAAATGGCTAGAAAAGTAGTTTCTGAAAATCCAACAGCAGAATAAAACAGGAAAATGTCTGGGATTTGCATCTGTATTTAACAAACACGCACTTTCTAGTCAGCTGTCTGCTTTCTCACCATATGAATTTTGGGATTCATCACAGGGATTAAACCTTTAAGGTTTCAGTGACTGCTTTCAGGAAGAAAAACTTGGAGGCTCTTTGCAGATAGTGAAATATAACAAGGATGCTCTAGAATAGAAGCTAGAATAGAATGCTAGAATAGAAGCTCAAATAAAATCACTATCGAGGGAAATGGTACCTTGTCCATTAATTCTAGCAATTCTGAAAATTTTGAGATTTTTCTGCATCATTTAAACCCAGATAAATTACCAGTGTTCATATGGCACAAAGAAATTATCTTCTATCTTTTTTATACAGAGGAAAGTATACGTATGTGCATTTCCTTCTGTACAAGACTTTAGAATCTAGAATTTTGAAAGATAATCAGACAGTTAGAATGTGCTTATAATTGGAAGGAGATATCACATCTAAAGGATATAAAATATTTTTATGTTTCAGAACGTTGAAAATGGAAACAATTTCTCTTTTGTAATTTCTCAATGCAGCTTTCTCAAATGAAAACCCTTGAGGGTACGTACCTTTTCTTTGAAATATAATGCATTTTTTTCCATGCTTAGTTAGAAAGTATTTTTAAAGACAACTTTTTTAAAAAATCCAATATCAATAGTGTGTTTTCTTCTGAAACATTTTGAGCCTTTTAAGATTTCTTCATAAGAAAAGTGCCAGTCATTTTCTTTTACATTCTATAAAGTCTAGCTCAGAGAAGAGAAGTGCTATTAGTGGGATATGTAATCTAGCAGACAGGATGTGCAGAGCTCCTGATTGGAAGCTGAAGCTCATCTTGTTCAAGTAGGAAATACTTTAAAAAAACCCAAAAAACAAATGAGAGTAACTTCTCCTGGGTGTTGTAATTCTATCATCACTTGGAATCTGAAATCAAGATCGGATGCCTTTCTAAAAGATGCGCTCGTGGCTCCGTCACAGATTAACATCATTGATAGTTCATGTACTTGGTAGGGAAAAATATAAAACCAGCAAGGTCAAATTCTTTGGCTTCTTTTACACCATATATCAAAGTAGACAATCGTATTGGTCCCTGAGAAATTTTGAGTTCACTCCCATCATCAACAACAGTTATAGTCAATGCGTGCTGCTACTCTCTGATTTAAATCTTGCTTCCAAGTGCAGTTAGAGGAGGGCACGGATATCATCAGAGCAATGAGCTCTTTAAGTTCTAAGTCACTTCACAAGCAAGACTTTAAGAATTCTCCTGGCTCTGATCCTTTACTGTGGTGTAAAGCAATCGACTTCAGAGTCAGTACCACAGAGTTTCACTTTAAATAGGTGTCAGGAATATATCATATATTTTACACACAGCAGGGCAGACACTTCTTTTTTCAACTACATAGCCCAGATTAGGTTCAGATATTCAGAAGTCTTTGGAAGAACAAAGATTATTAATCTAACAGTTCACAAGGGTAGGGATATCAGGGGCAGGCACAAAGATAGAAGATAACACAAAGAAGCTTTCATAGATGGGTGTTTCTAATAACACACAATTCATGTCAATTCTCCACTGTGAACTAAAGCCCAGGGCAGAGGTCCACAATACAAGGGGTACGAGCAGTAATCACAACTGATACTTAAATAATACAGTTGAATAATACAATTTTATCAGGGCGGTCCTGAAAGTTGGCTTGTTAACCCTGCTGGAAGACAGAGCTATAAACTTGTGTTACACAAACACAAATCATAACACTGTTCCAGGTGGATGAATCACCTCAACTGACACTAGCTTGGGGATAACTACACTTGCAGGTTTTCTTTAACCAGCGAGGAGCCTGCTGTTTAGTACTAGATGAGTAATGCATCGGCTATGATTTATTGCTATTCTCCTCTAGAGAAAATGAAGATTTTTAAACAATGGGTAAAGTTGTGGGGTGGTAGGTACTGATTCTTGTCTTTCTCCATAGATTGATTTTGGTTTTCCTACAGTTTTATGGACAAGGTGGGTCAGTCACAAGATCCTACAGTGCCAGTGATTTAGTCTGGCAACATGTAAGTTAGCACATTACCCACCTCTGCGGTGGAAGGCAGCACTAATAACTGGGAACATGCTTAAACTTTATACAAAGTCATGCCTGTCATCCAGATTTCTTCAAAAGCTGGTTAGGGTTTGTAATGTCTTCTTTCTTATGCCAGCATCTCTAGTGCCAAGCAGCAGGCAAGAGTGTTCCCCATAGGTATCAAACATGATGCATATGTGCATCTTGCTTTGCATATTTTCTGTCTTGGATTTAAAGAAAGAATAAAAACCTAGTCAAGCCATTGCCCCATAAAATTTGCTGGCCACAAGAGCAGGAGATATGCTAACTCAGCGGCAGCTGCAGTAAAGCCTTCTGGCAGAAAAAAGGATGCATTGCAATGAGTGTCTATCCCTGCAGGATGGGCTTGCAGAGTCAAGCTCCTTCCCCACATCTCCTCCAACGCTACGTGCTACCTGCCTGCAGTCTCCAAAGAAAGTGTCTCAAAAACTCCCTGTGGTATTTTTTTGTCTAAAACTTTCCTGACCAAATCACTCTCCTAAAGCAAAGCCTGGTTCTTGGCAAGACAAACTCTTTTGCAGTAACATGACTTTCATTAGAGGAAGAAAATACCCAGCACTTCATTTTTGGTAATTGGGCCTAGATTTTGGAATACTCCTTTAAAATTTGAGAGGGTTTTGATTGGATTTTTTGTCAATTAAAATTCTTCCTTTTAGAAAAAGTCAGCCAGGGATTGTGAGAATCATATCTGAGACGTGCAGTCCTTCTTTTCCCTAAGAGCAAATACAAGGCAACGAATGTCCTTGGAATCTGGAATTTTGGAAGTTTTGGTTCTGTTCAGAGTTTCTGTTTTTTTGAAACCACATACAGGACTAGAAAATAACAAATTGAGTGGCAAGGCAAGGATCAGAGAGGAAGTGAGCAAAAAACCTTTCAAACTCCTACAGTTCTGGTTGCTGGGAACCGTTGCAGACAAGGGCTTTTCAGAGTAATTGCACATCTGCAAGGCGGTTCCTATAGCATCACCTCACCTGTGTCCCCTGTGGTCCGTATCAGCCCTTGGCTTCCCTTCCCAATTCAAGCAGCCAGCTCTCCACCGACCGTATCCCCTCTTTCAGGAAAACACTTTTTGTTTTAAAGTGAAACTCACCCTTTAAAATCTAGTTTTGTCAAATTAAAAGCTGCTTGCATATTCACATATGCTTTCTCATTGACATTCAAGCCCTACAATCAGTGGAATTGCACAGAATCCTCTGATGTAATTTTCTAACCCTATCGAATGTAAGGTTTCTCCCATTCTACATCAGCTTTTGAATCTCTCTGTCTTAGGAGTAAATTTGCAGAGAATTCCAGAAAGGTAAATCCTTTCGGCTCTGGAGAAACTGCTAAGGGCTATACACATTTTTGGCATTACAGAAATTACTCAAAAGGCCACCTGCAGTTCTGAATGTGCCATTTGAGGGGAGAGTAAAGACTTGGGTGTTGTTTAGTCTGGAGGAGAGGAAACTGAGGAAGGAATGTGACAAAGAGGCTTCCAATGCATAAGAACTTTTAAGAAGAGAGGAATGATTGATTGTTCTTTATAGGCAGCAGGAGAAGAAAGAGGAGGAATCACCATAATCTCTAGCAAAGAAAACTTAGGTCAGATATGAGAAAAACATTTCAGCTACAGCAGTGAAATACTGGAACAGGCAACCTAGGAATGTGGAATCTCCTTCACTGAAATTATGCAGATGAACTTTAGACAAATACCATTTGAACAGGCAACCCAGAAATGTGGAATTTCCTTTGCTGGAGTTTTAAAGAAAATGTCAAGACAAACATCTGGTAGGTATGGTTTAGCTACACTTGATTCTGTTTCATCAAGCTCAAGGACCTCCAAAGTTCCTTCCAGCTCTCTGTTTCTGAGACTCTGTGATTTATAGGGTAGCAGTAAATATTCATTTGTACACCCACTCCTCACTGCAGGAGGCCCTGCATGTACATGCACACACACACTGCAAAGGAGCCCCAAGGAGCTAAATGGATATGGCCATTAAAAAGGCAAATAGAAAACAAAAATGAAGACTCACTCAATTCTTTGTGCATATAACAGATTAGCAGCAGAAAGACAGGTATCATCTTTGGAATCTTATAACTCACAGTCCAGTCACACAGCCATTGGGTCATTTCCCTTCAGCTGGCTATAATAGACCATCCCTCAACAAAGACTACATCAGAGCCGTGTTATCTCCTTCCTCTTATTTTGCCTTTGCTTAACGAAAGGAAGAATAGCTACTTGGTGGCTAAAATGCAATCAGTTGCATCCTGCTCAGCATGACTGAAGTTGTATATTTGCAATTTAATATTTTTTCTATTACAGACCTCCCTGTGCTACCATAAAAAACACAGCGTCTAATCCCCTATTAACTGTATTTAGCAAACCTCAAGTGTTTCCTCCATTTGCAATCTGGCTGGGCTTCAGCCCTGAAGCAAGTTTCAGGTGGCTGTGGTCTAAACATTAACTCTAGTCTGGAGTGATTTGAATTACAAACCAAACAGACTGTAAATGGAATCCTAAAGTGCAGTAAGAGCTCAGTCTGGGAACCTGGCTTTGCTCTCCTGAGCCTGAAAATCTACTCTTGCACTGCTCCTCAGGCAGTCAAAAAATGGGTCGTTACTTACAGAGAGGAAAGGCAGGTGTTATATTAAAGGACTGCAAAGGGAATCATTTGGTACCAAAAATACAGATTTATTACCCACAAATTTTTAAAATTTCCTTGTGCTTTGTGATTAAAAACACATCATACTTTGATTTCCTAACCAAACCCTATGTTTTGCTTCCAAATTTTTGACAGCCATTTCCTTATGAAGTTTTGAACTTATTTGCCAAAGTCTACTGTGCATGCATTTTCTGTGTTGCAGCTAAGAAAAATATTCACCCACAAACACACCCCTTTTATAAAACTGCAGCAGTTAAAACATTTTAACTATTCGTGTCCTCTAACAATACAGAAACATCATCTGTTATGCAGAAGGCATTGGAGTGCTTCTATCGTCATAAGAAAACAAGGGCTAAATTTAAGCGCCTGCTAGTGCTTCATTGCATTGAAGACTTAAGAGGAGCCTATGGGAAGTAGAAAAGACATGTGATTTTATACACACTGCTGGCATTTTGTAGACTATTTTTAACAGGATGCAAGACCTTTAAATAACTAGACATAAGAAAATTTTTAATAACAAACTAGAGTTATGATTCTAGGCAACAAATCAGCTATTGTACTTGCTTTGCAAGGAAGAAGCTGTTTAAGTGAGAAAATACAGTTGGTCACATTAGATGATCAATCACTGAATGTCTAGGACTCAGGAATGCATCATAATCATTATGATAGTTACTAGTTTTATATTGCAGGCTGAAATCAATGGGACTTTTCATGTGCTGGAAACCAGGCATGTGCTTCAATAGCTTCCTGAGCCAGAGACTGATGTCAAAAAAGGATAAGCATGCGCTGATGTAAACTGCTGAACAACGTTCTCAACTACTGTCGTGGACAGGGGATAGCATGAATTTACTAGCAGGCCCTAGGTGTCTTTGAAGTATTTGTTCTATTATGGGTTTATGTTACACACTAGTCATTCTGTCTTTTTTATAGCACAGGAAATACTTTCTGCAGAGAATAGAGTAGAATATAATGGTCCTCTTTGAAGGATCCTCCTCTCTTCCCATCTCTGCTCTAATATTATACCCATATGCTGACTGCTTTTGGACAACCATTTGTTTTGTCAAAGGCATCCTACAGCATTTAAGTAACTCTGAATCTGAAAGCTGCTAAACTTGAGGGATTTTCCACAGCTGCATGAGGCATGACTTAGAGAGATTGCTCCTCAGATACTGCTTGTAGCCAAAGTCAACAGAAAGTAGTTTGATTTCTTTCAAGATACACATAGGTAAAATGAAGCCTGTGTTCTCAAGGAGTCCACAGTGTAAGCACATGTAATAAATAAATAAATCCTATTTGAACTACTTTGTTCAATTAGCTTCCTCATACAAAGCATGGCTGAAGACTGGCTCGCTCTTGTGGGTTTGGGACCAGAGCTTTCATTCAAAGTTTTGTTCCTTTGTGCCCTCAAAACAATTACAGTAGTCTGCCATAAAGACTTCTCCAAAAGTGTTCTTTGTTAAATGTGACCAAAGAGAGTTTTTATTTCACTATTTGAAGTAAGAACCTAAATGTTCAAGTTCTTACTCAAGCTAACTTTCCAATGTGGAGGGAAGGACAATGTACGAGATTATGGCCAGACATCACACAGGAAGAATGTAAATATTTATCAATATTTGTGTTCCAAGCACTTGTTTCACTCAATAGTTTTAATACCCTTTTTTTGTTTGCTGTGAGCTGGCATTACTCCTTAGGATGTTTTCTTTGTGGCAATACACATGAAGCACCCGCTTCCACACTATGTGTAACTACAGATAAGGTATGTATATACAAAATATTTACCGGTTATTTGCCACTTATTGTTCACTGCTCCTTCTACATCAGATGCTCAAATTTCATGTTGCATGGGTGGAAATACCACTGTGCTATGAAACTGGAAAACATGCTACATGCTATTACACTCTCTATCTCAAAACACTGTCCAACAGTGAAGTAAGTATGCAGCATTTCAGAGCCAGCAAATCAAGTCACAGGGGCTGCCCTGTATCTTCAAGACTTGCTTGTGTACTCAAGGAGGTGAATAATAGGATGGAGAACAGCCTCCTGTCTCCCAAGTCAGCACACTCAATAAGGTACATGTCTGTCACCTCTCCATCCTGTCTTGGTGAAGAGACCACAGGTCAGCATTTGGATTTAATCTAACTTACTCGTGCTAAAATCAATAGGAAAGCTCAGGGCAGTGAATCTGAACACACCTGAAAACCCTCACTCTTAGCACACAAGAAATAGCCAATGTTAATGAAAAATCTACAGATGGCTTCTCCTCCACTTGAGAGGACATTCTGCAACAGAGGAGTTTGTTAGTTCAACTGCACTACCTACCTTCATTTTCACATATGAAAGCAGAGATAAAAAAAAAAAAAGATGACTATTCTATAGCCTGGTTTCTGTATCTCAGTGGTGAAGGTTTGCTTAGGCAGCCAGTCTGAACGCCCTTGCACTCTACCCTGTGTAGTGCAGCTGAGACTCAGGCTGTTTGGACAGGCCACATGGAGAATGTCAGACCTGTTGGAAAATGACGTTGGTCTCCTGCAGAGCTGTGCAACATGGCACCATGGAAAACAAAAGACGCAAGGACGTTTCCACAGTCGTGGCCCCCAGTAAGGGCTAGGCACAACACAGCTCTGTACTTTTATGAAGACCTTGGCCTGGCTACATGTTGGATCTCCTCTAACAGACCGTAGCTGGAGCCTTCCTGACCTGTGCTCTGTAAGCAAAAATTGTTTCAGAAAAAGAAAACATAATTTAAAGTAGTGCTGTCAGATATGGCAATGCTTATTTTGCCATTTTTATTCCCTGAGAGTACAGCTCAGATGGTATCTACGTTGTGAGTGAACAATTAACTAATAGTGGAAAACTCGATTAATATCTACTCATGTCCATCATACCCCTTTTTACCACCTTGCTTGATGGCCCCTGTGGGTACCGGCACTAGCACACTCATCACTTCCATGGTGAATCCCATCACCAAGGAGCCCTGTGGAAATACTTCTGTGCACGCTGCCTTGTGTTTCAGGCTAACTTCTCTGTCGTACAGTCAACATGCACAGTGATATGCAAAAGCATAACACTGTTTTTTCTCCCTCCCTGTGGTTTCTGTGTTACAATTAATCTAATTTCTAGTGGCCTGGCAGGAGAATGCTTTCCATGTAATTTGGCAACGACGTGTTGATGAGAAGCATTAGCTTCTACGTGCCAAAACCTGGATTTTCTCAGCTTGGCTGCAGGTGCTAACAACAGGATGTAACGCGACTACCAACACCAAAGACTCAACAACGAAAGGTGTATTTTTAAACCGTGGAAATAACAAGTTGAAGTAGGCTTTTCGTTCTAGACCCATGCTGATTTTGCTACAATTCAAAATGTTTTATAATTATTTCATAAGCCATTACCCAGGCACAATTATTTTTAGCTTTGTCCTGGATGTGGAGTAGGACAACTTTCAGCAGGAGGCCCCAGCTGCAACCAGGCAGGGTACCAGGCACAGGGTAAAGTAGAGCCCTTCCTTTGGCACCAATGCAGGACTTGGGGAAATTGCCCCTCTGCCCTCCATGCTGTGTTTCTAAAACATCATAACCTTATTACCTGAGCACAAACCAACAAAACCCCCCTCAGCCCAGGCTTTTAATTTAGTTTCCCTTGCTTGATGAATTAAGGTATAAATAATACTTGCTGGGAATGCGTTCCCTAAGAGCCTAATTCTTCATTCTTGGGACATGCACTCGAGAGGCTGTGTTTTATAATCATGTCTGAACATAATAGACTCCAAAATAGATTTCTTTATACAGCTGTGCAAAGTTTAGGGATTTCAGGTCACAGCAGGCTGTACAAACACTTCCTTCAGTTTGAATCCACAGTTCTTCTGGATCCCCAAATTCTCTTCAAGTTTCAGATTCAAACAAATGTTGAAACTAGTAAAAAGCCCTCAGTCACATAGAAGAAAAACATGCAAATCCAAATTTTGCATAATTTGCCTGTGCCTCAACTAAAAGAAAGCCATAGGTTCACCTAAATATCTCTAGGAACTTTAAAAAAACAGGCAACATATCTGGACAGTTCAATGTTCAGGACCAACATGAGCATTTGGGCAGGTTTTATAAAGCTTGGATTCCACTCTGATAATTTTTACAAAGATCTTGTGTTATTTTTTCATCAAACTTGAAGAGAAGATCTCAACTAGAAATGCCCACAGGCTTCTAAAATGCAGTTTTATTTCCTTTATTTCATACTCAACAACAAAAAGTATAAATTACAACAAGTTTGGGGTATCTGCATTCAAAAAAAATGTTATTATGGAGAAAAAAAAAAATTTTCCTATCTGTATTTTCCCTTATATAAAAAAAAGCATCCATATACAGTGAACACGAAGAGATGACAAGACCCACTGGAGAAAAGCAAGAAAAGGGGAGGCAGATGAAGAGGCAATTTAACTGCAGTTTTCCTCCATACACACTTTTTGACTCTTCAACTAGCAAAAATAGTTGAGGTGACGCAATCTGTCAGTTAATGGTAATGCCCTATAACACGCAAGTCCAATCAGACTTAAAGGAATAACTGAGTTCCAGAGGCTTTTCCCAAAATCTCCCTCTGACACAGTGACAGCACCACACAAATGCCACTATTTTCAGCACAGCATCAGCACATACTAAGGTCCACTATAAATTCCATTGTCACTCAACGTTCCTATTTATTGTGTTCAATATTACTTTCCTTTGACCTATTTTTTTCTTCCCTAAAGACAAGATTTATTTAGAAAGTGGAAAATAAAAATCAGCTATGAACATAATATGCCCCTTTAGTTCTTCTCCTGACCCCTCTATTTTTCTTGCACCCTCACACTCCTTTCCAGTCACATAATACCTCCAAAGTATTATACAGGTGTCTACTTAGATCTAGTCAGAATTTCCAACTGACAGATCTTATTTTCCAGCTGGAAAATCCTGCTGGTCTCAGTCATTTTTTCAAGAAAAACAAAAACTCTATTGGGAAATTAAAATAAAATCCTGTTGGTTATGATCAGCTGGCTGCTCAGCGGAAAGACATAAAAGTCTAAACGGAGCAGGCATGGAGCACTGGAAAGAGATAACACTAGAGCCATTCAGATGCTAACAGCCTTAAGGGGAGCTCTGCTGACTGCCCCAGTCCCCTCCGTAGCTACAGTCCAAGCTGCCTGTTATTAATGGCTTTGAATGTCTGTACATGAGATTTTGTCATAGATTTTATCAGCCTGCCTTTGCCACTTGTGAATGCATTATGGTTGCTGTCAAAACTGAAGGAAAGACTGCCACAGCATACAAAGCTCTGCAAAGACACGTGTGGAAGCGCTTCCAAAACGGCCATCAAGCCTGGAGGAGCAAGGTACACCTTCAACCTCCTCGTCTCATCTGGGGCTTTGCAAAGGGACCTGCCAGCTGCAGAACAGCCTTGAACATTGACTGGAGGAGGAGATGAGAATGAGCTGCAGAGAGAGTTTGAACTGGTAAAGGACAACACGTCAGCATAGCAAAGAAGAGCAGCCAGAGGTTTCAATATAACGCTGAAATGCACCATTTCATCTTCTTGATCTTCAGTTGCCAGTTACAGCTCCGCTTTAAACCTGGTTGTTGTGTTGGGTACAGAAGATACGAACTGCTCATTAAAACCTTTTCCTTTTCAAACTGAAGTCCCTGGCAGTTTTTACATGCATTTCTACAGATTGGTGTCAATCCCACAGTCTCTTCTTGTGTTAATAAAACTTGAGCAGAAGCAGATGATGCAAGTCTTACACGTAAGGCAAAAAAACAGTCAGCATGCCCTAGCTCAAGCCTTGGTTTTTGGTCTTAATTTTGATAGCAAAGGTATTTCCTGATCAATTCTTTTCTACAGGGGCCCTCCACAGCACATATATTTTCCATAGTGCTACAATTGGTTTATTTAGGGTTGTGGTCTTTTGTTTTTAACCAGCATCACTACACTAGTATGGGCTGCAGCATGGCCACAACTCTCTTGGCAAAGGGATCTCTGCTCCCTCACAGGAAACAGCTCTTTCGGCAGAAATAATTTCAGGTAGCACAAAAAGAGTAGGACATTTATGTATGAGCAACACCTAAAATATTACCTTCTTTTTTTGTTAAAACCAAGAAAATAGGTGTTGTTTCTTTTCAAAAATATCACTTAGTTTATTTCAGTCCTTCAATTAAAGACTATAAATTGTTTTAAAGTGAACTTGGGAGGTTTTACAGGATGTTGCCATCTGGGCAACAGACCTAGAGCTCTGTATATTGATCGTATCATCAAGAATTAAAATCTGCTTTGGTGTTGTAGCCACCCTGCAGAAAATGTGACCAGGATTGTGGCAGAGATGTGTCAAGAAAAGTGGTGCTTTGCATTTAAAAGGTTACACATTCATAAAAATATATTAACCACATTAACGGTGTCGCTGAGTGAACTACTGACTTATTTAGGTCCTCTCCAACAAATTTTCAAATGTAAGTTCTGCTATGAAAAACAGTAAAACCTTGATAAATAAATTACTTGTGTAAGAAATAGGGGATGGAGCAAGGAAGCCGTCATGGAACAGTGCTAATATTTAAAAAAACTAAGATTAATTGCTACAAAACATTACCAAATAGAAAACCCTTAATTCATCTGGAAACTAGGCACACAAAACCTTGTGGAATGAGCACCATGTCCCAACAATTAAAATAATAATGAAAGTAATAATTCTGTGGTTCCAGATGAACCTTCATAGAATAGGATGCAATAACTGTAGCACAGGGACTCTTAAAACTCTCTAAGAGACCACCCTGATGCTCAGTCAGAAGTACCAAAAGGGTGATACATGGATTTCATATTCAGGTCAGGAAAAGACATTTACAATAAAATCACACTCATCAAAAACCAGTATTCCTACCATCATTTTTCTACATTACATATATTCTGGGAAATTTTAGGAACAATGAGATTTGTGCACCAGAAAAGAAGTAACTTGGAAAATTCTCACAAGCAAAGATTCTCATATTGCACCCACATTCTCTTATGCTAAGAGTGTCAATAAAACTTTACCATGGAAGTGATGCCACTTTTCGTGCTGAGACAGTGGCTCTCCCTTCCCCTCTGCACATAAGCAGAGCCCTTCCCCAGAGGGTTTACAAAGACTACACCACTGCTAGGACCCACAAGGGCCAAAAGCCCTGGCATTACAGGGGGCTGCCTACACACCTGCTTGCTAGTCTGCTTGGGGGCAGGTTAGTTCCATAGACACCAGTTGCTGGTGGACCATGGTCCTTCAGAGCCAGATGAGAGTCCCTGGCCCCTTTTCTTTTCTAGCATGGACCTAGCAAGCATGGGATGAGAGAAGGAAAATATTATCTCTCATTGAGACTTGTGGAATGAAGGGAGAAGAAGGCAAGTCTGTGAATATATTCAGCGTGTAAACATATTTTAATGCTGTAAGGAGGAGATAAGACTCCTTCAAGAGTTTCCAGGGGTGTTTACATTTCTAATTCCTTCAGATTTGTATGAAGGGACTCTAAGTCACCTCTGAGATATTGACAGAGGCACATATGCTTTGCAAAATCACTGGTCTGGAGTGCCTGTCCTAAGTCATACCAGGAGTCCAGGTGAGAACCAGGAATGAATTCAGCTCTCCCAAAGCCCAGCACAATACTTAAAACCAGTTTACCTAACCCTAAGACTATGTTCTCCTTCCTACCCTGACTTTGGTATGGAAACACTTCAAAGATCTGGAGCTTTTTGCTGCTACTGGAAACCCACATGCACCTGATGCTTCCTGGTTCGACACCAGCAGAGGTAAAGTCAAGTGTTAGCGTACAGTAGGACTCTTCTATGGTTTGCTTGCTCCTTTCAGACTTCTCAGACAAAGTTCTTGCTCTCCTTCCTTAACCCACAGAAACTTTGCCTTGACCTGTGCTGGCACCAGGATTTCATAGTTTCTGATTTACCCCCAATACAAAGACTATGCCTCCAGGAATTTTAGCAAAAAACCAAAAGCAAACAAACAAAAAACCCCCACCAAACATCAAAATCAGTAGAACAGTAGCAGCCATCAAAAACTTGGACATCACACAAGCCATGGAGAGGGGTCTGGCAGTAATAACTGGTGTTAACTGCAGGATTGCAGAGGGGCTACTTAACAGGAGCTACTTAGCCTGGCACTTCATGCGCAGAGTTGTTTCTGCCACAGATGCTGGAAAAATGTATTTGCCAGTTAAAATAATCCAGGCAGGTCCCTTATGACCATGCAGAAAAGCAGAGCTAAGGAAAACAGCATCTAATATCTTCCACAAAGTATCACAAAACCAGAAAGTATTCCTGACATCTGGGATAGTCAGGGTGAAATTCCCGCCCTGATGAAGTCAACACCAAAATGCCCATTGAGTCAAAAAGGGCCAGGATTTCACTTTCAGATTCCACAAATAGTCTTAGCCTCCTTTGGCTCAGGATGAAGGACTAGAACAGCCAAGTAGGCAGCACAGTCCGTTCCTGAATAAGAAGAATAGGCCAAATTCAACAATACTGCAAGCCCTGCAAGACTTGCTTACATCAGGCCTGGACCAAACCCAGAGCCTTGTCTTGCTCTGCAGTGTTAAGCAACAGCTGTTCTTGAACTTGTGATCTTCATTCACATTGGTGCTGCTGCAACTCCAGAGCAGGAAGAAAATTCTCCTAGATGATGTGTATTTCAGGGCACAGAGCGGCCAAGGTGTCAGATCAAGAGGGCATTTTAGACTTGGCAGACAAGATAACTGATCAGCAATCCTACACTAAAGTGAAATCTTGACTGAGATACCTCTTTTTCCATAAATCGGTGTCAGGAGGTTTTCCATGGGAGCTGTGTTTCCTCTAGAGAACTGGAAATATTGTGTCTGCTGTCCTTGTTCTCTGGTGGTCTACTTAATGAGGTGCTTTTACAGATGACATCCTAAAGTGCACTGTTCCCATGGTGCTGAACCACCATCTGGGTCATTGTTCCCCCAGATTCTGACTCACTTCCTCTGCCACTATCATCCTGCGTGCTTTTACACTGGGTCATGCAAATACCAGAACGTCTAACTTTAAAAGCAGCCTCTGCTGGTGCGTCTGATATTAGTCAATACACCAAACAACCAAGAACATGCAACTTAGTCCCCAGTTGTTTTATTTTCCCAGCATACTAAAACATAGGAAAACATGCTCCACAAAAACCCTGCTGTAAGAAACAAACATCTGTTGTGGAGAAAAAAAAACCCCAAAATCACTTGAGATAGATTTCATGCAGTTCTGCCAACAGAGCCACAGACATTACAGAGGACTCTTCAAGAACTCTGAACCAAAAATTAATCTGCAGTCCGAGACTCCCAGTCTGAATCTGCTCACCTCAATGTGCAGCTGGCTCAAAACAACCAAATCTACGGGGTTACTTCAGATTTTGTGTCTGTGGCTGGGAATAGACTCTGACCTGATCTCCCTAACTCAACCACAACTGCTGAAAAAATGGTCTTGGCTGTATCAGAGAACAAATGTTAGCTGGGTGCCATAAAACTACATCAGAATGTCAAATGCAGCTGAAATTACTGCAGATTAAGAAGAGGCTGGTGGGAAAAGAGATGAAAAAGCAAATGAAATAACCAGTAAAGTTTTCTGAATTCTTACCTCTGGGAAAAGATCTGTGGATGTGGTGTACCTGGACTTTGGTAAAAGCCTTTGACACCGTTTCTCACAGTATCCTGCTGGAGAAACTGGCTGCCATCGCTGTGAACAAGAACACCCTCTGCTGGGTAAAGAACTGGCTGGATGGCCGGGCCCAAAGGGTTGTGGTAAATGGAGTTAAATCCAGTTGGAAACCAGTCACGAGTGGTGTTCCCCAGGGTTCAGTGCTGGGTCCAGTCTTGTTCAATATCTTTATCAACGATCTTGATGAAGGGAGTAAGTGCGTCCTTAGCAAGTTTGCAAATGACACCAAGTTGGGTGCAAGTGTGGATCTGCTTGAAGGAAGGGAGGCTCTGCAGAGGGATCTGGACAGGCTGGATCGAAGGGCTGAGACCAGCGGGATGAGGTTCAACAAGGCCAAGTGCAGAGTCCTGCACTTGGGACACAAAAACCCCATGCAGTGTTACAGGCTTGGGGAGGAGTGGCTGGAGAGCTGCCTGGCAGAGAAGGACCTGGGGGCGTGGGCTGACAGCCGGCTGAACATGAGCCAGCAGTGGCCCAGGTGGCCAAGAGGGCCAGTGGCATCTTGGCCTGTGTCGGACACAGCGTGGCCAGCAGGGGAAGGGGGTGATTGTGCCCCTGTACTCAGCACTGGTGAGGCCGCACCTTGAGTGCTGTGTTCAGTTTTGGGCCCCTCACTACAGGAAGGACATTGAGGGGCTGGAGCGTGTCCAGAGAAGGCAACGAGGCTGGTGAAGGGCTGGAGAACAAGCCCTATGTGGAGAAACTGAGGGAATTAGGGTTGTTTATCTTGGAGAAGAGGGAGGCTGAGGGGAGACCTCATCACTGTCTACAGCTGCCTGAAAGGAGGTTGTGACAAGATGGGTGCTGGTCCCTTCTCGCAAGTGACAAGCAGTAGGATGAGAAAAATTTCTTCACTGAAAGGGTGATCAGCAGTTGGAACAGCTACCCAGGGAGGTGGTGGAGTCACTATCCCTGGAGGTGTTTCAAAGACAGGTATATGAGTTTCTTAGGGACATGGTTCATTAAGGGGACAGGTACAGTTGGACTGAACCCTGGGGAACACCGATTTTGACTGGTTTCCAACTGGATTTAACTCCATTTACCACAACCCTTTGGGCCCGGCCATCCAGCCAGTTTTTTACCCAGCAGAGGGTGTGCCTGTCCACAGCGATGGCAACCAGTTTCTCCAGCAGGATACTGTGAGAAACGGTGTCAAAGGCTTTACTGAAGTCCAGGTACACCACATCCACAACTTTTCCCTCGTCCATTAAACGGGTAACCTTGTCATAGAAGGAGATCAGATTGGTCTGGCAGGAATTGCCTTTGGTGAACCCATGTTGACTGGGCCTGATCACTCAATTGTCCTGCATGTGCTGTATGATAACACTCAAGATGATCTGCTCCATGACCTTCCCCGGTACCGAGGTCAGACTGACAGGCCTGTAGTTCCCCGGATCCTCCCTCTGACCCTTCTTGTAAATGGGTGTAACATTTGCCAGCCTCCAGTCTAGCGGCACTTTCCCAGTCAGCCAGGACTGCTGGTAGATGAGGGAAAGGGTTTTGGCAAGGACCTCTGCCGGCTCCCTCAATACCCTCGGATGGATCCCGTCTGGCCCCATGGGTTTGTGTATGTCTAACTGGCTAATTAATACAGGCAAACTGAAACGACCCATCAGTATTACAGCAGCATAACAATATGATACCATAGTCAAGCATCACCCAAATCCAGGTCATCACTAGGGGCAGAGGGGAAGGGCCAGGAAATGCCTTCCTTTCCCTAACAACTACCCTTAGCTGCAACACTTCCTATGACAAAAAAACTAAGGAGATCCATTTTTGTCCCTTTGGAACCATCACCTGTTCTAGCCCAGCAACACAGCTGTAAGGCCTCATTTAGCGGTCTCTGTCAACAAACCACACCATGGATACCCACATCAAAGACATCCTGCTCCTGTCATGCTCCACAGAGCCTTCCCAGAGGACATCCTGCCGCTCCCAGGAGGTCTGGAGAGCACTTTGCATTGGTATGAGCTGGAGGGCAAGAAGGAGGCTCTGCCTGGGAGCCTCCCAGCTGGCTTTGAGGTTGTGCTGTGTTTCAGATAATCATTCAGCCTTTCAGGTGCCTATAATAATTAGAATTGAACTTCAGAAACTTTTCAAGGTTCACCCATCTCTACACGTAACCATATATAAACAGTGCGTAGAAACTTGCCAATATTAGCAGCAAGCACAGAGGACTTGATTTGCTGCAGACATCGGTGAACACTTCCTTTCTTAACCACTGAAGAAACCCACAGTGACTGGTATTGAGAAAGAGGTCTTCTCTTTGGAATGATTCATTAATGCAGTTCTGTAATACTGTTGTTCAGTTTCTAATTGCACCCTTTTATTTTATTTTGTCTTAACTAACAAAGCTAAAATACAAACACCAGCTACCTGGACCTACAAATAGGTGAGTACAGAAAGTCAATAGTTTAAACTTCTTTGCTAACCAGGAAAATTAGTATGTACTCCCTTTAGCAAGAAATCCAAGTGGGAGTTTTAAAAATACACTGCATTTAATTTCAAAATACATTGTTTGCTAAATATATACAATTCTGTTTCTGCCAACAGTTCTATTATAAGGATAATCTACATGTGTCTTTCTGGTTACCCTGGCAAAAAAAAACCCTGATAAAACCCACAAAACAGTCGTGAATCTGTAGGTGGTTTCTCACCAGTGAGAGAGAGACATCAGTGCTCTCAGGCATGGAAACAGTTGCCCTCTTGCAACCAACATGAGTTCTCTTTTTCCAGCCTAGGCCTTTGGGTCTCAATGTTACCACGGATTTTCCATCCTGACTTTTAATTCAAATTAAGTCCAAACGATACACCTTGGAGTCAGCATTATCTGGAGACTTTCCTCTGGCTGGTAGAGCTAAAAGGGTTTTGAGGTTAGGATGGATCAGTCTGAAATCCTGTAAAACAGAGGAGCTCACACCACCATTTCTGCATCAAACCCATACCACACAGCTGAGCCACAGAAGACCTTTAGAAATACATCATATCTTATGATGAAATACATCATATCTTGTGGAGCTGAAATGAATAGACACAGATTAAAAGAGTCAGTAAACTAAGTTTGCATCCTCCAGTATCAATGTTACAAGACGGGCTCTATCATCCAGCCCGTTGTGCAAGTCAGGGTGGGTCCCTCTCTTCTTGCCTCCCCAAGATTCAAGTGCATGAGAGAGGGAAAAAAAAATCATGGGAAGAAAATGTTGAAGCTGTTTCTATTCCTTAAAGGCTGAAGCCAGAAATAAATCCCAGTATCCAAAAGTATGTATGTTTCATTTTTATTTTCCCCAGGTTTTTTTTCATTTTCTCAGCTAAAGCAAATATTGTTATTATCCTCCTCAACTTTTTTCAGCTTCTATTTCAGGATTTTTTTCTTTAATTATTTCAAACAGCTCTGGGGGTTTTGAAAGTCTATCAGTACTCAAAACTACAACATTTCTTTTGTGTTTTTTACTTGCCTCTTTCACTTCAGCAAATCCAGGTAAATTTTGAAAAGTTACGGAAATGACAAAAGAAAAAATGTCATGTGATACCACCCACCATGCGGAGACAATAATACCAGAATCAGCTAAGCAAATAAAGTGCATTTGCAACACCAAGGTCTCTTTCCCTCAACGTAAGCAAAATCTATCAGCAAAGGGGAAATATGTATTATTGCCTTTTCCTTTGGTAAACACCCTACTTGGCTTAAGCTATTGCAAACATTGAATATTGTAGTGCTTTATTCATGAATGGTTTTAGAAAATTCAAAAGCAGTCATCTGACCAGAAAACCATATATACAATATCTCACTAGATAGGCTGCTCACTAGATGTTACATTCCACCAACCTGGATAAATAAGATAAATCTGGTTCAGTCATTACAGTAATGGCTCTAGGCAAGGTAGTGGAAAACTCTGGCTCCCCAATGGTTGACACAAGGCATTCCCAGAAGCATCAGCTGTGTGTCTGGAGTGTAGGATGACATTTTCTGAGATGAGAAGTTGCAAATTCTTTAGCATGAGCACCCAACCTTCACACCTCAGATATGTGCTCACTATAGGCTCCATCAAAAGCCCTTTAGAGTCAAAGATACTTCATTGGGCTTAATACTAGACTAATTTCAAACATCTGCCTTTAAAACCTGCCCTGACAAGTCGCATGCTACCGAACAAACAATCTTCCAAGACTTAATTCTTCCCATTTGTATGGACCAGTTTTCCATAAGATGGCAACCTCTAATCTTTTTGCTGATCTGATTTGGCTCTAGTGAGTTCACGTGAAAAGCTGGAATCTCTCCAGACACTATGGCTCCCAATCAACCTAGTACCCAAATAGGTTCTAAACTTTCAAGGCAAGGATAATCTTTCAGGATTACTCCAATGATGAGTTATTCTTTAAGGAAACAAGGGAAGCCTCTAAGTCCTCTGCCCTTGTCCTCATGGGGGACTTCAATCTACCAGATATCAACTGGAAGTACCATATGGCTGGAACAAGCAGGTCAAGAAATTCCTGAGCTACCTGGACAATAACTTCCTAGCACAGATGCTGAGGGAACCAACCAGAAAAGCTGCCTTCCTTGCTTTATTGCTGGTCAACAGAGACATTGCTGGTGGGTGATGTGATGACTGCTGGCTGCCTTGGTCACAGCGACCACAAAGAAGTCAAGTTTAACATCTATGGTAACAGGAGGAAAGCTGTCAGCAAGACCTCAGTCCTGGATATGGGGAAGCAGACTTCAGGTTGCTCAGGGAACTGCTTAGCAAGGTCCCCTGGGAAAAAGATTTTGATGGTGTTGGGGTACATCAGTGCTGACCACTTTTTAAGTACCACCTCCAAAGGGCACAAGACCAGGCAATCCCAAAATGCTGGATGTCAAGCAGGCAAGGCAGAAGGCCAGTCTGACTGAGTAGGGATCTTCTACTCAAACTGAGGCATAAGAAGATGGTGTATGGCCAGTGGAAACAAGGACAGGCGACATGTTCGCCATTGTAGGGTGGAAATTCATGCAGCCAAAACTCAATTAGAGTTGAAGCTGGCCAGCACTGTGAAGGATAATAAAAAGGGGTTTTTCAAATCTGCTAAAAGTAAAAGGCAGGCCAGAAACAACATTAGACCATTATGTGATGGGCATGGGCACCTCATTAACAGCAACTTAGACAAAGCAGAGACTTTAAATGCTTTTTTTCCATCATTATTCAATAATGACATTGGGTTGAGCCTCCCCAGAGCCTTGAGCTGGAGAATCATGATTGGGCAAACAATCTCCCAATCACTCCCGAACTTGTGCAGGATCCGCTGCTCCAGCTGGATCCCTACAAGCCAATGGGGCCTGATGGGGTTCATCCAAGGGTACTGAAAGAGCTGGCTGATATCACAGCAAGACCTCTCTCAATGGTTTTTCAGTGCTCTTGGGAATCTGGAGAGGTACCAGCTGACTGGAAGCTAGTGAATGTTGTCCCAGTCTTCAAGAAGAGCAGCAGGGATGACCCCAGTACCTACAGGCCTGTCAGTCTCACTTCAGTGCCTGGTGAGATTATGGAGAAGATTGTTCTGGGAGTTACCAAAAAACATCTGAAAGACAACGCAGTCATTGGTCCCGGCCAGCATGGGTTTACAAAGGGAAGGTCCTGCCTTACAAACCTCACATTGTTCTATGACAAGGTCACCCACCTAACTGACCAGGGAAAATTGGTCGACATCATTGTTCTGCATTTCAAGCAAAGCCTCTGATACTGTCTCTTACAGCATTCTCATAAAAAAAAAAAATAGCCAGAAAAGAGCTGCATAAACACATAGAATAGAGCTGGATAAACACATGATACAATAAAGGCGCAACTGGCTCAAACAGTCATAGTGAATCAAGTTACATCAGGCTGGCGCCCCATCACTAGTGGGGTCCCACAGGGATCCATCCTGGGGCCAGTGCTCTTCAGTACCTCCATAAATGACCTGGACGAAGGACTTGAAGGTTTATTGACAAAGTTTGCTGATGAGACAAAACTGAGGGGAGCTGTCGACACTCTTGGGGTCAAAGAGGCCCTACAGAGGAATCTTGACAGATTGGAGAGCTGGACAACCACCAGCAGCATGAAATTTAACTTGGGCAAGTGCCCAAGTGCCGAGTTCTGCACCTGGGACACGGCAACCCTGGGTACGTGTACAGACTGGAGTGTGAGAGGCTGGAGAGCAGCCCTGCAGAGAGGGACCTGGGAGTTCCAGTTGATGGCAAGTGGAACATGAGCCAGCAGTGCGCCCTGGCAGCCAAGAGGGCCAGCTGTGTCCTGGGGTGCATCCAGCATGGCATTGCCAGCCGGTCAAAGGTGGTGATGGTCCTGCTGTGCTCTGCACTGGTGCGGCCCCACCTCGAGTACTGCGTGCAGTTTTGGACGCCACAGTCTAAAAAGGACATAGAACTACTGGACAGTGTCCAGGAGGGCCTCTAGGCTGGTGAAGGTTCTGGAGGGTATGTCGTATGAGGAGAGGCTGAAGTCACTTGGTCTGTTCAGCCTGGAGAAGAGAAGGCTGAGAGGGAATCTCATAGCTGTTTAGTGCCTTCTCACAAGGGAGGGAAGTGAAACAGGTGCTGATCTCTCTCCTGTGTAGGGATAGGAGTTGGACTCGATGATCCTTTTGGGTCACTTCCAACTCAGGTGATTCTATGATTCTATGATTTTGAAGTTATCAATTCAATCCAACTATTTACACAAAGAAATTTAGGTTCATTCTAAGTATCATATGAAATCATAGTCTGAGATGTATACTTGCATGCGCAGTTCCCTTTAGCTATATTAATTTGGCTATAAATCAGAGAGAACAAGATCCTGGCTAGTTATTTCTCTAATTATTAGTACTATTCTGCTTTGCAAAGAGCTTTAATTCCATCATATTTTATTTTCTCAGAGAAACAAACCTCTCCAATGTGAAAATATGGAAACATAGGATGTTTAGTTCTCACAAAAAAACCCCAACCTCTTTTCAGCATGAAATATTTTTCTCCTTATCATAGGAGAAGACTTAAAAACATGCTTAATTTTCAGCATATGCATAAACCCCAGGACAAAAATGCTTAAATTAGCTCATCTGCTTAAATGTGTTTCTAAATCAAATTCAAGATAAAAGTTCATTCTGAGATTAAATTTGGCAGAGACAATTCAAGCTTGGAAAAATTTTTTTAACATATTTTGAAAAAATTATTTCACCTGTATTTGACTTTTAAAGAATATACAAAGAATGCAATTAAGAGTTTCCGGAGTGTTTCCAGTTTCTTCTGAGTGTTCTTATTTGATTCGAAATCAGCTTTGCTTCTTCAAACCACAACTTGCTACATGATTAATGGAAGACTAATTATTTTCCCAACTTGAAATAAAACTCTAAACCCCAAACCCCTTTTTAAAAGAATACTCATTGTTGTTTTAAATTTACATTCTGGGCACACAAAACACAGGTTTGAATCTTTTGGATCCCACATATTGCAGCTGCAAGCTGGATTTTGCACGCAGAATCAAACAGGAGATAGGAAATCTTTTTAGCCCCAAGGTGAAATATTTGTGCCAGATGGCCCAGGCAAGGACTCCATGGACCCTGCACAGATGCCATATCACCACAGTATCATGCTGGATGAGACTGTGAACAATCCATCCCTATGCAGCCTCTCCAAGACAGACATGATTCTGGGTGCCCCTGTCCTCTATTGCACATTCTTTCACATCTTATTATCACAGTATCACAGTATCGTAAGGTTGGAAAAGACCTTTGAGATCATCGAGTCCAACCTATGACCCAACACCTACACCTACTCCTACTTGTCAACTACACCATGGCACTAAGTGCCTCATCCAAATTCTGTTTGAACACCTCCAGGGATGGTGACTCGACCACCTCTCTAGGCAATGCATTCCAATGAACAATTACCCTCTCAGTGAAGAATTTCTTCCTAATGTCAATCCTAAACCTCCCCTGGCGAAGCTTGAGATGATGTCCTCTCGTTCTGTCACTGGTCGCCTGAGAGAAGAGTCCAACTCCTGCCTCACCACAACCTCCCTTTAGGTAGTTGTAGAGAGCAGTAAGGTCTCCCCTGAGCCTCCTCTTCTCCAGGCTAAACAACCCCAACTCCCTCAGTCGCTCCTCATAGGGCTTGTGCTCCAGCCCCTTCACCATCCTCGTTGCTCTCCTCTGGACACACTCCAGCATCTCAACATCCTTCTTAAACTGAGGGGCCCAGAACTGGACACAGTACTCAAGGTGCGGCCTTATGTATGGCCTTGTAATATTCATGTTACAGTAATAACAGTGTTAAAGTAATTCCAGACACAAGTCAGAAATTTTACCCTTCACTTTGTTCCAAAGTCCAAAAAACCCATAGAGATCATCCTTATAGCATCTGTGGGCTTTCAATGAAATCAAAGCAAGAAGCCGGTTGCGAAAGAGACGCTGTCAGCCCTGCCTCATTATACAAGGTCCAACACAAAAACCACAAGACTAACCCTATTACTCGGGAACCAAGAGTGGGAAGAGAGAGACGAAGGGATGGTTATAGAATATGTTTTAAACTTTCACAGTGAGACAAGGCTCAACTAGATCACTTCACTGAGTATGAGTGGAACGTGTTCAAATATAGACATTTTCTTAGCCTTGGTCAGAAAATGTCAGTTTGTGCCAATCCACAATGCTTTGTCTGTGAAGCAGCTTTTAGCTGATAACAACATTACTGTGCTTGAACATCCACCCTACTCATCAGACCTGGCTCTGTCTTCCCAAAGATCAAGATGGTGCTCAAAGGAAACTATTTTTTGTCAGTAGAAAATGCGAAAATAAAAACGATGGAGATCCTCGACATCCTTTCTGAAAATGATCCACAGAATTGCTTTGAACATTGACAGCATTGTATGCAGCTGTATGTCAACTCAAAAGGGAACTGTTTTGAAGGTGATCATAATTGGTTATCTACATTTGTTACAGGCACAGTCTTGGGGTTTTTTTGTCGGACTCTGTATGTCTACATATGTGTTCACCATGACAAACACACAGCCTAGAGCACCAGTGGAGTCACTCCAAACAGGGATCAACAAACTTGAGAGAAGACCTGCTCTTCCAGAAGATGAGGCAAGATGATCTTCAGCATAGCACCACTGAAAATAAAATCTAAGAACAAATACATAAGACCAGCTATACTGATGCTAACTCTGTTCATTGAGTATCTAGTCCATACAATTCAAAATAGGCTAAATTATTGTATTATACATGACTGTGTGTTTTACAGCTTAGAGTGTGCATGTAGTCGCCCATATAGACATGTGTATGCATTTAACCCCCTTATTAAACCCTTCACTCCTTTGCTGTGGCAGTGCAGTTGCACTCGTGTTCCTTGCACAGAACTGTGACCAGGGAAGATGTCCTGCTGAACCAGAAATGGGAACAGGTAAACAAACTGCCAAGCTAAAACCTGTCCCCATCCTACACCTGCATGCCTCTCCATAGGCAATCGCATGGCCTGGCTCAGCAGGGTGCAGGGCAGGAATGTGTGAGGTTAAAAGAAAGAAAAAGGTGGGAGTGCACATCCTAGCTGAGATCAGGCTTATCTGACAGGATCTTTCCTTGGGTCATATACTGACTTTCCTTGGCTGCGCCTGCCACTAGTTGAACTATGGCTCATGAGTAACTCTTGGGATTTAACGGGACTCATTAAACATAAGAAGACATTTGGGAGTAATGTAATTGATTCTGAAGGAATCACCATCTGCAGTGGAAACGCTGAAGGGGGAGAGCAAGTCCCCTTGGACACAGCTCTGAGAACAAGCTGAGTCAGCAGTTCTCCAGCACTACTGAAGACTTCCTCTACCTTCAGGCACTAATTTGTCTGAAGAGTTTTGTAAAGTTTTTTCTAAAGAGAATCAGAAAGCCTATGAAAATGTGCTTTACTGGTAACACTTTCCATCTGTTCCCTCTGAGGCAATAAGCAGGGAATGGTGTGTTTGGAAACACCTCAAACTAAAGTGCTGGGGCTGTCAGATCTGCCTGGCTTTTCAATGGTGCGGCTATCAGTGACTTCACTGAGGTGATAAACTTCCAGCTCTCTGCCTCTCAGCAAATTCAGTTTTCCTGCACTTCATCCTACACTCAGCTTTCAGGGGTTCAAGCAAGAGTTTCCACAGATGATCCCTATCCTGAATGCATAAACAGTGCTGTAGGTGCAACATCCCCACCTGCTGCTTGGAGTAGCATCACTGTGCAGTACTGGAGAACAGAACTACTTTGGGGGTTTTGGTGGTGGTTTGGGTTTTTGTGGCAGGGTTTTTTGTTCGTTTGCTTCCTCCCCACCATCAGCATGGAATAGGTCTGTTAAAATCAGCCAGATTATCATCTTGACGAGAAAAAATGGTCACTAAACTCCCAAATTAACACACAGACACACACAAATAATATTAATAAAAAACCACCACAACCAAACAACCTCAAACAAAAAATGTCAATGGCATTCTTCTTTTGTTTGGAAATTTCCTTCTCTTTACTCATCCTGCCAGAGCTGATTAAAACTTTTCTAAATTTTGTATTTCACCTTATCTTTTATGCCAGCAATCACGTACTGTCACAAAAAGATGTTACAGTAGGAGAGAGCATAAGTACTAGGTAGCAATAATTCTCATTGGGTGAAATTGAGCCTTCCTTCCAGAGGCAGGCAACTCAAGGACAATAGAATTATCCCTGTAGTTCTTGTACTTAAAAGTAGTATTTTGTTCTGACTAATCCGTGTTTCATTGGCTAAGTAACTTTATTGTTATTCCCTATTGTGCTTTCCCCAAACTTTGAAAGCAGATATTTATTGCTGGAAATCTTTAGCTACTATTGAACATCCACAGTGAAGAAATTTGCTGACCATTAATCCTACTTCACTACTTTATTCCAAATTTATTGTCTTAACTGGTTTGTCATTCAAGCAACATTCTTCATCTTTCTTGATGACAAATGAACTAAATGATACAGATTTAATACCTAAAAAGCTATTCAAAAGAAAACTAACATACACGACACATTCTTGTACCGAAAGATAAGAAATTGCAGCTGAGTTATCTGTTTGCAGTACCATGTTATGACTGCTCCCTCCCTGGACGCAAACCCAAGAAGATCAGCAGTAGGGGTATTTCCCATCTTGTACACATATATTCAGAGACCAGCTATGGTCCTCTCCTGAGGCACATCTGTTTATATCAACAGGCATTAGCTTTGTGATGAGTGGATATATTTTCTGATGAGACCCTAAAAAAATCCACATCATAGCTTTTGCAAATTTGTGTTTAAAGCACTATTCACAGTCTATTCATGCCAGTCTATTCACACTGGCATGTTTAAACACAATTTCTTCCAACTGCAATAGTCAACCAGCGAAGTTAGAGCTGTGCCACATCTTGCAGTAGCTGTACCTTAAACTAGTGCCACGTCTGGTGCCAAAATATGCTCGAAACACAATTTCAGAGATGCTTTCTTTTTCTATCTGATAATATTTTAGCCAATTTGTACCAGCCAGAAGTCGTGGGAGGAACTGGCTTAAACAAAGGAATATTTTTACTAGGAACCAGGCCTCCAGCTCTTGCACAAGATGAAGGTATAGCTGCTGTGTTTCACAATGTTAAGATTATTCAATTTGATGTTCAATACAGATATGAGCTTCTTATCTACTCAGATAGACTGGCAGAACACAAGACATTGGTTCTTTTTTATACTTGTAGTTGAAACACTGAACAGTTCTACAATACAGTAAAGAACAACAAATCACAAAGGAAAAGCAGTTGGTCTTGGAAATTAAAGATTTAGAGAAAAGAAAATTGATCTGTGATAATAGCCAGGATCTCTAGAGATTCTGTAAAGTTCCCAAAATATTTGCTCAAAAATGTTTAGAATTTCTTGTAGCAGATTTGTAAAATTAGTGGGTGAAAGGAACAAAAGGCTGGAGAGGACAGTTTCCTGCAGACCTCCCATACTGCAGCCAAGCATGGACCCAAGTTAAGAGGAATCATTGAAAGGTTTATCTCATGTGCCAGAAGACTTAGAAACACCACCACGCCACCCCACCCCAGCATTATGGAGAAAAAAATCTAAGGCTTTTAGTACAAAATATCACGAACTCAAGTACTGCCAAAGGAGAGTAAGAAACATCAAAGAGATACTGGAAAGTTTGCTTAAGAGTAGCAGGAACATCAGTACATGCCAGTCACCCAACATCTTACATTCAGCTGGAGCCAAACTGATGGTTCAAAGAGAAGACAAAATACTACTCACAAATAAACCAACTAACAAATTATAAGCAACAACAGGAAGAAAAATAAACAGAAGCCATATCTTTTAAATGAAAGGAAAATAAAGTCTCTCTGATTCCTGTGGTCTACATCGGCAATCTTAGAACTGAATTAATACAATTAAAAATAACGTAGCTGAATTCTAGTCTCTGAGTGTCTTTTCAAGCAGTATAATAATATCTTACACTTTATCTGGGATGAAAGCATCGCTGTTAGTGGTGGAGCAGACCTAAAGGGAAAAGATACAAGGCCAAGGCGAAGGCAGACCATCCCAGCCATTGATGCCAAGTGCACCACCTTCATAGCACGTGCAGTGTGTGAGCAAACGGAGCCCCCATTTTTTCCCCACTATCTATTTAGAGATGCTCAATGGCAACAAGGGCTGTCCTGGAGCAGTAGTGAAGTTTGTTTTGTAGTGTGTTCAAGTCTTTTTAGCTCCCTTTTCTTTATTCTGTTCTGACTTCATCAGCCATGAGGTATATGCAGCTCTACGAACAACTAGTAGAGCAGGCCGGAACAGGAGAAGAGCCAGGGAAAGTCAGGGACAGCTTTCATTTGACCTTCGCACCTCAGTAGAAAAGGAATTCTGGTGAGCACAGGCTCTAACTCACTATGTACCATAAACACTCATGTAATGAGTTCACTGCATTTTTTTCTGAAGAGCACTCAAAGTGAGTATATTTACAGCACAGGAGAGGATCCTGGATGAACACAAAGCTACAAGTTATGTCTGCTTTCAGTCCTTCCTAGAAGCTCAGGGACTTACTATGTTTCTTGTTGATGACTCCTATTACTAGAACAGTGTGGTTGTTGCAAATATCTTTTAACACCTAGCAGCGTTCTAGTCACAAAATGAGATCCTGCTAGAGGATAGCCAGGCTTGTCCGAACCACAGTCACTTCTCTCATTTACACCTTCTGAATAGTTGGGCTGTGCCTTTATTTCAGACCTCCTCTCTTTTTCCTCTTTCTTCTTGTGCAGTCACTAGGCCGCTTTGAACTTGGGAATTAGACTGGGCACATTAGGTAATCCACAGATATGAAATACATGTTTTCTCCCACTTCTATTATCCCCTGTCAATTTTGCCTGAGTTTTTCAACATCTTCATTTCTCCTCTACCTCTTCCTCCTCCCCACATTTGTTTAAGGGGAGGAAGGAGAGAGGAAAAAAGAGAGGGGCAGGGTTAGCAATGTCAGGCTCAGCCCTGGAAATCCACTGCCCTACTAACTTGTTGCTTTTCCCTTGCTGCTGAACTGGTGGTTTGGGCTCTGAAGTCTGCACAGTGCCATTGTCCCCCTGCCAATGCTCTTTCTCCACCAAGCCAGTCCTCATTAATGAAGCCCAGCTGGGCTTCACTGACCTTGTACCAGGTACCCCAGGGCTGGCAGCAGCTCCTCGTTAGACATCAGCCTCATTCAGCCCACTGGAGGGTGAAGGCAGCAACCGAGGGCTGTCAAGTCCGGCACGTACAAGCTGCTGAGGCAGCTATATGCAATGGCCACGGGTGGCACGATTTCCTGCATGTCACACTTGTTTTGTGTGGCTTCCCAAAACATTAGGACGTGACACAGAAAAGGATTTACAGGCACCTGCAGCAGATGATTCAGTTCCAATAGAGAAAGCTTATATGGTCTCCAGGCACTGAAGGAAACTAATCACACTGGCTCTAAAAAAACCAAATAATCTCTGAACACATGCCAAAAATGACTTGGCACCTCCAGTTACCTTGCAGTTCATTTCCAGTGCAAGCTGGAAGCAAATAAAAAAATTTTTTTTCTTGTTTTACACGTGTCACCCTGCAGAGGTCTTGAAGAATGGCAAAGGACAGAGGAGGAAAGAAGCAGCACCAAGTAAGGAGACAAGCATGTTAGCCCTGGAGATCTTCAACAGAAGACAGACCTGGAGTTGCTAATCAGGCCATAGTAACTAGTGTCATCCCAGCTGACATCACCTTTCTCCAGCTCCAGGAGAAGCAACCATGCAGTCACCTGCTGCAGAGGGAGGTAAGCAAGGAGCTTGTGGTTACCTTGGGTACACCAAAACACCCTTAACGCTGACCGCACCGAACCCTAGCAGCAAAACATGCCTTCAAGTGTTAATGCTTTAGTTAGGAACACTCCAGAGGTTCACACAGGGGAAAACATTACAAATGGTTCAAAGCTCAAAGTTTATCAGCATGTACCACATGAGCATGTCCAAAAGGAAAGGGGCTGCTGGGTTAAAATTAAATGACTTTGAAATAAAGAAAATTAATTAAAAAATATGAGCCACACTAATAATCTTAGATCTGGAATACGAATTGCAACAGTCTACTGCTGTTTATAATGTTGACCTTGCTTTTTTTAAAAAAATATCTACTGTGAAGGACAGACATACCACCTACTGCCTCGTCCACCAGATGAAGGACTGAAGCTATTTTTGGCATTCGTTATGGTCCAGGTGGCCCATCTGGCCTGATTCACTTGGCCAGTTTTTCCTTTCCATCTGGGAATTTTGACCCTCCTGCTTTCCAACTAATTGTATCACATTATCTCCTTTTTGTTCCCCACTTCCCTCGCTGCAAAAGGTTGCAAAAATCTCATGCGCTGTGTTAGAAAGTCTCAATTAACCTCTAACCTTGCTTCAGTGCATGCGGCTTGGGTTACTTCTCACACCCAACCGTGGGCCCATTAACACGTTGTCGTAAAACAAAAACTGTTTTGACGGGCTGTAATTGCTGCTAAGTGATGCCGAACAAAGGCGTTCTTGTCCCGCTCCCAGCCCCTCTCCTCCCGGGACGGGGCTCAGCTGCCCCGGATCTCCCAAAGGGTTTGAGGGAAGGAGCTCCCCGGCTCCGTGAGCGATGCAGGAGCCTTGAGGCACCCTGCAAACCTGGCAGAGCCACTGACAGCCCCCCGCAAGACCCGCAGAAAGATTTCGGGTGGGGAGTCTTACCCCCACCCCCTTCCTCCTCCTGCCGCAAATATAATTAGTTTATGTTAGCTGGAAAAGGTCAGAGGTGACCCAAGGGCAGAGCCCTTTTTGTTTTTAGGCAAGATAGTGGAATAATTGCTTGACGCTCAGATCTGCAGGTGCTTTATGAAGCTCATTTGGCGCTGGCAGCCCGCAGTGAAAGCTGATTTCCCTGGAAAACACCGGATTCCATGTGACAGGGCTTATTTGCTGTGGCAGGAGTGATTGTCCATTCATGTCATTCATCATTATGGTACCTGTTACAGTCAACACTTACCTTAGCCACCAATCCTTTTAGCGCTTGCTGTCCTCCCCAAAGGCTGGGTGCAGCTAAGGCAGGACCAAGCCAACCTGGTGCTGTTCCAGAGAGGGCACAACGATGCCGTCGGGGTTTATGCCAGCCAGCTCTCTTCCTGTCCCACACAGGACTCGGAGGAAATCTTCACGGGCAGTAAAAGCCACGGGGCATCCTGCGTGGACTGACGTTATGAAACAACCTCTAGCCAGCCTGGCCGTGACTCCAGGCACCATACAACTGGGTTTCCTGGGTGAAGCAGGTATTTCAGGCCCCGGCCACCCCTCAGTCAAGTTGCAGGAACCGTAGCGTCTGTTTTGCCATGTGCGCTTACTCAGAGAGCTCTAAAAACACGCAGTTTGATGAACATACCATGGTAAAAGCCCCAATGCCAAGGGAGAGAAATAGACTGAGCATTTCAGAGCCCTCCTTCAGGCTGAAGCAAGGATTTTGTCCGAAACGTCAGTCTCTTATGCCCATTCAAATTCATGTTTCAAAGAAATTATCAGGAAATGCCTCTAGAAGACAGATCCATCTGTTTGAAATGGTGCATTCCAGTTCCCCAAAAGATAAATAGCCCTTAGTCCCTGCAGACTGACCTGCACAATGCTCTTGATGGTCATTCCATGTGCAGACTGCTGCTAATGAGAAGCTGGAGGACAGGGATCAGCTGTGGCCCCTTGTCAGTAGCACACAAACAGCTGGGACCCTGCTGCCTTCCCATGGGACCTTTACAGAAAAATTCAGTTATTCTTAGAGACTTACAGCAGCTTACTGGGACATCCCAATAGCCACACACAAGTTCCCTGTAGAGCACCGAATCTTGCATTCAGAAGTGCATCTTCTGCTGGCAGAGTCCTCTCCCCATCCCTGCAGACCTGGGACAGCCTCCTCTGCAGGCATCTCCTCTAAATGTACAGGTGTACCAGAACAGATGTAATCAGATAGTGAGATACTGCAAGACAGCCAATGTTGTGTTTGCAGGGCACATCCATAGCCCAGATACACCTGACACCCCAGAAAGTACTGCTAGCACATCTCCTCACCCATCTGCTATCCCAAGGCACAATCATTTCTCTCTATGTTATTTTCTATCTTGTTCTTAAGTATGTGCAGTTCTTAAATATGGAACCTCCCAGACAACCTAGCAGCGTACTGTTCTTAATGCCAGAAAGTTCATCCTGCTCCTCAGCCTGACTCTTTTTGGATGCAATTTAATCTCATCACTGATCATCCTACCTGCTACAAGAACAGAGTTTCCCCTTTTATTCCACAGAATCCTATATATTGGTAGAAGATCCTCATCACATAATGTCATTAACTTCCAGAGCACATTTAGAAAACTCATTGCCACAGTGTCATCTTCTTCCTTTGTGTGAACCAGTAATTCTCAGTCACTGTTTGTAATAAAATAAAAGCCACTCCGTCTTTTTTTTTTTTTAATTCCAAACATCCCTCCATTCCTTCAGTTTTCTAGTGGGCTGTTATCTTTATTTCTTACTGTAAATAAAAACTAAACAGCTTCAAGCATTAGCATTTCAAAGCAGCCTGCACTTGGAAAGACACCAAACTATCTGTTCCAGAGTATCTGGTTTTGGTTAATTTCCAGGCACAGACAAACCTGAAGACTTAACCTCCCAATGCCGTCTGCAATGGGTTGCTAACCCCAGATCCCAGCACCAACCTCCTGTGCCTGGAGGTACCACCTGGCCTTTAGGAAAGGAAACTATCACAGCCAACAATTACATCTCAGACATTTCCACATCAGTATGTATTTCTGGCCTACTACACTCATTACTGGTTTATATCTCATTTAGCTATTTTTCTTCTGGCTGAGGAATGAGGTTTCTACAATCATTATCTAAGCCTTGATTAATAATGCTCCGATATTTCCTAACCATTGTAAACTGGCACTTCTCCACTGGTTTGTGCAGAGCCACTTTAATTTATATCAGGTGAGGATCTAGCCTGCTTAAGAGTTTATTAACAGAAGACAAAGCCCAAATATGTTTTCTCTTCTGGGACAAACAGCGTTACACAGTGCATGTAGGGTATACTTTTTCAGAAATGTGATCTTGGCTGCAGCGCGTACTGGGCACAATAGCTGGAAAAGTTTGGATGTTTTCAAGCAGAGATGGTTAGATTGCCAAGAGCTGTCACTTGAGGCCTGAATGTAGGCTATTTGTTATTGCCTAACTAAGGAGTTCTCAGATCTAGCAGGAGAGTTAAGAGGACAAAATCAGGTGTCTGCCCACTTTCGTAGCCAGAGGAGGAAGCCACTGAAGGGAGAAATAGGTAGGTGAAACCTGGGCACCTCCAGGTGATCCAGAACAAAGATGAGTTAGTGCTGGCTAACAAGAGACCTGGTCACAAAAGTCAGAAAGCAGCATTTCTGTGCATATTCTGGAAAGCTAGTATTACATACCCAGGAAAGCATAAGATCCAAAATACAGGCAGAAAAGTAACTGAAGTGCCCAGCAGATGTACAACACTAAAAATGTCTGTTTTCTGAACTGCTTTAGTGAAGTTTAATGCCTGGAGTCACACCTACCAGCCCCATCTAGCTCCCATTTTGTAGACATTACAGGATGCTTCCCATCAGTATTTCACAACCCTAAAGCCTGTCAGATGAATGTGTACAAGGGCACTCTTCTACGCCCACAGACCAGGGTTTATGTCTGTAACTCCAGGAAAAACAAGCCCCTGCAAACAGAACAGCTCAGTTCTGTTCCTGGCCGTGCTAAGTGACCATGAGAAAATCCTTTTTCTTTCTGTTCCTCCCTTTCTTTTCTCACACTTCTCTGTCTTTAGGGTGGGGCGAATCTGCCCAAACCTGGGTGGTTAATGCTAACTAGAACTATACAAGAAGCAGCAGAGTCACTTTTTCAAGACTCTAGTGCTGTGTGTTGAATATAAGATCTAGCATGGCATCAGTACCGCTATGATAGCTGTTATTTGACAAAAAGCTAGAGAAATAACTTAAAGTATATTCTATGACTAATCCGAATAGCAATTTAGCAAAAAAATCCCAAGGAAAACACAAAATAAACTGTTGAAAACTTGCATTTACTTTTTATGTTGAAAGAAGATGCACAGTTCTTTTTTATAAGATACACATTATAGATGTTTCTGTGATTAGACACTGCCATTTGTATAAACAATGAAGGGAAATGATGCATTAAATGCATTTTTAATCTTTGAAGAAGATCACTCTAATCTCTTCCCAGGGACACAATGAACAAGGACAGCACTACAATCAAGGAGAAAAGGTAAGAGTGGTATTTGATTGTCATATCCCAATCCTTTTGCCTGTATAGCTGCAGAACCCTCTGCCCCTTTCACCCATGATTCACCAACATATTCCACTGAAAAGCTGAAGCAAAGCTTATAATTAGGTTATTACCTTCAAGAAAGGAGTCTCGTTGTAGAACAACAAAGATTACTTGTGTCTCATGGACAGATTATGATACCTTCCAGTGCATGCTCCTTTTTGCATGTGGAAGACTCAGATGCCAGTTTCACATAGGAATGAATCACTGACGTCTACTCAAAAAGACATCTGGAAGTAGATGATATCACATGGTGAAAAGGAATAATACATTAACAACAAGAACAATGTCATTTTCCCGGCAGCAAGGAAAAAAGAAAAAGAATTCAACTGTGTACAAGTGGACTTCCAGTCCAGAGGTAAAACATATGGGAATCCATAGCAGAGGCAGGAGGACAATTGTCATACAAAGGATGGGGGAATTAAGGCAAATTAATAGCTGTGGGAAGATGAAACAAAGATGACTCAATTGTCAGGCAAATAATTTTGTTTCCCCCCACAGCCGTCATTACTAGTTATTTGATACAGATTCCCATTAAGCTGGCTCAAAATAGGTCACAGAAGCATACCCATGGGTTGAGCAAGATCTGCGCCGCTAGAAATAACATATGAGCTCTTACAAAGAATGGTTCAGCCTCTGGAGAACAGCTCTCAGGAATATCTACTGATAATCAAGAGCAGTGTTGCCACTGGATTCACCAGCTTGTCTCAATCTATGGGAGTATTCTCATACATTCAGACTAAGTGACATCCAGGAGAGAGACGTGCAGCTTGAACTGGTCAGTGACAGCCTTCTGCTTTACCACTTCTAAATTCAGTAAGAACTTGCAGGAGCTCTGTCCTTAGGAAGATAGTAAAGAGCATCAACATAATACTTGAAACATACTTGTAATACTTGAAAACAGAAACTGCTATTTTTTAAGTGTCAACACTTCTCCATTGATTTGCACAGACACACTGTAATTTCTATCAGGTGAGGATCTAGCCAGCTTAAGATTGTGTTGACAGAAGACAAAGCCCAAATATGTTTTATCTTCTGTGATAAACATTGCATTACACAGTGCACATAGGCTATACATTCTAACTGTCAAATAAAACGACAGTACTACTGCAGCATCTCGATTCAGGTCCTAGATTGGTGGGAGAGAGGGTGCGGTGTGTGTTTGGTTGGTGGGGCTCTTTTTTTCAAATCAAAGCTATTCATTAATGCCCTGGATCAAACAGTTTGGAATCAAACTTTAAGGAAATTTCAACTCTTGTAGTAGAAGAGGTACCCATTCAACTTCTCATTTCGCTCACACATTTAACTCGGTGACCTCCCACAGCAGTAAGATTGACAGGGTAACTAATACACTGTGTGAAGTAGTACAGTAAAACCTTGTTAATATTCCCATCGCTAATCCACACACCTCATAATTCACACACAGAAAGCAGTGATCTCTTCCTCCTTCTCTGCTAAGATTTAATAGATTGCTTTAAGAAAGTCTCACATTACTGAGAGTTCGGGCATATTACAAAACGCGCTCCTGGACATTTTTTCCTGTACATGAAGGATGAATAGAAATCATCACAAAGTCTGTTCACGAAACAACAGACCAAAGCCACAGCTCTACAATCATTTCCATGGGTGATAGTATGAATGATCAAAATGTGGTTGTTTTGTTTTGTTTCCTATTCCATCTAAACAAGTTCAGTTAGTAATATCATTGAAAGACATCATCTCATTGTGAAAGGAAGTGACCTATTTGTAATGTTTCCTCCAAAATTTGAAAGGCCTTAGGAAAATTCCTTTTAAAGGCTCTTTCACTGCAAAGTTAGCTCAGGCTGTAACTTGAATTACCACCTCACACAGAAGAGGAATTCTTAACTTAAATGGGTGGGCTTGTTAGCTTGCCTTGGCTGCCTCACAGACAAGACATTTGAGTAGTGACTAGATGAGTACTGCTAATTCTCCAGTGTTTTCCCACAACTCCTACTGGGAAACAGGAAGGACAACAAAGTTTTCCTGAGTTCATTGAAACACAGTTTGTAGAGCAGTCCAGCCTAGTAGTGCTGTCTTGAAGAACTGGGAGCCTGTGAATTGATTCTTTCATCAGGATTTCCAGGAGAACCGTTGTGTCATTTCTGGGCCCAAGAGAAGTTCAGCCTTTGTCCTCATGGCAAAATAAGTGGGTTGCTCATCTACCCAAGTCAAACAAGCTCATATCCCTTCTCTCCTCATAGAGAGAAGCATGGGGAAGATCTTGCACAATCTCTTCCTCTTACTCATTTTGTATCCTCAGCACAGATAACCACAGAGCTGGGGACCAAATCCAGAGTCCATAGCAGTCATGGGGAAGATCTTTCTCAAATCTAATGGAGCAAAGCCTGCCAGACCTTTTATGTTGTGTCTGTCACTTGTATTATGTAGAAACTCACCAACTGCATGGACAAGCTCCTAGTTCTTTTTTTTTCCTTGAAGGATCCAAGAAATTCGGAGCCCACTTGGGTACAAGATAAATCCTGCCTATTTCTGCTAATGCTGATGAAATGAAACTTTCCTGCTGTGTACGGCAATAACATCTGCCTTATTGGCTGCCCTCACTTAGCTCCACTAAACTTTAGCTTACAATTTCTTGCTTAAAAAACAAGCAAGTAAAATCTACAAACTCCTTCATTAATAATTAAAATAAATAAATGGAAATGAATTGTAAACACTTTTCTGACATCATGTTAACGTTGTGCATTGCAGGAGGACACTTATGCTAAGGCTGAAATCTGGCCTTAGGACCAAGTGCCTCAGCTCCTCAGATGACTCAAACCCATTAAGTCCACTTCAATCTTAATTTCATCTCCTATTGCTGCTAATGGAAATTACTTAAAGTCAGCAGCAACTTCACCATTGTACTGTATACATAATTCCCCAACACATTAATGATATCAAAATACCACCCCTGCTAATGGTTCCAAAATATTCTCACTGCCAGCCACCCCTCAGTAGGAATGAGCTGCTGTCCCCTTCTCTGGGGCTCAACCAGTTGTCACAGGAATCAGTCTGATTGCCTTTTCTAAGCTTATATATTAGGGATGTCATAAAAGCAATCTGATCACTTAAATGAGCTGCGTTCTGGTCAGTTGGATAACCTTTTAATGAAGTCACTTAGGTCAGGAAAAGGGATTATTCCCCTCTAAAGCAGCTCTGTTGTTTTGACCTTAGTAGATGAAATTATTTATTTTAAAATGAAGGCTAAACAAATAAATGAAAGACAAGAACCAAGAACTTGTTCTTGTTTGTTTATTCTCGAGTACTGAAGGCTTTCATTTTTGGGTGGGTGAGGGGAAGAAAACAGGGAATTAACATTTTTTATAGAAACATCTTCTTTGTCAGAAAACTTTACTACCTTAAAAGAACTCCTGGAAGAAAACTTTATAGACTGTCTACTTATGCAGCTCTTGTCACTGAAATTCAGCATTGGTTTAGTTGAGTATATTTTATTCAGAGTCAGGAGTCCTTGGCAAATATGAACAAATTTTCAGCCTTTCCCTGCTCTCCGGACTGGCTTTGCCACTTCTAATTGAAATTTCTGCAAAACACTCCAGGCTGCTATTCCTACTGACCTATTGCATGTAAGTGATGTAAGCTGCTCCAAAATTTGATTTCTTCCTTGAGGATTTTGACTTCTGACAAAATAAAATATGGGTCTTCTCTTAAAACCAAAAAAAAAGAAAAAGTTTCTGGCAGGCGCCTGATTTCCAGCTTGACCCTTTACCTCCCCCTCAGTTCTCTGTGCTGTCTCCTGAATGTTCAAGTTCTTTAGGGCTGAAACTGCCGTGCGGCAACAGCGGCAGCAGCATCTGCATGCAGCTGCACCACAGAAAGCAGCGACTCTCATCACTCTACAAGTGCTGTACTGCAAAGAGCTGCTTGAGCACTTGGCAAAACTATCTCTAAGCTGTTAGCAAGGTGTGAGTGAAGCAGGGCTGATTTTAAACCTTGAAGCACCTGCCACATATTCATCTGTAATTGCTTCAGAAATAATCCATAGATTAATAGTCCTGCTAATCTTTCTGTCATCAGATTATACTTCCTCCCTAATCCTTCTTCTTGAAGTAAACCAGTGGAGCTGTTTTGAACCATTATTACTGCCACAAACCTTGAGCAAGAGAGTTATGGAGCTGGCAGCAGTGGAGCCAAAGTCAGGACTGAGTCTGAAGGGGTTCAGGAGAGTTTGCAATTCATGTTGATTGCAGATGGGGAGGGAGATATCCCCTAGGGTTTCTTGCTATTAACTAAAATAATAAAACAAACCATCCTTTGCATTAATAGACACATCCCTTGAAAGTTATCACAAGGGTCCCTCCCTCCAGCTCATCTACTCACCATTTGGCTCAGACATTGAGTTTTGGTCTGTTAGTATGTGCTTACCCAACAGTAACTCGCACTGCTTTGCAGCCCAGCTGTGCTTCTGACCACTGTGAAGGAGTAGCTATAAGCCTCTTTGCTTCATAAGGGCAATTTTATACAAACTCATTTTGCTCAGAAGAGGGTTTTGATCGCAAAAGCACAGGTCCGACGTGATAAGTTAAGCTACAGAGTTCCTTTAACATGACCACCAAGATAAAAGCAAAAGTTACCATCACTAAAAGGAACCTATTTTTGCCCCCCGTGCTTATTGAATTAGACCTTTCTACCCAGAGCACTATTATTTACTTTCTCAACTTCTTATATAAAGAATATTCCTCTTTGGGAGTACCGCACATACACACATAATTACTAATAAATAGCGAAGCTCTGGATTTCCTAAATTAATTCTGGCTTAATCTTGCCAATCATAACCTGACAACAGTTCTCAGGTCTAGCCATCACATTTTTTGTCCAACTAAACCCAGGAATTTTAATACTTGTATTGCAATTCCATATAATAAAGGCTGATGTTTAAAAATATTGTCGTTGTTAAAAAAATATTTAAAGTAATCTCAAAAGCTTTTATTTTTAGTATTTATATAGGAAATGATTGCTATTTTTCTTGGGAAATCAACTTTGCACACCTACCTACAACATCATTTGCTTCTATTTTTTTAATACTTATAAATTGGATTTGACATGTCTTCCTTTATTAAGCTTCTAAATTTGTCCTTGAGTAAATGTGTGCTTGTTTAAAGTAGTTTAACACAGTGGCTCAAAAGTATCAGCTGCCAGGGCAGAATTTTGAACTTTATACTCCCAAAAAATGTGTGGCCTTGACCTTGCCAAAAACTCCGTTTTATGTTTAAATGGTCACAGATTTAATAATGGGCTGCAAGAAAGGCTTGCCATTAACTACCTCCTTTACAATCCTCCTAGTTAACAAAACACTTATGTCTGCAGTGGATGCTGTAAGAATTGAATTAGTTATCTAGGATAATCTGTCCACATTAGCACTTGGTGTCCCACTAGGTCAATTCAGAAATTAATTGCGGGATTCTTGTGAAATCCACATTGTTTCCTGGCGCAGTTGCAAGCCACTCAATTAGACACCTTTCAAGGCCTTTTGCTGATCTAAATGTAGCTAATTGCTCCAGTTCTGGACGGGGATGATTCATCTCCCAGATGCAGCTCTGCAGCTCTGCTCAGCTACTATCAATACATACATCCAGCCGACAGGATATTCTTGTGAACAGGATATTTTTACTCATGCCTTCCTTTTATATGATTAATCCCAAACAAGGAAGTTCTCCTGAATCACGCTCTTGACACGGCAACTCCTTTATGCCTGCTGGCTTCCCACACACGAGGGACTGGGCATGAATGCAACCTCTTTGTCAGCGCTTTCCAGGTGCAGCGCTATTCACACTTGAGCTTGTCAGCATAACATAACAGTTTTTATTTGCCGGTCTCCTCTGTCAAGTACTCTTTTCTCTTCTGCTGCTTCCTCATTTGTCCATATATCAGTGGCAGGGCTGGCCAAATTGAAAATGAATGAAGCACAAAGAAAGACTGTAGTTTCCACAGTGACGGTCTATGGGAAAAGAGTGTGTGGTTTGGTTTTTTTTAGGGAGTCCTCAGAGGTCACTGGTAGCCCTCGTAGCTGTGAGTCCCACTGGAAAAGATCAGAGCATCTGGTTCACTGGTTACCAGTTTTCAAGGAGAAATCCTCACAGGCTGTTGCTTAAGAGCCACAGGGGTGGATTAAAAATATAATAAACTTGAAAGCTCTTCCGCAGCTTCCTTTGTGTATGAGTAGATCCAGGAATACTGAAATGACGGGGAGAGAGGTAGCTTGGTAACTCAGTGTCCATGGGGTAGGACACAGTGTTGTACATGGGCGGTGTGTTCTTTCAGCCTTGACAGGTGGCTGCAGCATAAAACTTAGCTAGATCTGGTGCAGCACCTTTGGCTATATAAAACCTCAGTGAGGCTCCCTGCAAGGAACACACGCTCACCTGCCATTAACACAACCACCACCGGATGTCTTCATTGCTCCATGCCGATATTAACGGAAAAGCATTTTTCCAAGAGTGGAAACCTATGCCTTTTAAGGATGGCAATACACTAAAAGACATCTGGGAGACAACAGCTCAGCTCGCTCGAGCAACACTTCTGTGCATCAGAAGGAAGTGATGCACAGTGGTTAGGACATCACCTTGAGGAACAGATTTTTGTTCAATACAGTGCTGAGACCTCCAGGTATGAGATAGGTCATCTGAGTTTCTCCGTCAGCAAACTGGAATGCTGAGTATCCCTCACTTGTCCAAGTGTCAAGAGAACAGCACCAGGTCCAGATAGTATTTTGTAATGCTAAGGTCCCTACTCCAGAACTGCAGTAATCCCTGTCAAACACTTCCCTTGTCTGCCCCAGCCCCACCTTCCCATGGCACTGAGTATGCAGCACCACAACCACTGCAAAGGAACAACACTGTCCACCCTTGAGGGCTGGTTCTCAGCCAGCTCTGCACATTTACATCAAACTTCAGAAGAAAAAAGAACAAGGAACAAAATGAAGTTGATTTCACTTACATATATATACACAGACACATAAGTTCAGACAGATAGCCCTTATAAGCCATAGCTGTAACATAATGGTAGGCAGAGGCCAGCACTGAGCTGGACAGCAGCACTGTGCACACACAAAGTGAAAGACAACATCTGCTTCCCCTCTTCAGACCCCTGGAGTGTGTTTGTCAGTTGGTTAATTTCTCTTGATTTCTTCATTTTCTCCGCTAGTAATCCTTGCTTTCATATTTTTGCTTTTCTTTCGTCTTTCTTGCTCTTCCTCCTTTTTACTACTGTTTGTAATTCTGGATCATATTCCTCGTAGTGTCAATGCTTCTCAGAATAAGAGAAGCACAGAGCCCCTAAAAATTCTTCTATACATCTTGACCTTTATGTGAAACAGGAGAGAGTTTCCCTCAGCTGGCTGCTTATCCTTATCAATGCCTGCCTCCAAGATCAGCTTACACTTCCAGTCATTATTTCCAGGGCTGGGCTGGAGATGCTTCAGAATAGTTCACTGAAAGCAGCTACTACAGCCTGTGGTCCAGAAAGTTCTGCTCCCCAGCTTTACTGTCTTCTTTCCCAGGACATGTGCTGCCAGCACTCGGCTGAGACAGATCTGGAAATGCCTTTTTCAAACCCGTACCAGGCAGATTTGCTGGGGACACACTCGAGTAGGGAAGGCTCGAGAGATGTAGCCCAAATACTAAAACTAAAGTAATACACAATTTCAGTAAAACATATTGTTGAGATCTTATGAAGCCTCAGCATAACATTGTAATGAAATTTATCTTTCTTATCAAAACTATTGATGTTTTTACAACTACATACTTGTCTAAATGCTTTCATATGGTTGAGTCTATACCCGATACAGCAGCCATTCAAAACTTTGTTGCCTCAGAAGTTTCTTGATGATTCCAGTATCTCTTGGATCAACTCTGACTTTGGAGGAGATATAAACTCCTACAGCACTGAAAACAACCTACTTAAGGTTTTCTGCTGTTATGAACTCCCTTAGTATCTCAGTTCTGCTCACTCAGAGATTATAGCAACAGCAAAGTCCCCATTATGTTCCTCATGTTTCACGTACTGTTGTAAGTAAGTTACCATGATTGCTTTCTTAGTGCAACAAGCAACATTGACACTTTTCTATCATGAGCAGTCTACTAAATTTTGGCGATTTTAGTGTGGTGGTAGGCCTGTCTCTGGCTAGCAGATGCACTCTTTTCATTACTGTAGTAGCTGAGGTTCCCCAGGCAGCAGGTGCAGTGCTCAGGGCAATGCCTTCTGGCAGGAATACCAAGCACCTCCAAAAAATTCCTCATCCAAAACATAAGCAAAATCTGATATTTGCAGTGACCACTCTATGGTAACTTCTTGAGAGGCCAACTACATGGTATTTAAAGTCTGGAATCGTATTTAAGTACAGAATCTTGTTATTTAGTGTAGTATATATTGCTACATTTATAAAATAGCAAGTGAAAGTAACTTTGGTGTGATACTCTTTAATGAGGACTGCAACTATTATTAATAAAATTGATAATATACTATGTCTTCCATTTATTTTCTGAGTGTTTTTCTTTAATTATTTCACTTGCTCTGACTAATGACCATCATCTTACGCTTGTTTTCTGTATCTCACTGTCAGGCTTTTAGGCATTTTCTTCTGGTCTCCATTTCGGATGGAAAGTTTCAGGTGCTTTCTTAAGGGCTACAGAAAATTAAACAATGGTTAAGGGTTCAGTTTTCTGGCTTTGCTTTTGAAGAATAAAGCTAATGAAAAGTAGGTGAAGCTGAACCCTGATTTCCCAAGCATTATTCTTGAAATCTGTTTGCACCTTGTGCCTCTATTCTTCTCTGAGCACTGTAGTGTTCACATGCCAATTATGCCAAACAGGTGAACTTAGACATGAGAGATGAATCCCAAATCTGAACAAGTAGCTCTTTGGGGAAATTATTTTTAAAAAACAAACAAACAAACAAACCAAACAACCCCCGCCGCCCCCAACAAATCAAAAAAACCCCACCCCATCACCCAGATCCAGAAATTCACATTTCTTTTTGGCTTGTTTCCAGGCTATGTCTTAAGCATTGAATAGGGACTAATGCAGAATACATACACAGAAGTTTATTATTCTGCTGCTGCTCGGAGAATGTAATGCCAGAGAGAGCAATGCAACATGCATAAAGGGACAAAAGCCCCTTATAGTAAAGTTTTGCAATTTAAGATGAAAAGTAGGTGTTCTGCTATGCTGACAATTGTAATCCTTGTTCTAACAAGCAGTGCTACAAATCCTCTCCTACATCAGCACTGGAGCTATGCCTAAGTACACTGCAGCATGATTCGGCATTTGTAGTCAGCTTGCCCATAACCAGCAAATTGATTAACACAGCCACGGGTCTCATCTGCACTCTTTTTAAAAGTACAACTACCTGGAACACCATGCACCCCAAAAGAGCCTGTCTCTTCTCTTCCAACTTCTCCACGGTCTCATGCAAGGCACAGCTCATTCAGAAACACTCAAAATCTAAGTAGACAAGGCAACAGAACTCTAACAACTTCACAGATGAGAAACTGAGGCACAGAGTAAGTAAATACATGGACTACTGAGTGAGTAAATACATATTGCCTGTGCTACAGCATGAGTTTAGTGTGGGGGTCACTTTTTCATTACACTACTGCTTTGTTTAGGCTGCCTTATATGAAGAAACAATGATCTTTCCATTTGGTAATTTCAGCTTTGGGCACACAATTTGGCAGACAAAACCACGTCTCTCAGCTCAAGCTATTGTGGCTCTTAGGTCAACAGCTGGCCAAAGCTATCAGGGCTCTGGAAAAGACGTAGTTGCTGTCTAATGAATACAAATGCAAAGTCATTTCAGGATCCAAGCCCTGAAAATATCCATTCTCTACATCTCCATTAACCCTTTGGAGCATTCGTAATCTATACAAGGGCTTTGTGATTTTGATTTGCCACTGTTTTTAGATAAAGTCCTCCAGCAAAGACCCAAGCATACATCCTCTTTTACCTATCTATTTCTCCCTGATATTTGATTGTCCACCTTGGAAGACTAATATGAAAGATACAGAAATTACAGCAAGTAAAGATGAAAATCTGTTTCTGATGGCACAGAACCAGACTAACAGCTGGAAGTCATGCCACTACAGAGAGACCAGACTACACTAGCAGCCCCAGTAGAATAATTCCTCCTTAGGAACAGAGGGAAGCTTAGAAATCAGTGTCAAAGAATACACTTCAGTGTGGAATTGGATATTCTGCTGGCACTCAAGCACCGAGCAGTATAAAGGATCTCTGTTCTACAGGTGGGTTATGTAAGGTCCAGGGTTTGCTTGGAGAAATGACCTGCTGCCCTGAAAAGGCACCTCATGGCTACATCTTCATTGTGTCCATGAGAAAGCTGGGGAGAACATGAGCTGGAGGAAATGGCTGTCTTAGGCATCACAGTCTCAGCTGAAGCCAGTTGGTAGCATGGCTCCATAACTCACTCTGGTACAAGATAATGTTTCTATACAATACTCAGATACTTTATTCCCTTAAAAATGCACCAACGCAGAGAACTGATTTGCAGCTGAAATTGTTGGTCTCTACCTTGTCCAGAGTTTCTGCTGAGGGCTGAAACATTGATTTTTTACAATAAATAAATAAACGAAGTAATGTCTTACCTCTGTATTGTTTGAAATGGGAGAAGCAGCAAAATAACAAATTACAGAACTGCTAGCAGAAATCTCTAGTGATATTTCAGTCTGGTGGTATGAGGTAGAGCACAAATTTCTTGAGAATTTTGCCCCAAAGCATGAAGCAAGAAAGCGAGACTTCTGAAGTGAGAACGTTTAAATAAGAGTCTGAAAACTCACTCCCAGTGGTACAGAAAGTCTGCATAACTAAGGAATTGGCTGCAACCTGCATTGCCTTTCACTGGTTTGAATCCAACCCAAAAAGCAGGGACAGAGCCATCGACATCTGGCAGATGCTGAGTGGTGCCTGTGACATGAGCTATTATTGACAGCCCAGCGCATAGTGGATAGATAGACACATCCCCAAAATCTCAGCCATCTACAGTAATTTCATCTTTCCTGGTTATAGAGCTGGACTGAGACTGGGATGATTTTTCCAAATCAGGATGAAGGTGCACTGAGAAAGAGGTTTGTGGAAGGAGCTCACAATTCTTATCCTGCAACATGAATAAATGTCATCTGGCACAGGCTCCACGTGGTGGATCCATATACAATAATTCAAGACAAACTTTGATTGCTGCAGGAAGAAAAGGATAAAAAACATGGATTTTTTTCATAGTTAAATTGATGAGACACTCAAATAGCAGAACTACAGTAAGAATTATCATATAATTAATACTAACATGGTTATCCTTTTAGGATATTTACTTTATTTGTGTCAACCGAGTAGGTGTTTCTTTTCCATTTTGCCGTAATCCTTTTATGAAATGTAATTACATTTCCACAAACGTCATGTCTGCATAGGTAACATGTCAGAAAGTTATTAGACTGGTACTTGTCTTGCTGCTGTGTCAGTTACAGTATGCTTTGATTTTCCGAAGATCATGAGGTGTCTTATTTTTCCCAGTTCTGCCTGTCTCAGTGAAGGCGCACATGTAGATATCAACAGGCAGTTTACAAAGGTGTCAGAACATAAGACCACCAAGATTAGTTCACTTCCACTGCAAGCAAGATGCAAGTCACCTACATGATTAGGCACCACTAGAAAATAGTGTTAAAAGAATTAGAAATACTATTTCCATAGCACATTTCTCAGACATGCTGCAGCCACCTGAAAGACAGGGCTGCACAAATATTAGCATACATAGTAAGAGTTTTCCTACTGCTGGATTCCTGTGGAACAAATCTGGAATCTTGCCGTGCCTTTTAATTACAATGTTTTCGCTATCTTCTACCACCTGCCACATTAGTAAGCTACCAGAAATGAAAGACTAAGTCATCTTAGGGTAAACTTTGTTATTCTTTATTAAAGTTCTATAAATCAGGCTTGTTATAAATCACAGAATGTTCATTAATCAATTCTCAAAAAATATTTTATTTGGCTAAGAGTGTCAAATCGTGAAAGTAACAAAGAAAAAATTAAAACCATGTGCTAGAAGTGGGTTCGTGACTGCACACTTACGTCAACAAAGACTCATAACTGCACAAACAATTACCATATATCATGTTAACTTTCATTAAATAAAACCATGCTGAAAACCAGTAGTACAATCCTTATAAAACGCACATGTTTTCTAATGTATTTGTGTATGCAGGACAGCATTTTGCACTCAGCTAACTGCAAACTTGGATTGTATATGTAAATGTGGGCAGAATTTTTCCTCCTGTCTTTACATAGATGGATATATTAGAAAATATTGTCTGAAATCCCCATCTATAGTAGTTTGCTCTATAGCCAAAGCGGTGTTATCCTCCTTTTAAAACAGACTGTCTTGCTGAGTGACAAAAGCTTGGGACTAAAGATCAGGGATATGCAGACTTCAGTTCTTAGCCTGTTACTACCCTATTTAATTTTTGATAAGCCATTTAGAACAAAGTATTTAAACCTGGCTGAGACCAGATCATCAGTTAGTGTGAACTGATGTGTTTGCTAATTAAGAACATAGTCACTTGTCTCAATACTACCTAGAATCAAGTGGGGTCTGGCTTCCTTAACTTAAAGTTAGGCAACGCTATTTACACTTAGCAGAAGTCAGTAATAAAAAGCTGTACCAAGAATGAAACAGAAGTCTTCCCAGAGAAGGAACAAAGTTAAACCAGCAAACTAGCATATCAGTTCCCTGTACAAAATAACTCTGTCAGAGAGCGATTTAGGTTGTGTCACTGTCCAAGCTTTATTAGCGCACTAGAAAAGTGTTTAAAAAAAAGAAACCATACATTTGTCACATGCAAAAGTCTAACTCAGATCTGACTCAAGAGCTGGGACAACAGAAAAACAAAGTCACTTCCCTAGATGACAGTAAACCACATGAACCACATAAGCTTCAAATTCCAGCCTAGCCCTGTTTTAGGTCACTTTTCTTCTTTTTCCACATTTCTGTTTACTGCTACTTACATTATAGCAGTTCCTAGAGGTTGTAAGTGATTGCACACTCCTACTGAACTAGGCATCATAAAAAATAAATAGAGTAAAATAAAACACATTGAGAGGATCTACAAGCACTTAACAACTGAAGCAGAAAAGATGGGGAGAAACAGATATACCATACTCATTTATCTATATAGGCAGAAAGATCAACGTATTTGGCTGTCTTTTACCACATAAGACAATGAACACATATACTTGGAAAGAAGGTATAGGCCGACTGATGGAGGGCTAGATAAGAAATGATAATTAAAAATTAGTTGGAATTGAGCCCAAACAGGTAATCCACTTGTGGGTCTTCCATGTGATAGCAAACTAGGGTAATATCACTGGCCATTGAGGCACACATAACTTGATGATACAGCAGTGTAATTCTTTGCACTGTTTGTTCCTCCTGCTGGGTACACTCTGGTCAGAACTCTTGTCCTTTCCAATATTTTCCTGTCATAGTAAGTAGAAAGATTCATCCCTGACCATTAGCGTTATAGAGAACTCAAAAACAAGTCCTCACAGGAAAAACCTCAAAAAGGAAGGAGCCTTCTCAAATTGTTACTTCACGATCACTTTCACGTTCTGTCAGCCAGTCTTTCATGGCTGCTGAGGGCTGATGTACCGTACTAGAAAACCTGAGGCTGACTCCATAACACAGGCAAAACTCCTGCCAAAGCACAAGGCACAGACAGCCTGTGCATTGCATGAGTCTGTGCCTGATTTTGCAAGTTTCTTGTATTTAAGTTTCAGTGCACTAATGGTTATCAAATGGGCAGCTATTTATTTTATAAAGGAAAGCCTTCTCTGTAGAGCTGGTAGTTTAAGTATTTTAAACAAACATTATCTACAAATCCTAAAATGATGCATTTGCCTGGCTTCTGATGTCTAGGAAAAAATAAATAGGGAAGAGGATAATTTAAGTCTTGTCATAGATGGAGTTTTATCTCTGAACTTTAGCATTTGATACTTATTAATCAGTTGTGGCCTGTCACGTTGGCAGAATCAAAAAGCATTCTGCCAGGATTTTAATCAGAGATAAGCACCAACTACATCTATAGAATAAACTCCGATTTGCTGCATGAATTTCAGGTTGTGCAAAGATCTCTCTTGATCTGCAGAACGAGACATTCAGTGTTGTTGTAGGATTGAAAGCCTCTGACATGCCGTGAAAACAAATGCCTGCCTTCTTACAGGCCTGGTGTACATAGCACCCATTTGCTGATGAGCTGCATTGATTCTGTGAATTGTCCCATGAAATATGCCTTCAAAGCAGCAAAAAAACCACCCTGAAAGAGGACAACCACTGTGAACGCTACAGAACCTTCTTTGTGTCTTTGCTTTTCCCTTCAAACTGAGATCTTAGCCATGAGAGCACACAGCAGGGTAGAGAGCAGCCATGGTTATTTGCTAGATCTTGTGTTCACTTTCCTCATTCACCTGGCTCTGTATCGGTACTCTGAAGTTTCAGAGCCAAATTCATACCTTTAAATCAGCTGGAACTCTACCACACATCAGGCAGACAATTATGGCAACAAGATGTTGGATTAGCACAGTTACAGGTGGCTAATACAGATCTCCTTCACAGTGGGTGGGAGGAGAAGGCTTTTCTGAAAGTTTCTAGGTAAAATAAGAAGTTAGCTCAAAAATAATTAAGTTTTATTTGGACTTCCCCTCCCTGCCTTCTTCATATTTTTTCTGAATTATCTAAATAGAGACAGGAAAGGAAAAGGGGAAAAATTCCACACACACAAAAAAAAAACAGAGGAAAAAGCCAAATCATAACATCCCCAAAGAATGCTAAAAATCAGTCCATGCACATGCAGCCTACAAAGTTTGAGCTTTTGAGCTGTCTCCACTTGCTCATTCACAGAGCTGCCACCTGTGCAATTTTCTCCACGCACTTCAAGCACATTCTGCGAATAGAGAGGCTGAACTTTACTTTCTCCTCACGCCCATGGAAAATTGGGTTTTAATTAGAGGAAAATGTCTATTTTCCTATAACATAGTAATTACATTTCTCCCCTAGTCACAAAGCTCATTCGGGAAAGTCTTACCTGACTGTTTCTGTTTTCCCAAAGCAGGGTGGGAGGGGTGTGTGTGTGTGTGAGGTAAGTGAGGGTAAGGGGGAAGTATTTTCTGCACTTATGTTTTTGAATAAAGGACTGGATTGCCTGAAAACGTTGAGATAATGACTGTGGTAAAGTCTGCAAGTTACACTGAAAAATTGAATACACAAGTACATCAGTATTTGGTGAACACCTCCCTCCCTGAGGAGGGAGTTGACCCCTAAGATAACCCAGCCCATTCTTTTCCTACCTGAACGCAGATGTAATTCTCCAGCTGACTCAAACAAGACCATTACTGTGCTCTACTGCTAGATGGTATCTAATGCAGACCTTCACTGATTTCATATTTATCCATATGACCCTTCCTGGAAGCAGTCCAAGACTTCATTCTAAAACCAAAATCAGCGCTTTCAATCCAGGAGCAAAAAGCCCAACTGAGCTCCACTATTGCAAATAGTAACCATCTCACAGACTCCAGTGAGAGCTAAAACAGTCTTTCCAGTGCTAGACATGATTGTATATATGACAAAGATGGGAACAAAAGGTTCAGTCCAAGCCACTTAACCAACAGACCGAATCTGAATCCAGCTTTTACTTAAGGCTATAGTATCACAACTACAACAAGGGCAAAAGGGGCTTGTTTCTAAAAATGTAAAGCTACTTACAGGTTGGACATACTTTGCCATAAACCAGGGGTGGTGTGAGTCTGGAAAATACAGGGGCAATTTTCATCTCTCATTTTATATCTGAGGGGAACTTGCCCCAGTGACGAACATCTGATGTTGCCATGTATCCATTTTGTGACTTTACCTTGTTCACAGATTAGCTAGATGTAACAGAGAATTCCATTAGCAGGGATTTTTATTAACGTTTTTCTTATGCGGCTCCCCAAATTTTCTGCATACGTTCCACCACACCTAATGAATGTGTTCTGGGAATCATAGAAACATTTAGGTTGGAAAAGGTCTTTAAGATCATCAAGTCCAATTGCTAAGCTAACACTGCCAAGTTCACCACTAAACCATGTCCCTAAGCATCATCTCTATTAAATACCTCCAGGGACAGTCACTCAACCACTTCCCTGGGCAGCCAGTTCCAATGCTTAACAAGTTTTTCCATGAAGATATTTTTCCTAATGTCCAGCCTAAAGCTCCCTTAGTGCAACCTGAGTCCATTTCCTCTCATCCTATCACTTGTTACCTGGGAGAAGAGACCAACCCCCACCTCGCTATAACCTCCTTTCAGGTAATCATAGAGAGTGATAAGGTCTCCCCTCAGCCTCTTCTTCTCCAGACTAAACAACCCAGTTCCCTCAGCTGCTCCTCACAAGACTCGCGCTCTCCTTCTAGGGAAGGAGACACTGCAGATACTGTCAGGTTGTAATGAGCTGTAAGAGGTAAAAGAGAGATGGTAACTAGGAGACGAGAAGAGGGGGAATTCAAGAAATTAAAAAACTGAGCCAAAGGCTCATTGAATCCAGGAGGCTCTGGATAAAACTCATGCTAAGGTTAAGCATGTACCTCTGCACATTACAAGAAAAAGAGGTGGAAGTGATCTTTTCTTTCTTCTTTATACTGAGAGAAGAGGTGACTTGACAGCAAAAAGAGGACTAAGCCCAAGCAAATTTATATGGAAGAGCCTTTGAAAGAGGTTTGAGGGATGGAGATGTGAAAAGTGGTATGATTCTGCAAGAACAGAAAGAAATAAGTGCAGGCAGCTTGGCTGGATTGGCTTAGCCATGGGGGCTCAATACCCAGAGAGAGCCATCAAAAGCCTAAGAAAGACGCATCCTTCGGTAACCAAGATCTTTGCTGGAGCCATCTGGCAGCAGCACTGCTGGTAGAGACAAGGCTATCTCCAATGATGCCCTCTAAACCTCTTTGACCTCTGTGTGCTCTGCAGTGCTGGGAGCACAGAGCTAAACTTATACACCTGGCTCCCAACTCAAACCCAAGGAGGAAAGGAGACAGACTGGCCCCCATTAAGCCATTTGCTTATTAGTAAATATGATGAAATAGTCTTCTATTGCTAGGCTTTATGCATATCCATTCCTGAAAACCTATCCTGAGCTTCCAGCAATGTGTGTGTCCCATTCCACTCCCCTTGCCCCTCAAAAGGGAAAAAATCCAACTAGAAAGAAACTTTAAATGAGGCTTAAAAGCATGGAAGCCTAGGATTGCTTAGAAGACATTCCTTTCCTTGCTCCCAGGAAATGATTTTATATGAGTAGCCATTGTCAGCACTTTATGTTTTAATAAAAAAAGTTCATGTTAACACTGAAAAAAATCAGGGTTTCGAAAGTTTTCAATAAACTGTGCTTAATTTTAAAAGGGAGAAAAATGGCCACAGACTATATTATAAGGGAAAAAGTCCATCCAATTAAACAGAATGCTTAATTCAAGTAGAAAAAGCCCTCAGAAATGAAGTGAGTTGCATCTGACCAACTCTGCTGTGCACTCTGCTGAATCTTACCCATTCCATTTCCACCAGCATATGGGCTTTGCTTCCTCTGTCACACTTACCCCTCAGATGTGGAAATAATAAAGGAGAAATGAGACACTGCTGTTGTATTTAAAACCATACCAGCTTCTTCTGAATTTATTGCCAAGATCTATTTTTTGGCAGGGATAACAAGAAAGGTCAAACTGGAGCACAGCGGCAGGTGTGCAGCTACAATTCACACCACCACTTTGCGTGGTGATGAATGAAATCACGGGGTTTTTTAAACTCTGTCTTAACAATCCAGAAGCTCTTTTATCTCTCCTTGAGGGATGTGGGAGAGGAGCCGCTCAGCTGCTGCTCTATCAGATAGGACACATTCAGTCCTGAATTTTGAGCTGGGAAGCTTTATATTACAACTGCTCTTTTCTCCTTTAGTTTTCATAAGTCTTTGCATATGGTGTTGGAAAAGCAAATAAGAACAAACTAATCTGAAACCAAAACCAAGTCAGCACTGAAAAGAGACTAGAACAAGGCTTTGGTATTTCCATTATTAAAAGAATACAGAGAAGCTGGGGAACAGAATGCTCAGCAACAAAAACAGTGGAAGTGCTGTGAAGTATGCAGAAATACTAACAATTTCACCAAAAACCAACACCGATTTAGGACTTATGCTTTTTTTAAAACATGCCTCCAAGCTGATATCTCACTTCAGGCCTTAGAGATCCCATTTGTGAGTGGAGCAGAAGTTGCACCAAGTATTTGGAAAATTTGCTATTTCGTGGAAGAAGGACTTAAAAATCAGCAAGAAGTTAGGACACAACTCTGCTGGCATTGCTGGGGAGCAGCAGAGATCTAAGAAAACCTGGTCTCATTTGTTAGTGTAAAAATATATATTTCCTTTCCAATGTTGTCTCTCAATGTCAACACGACAAAAAGGTCCTTGAAACAACTTCACTCGACAATTCACACCTAGACACCAAAACAAGAGACCATGTAACAAGAATTCAGCTTTTGGCTGGGGAGAGAAAGCATCCCTTAGTTCTCCCAGAAAGCAACATGAACTTCTCCTGCTGTTTTTCTGAGCTGGTGAATGGGACTGAAATCTTTAGAAATGCAGACAATTTTATTTATTTGCTTCAACATGTAAAACAAGTCAGAAAAGTCAGCTGTTTGTGTCTGCCTCAAAAGCCTGAAATTCAGGTTGAATGCAACCAAGGGCACGTCTGCAATGCTAGTACACACATGATTGAGGTGGTTCTGCCAGAGCCCAAACTAGAAACTGCAGTAAGGCCAGTACGGTCACTTTCCAGGAGAATCAGCAGCCCCAGGATAATGCTTAAGGAAACAACAGGGTTTTGCCAGTGACCTTGAGCTGAAAATAGTTACGGCAGCTCACCTAGTTGACGGACAGCTGGGGCAAGACCATGGCGTTGTCTTTAACCACAGAAATAGTTAAGTCCAGTACTTTAAGAAGCATGCAATCTCTAAATAGCTCAGCAGCTCAACACTTTTTGATGAGGAGGACATCCAAGCCTCTTTGCAGGTCTTACCCAGCATCTTGATTTCAGCATCCAGCTCTGGAAAATCTTTAATTAAAAATCTTAAATCGTGGAAATATTCTAAGAAGTTCTATCTCAAGATTCTTTCTAGAAAAGCCAACGTGTAAGCATAAATAGGTCATATCTGCCCCAAGAGTTAGGCTAGTGACTTCAACAGAACTACAAACAGCATTATCCAAAATACTTACTAAATATATAAGCACACAAACTGGACTGTGCTGTGCCTTTACTACAAAAAATGACAATTCTGTAAGTATTAGGAACATGCTTTTAAGAGCCTCTAGGCCCCAATACTCATCACTATGGTCTAAGAACAAATGTTGCCACTTAGTTATTTAAATAAGCCTAGTTCCTGAAACATTCATTCCTTCAGAAGCTACCACACCTTTTTTTTTGGCTGGGTAACTGAGGCGGCGACTTTTGTGTTATCCAAGGCCATATAAAAATATATTAATAGTGGAAATTTGTGTTAAGGCCAACATCTGGTGTAGATTATTTACAAATAAGTTGGCTCTTAAAAAAAAAAGTATAATAGTTTTTAAGTTTGTTTACAAAGTTGCTCCATGTTGTTTCCACTATTTTATTAAGAGCACGTGGATCCATGCTTCCAAACATCAGCACTAAAAATAGACTAGGATTCACAGTGGATGAAATTCAGGCTTTGGTTTTGATAAGCATCCAGGCATTAGGATTAGCCAAATTTCTTTGGTCAGTTAAGAGTTTATAGTAAGATATTTACTGTGGAAATCTAGAGTACAAGAACCCTGAACTGAAGTAACCCACAGCCTATTAGACGAATCCGTTTACCCTGCAAAGATGACAGAGGCTGCCAACGCTCAACATACAGAACGCCTTAAAGGAATGATAGGAAATCATCAGCTCCATGTCCCAGAGTTACAGTGGAGCACAGCATCCAAGTCAATGATGTAAAGGGAGACAGATGTTTTCCTTTGGGAAGCTGTCCTTGGTAGGAACTCTAGTTCCCATGGATTGCTATCAGACCTTGGTCAGCCTTTATCCGCTATTGCCTGTAAGACCTGACTTCTGTGCATGGTCATCATGGACAGACTGTAATAACTCAACACTGAGTAAAATCTTGGCTTGCTGAAATTAGCATCAGCACTGATGACAGCATCGCATCAGTCATAAAAATCATTCATTTGGACACCAAGAGTTTTGTACACTTGTACAGAACAGTATGTTACTGATATCTTGCCACTAAAAGGCAAGGAGAAGAAAGAAATATGTCTAAGCAGTTTGATCCGAACAACTCAAAGAAGGTCAAGTGTGCTTTGTTACAGACTGGTTGTAAACTGATTTGCCTGACCAAAGATTTACGTCTGGTAATTACACCTTCTGATGATGGCTGGAACAAAACGTCTCCTGAAAGTCCTCAAAATGTGTTGAATGAGAATACCCTGGAACTAGCAAAAAAGCTTTGTGTCCTTAAATTAAAACATAACTACGAGCCTAAATAGAAAGATGCAGTTAGTGGCTGGCAGCTCATCCCCACTTTGTTGGCTCAGCTTAGCTTATAGGTTATTAAAGAGAGAAGCCTTTCTTTCCTCCTGCCCCCAGGAGCATGGCAGCCACCTCAGACAGGTTCAGAGATGCAATTGCTAGATTCCCAACAGCAGCAGATCCCATATACCTCACTCACAGTGCCAGCATACAACGGAACACCAGACAGGGCGGATAATGTCAGGTAAGGATTTATCTTTTATACCTGCACTAACTTTTCCAGTGAAATAGCCTAGTTCGTGGATGTATCAGGAGGGGCTGAAAAACTATTAACCAACCAAGGAGTGATTTCTGATATATCTGGCTTTTTGTTTCAATTCAACTCACTGCATAGGTCTGTGCTCCCCAGCCCCAAAATAAAATCTGGCTGAGAAAATCCAGTGTAAGCAGTGGACAAAGTTGCATGTCGTCATCTGAAGACACTAGGCAGGTTACAGAAGGACAAAGGGAGCACATCTAGTATTTAGGAAAGAATCAAATATTGTAGATTAAAAGAATGAGAGCATATAAAAAATGAGTAGTGCTCCAGCCACAAAAAATATTCCAAAACCAGGATTCCACAGAAAGGATATCAGAACTGGAGAGCTTTTCTGAGCATGAGTGGGTGACCTTCTCACAGCTGTGTTGACTGGATGCCTACATATTGATTTTCCATTTGATTTTTAAACAGACAGCAAAGATCAGATGTGCAAATATTGATCTAGAAGGTAGGGAAAGTATCACTTAACTCAAACCTCATTGCGTCCGTTTTCTGGAGAAGACTACCTACCTGTCGGCACATTTGTAAGAAACATGAGAGTTTACATTGGAACCACAACTCTCTGTTCATAAGTCTGGTACTAAGCTGTACTGAAACAATTTGAACAATTTTCTGGGTTTTTTAGGACTCTAGTTAACATTTAATCCTGCTAGTCTTTTTGTCACAGCCAGGGAGGATTACTGCAATTCTTTCTCATTATTGTTTTTATAGAAATTTCAATTCACCCAAAAATAAAATTGAAGACCTTACTGTGAGCTTAATATCTGGCACTTTAAAGAACAAGGAAGAATGATTGCAAAATCAAAATACTGATACCAGACTTCAGCCAGATGCTCTTCCGAAATGTCTTATCAACAGGGAAAGAAACTCTCATAATCACCCTCGTTACTCTGTATCCTCAGATGAATGTAGGAGACGTGTCTTACCACGAACACTAAAGTTCCAAATTACTGACATTTTCCATACCGGGCACAGTCTCTCCTTCCATGACTTTTCTCCACTCAGTACCCATTTTCCCTCCATCCACAACATCCACACCATGGCGAATCTTACTGCTTCTGTATAATGTCCAGGTTTCTTATCTGCTGCAGGTCCTGCTTTATCAGACCATGGCCAAACCCTACCAGCTTGTGTGTTACACAATCAAACTGGTATAAATCAGCATTGCTCGGAGGAGTCAGGGGGCTGTTACACCTGATGAAATTGAGGGCACTCGTTTGCAAAAGAGGCTTGCTGCCAAAGGACCAGGTTCTGAGTTTCACGTTTTAGAAGATGTCAACTTTTCAAAAATGAATGTAGCTTAATTTTCTCCTCAGATGATCTGTGATCTCATGAACCAGAAAATCTGTTCAATACAGCGAGAACAAGGACAAATTATTTTTTCTTCACCTGCTCTCATGCCTCACCACAAAGGTACACATTTCTCCATCATTCTCAAGGTCTGCAGTACAAAATCAAAGAGAAGAAGTTAAAGCTCTGTTTATGAGGAGTTTAAATTTGTTACAAAAGTTGGTTCTGTCCACCTGGCAACATTTAAGTAAACAGGTGAACATCACTCATTGAAAAATAATAGGCTTGAGTCTCCACTCAGCTAGAATGGATTTACACTGTTATAACTCTGAACAGAGCTACGGGATGTTTATGTTCCACAAATAAACAGAAGTAGCTTTTATTTCAGCATAATGCAATCTGTTTCATCTGAATGATCAATGTTTCCACTACTGAAAGAAATGTTCTACTTGGCTAACCCCAGTATTAGTCAATAATGACTTTTAGAATATTCAGCCAATCTTCTGGGAAAAAAACAATATTATGTATGTGTTCTGCCAAGACAAAAATCATAAGCAAAAGTATTAGACCAGATGACATATATTAGCATAACTCCATTGCCATTGGTTGTATAAACTACAAGTTTTGCAATAGAAAAAAAATAAGCCAACTATAGTACTACTTATAGGAGGCAATATTGACATTTCAGTTAGCATATTATCCTAAATAATTGGTAGCAACAGTTAGGATGCTTTCAGCTCTTTCTATGTTTTTGTGTTAAGAGCTCATAAATTCCCATGGCTGCCCATGGCTAATTTGAAACATAACCACGCCACATAATATACATGTAAGAAATAAAATAAATCCATTTTTAAAATTAAACAGATTTTTATCAGAACAGGACCCTGAAGTGGTATATGGGAAGTTTAGCTTTTGATACATTTCCTAAAGATCGCAGCAGGTGATGCTGGAGAAAGCTTGGCCAAATCCTTACTCAAATGCTGAAAATGCCTCTGTCCAAATGCCCAGTTTTGTGTGAAAGAAAGGACCGCTCTATTCAGGTGCACCCAGAAGGTGTCTGTGGACAAGATCTTTGGCTGATGTCACCCAGAAGAAAATTCAAATTAATTCACAGAAGCTGAGAATCTCATTCAGAAGACTGGCCATAATTTTCCTCTCTGTTTTACCCTCTTTACTTTGACTGAGTCTGACCCAGAATTTGCACTTTATTTTGCCGATGAGCCTCCTGTTAAACCATGTCACTGGACTGGGAGGAATTTCATAGCATTCCCATAGGCACTGGTAACATCACCTTCTTCACAGAGCTGAAACTCCAGTGAATGGGGGACAGCAAACGTCCCAAAGTTTGACTCTCAATCCCAACATGAGACATGGCTGATTAACTCTTACCCTTGTCAGCCACTGTTCCTACTCAGACATGACCCATCTACCTGCTGGACTGCAGATGTGAATTCATTGAGCTAAAAGGAATTGTGACTTTGATTCCGATCAAGCCAACTGTAAATAAAATATTAATATCTATGTTTTATGTTTGCTTTTCCTTCCAGTCTTACAGGAGACAAGATCTGAATATGTATTTGGCCACCAAGCCCAGGCTAAGGCAGTCTGGAAAAGTCGTGATGCTGATAGTTAGGACAGGGAAATGCAGATTCTTGCCAAGGCATCAATGCAAAGTCTCTAACTCTGTACTGGCTTCATTCCTCACTCTCTGCAAACATGGAAGAAGCTGATGACACAGTGGGCTGGACAGAGTCATAGAAAACATGGAGCAAGACCTGAACTTTGTGAAGGATAGTCCCCAGAATTGATTAAGAGAGCTATAGTGGGAGAAGCTATGATGGAAAAAGCCAGTGTGTCAAATCTTTCACAATTTCAAAAAAAAAAAATTGAATTTCTGGTCAAAGTCCCTTTTTACTGAGAAGTTATGATTTAAAAACTGTTCCTGTTCTGTACTGGGACAAATCCATAGCAATTGCAATCATGGGTGGAAGAGGAAGAGCCTCTACCCATTTTAACACACTTATCTTGTTCACACACTTTGTTCAGATAAGAAAAATGAAACACAAGTGAATGTTGAAGCCCTGTGTTAGCAGACAGGGTTTGTTCCTGAACTTGCTGCACAGCTTGGAGGAGTGAATCTTAGAGTCCCTAATCTGGCACAAGGAGGCAACAACACTAAATAAATCTGGTTAACCTCCAAAAGTGCTAGCTGAGGTCTTTAATACTGGTCTAGGAATTTATTTCACTCAACTCCCATTGAACATAAGTACAGCATAGCTTAAAACACAAAACAAAACAAAACACTGAATCTTAAGGGGACATGGCAGACAGTAAGCAATGCACAAGAACTTTTTAAATGGAGAAATGGACCATACTCATAGACGAGAATTTCATATTTTCTGTGCAAAGAATAAACTGGAGTTAGGGCTAGTGGAAAAATCAGAAAATGCTGTAAGTGACAGACTTTCTATAAATGTGATCAGCATCATTTTGGCATTTTGGTTTCTTCTTTTGCTTCCCCCTTCTCTTGAAAATGTTTTTATGATTTTCCTCTCCCATCATTTGGTTTATTTTTTATCCTCTAATTTTTTTCACTGCTCTTTTTCCATTTAGGTAGCTAAAAAAACCTGGAAGACCATCCTGCAGGGCAGAAAAAAAAAAAAGCAAAGCCATACAACTGGAGGAATAATATTTATTTTTTAAAAAACTCACAATCAAAAGAGGAAATACTCACTTTTAAATGTCAATTAAGAAATACTTTATCTTTTTCAAAAAGCAATACCCAATTTAGGAAGAAAAGTCATTTTTTTAAACACTGTTTGCACAAAACCAGCGGTATTTGCTTTCCAAAAAGGGGTCATGGCTCAATGTGGTCACTTTTCAAAATTTTTCCATTACAGAAACTCTCATTTGGGGTGATAGTAGGACCATACCCAGTGAAGATCACATCAAATTTTTGCACTGATAGGAATTTGGCAGGTAAAAGGATAAAGCTTTTGGGGGCAAATCCCTACCTGGAATAAATGGGTTTATCTGCACTGCAGAGCTCTGCTGATTTCAACCAGCTGATGGTCCGTCCCTTTGTGATTCAAACTATTGTTATAACTCAGCCCAGTCGGTTCATGCCCCAGCTTGCTCTGACACCCCATAAACCTGAGCATTTCAAAGGAACAGTGCACAATGACCCTACCAGGTTGTCTACTGTCTCTGATTACCCTGTGATAATCTGCAGCTGTTCCTCATCAGAAAAGTAAAGAAATAAGCCTTACTAATCACAACTTGAAAGTCTAATGGGAATTTTTCCTCTCTGCTTTGCATATTTGAAGGCTGATTTGCTTATTTCCCAGCCAGTGATCATTATAAAGTTACTAATTCTTTGTGAACTAATTCACATTACAATCTAATTCCTTTACCTGCTGACATGCAAAGGCATGAGAAGTACTCTATTTAAGAGGTGCAATATTCAGCATAGAAAATATTATTACTGGGAGACATTATCCAACAAAATTATCCACAATTACTCGTCGGCTGAAAAATCACTGAATTTAGAAAATTGCTAGTTTTGTGTTCTAGTGAAGCAGTCCAACAGTTCATTTGCAACTCTGCTTATCTAGCTCACTGTAAATAAGTAAACAAATTAATGCTATTATGTCAATAGAAAAGCTTGCACATCAATAATGTTTTCTCTTAAAAACCACAAACAACAAGGTCAGTTGGTGATTGTCTTCTGAAATAGAATCATAGAATCATCTGGTTGGAAAAGACCTTTGAGATCATCAAGTCCAATTGTACCTGTCCCCTTACTAAGCCATATCCCTAAGAAACTCATCTGCCTGTCTTCTAAACACCTCCAGGAATGGTGACTCCACCACCTCCCTGGGCAGCTGTTCCAATCCCTGACCACCCTTTCAGTGAAGAAATTCTTCCTAATGTCCAATCTAAACCTCTCCTGGTGCAACTTGTACTCATTTCCTCTCATCCTATCGCTGTCACTTGGGAAAAGAGACCAACACCTCATTACAACCTCCTTTCAGGCAGTTGTAGACAGCGATGGGGTCTCCCCTCAGCCTCCTCTTCTCCAGGCTAAACAAACCCAGTTCCCTCAGCTGCTCCTGATAAGACTTGTTCTTGTAAGACATGTGACACGGAAACCTGTACTTCCTATACACACACACAAAGGTGTTGAAAAGCATACACCACAGATATAATAAATTTGGCAGACCCAGCTCTTAAGTGGAGAATGGATCAGCCAGCAGACAGTGGCCTTCTTGGAGCAGATTCAGTTCTGCACGAGAACTACCACTGCTACTGGCCACGGTCACCTGTTTCATTTTTGGGAGGCATAGAAAACAAAGCAGCCTGACACAAATCTTGCTGAAGTTTACAGAAATGCTTCCTGTTCATTTATGTGAGCTTTGTATCGGTTCCTGTGTTTGGCAACTGAAATGATGCTCATGTGCTTGAGATATGAGCAGCTGGAAATATATCCAGTAATTGAGAAGCAGGGTCTTCCGCTGGTGTGGAAACTGGTGCAGTCAAAAGTGTTGTTGAGAGAAAGCATGTGACAGAAGGAGACATAAACCAAAGTTTTGTGTTATTTCTCTATATTAAGAGCATTAAGATCAATACTTTTAGTTATGCACTCTTGAGCATACCTAAAAAAGTTGTAGTTGTTTTGCATTTGTTCACCTAAAACCACAGGGAGAAGGCACAACAGACACATCCAATTAACCAAATTACTAATAAATGGTAATCTCTGTGGTACTTGTGGAAAGGAAGTGCCACCACAGGAGCTTGGTTTTATGCAAGTATACAGTATCTGACTGCTCTGAAGGTCCAAAAATCAGGACTAACAAGCTGCAAGGTTATGTCTTCATGTTCCTACACCTCCAACACACACTAAGGCAAAATCCTAACAGCTAAAGGTAACCCAACAGCTCAAACTAAGTTTTGTCTACTATGAGAAAATAACTCTGCATCGGATAGCACAGACTGTTATTGGGTTTGCCAGAGCTAATGATCTGCATGAAAGGATTCATTCAAATGCTGCTGTGACACAAAGCAACGTAAAGGCCTAAAGAATTGCATCTTCATATGTACAATTCAACTCATACAAATTTAAATATTACAGTATAACCTTCCTTCATCAGTTCAATTCTACTTTTGTATGGTACCTGAAACACATCTTATTGCCTTTGCATAAATCTTGTAACATAATTCTGTCCATAGATGAGGTGAGGAACAAGTGGGAAGAAATTCAACATGCCTCCACTTTAATGGCAGAGATAGAAACCCATCTTATTGCTGTCTTGTAGCACAACAGGGAAGAAGAATTCATAGAATCATAGAATCATCTGGTTGGAAAAGACCTCTGAGATCATCGACTCCAACCGCCCCTGTCCCTTTACTAAACCATGTCCCTAAGAAACTCACCTACTCCTCTTTTAAACACCTCCAGGGATGGCGACTCCACCACCTCCCTGGGCAGCTGTTCCAGTGCCTGACCCCTCTTTCAGTGAAGAAATTTTTCTTAAAGTTTAGTCTGAACCTCCCCTGGGGCAACTTGTGGCCATTTCCTTTCAGCCTAATTCAAACTCAGCAGCCAAGGGTTACTGTACACATTATAATTAAGGACCTCTAAGGTTCACAAGATAAGTAAAATAGATGTGGACAACAGATACAGTATTAAACATCTTTCCCACTGTAACACTCAATTAGGCAGAGGAGTAATGATAAGAATCTGTGGAACATAGATGTATTTGGCCACAGGGACATATAAATAAATGAATAAGTTGCAAGCATGTGAATACAATGGACAGAGCAACAACTAGATCCAACCAGACTAATTCTTCATGCTTTCCTTGTCCAACAGTATTAGTCTACTGTAGTTATCTGAGTTTGTCTAAGAAGGATATTTCCCCCTGCAGTAAAATAAAACAATTTCCTACTTGTTTAAAGAAACATGCTGCAAAAGAATGAAATGTGACTTGCTAGAAGTAATATGTCAATGCATTAGAAATACAGCACACAGCTACTGGGCATTGCTGGCCAAAGTATTAGCTGACATCACTGACAACCAACCAGAGACCTTCGCTGGTGTCCCAGATTCCTAAGCTATTTCATAATCAGACGGAGTAAGCTACACCCCCGCTCCTCCTCCGTTCCAGGCCTCCCCCAGACAACCCCCGCAAGTTGTCAGAAAAAGTCTGGACAGTCTGCGGAGCACACAATGTTGGAATGATTGTCTGCCTGGATGTCAACCTGGGATTTCAGTCAGCTATGTTTTTTTGGAAAAGTCTGGCTAAACTAAACCTGGCAATACCCTCACTTGTATAACTGATCCCGCTTTAAGTTCAAACATTCGTTTCGGCTCCTTAGGTACTGCATGCACCTATTTTGTTGCCTGGGAGTGGAATCACAGTAAAGTAATAAAGCTCTGTAATGGGTTTTTGCTGGATGAAACTGAAATGTAAAATTTCCCATTTATTTTCTATGAATGAATGCATAGAAAAGGTTTCTCCAAACTAGCTTGATGTGCACTGAACTTTGGCACATCCCCACCTCCCTTCCCCCCACTCTTATTTCTAAAATGTTTCTTTTCAATCCTCCTCTTTCACTTCAGGGGTTTTCCAAAAATTTAATTTATTTATTTTTTAACCTGATTTAACAAGAGCTGCTGATTGGCTGCTGAGTCTAACAGGTTAGTAAGGCAATTCCATAGTGAATTCAGATCTTTGTTTGGTATGTAAGTGTATGTGTGCATACTATGTTTTCATATATAGGTACATTAGTTGATAATTTTTTAATGATTTATATATATAACTTGTAAGTCAACAGACTGACAATGCAACTACAATTCCTATAAAGTATCACAGAGTATCATAAGGTTGGAAAAGACCTTTGAGATGATCGAGTCCAACCTATGACCCAACACCTACACCTACTCCTACTTGTCAACTACACCATGGCACTAAGAGCCTCATCCAATCTCTCCTTAAACACCTCCAGGGACGGTGACTCCACCACTTCCCCGGGCAGCGCATTCCAATGGCCAATCACCCTCTCAGTAAAGAACTTCTTCCTAATGTCCAGTGCCAGAAGCTATACACAGAAGGCTGCAGAAATCAAAAGACCTATGAAAACCTCACAAAGTTGTAAAACTAAAATCCTCTGCTGCCACTAGAGACACTCCTATCCATCTTGGAGCACCATGTAGGAAATAGTGCATATTGTACAAGACATATCGTTCCCCAATGCACTGTACGGCCTCTCTATCAGCAGAGCCAAAATATAGAATGCAGCATTCCCTTCACAGCAGCTATAAGTCAAATTGTGAACTCTTCCACGGAGTGATCAGGGGAAAAAAGCCCATATTGATTGTGTTTACAGACAAAGTATAAAATCATTCCTGATCACCCCAAAATGTCGCATTTCAAACGATTTTTTCTTTAAACTATGAGCATCAAGTTTTGCATTTGACAAAACTATATTTTCCAAAGGGGTTAATTTGTAACCTTTTAGAATTCTCTTCAGTTAGGTCCATTTCTATGTTCAAAATCTGTTATAGAAGTTAAAAAGCCGAAGTTCTATGAAGGTAAAACCTAAATTAGACATTTCAAACTTAGAAAACAATAGATACAGTGATAAAGTACTGAAAGAATGTCTCAACATGTCTTCCATTAACAGAGTGCTTTTAGCCAGAATGGTTTACCAGTTTATCCTAACCTTACAGAGAATGCATCTATTTCAGCAAATCTGCTCTTCATTGAAGTAATTGGTTTTTTATCTCTCATTATTTGCATATATCTCTGACACTGGTTTTCTCTTCAAAAAAAGGTGCAATAATTCAATACAGCTTTCCAGGTGTGCTGAGCATTCACAGCTTCCCTTCAGACTGCTCTGTACGTGGTTCCTCAGCACACCAGTAAGATAGGTCCATGGCTATATAATAAGACCACTTCATGTATGTGCTCTGGTTGAGAAGACAGGAACTGCATAAAATGTGTTGTAATACACCTAAAGCAAATGGGTAAGAATAAATTTGCCAACAAACTCAGGATCTGTCCTACAGAACAAGACCTCCTTGACCTAGGATTTCAGTAAGAACCTTTCCATCAAAGAAGTAATGCACCAATAACAAATGGAGTTTAAAATGCTGTTAGACACAGTCAGAACAGATTTCTATTGCCCACATAGCTGTAAATACTGAAGCAGAGTGTACAATTTAAATAGTGCCTTCTCATTGCTAAAGGGTTTAGGCTGGGAATTTGCCACGTCCATGGGAACACCAGGAAAAAGGATCTCAAGGGAGACTTCGACTTTCTACCATCTGCTTTATTGAGTCTGTTCTCAATACATGGGTTGCTGTTGAACTGCCTCTGAACAAGGACCTGAGCTTAATCCCACTTGACAACCAAGTACTGCAAATAAACCTCTCTTCGTTGTCATGCTCCAGCCCCACTTTGGAGTCTCACATGGAAACAATAAATATTCCTGGATAAACATCCAAGAAAGAGGTGGGTTGAATAGAAGCATGAACACCTTACCCTAAGAATGGACTGACGTAGTCCATGCCTGGAATGGCTTTGCTATAGCAGACAGCAGGGCAGTTAGAAGACAAATAATTGAAGAAACAACTTCTTTATTATAGTCCATGGGCTGCATGTGGTGCAACTTTCCCCCTGTTTCCCCCTCCCCAACAAGAATTCTTCATATCAAGCTGGTTTGGTGTTAAGTGTGCATTTCTCTCCAAAATTTGGATGCAAACATACATCAAAAATAACAGTTCATCCGTCACAGTTGGAAAGCATGTATGACAAGAAAATATTTGCTTTGCTCTGGTTTTGTGTTTGGTTTGCTGACCACTTATATCAAAAACCTAGAACAGCTTTTTCATCTTGGTGTAGTTTAGAAACATTTATAGGACAGATGGTCTAAATTTGTGGGTTTTATAAACTTAATGAGAATGTAAAAAAAAAAAAAGCGCATATGGGTGCAATATTTTCTGGGGCTTCTTTGAGCTGGCCAAAAAGTAGCCCACTGCAGAGCGGAGTAACAATTCGCACTGGGAACTCATTCAAAGGTTTAAAAATGACTGAGAAAAGGAACTGCCACAGGTTTTCTTCACCTCCGTGGCAGTTTCACTTGCACCATGTGGTACAGAGAAAACATACATTTATTCTTCCCAGCAAGTGACTGTTTCTTTAAACTTTGCTTTACATAACCGTTAAATGAGCTGGCTGCACCAAAAGGCATAAGCAGTGCTTCATTCTCTGTCTTGAAGACTTGCTCTTGGGGCTTCTTGTTGAGCCCAATAAAGTTATTTAGTTATCACTTCGTCTAAGATGATTATTACTTTAGTACTATGTGCAGCTTTCTCTTTCTCCAGACTTCATCATTTAAACAGAAAGATGACAATGCGATCTGGTCTTGAGGTCAGGGTGCAGCATGTGGAATTGGGGGATCTCTAGCTCTGTCAAAACCTTCAGGGGGTTGCCCAGGAATGAGACCAAATATGCCTTTTGTCCCAAAGTGGGCCTCAAAACAGAGCCACCATGAGCACAGCAGGAAGAGAGGAGAGTCTTCTCTTCATGGAAGCACTGTCTGGCCCAGTATCCTGTCTCTTTCTCCAGACACTTCTTCCAACAACTGGTGCATGAAAGTCTACCTCAAAGTGAGTATACCACTGTATAGAGTAAAATCAACCTATAAGGTAAATTGAGAGTCCTGATTTCTTGCTCCAAGACAACGAATAACAAGCTCCTTACACCAATCAGTCTCTCCATCTAAAAAAAAGGTTAATTTCCTCTGAAACATTTGCAAGTTGAAACAAAATAGGCTAAAGATGTTCTCATGAAACAGCATCCTTTGTGTAAGATACATAGTAAAAATCCTCCTCCATCCAGCTCCCCAGTCTGAAAAAAATATGTAAAAAAATCATCTTCCAGTCCTTCCTTATGTAAGCTATTAAAATATTCATGGACAAAGTGCAACTCATCAGAACAGGCTCCATTAACTTCAGATCTCTTCCAATGAAACACACTAGAATGCACAATCCTTAAATTATTATCAGCAAAATATTTGAGTGTTGGCATGTAAGCTGTCATCTTTAGGTTTCTGCTTAAACGCAGCGTTAAAAAAAATCAGGCGGCAATTCATTCCAAATTGTGGTTTAAGCCCCTCTGAAGTGTTACACGTGCACCATTTCATTTTATACTCAGTTGCTGCTTCAAAATTTGCCTCAGGATTCTGCTTTTTTTACCTTTTTTTTTAAAAAAAAATGACAGCTCGGAGTATGGCCACAATTCCTGGCATAGGAACTGTGCAATACTTTGATTATGAGGAAATCTTTAATAAATCCTTTAGCCCTCTAATTTCATCAGGAATCATCTAAATGAGCAAGGCATGCAGACTGTCCAGGTCTTGCTGTACCTTAACTAGATTTCAGGCTTTCTTTTGCCAACCAGCAGAGTTGGAACAAATCTTACTCATTAACAAACAAGAACAAAAGCAGCACAGGGTAATATTATGCCCCAGTTTAATTCCCCTGAGGATTCTTTGCGTGTTACCTGTTAGAGACAGAATTTCTGTATGCACAAACACAGCCCAAAAAAAGCCAGCTATGCTGGGTGTAGGGAGGAAGGCTGTAATTACACAAATCACCTTTCCATGAAAGGCAGAAGCAAGCCTGCTCCCCCAGCTCCCTACCAGCCTTCATCCCCCAACAACTAAAGTGCTCAACAAATGTTCAGCAAATATTGGACAAACAACCAAGGACTTCTCAGAACATCAAATGATTATTAAATCTTAAACTGTACTTTCCAAAAATAATTTTCTGCTGCTGTTGTTTGTTTGAAAAGAGGGTAGTAAAATCCACAGATGTGTGCAGTCATAAACCTTTAGATGAGACTCAATTTCCTTGATGTCCAACGATAAAATCCACTAATAAATGTGTACAGATGCAAAGGCCTATTTGTTGTCCTGTCAAGTCAGGCCATGTGGAACAAAGAACCTAAAAGCAACCAGGAGAGGAACTAATGATGTAGGCTTGCCTCTGCCAAGATGCACTTACTGCAGTTCCTGTGACATTTAAGGAACATAATGATGGGACATTCCTTTTTAACTTTATTGTTTTGTCAAAAGCGGATTTTTACAGCTGAAGATCACGTTCCCAAGATAGTCAATTAGGTTATGCAGATTTACACACATGCTGTGATCTCTTTTGTGAAGCATGACTAGTTTCTTTGCTAACAATCACTCACATCTGATGACAAAGATGGGGCTGGTGTCAATATCTCCCATTTAGAGCGGGATTTTTTTATTTATTTTAAGTGCTTTCCATGAAAAGATCTTTAGATCTCATGGTGTATCAAGACAGATTTTTTTTAATCTCCAGATAATTATTTCTGAATGTGCAAATATAGTTTTCAAGGGGAAAAAAACCCACTCTCTGGAGTAACCAAACACCAGATTTCCGCAGTATGAAAGCCATTTTAAGGCACTGTGGTGTGCTTCGTGGTTAGCCCTGCTTCTACTTAATTAGGGACCTAAGTTGTAAGTCCACAGCTGCAGGAGAGCAGTAAATAGCTATTGCTGACTTCCTTATTGCCAATATGTACATCATGATTGTAGGGTGAAGAGCAGAGATCTTTTCATAAACGCTGCCTTGTGCGGCAACAGTACTTTGATGTCATAAAAATGCTGTTACATATTTTAAAGTCTTAATTGTGGTCCACTGTGATTCTGTCAGCTTCCTGGTGAAACACTAACCCTTTCTGTGATTTCTTGGGTGTGTAGAACACTTCTTTTATTTGCAGGTTTCATAATTAAGTCTACATGTGCCATATCCTCAGCTCTCGTAATAAACCTACCTTCACCGATTTCAAACCATCGAGCCTTCATACAGTACATGATAAACATGCTAGGAAGAGAGAGAAGAGAGGGGGAAAAAAGCCCTGCAGTACGAAGGATGCTTGCCTGCTCCATATTGTTCTGATTATCAGCATCCGCTTGCTTACTGTTATGAACACTCCCTCACTAAACACCCTGGCCAGAAACCCCCTAATTCAATGCCTCCAAGACAGAGTCCCCACACCAGTGTTCCTAGATAACCCTCAGGCTTTGGCTTATCCTTGCTTCAATCTCTGCACATACCCTCCCACCACAGCACTTTCTGGCTTTGTGCATGAACTCCACGGCTCCTCTCTTCTAGCTGCATTCTCATCACTTCAGGTTACCCAAAACTGAACGTCTTCAGCTTTCTCACATAATTTGCTGAATACCCGATCTTGCTTCTATATATCCTGTTGCCACCTCAAGCAGTTTTTTTCCAATCAGTTCTTAGCCTCCTCTTGAGCCTCCTCTTGAGCAGCTTCTAACTGTTACCCCACAAATGGTGGAGATTCAGCTGAAAACACCTTAAACCAATACAAGAGAAACTTGTAAGACTTGTGTGTCAAACTCACCTGGTACCAGCAAAAACATTGCCTTACACAGTCCCAGTGCTAAGCCCTGCCCCTAACTGATGGGCCAGCTCCACAAGGGTAGTGCGAACAGGCACTGCAGTACCCCCCAGCCCTTCTGAGCTTATGGGGCGCTTGGCATTAGTTACTGGGTCTAGTGACACAGCCAGCTGATCCTCAGCGCTGCTTTCCTGGCTTGCAGGATCCAGTCCTATGCTCTGTGCTTTGCAGGTTGTCTACATGACCACAGAAGTTTCTCCTGGCCTTCAGAGCCCACATTCTTCTGGAGTTACCAGTACAACAGCAAGTAAGAACCCAGTCTCAGAGAAAAGCTCAAAAGAGCAGACAGGAGGCTGAAAAAACCAACTTGGGTCCATTCCCAGCTCTGCTGTTACCCTGTTAAACACAAAGACATCTCTTCCCCTTTTCATACCTTCATCCGATCATTTCTGCAAATGCTGCAAGATCCGTAAAGATAGGGTCATTTCAGTATGAGGAATTTGGAAGGTGTGGTGCATAACATGTAGGTGATGGCACGTGTAAACTCAAATTCTCATTCATGTTAGTGAATAAAAGCCATGTATTCTCACCTAGGCTGAATAGGCTGTCAGGAAAAACTCCCAAATTCTGTCCATGTTGTCTACAACCCACTCAAGGCTCAAAACCAAGCATCACCTGCAAACTGGCTGCTGACCTCGGGTAGTCCTTCTAGACATCCTTGTAATAGAAATAAAAAATAATGCTAGAAACTGCAGAGGGAGGACTTGCATTCAAACAGATTTGGTTTGTGCAGTAGCCCTGGTAAACACCAGCACTTTGGGACTTGTGTTGATGAATAGGTTTGTCTGAAGGCAACACAACAGGGACTGATGATGAAACAGTGACAAATGGATTTCCTCTCCAGCTGGAGACAGCTATTGTTTGACATCTGCACAATATGTTTCATGGAGGTATATTTTGCAACATGAACGTGAATTCATGCACCCCCTCCTCCCCCAAACCAAAAGGCCCTGCCTGACAAAGGCAGCTCCCACAACAAGAAGCAACTGGATTAAAGGTACAGAAGAGGACAACTGCTGTCTCAGAGTTATAGACCTGAAAGAATGTCTCAGGGAAAGAAAAGATGGCTTCCAGTTTCTACAGCTGCACTTACCAAGTAAAAAGAGCATCTGAAGTCAGCTTCAAAACCTCAGTCTCTGGATAACAAGGTAGATATACCACTAATACACAAAGAGTGCAGGAGAAACGCTGGCCAGAATAAAGAGTTAAGACAGATTGAATTGATTTAGCAGTAGGAAGCAAGAAGAGGAAAGGGATCTGGGAAGCAACTACAATTTTGCAAGGGAAGTGGGGGGAAACAGCCAAATTAGTCACATAGGAGAAGAAAATGGCTTGCCACAACTGAATTTCCAAGTCATTTCATAGTGACACTCAAAATTATTTTGTTATGTTTCCATTTAGAATAAGGAGCTCAAGCCAGGTTTGTTGCATGTCTGGGTCTGGAGGCAGCTCTTTTGAAAAGCTGAAGACAGACATCACTACCAGAGCTGCCTCTGGGTGAGAAGCTCCCATGTGGGGGTAGCGCAAGATTCCTGCAGGAACACACACTTCTTCCCGGCCAAATACAAAAGCAGAGTTTGAGCTTCTGTTCCCAAAGAGCACACCAAGAACAAGCTAAGAGAATAGAAATAACGACACAAAAATTTTCCCTTCACTCTTCACTGTCCTAAGGGGATTAACGAGGGCAAGAACGTATTGGGGTAAATTAGATATTAGAGACAAATTTAAAAAAATCCCAGTTAGCTACTGGGTGTACAGGGTAGAATTCAAAGCCATAAGTCTCTCTCTTGAAGAGAACCTGTAAGATATCACTGGTAATATAGGAGATGCTCAAATGCTACACCAGTAAGCACAGCACAATGCAACAAACCACTAAATGAAACCAAGGTGTTAGGATCAGGTGTATTGCAAGCTGCTCGGGAATAATAAAAAAAAGGATTCTGCTTCATTGACTGGGTTTTACGTTTCATAACCAGCAATGACTGGATACACTTACCCCAAGGCTCTTGCTGGCATACTTTTTGTTGCTGGCTTATTAGAAGCTGACCAGAGAAGCTATGTTTTATCAATAAGTATGAAAATATTGACTGAGAACATAAACTGTGACAGGTTTCATGCTTTAAGTAAAAGACCTCATTTCCTCCTCTCACTTCTAAAATGTTCATGCTTCTGTCACAGTTTCTCTGTGTCACCTACTGGCCGGTCACTTTGTCTTGTAAGACTTCTATATATTTATAAAACAGGGCTAATAGTATTTTCCAACATATTGTTTGCCTTGTCTATCAAGTTTATAAAGCCCTAGAGTCCTGGAACCATTATCTAGTTCATAAATATAGTATTAAGCATGAGAGGTCACCATATCAGCTAGAGACTATAGTAAGAAATAACTCTTAAAACCAAACCAATTAATTCTTCCTTATTTATGGTATATGTTCTAAGTACATACAACAATAAAACTGATTTAGCAGCCAAAAGCAGCAGAAATGATGTTTCTTCATTCACGAAGCTGCATGGAAAGACGCATCTCTTCAGAAACTCTTTTATGGGAAAGTCCAGCGATCATAGTCAGAACCAAACCAAGAGATACAAAAGCCAGGAACATCATTATGTGGGGCTACATAGCATGCCATTTTGATGAATCATATCAGAGATTGATCTTGAAATAATTGTAAAACCATTCCCATGATTCAGGTTATAAAAGAGTGAATTAGTCAAGCTGTCTCCGTCCACAGATGGGAGTAATCGGGGGACAGTTTTTAGCATAACCAAAGGCCCGTTAAGGCAACTCTAACTTTTAAGCTTCTGAAGAATTACTGCATAGCAGTTCACACAAAAGTTATCTTGTCAGTGGTATTTACACTAGATGTGAGTGGGTGCTTATATATCCACCTACAGGCCTGGACTTGTGGATACCCCCAAAATACTGACTGACTCAGGAGGTAACATTTCTGGAAATAATGATTCAGTGCCACGAGGAGACTGGATGAATCTGTTCCCTTCCACCAAACCCAATACAGACACCCGTAACCTCAGGTCTGTGGTATTTCTCTCTTTGGAAGCACGCAAAAATGTTGGGAGTGTTCAAATATCTTTAAACTGTGTAGCAGATCTTATCTACTGTGCTGCATGCAGCACCTAATGCTGGCAGGCTACCTGGAAATACCATTCCCTTGGATTTAACTTGCAGTATCTAAAGAAGAGTTTGTTTCATTACCCACCCACCCACCCATCCACCCACCCACTCCCCCACTCCTCCCTCCTCCCCTAAAAATCAGTAAAGTCTATAGACAGTTCTACATCATCTTAAGTTTTAAAACATTGCAGTAGCTTTGGTGCTTCTTGAAACAGGCTATATTAATTTAATCTCTCAAAGGACAATGATTTATAAAACATGTTTATGATCCAAATAAATTCTACAAGTTCTTCCAAGAAGCTTTCATTTACCTTACATAGTACAGGAGCATTTGCAGGCTGAAATCCCATTTGTGCCCTAGATTCCTGGCAGGTCCACAACGCAATGTCTATCTTTCAAGGAATGTGAAGTTCTGATATACACTTTTTTGTGCTTACCATGTCTTTTATTCCTGAACAAATGGGAATAGAAAGCTCTAGAATAGTTGTGGGGGGTGCCGGGGGGGAGGGAAAAGATAAAATAAGAAAGGAAAGCAGCTCAGCTCCTTGAAGCAAACACACCTCAGTATCCATTATTTCAGGAAGAACACAGCAACATCTGTCCAGTTCTAATAAATGAGATTTAGGATAAGAATTTGTAGTTTAGGAACTGAAAATATTATTGCAGTTACACCTGGGATGAATTTGGTTTAGCAGCACACTTATCTGTGTGTATAAGTTAAATAATTCCCCTTAAAGAGCAGGTTATCAAGCAGAAATCAGCAACACCTGTTATATTTGTAGAATAACAATAACAAGCTGACATGCCATTCATTTACGGTAAGAACGCCAACTTTGCCAGAATTTGTTTTGGCCGCCGGTGAATCTATGTCTAATAAGCAAGTGATGCATTTCGTGGAAAATAAGCTGCACCTGGATTTGAGTCATACCTTGTCCCCTTGAAAACCTGTCATATCCTCCTACTTAAATGTCTCTGATACAATAAACACATGAGCATAAACAAAGCCCCGACTTTTTTGCCCTGTCTCTCTCTTCATTCCAGACAGGAAACATAAAACAGCTAACAGCCCAAGATGCATGAAACCATTTCTAAAGCTACTTTGGGCCATTTGTTTAATGTCATCCAGGATGTCTTCTGCGCACTGGACAATTTTCCTACCATATGTTCACTATTGTGCTACCTGCTGGTGCATTTCCACACAGAAACAGCCATAGAATAGAAACTGTGGCTGGCATACTTCACATGGGGTGCCTGATCCTGCACTACTGAGGTAAATAGGAGCTTTGAAAGGGCCAGATGGTGCGAGTAGACTTATAATATGGAGGCACGTTAATATTGTTGCAGTGATATCTGTGAAAAACATGAAAAAATAAGTATATGGACTAGACTACGTATCATACGGGAGATGCTACACTCTTATTACTAGCCACGACTAGCAAAGCTGCAAACTAACTTCTTTCTAGTGCTAAATGTGGTGCTTCTGATCATACTTTTCAATAAAGTTAGGGGGAGCTGTGATAGAAGCACATGTAAAGTGTACAGGTCCAAGTATCTTGTATCTTCTCTTTAGCAGCGTCTAAAGGCTGCAGCATGAATGGTGGTCATGTTAAACACATATACACACACATAGGTGATAGTTGCAGCTTTAGGGAAACTATCACATTAGACAGCACACAGGTAACCATGAATGATCCGTAGGTGCGCAGCAAGCCAGCCCCGTAACTGTCCTGGACAGACAGGGAATGAGAGGGTGTCAGGAAGATGTGCCAAGGAAGGTTTAGGTTGGATATTAGGAAAAGGCTCTTCACTTATAAGGTGGTGGAGCACTGGAACAGCTCCCCAAGGAAGCAGTAATGATGCCGAGCTCGACAATATTCAAGAAGCATTTGGACAATGCCCTCAGACACATGGTGTAAATTTTGGGGTTGTCCTATGCAGGGACAGGATTTGGACTCGATGATCCTTGTGGGTCCCTTCCAGCTCAGGACATTCTGTGACTCTAAGAACAGGGGAAGAGCAGTGCCTTAGCTGATGTGAAGAACTCAACATCTACAAACATCTGCATAGCTGATCTTGGTCAAGTTACTTCACTCTTCCTGTCTCGCGTTTCAACAGAGAAAGTAAGACACTGTCATTCCCATACCAAGATGCCCACAGAGGAACGTGAACAACATCACCACAGCTTTCTCTACTAGAGTAACAGAGGTCATGTGGAAACCCCTTGGTTTCAAAAGGCCCTCTTTCCCTAGCAGTTAACAAACTCCTACAGTACAGAGATTGTTGGTACTCAAAAATTCTCACTACTGTTTTAGGTTTCAAGTGTTTTATTGGCACGATTTAGCCAATTTTCCCCTCTTTGCCTGTCACATATCACACTGCAAGGCAGGTGGAAGGCTTGCAGAATTTCAAACTTTCACATTTAACATATTTTTCCCTTCATTTATACATAGACTTTTCCATATAGGATCAACGCATGTCGACACACCTGAAAATGAGTAACTAGATCCCTTTTCCACATTTAATGAGTGCTTCCCTCGTTATTCTCCTTCCTGTAGGGCCACACAGGTAGACATAAAAGGGAAAATTAAAATGACTCAAAGTCACTTTAGTAATCCCCAGACCACCCATGTCATTAGCGCTAGTCCTCTAGCAAATGCCCCGTTTGAAGGGGTTCTATGTCACTTGCAATAATTTAGGTGCAAGACAGACTATAAAATCCCCTAGACCTACTAGCAGACATACTTGACAGTGGTAATGGTACACTGCAGCACTCCAATAACTCAGGCTAAATACAGCAGCTCGCCTAACACATCACAAACACTGGTTAACACTGAACTATTGTTTCCTACCCACCCCAATGATTTTTCTTCAGCTTGCTGGCTTACTCCTCAGTTCTGTTTTCCTTGTTGGACTCCTCAGTCCCTCTCAAAGCATATGGGTGGGAGGAACCGTCAGAAAAAAAGTTTACTGAGTAGTTCATAGCATAGATTGTGTGGACTGGGGCTGTGTGTGTATGACTGATTGCTGAAGTAATGTCAAGGCAACCAGGGAGAACATGTTGACCTGGAAAAAAGCCTAACCCTTGGCAAGGGAATGTGGGTAGTGATAAAAGGGTTATACAAGGGACAGAAAGAGAAATGGAGGGTCAATTTGCTGATGTCTGCATCTTCAGGCAAGTAGTATGAGAGAATAAAAGGAAGTACTGAAAGCATCAGTATGTAATCAAAATGATATGTTAGTTGGCATAACAGACATAACAGAATAATTCATATAACTAGAAAATTAATTTTGAATATACAAGCTATTCGGGAACAGCATGCAAGGGGAAAGAAAGTCTATTTGGAAACAGAGAATAAATTGATGAAAGATTGAATGAAACAGCAAGAAAAAAATGGAAGGGTTTGGCTGAATACTAAACATTGAAGGCTATGTTGAAGAGGCTTTCTTCCCACCCCCCAGAGATTTACTAGTTGTATAATATCACCCAAAGTGGGATTTAAGGCACCCCAATACCTTTTGTAACATCTGTTGTTCTGCTACCTTTGCAGGAACACAGAGGGGAAGACAATAAGGGCAAGCAGAGGAAGCTTAATCTTGATCAGTAAGGAGGAACCAAAACAGTGTAAAAGCAAAAGGCAGTTTTAGTGATATTGAGTAGTAACAAGACAATCGGAGCAAGAATAAAATTCACAGACAGCATTAAAATCACTAAAATTTCTCCTGCTACCATGATTCACACCAGAAGTGTTGTGTATCTACATGCAGAAATGAACACAGGAATGCTCCAGTTGGTTTTAGAAACACAGAGCAGTGTCCCAGGGTGGCTGTGATCTGGTAAAGTGGTGGTATCCAGTTATTACCCACTTTTTTTTTTCCTCATGTCCTAATGGGAAAAGAACAAAAAGTTACAAATGCATTACTATAATTAAATTTTCATCCACAAATTAATTCCAAAAGGTGAATGATGACTTCTTTCTAAATAATGTCTCACAGGCATCTGGGACAGTGCCTGAACTTTGTAGAACATCTTTTTCAGTAAATTCTTCTCGGTAGCATTTGGTCACTTGTAGCAACAGAAATTCACCTGCAGTATCACATCACCATCAGTTATCATATGATCCATGCTTTGAAGACAACACTGATGTAGAAGCTCTTTTTGAAATTATGCTTGACTGCTGGTATGGCAAGCAGTCATGTTCAATGCCATTTCTAAATGATCAGAGGATAAGACTGACGCAGTTACTCAAATTACGGGATCTTCTCCTTTGCAAGAACTCTACCACCAACCACAATTATTTATGCCCAGTAAGTGACTTTTCTAAGACAAAAGCATCAAACAATGAAAACACCCAGTGTCCCTCTGTGGATCATATTTAAACAAGTCCGGGCAGGAGTTTACAACCCATGAATACACTGTTGTGCTATTTGTGATATCATTACTTGAATTCCTACAGCAGATCGCATAACTCAGATTGCTAGGACATACCTGTCACTTAATCCCCCTGCAGCAGTTAAAGGAGATCATGCAAGATGTTTGACAGAGCAGACAGCAAACTGGGATCCTTTACAGGGTAAATCACCATAAATGATTTGATTTGAGCTGCCTTAACTCTTCCATCTAAAACTAGTGAAATTCCTGCATATTACTTGAAGATTTTCAGAATGTGTATCAAGTGGATTCAAAAATACACCTCTCGTAAGTGCTCTAGCATTATCTACATCAATTCCCAAGTCTTGCATATGGTTTTTGTAAGATGCATAACCTGAGCTTCTCTGGCTATGCTGGTTTTTCTTACTACCAATCTTCAAGCTGTGCAACCAGGATACTTTAACAGTCTCCAGACCTGTACCCTTCTTTTTCTCTATCAATGGTAGCAGAAAAACCAACCTTCACTGCTTAGTACATTCTTGTCTCAGCCTTGTGACATTGACCACAGAATATTGCCCAGAATATTGCGCCTCCAGTCATGCTACACCTGTGGCAAGCACCTCTATGCTTACAATAACAAAGAAGAGCTGATGATTTATCATGCTTGCAGAGCAATTTCCCTCTCAGCAGTTATAATTTTTTTAAAACTCTTTAGTGGACTCCCAGGTCTTTTATATCAATTTGATGACAGTTTTACACTGAAAAAAGGAAATATTTCAAATGGAAGGTGAGAGGCCTTCTGTCATATAAGAAAAGACTTTGTCTTTCTCATGGGGAGATGCCACAATGCAAGCAGTGGTGCACTGAAACCACACGATACGCCTCAGACAATGTCTGTGCCTTTGCACTGTAAAGATCACATATGGGTGGATACCATTTGATTTTCTTGTGCAGCAGTTCACTCAGGATGAACTATTGTTGCTCTGTAAGGTAAAAACCTATAATAACAACTGACCATCTTCAGAAAGGAGTAACATTGGAACATGCTTTGTGGTCAGAGTGCCTTACAGCTAGCTTCAGCCTTGACCTGAGATTTATGTAGACCGTGATTATCAATGGCATGGCCACAATGTATAATTAAAGCTTTGAAGAATTAGTGTTTTTCCTCATATGCTGGAGACACGCCTTAAGCACAAAGACTTATTTTGGAGTGAGGCCATCCACACAAGGACTTGCATCTGCACGGGTTGTGGCTATAGGTCCACTCATATCCCATAAAGATGAGCTCTTTCTAAATCTTTACCCTCAAAGAATTCTCTCCTCCGTCACCTTTTCCTGCATCATTCTTCTTTCAACGCAGCAAAACCCCGACACAGAGTGTGCAAGATCCCTGCTTGTGAAGTACGTATTAAATGGTACCTCTGAGCAGTGCATACACACCCCGCTGCTGCCATTTTGGCTCCTGCCTGACTGCAGAGCAGCAGTAATCACTAGGAAAGTCAAAACATTTAAGGGGTATTGTACAACTTCTGTAGCCTGTATCAGGGTCCGGAAAGTCACCCACCCTTAACATTACTAAGTACCCTTTTGTTAGCAATGAATTGACTCAAATAGTAAAGGAGGAAGAGATGTTCATGTTTTAGGTTTTATTTCACCTTATTCTAACACATATTTAAGCAGTACTCAAAGCTACAAAGAATTCACACATGAGAAAAATAATAGCCATGCTGATCTCTTGGCATTCTAAGTAGTCAAGTACATTCTTATGATAATGTAAAAAAGTTTCAAGTGTGTGTGCGGAGTGTTTAAGACTGATTTCTTCTTTGTCCTTAGACAGTAATAATGAAAGCAAAGAGGGATCCAGGAAGTACTCTAGATGAGACACCCCACATTTTCATAAACATATCCAAAACTCAAGCTACGCTGAAGTATTGCACGTAGCTTGACACTGACTACTTACAAAGAGTAGTGTATACAAAAACACAAAAAGCAAACAGGCTTTATAACCTTACATTACACATTTTCATATTTAGAATGCACATTTGATGCTTTGCACTTACAGACACAGTTCACTGACACAGCTGAAGCACTGTTCTAAAAAAAATTTGGCCCTCATTGTTTTTTGATGCACTGCCTTCTTTTCTTTTTTTTTCTTGCCTGTGGCATTCATCTTAATTCTCGAACAGCTGCTTAAATGGTCAAAAAAAAAAAAAAGTGATTTTTGTGATCTTCAGTAAAGCTGGTTGGAAAGTGCTTTAATTTTCCTGGGCAAAACTTCAATGGAAATACAAAATAGTTTTCATCTTGATTTTTCAAAGGAAAAATTTCAATGTTTTGGCTGAAACTCAAATACCAAAATATTTCAACCAAAACCCAAAATATTTCCATTAGGAAGTGCTGCTGCATGGTGCCCTGAGAGATGGAATTCCAGGTTTCATACTCTCATTCCCTTTATGCCCCATGATACAGCTGATTTCCCTTTTTCCAGACGAGAGATGCTGTATCTCCAAAGCTGTATTTCCTAATTCCTGGTGGGACACACATATTAGAGAAAAAAATGGGGATCCGAGGCTGCAGAATATGAGCAAATTCCCACACCAGCCTTTCAGTTTATCCAGATGGAAACATTTTGGATTTCAAGAGTAGGTTTCAAGAAAAATGTCTCCCTGAAAAGCAAGCCTTTTTTCAAGGTAAGTTTAATTGAAAACCTTTGAGTTCTGTCAACAGGTAGTTTTAATACAGCTATTTTGTTTCAATTGGTTAAAAAAATCCTGCTGTTGAGCATAAATTCAGATTCTCATACAGCTTGATTGCAGTTAGCTTTAAGCAGTAAGACTTCCAAACCTTTCTAGAAAACCTGGGCACTCCGTTTCTGTGAGTTTTGAAATGAACATCCAATCCTGCAGGTGGGACTGACTATCTCAGTCTACATATTTTTCCCTGCTGCTCTTACTAATATTTTCTTCAGGCTTTGTCAGCAACAGATTCAGACAGGGCAGTGCCAAACAACCTAGTCTGGTAACAGCACCTCACAAGACATTGAGTTTGCATTAGTGACTAAAATGCTTTTTGATTTAGGTAAATACTAGCCTTGCGTTACCTTGTGGCACACAAAGTTGCTAGCAGAACCCAGAGCTTCCCCTGGTTGCCAAGGAGGCTTTTGGATGCACAGGAATTTGAATTTCTTTAAACCTTTGATGGGACTCGTCTCCTCATGCCACTGCACAGCAAGCTAGGATAGGTTCAGTCCCCAGAGGAGGAAGGGGAACAAAACGTTTATGGAGCAGTAGGAAAACTAGGTAGCATATAACCCTGGACGTCCAAAAGCCCCAAGGCTCTCGGGGAGAAGCGTGTCTTCTCTCAGAGCCATTAGTTTTAGTGCTAGAAGCTTTGCCTTGGGTCTTCAAGTGAAGCCTGATCTAGATCCATTCCTAGGGACAGATAGATGAGAGGTTTGAGGGACACCTTAATGTATTCAGTGTTGGGTTGAATTTGAGCATCTCCTCTTGAAGTCCTGCCTACAACTGAGACTTTCTGTTAGTGGGCCTAGCTACTTCCTTCAAATTGCTATACCATGAGGAATTCTCTTCTTTGCCTTTCAAACCAGAATGCCTTATTATGGTTCTAAGCCCTTACCAAGTGATGCAGAAGAAAATCTCTTCCCAAATCTGGTAATCAAATCAGTTTAACCAGCCAGTCATCTGAAAAAAGAGGATTTTATGTACCACGTCCAAGCACTGGCCTAGCTCCAGTATCATGTCTCCAGCTGGGAAAAAATTTGGTGCCTCAGAAGAAAGCAAACAATAAATCCTTCCCAAGTCCTGCAGGCTGAAGCCCTGAAACACAAGATTTGGTTACAGCTTTTCATTTCAAAAGGGTTAGGAACATATTGAAACCAGTATAGGTCTTCCTGTTTTCCCAAAGGGAATGAATACTACCAAAATAGTTTCTCTCTGTAGCTGGATTAAAGCACAAGTGCCCTTCAGACAGACATGTAGAGTTTGCTTCTATTGCTTCACAGATCACACTCTTCCCACGTCCAACAGGTGGTTTCTACTAACCTTTAACTATTATTGAAAATTCAAGTATTCCTTCACAATCAGACTGATCTGAGGTTGACCAGGGTGGAACAAAGCAGGTAAAGACAAGGAAAGGATCCAAGTTCAGGAAACACTGAAACACTTCATATAACCAGTGATAATATCAGTGACTGTTCCAATTACTATGCATCTTTGAATATCTGCTCTTATCTCTTTCTGGTGTCCTTGTTTACTCAGTCTACTTCTCATTTTGTATTCCTCTATAGAGCAGTAAATGTTTTTAAAGTTTACTACCAAAGTATTTCCTTTTACACCAGTTTCGGTGACTGTGGCAAACACTCAGGAGAAGCATATGTATATCCAAATAATATTTGTACACAACCTAGAAATTAAATTCATGTGCTAACATAATTTGTGGCATGATTCTGCAGTTTATGGGTAGCTTTAGCATCGAATATGTTACAGATCTGCCATTTAACATACACCAGGGACTGTTTTGCCTGACTACTCCCTTGGCCTTGTCCCCCATGGGGCCATCTTCTTGAAGTACAGTCTAGTCCAATATGCCATTAAAAACAGGATAATATCCTATTACCTACTCCAGTTATACTTCTGGAGAGCCAGTCAGGATAAATCTTAAGCCAGGAATACAAGGTTTTTGTATGGATTTCCCTTACGTAGAGTGGATTTCTGAAGCTCTATAGAACCTGAGGCTAAGCCTCTTGACCCCCTCCCTATCAAGGAAAAAATCTTCCCCCAAGGAGAGGGTAGAAGCTCTTGTTGGCCCCCGTTGGAGGAGAAATGCAAGCCTTTACATAACAATAAACATATGTATACCAAAGTGGCCATACACATGTTGGAACTCCATGTGCATGTTCAAATACCTTGCTGAATCAGGGCCACAGTAAACGCATTCTTTTTGTAGAAACACTTTTCCATAGACCTGATCCAAAGCCCGCTGAGGTCAGCAAAAGTCTTTCACTTCAACAGGATTTGGATCAGACCCCACGAGCATTTCCAACTAAAACCAGCACTGGAATTTCTGCATGTCCACGCACTGAAACAATTTGTGTTTAGTTCACTGTAAACCCTAGACTCAAATACATCTTAGCTCTAGGAAAGTTGGGAATGTAAGCTGGATCTTTGCTTTGTTCCAGTCCTTCTTTCAAAGACTGATTTAAGAAAGGTTCAGATTTCAATGAGCATAAACCTTTAGAATTTCATACTTGAATCAGGATCTAAACTTAAAACCAGCTGAAATATCTCTGAGAAAGAGAATTTCATCAGATCTTTCATAGTGTACAGCAGGTTAAGTGTAAAAATAACTATTAAAGAACAGCTGAGGTATACATTTTAGGATCTTCCTACAAAGAAAAGTATTCTTTTTCCTAATACTCATATAGATCCATAAAGATTTATCTACCTATGACTTCACTGATACATCATCACTGGAAAAAAAAGAGAGACAAAAGAGAAAAATCATAAAAGCATTCCACCTGTATTGCTGGCAGATGGCTTATAAATGTCGCACAGACTTAGACCTACTACTGGCTCATACAAGAGGTATTAAATAAACTGCTGAACATCTGCTGGTAAATACACAGCAAACAAGAATGCAACTTAGGGCCAAACATCTGGCAAGTGTGGGCCACATCTCTGCTCATAAACTAAGCAATGTTTTCTGCTAATCATTAACAGAGTTATTGATTTTAGAAGTGTATCACACAGCTATAATTTTGTCAGAGAGTAGACCACATAAGTTGTTCTTTTTCTGGTTGTTTCATTTTGTCTTATTCCAAAAGTCCGTAAATTGACGAGTGGGACAAAAATTATAATTGACATCATCTGTGGGAAATATTTCATAAAACAACAGGCCCAGATGTAGGATTAAAGCCATGTGGTAGTAAAATACCACACTGAAAAAAGTCCAGGTTCCATGATTTCTTATGAAAACAGATGTGCTATTACTCCACTCTTACTTGTTTTTCAATGCTTTTTACTCCAAATAATTCTCTCTTTTTTTCCCCTCCTCTTTTTTTTCCACAATTGCACTATGGAGAGATCATAAATTGATTGCAGATGGCAACTTGTACTTCAAAATCTTAACTGTCACAATCTTTGAAATAAAAATAAATGAAACATTTTGTGAAATTATATCGAGCTGTGTTAAAAGTAATGAAGATTATACAAAGATACGTCTGTTTGTCATTTATACAGCACCTTCAGGCATGACAACCAAGTCTATTAGACAATACTTTCCTCCCTGGGAAGTAGTTATTTTCTAAGTCCAGGATGTACTGAAATATAGAAGGCAATCTACAATCCGAGCGCTCCTTTATCCAAGCCTCAGGATGGTCTGAGCCTCCTGCAACACAGAACCTGGCATGCACATCCTTGATTCTCTCTCACATACAAAGAGGCAACATGGAAATGAGACAGAACAATTCTGTGCATCCTGCTTTGCACATAATGTCATATTAGTACCTTCTTGACAAATATATTGTACAAGACATCCCTGAAAGACAGAGGATTGTATGGTTTGAATCTTAATTTGTCAGTGCTGTGCAGAATGGCAAACAACTGTATTCCTTCCTAAATGACTTTGCAACACATGGAGCCCATTATGATGCCACTAATTACAATTTATTAAGTTCTGAATTTAGGCTGTTTCACAATGTACTTGTAGAGATGCTCCATTTTCCAGTTATCAGAGATTTTGTAAGACCTAATAAAATAAGATCTAAATAGGCTCCCATCCTGTCACTTTAGTGCCTTTAGACAAAAGCCATTTCCAATAGAGCTAATGGTGTTTGATGTTGATTACAAAGGGCTTGATCTAGGTGGCTTTACACGTATTCCTGGAGTCAGAGGGAGGAAAGCCATAGATACTCCTTTGGGAAAAGAGGTGTTCATCTGCTGGTATAGTTTGGGTGAAGCTGTGAAGGAAATCTGAGTATGGCTCAGTTAAGTTGTAGCCCTTCTTTTGTTTCGCATAAAGGAAAACCAAACCAACTGTAGTGCGTGATGGGAAGAGCAAGAATGGAGGATTTTTTGGGACCACAGAAATCATTAAAAAAACATAGATCAGGAGCAGAGTCAATGTCCACAAATAAGATGTGGGAGCAGATTGAGAAATAGCACTGTTTCTTCTATTAAATCTTTATATCCAAGAAAGTTGACAGGAATCTCTTCATTATTTCCTCTCTCAGGCAAACCCTGCAGAGATCAGCAGTCTTTGCCATCCAGCTCTGAAAACTCCACATCCTTGCTGTGAAATCTTTGCTTATGATGCAGCTCTCAGAACATCCTTTCCTCGGTAGCAGCAAAACCTGGGCAACTATTCACACACCAATCAAGAATATCTTCCACCAGAAATGCTAGGAGTAGTGAGACTCAGTTCAACGTATCTAATGTACGCTGTACCTAATACGGTACACAAGAGTTTTCAGAAATTGAAGTGGTGTTTGAGGGAGAAAAGGTAGGACTGAACTGTTGCTCAGTTGGTTAGTAGAGTACACACGCACGAGGCATGCGCACCTTTTCCAAGTTAGGTGTTGGTGGCTCATCACCAGTGCCAAGTCAAATTAATGTTGTCGCAGCATGAGTAACGGTAATCATAACCATCACTGAGCAGGTGTTCTTAACTCTCATAGCATCATGCCAATCTGAGCTGCAAGTTTGAGTGGCCACCGACAGAAACCTTAGTTTCGACGTGAGGCCCCTTTTTGTCAAATCCAGTAGGGGACTAGATACACCTGGTTTGCCCCCAGAGTTACCAGGTGATGCCCAACTTTTATTTCCTGTGGGCTACGGGGCAGGGCAATGAACGTAACTTCACACAACAATTTGGTTCACCACTGGGATACTATCGAGCAGTTGGTGGGGCTGCTCGATAGGGCATGAGCGGCTATGATTCCGAGGCTGGGGCAGAGGTCAACTTGGTTACCCAATTGGGCATCCAGCGGGACCGCAAGGAGGTGTGACCTCTGCGGCTGTGCCCAGCTAGTAACCATGGTCCCGTCTTAAGAGAGTCATAGATAAAGGCTTTTGGGCAACAAGGGGAAGATGTGGAAAAAGTTCAAATCAGGGTCATTTGCCTTTTGCAATAGTGAGTCTGAAATCCCACCAAGACTAGTACTCTGAAGCACAGAAATCCACAGCTCTAGTAATGCCCCTGCAGAGGGACAGCAGTTTAACACCTGATCTTCCTTCCTAAAGAGACGTGGTTCAAATCCTTATTCAAGAAACTCCATTCTTTGCACCGTCTGTTATTTTGACCTGTAGATTTAAGTCTTGCATGCTGGATGTGAAGATTTAGGGCAAAATGACAACATTAGAAGCTCATGGAGAACAATAGCAAGGGCTTTGCAGGCCAGGTAAACACAAGAACTGCAGCAATAGCTTTGTATGCATATATGCTTACATACCCACTGATTGTATTAAGTTCTGGGGTCAGTAAGGACTACCAAAAAGTTCATTGCTACTTTTCCTACATATTAGGAAGAAGTTCTTTACTGAAAGTGTGATTGGCCATTGGGTTGCACTGCCTGAGGAGGTGGTGGAGTCACCGTCCCTGGAGGTGTTTAAGGAAAGATTGGATGAGGCTCTTAGTGCCATGGTGTAGTTGACAAGTAGGAGTAGGTGTAGGTGTTGGGTCATAGGTTGGACTCGATGATCTCAGAGGTCTTTTCCAACCTTATGATACTGTGATACTGTGATAGTTAGAGATTCAAAACAGACAACTCATTCTTACTCAATTTGCAATCATTTCAAACTGAAGGTACCATCTACAACCGACATTCAGAAGACACTTCCTCATTTGAAACCCATTGTAGCACCCAGGTTAAACAACATAAAAGGGGAACATTTCTGAATATATTACAGGCTGAGATCTCTAATGCTTACCTTTCAGTAGTTTCAAAGTTTGCAGAAATAGTCAAGTGGTTTTTCTCTTATCTAAGTTTCCAAAGTTCCCCTCTCCAATAAGACAACAATTAAGACTCAAAATCTGAACAAGGGACATGATACTGTGAAAATCAGAAGACAAGAGAGTTTTCTTGTTTGGGATTTGGGGATGGGGTTTTGGGGGTTTTGTTTGTTTGATTGGTTGGTTTGTTTTCTGATATGCTTTGGGCATTGTACTCTGAATTTATTCTTGTTCAGTTTGTGATATTATCTTGGTACCACTTGAAAACCTACAGAACCTGGCAAGTCAGCTGTGTCCAGCACAGCAGCCCAAGTAAATCAGAAAGTAGATCATAGACTATAAAACCATTCAGAATTCAGGAGGCATGGACAAAAATAGAGAAAAAATGATCCATATGAACACACAGAAAAGCAGATAAAAACCTAAAATAAGATGTTGGTCAGCTGACTCCTGGCCCAATATTCTCAGACAACTCCAAGAACTATATCATGTTTTCCCATAATGGGGGCTGAAAATGTTGCCCAGAGGAAGGCCTTGTAGTGCTGCACACTGACCCAGACCCAGCACAGAGAAGAGTCACATTTACCAATTTAGTTGGAGTATTTAGTGATTTGCAGAATAAGTTAGCCTTCTTTATCACAGGAGCTTTACTCTTTCAAAACCTGCTGTTGTTCCTGAACGGGCCAGCAGCATTATCCACCCATCAAGTCTTATTTTCACAGGCTAGAAAAAGAGATGTGTTTTAGAGAGACTGAATAGGTCAGAGAGACTAGAAGAACAATGAAGAAAAGGATGAAAATGGGTAAGTTAGTCCTAAATCAAAATGTGAATTTCCCATGAAAATAGCTGCATTTCAAAGTTCCCATTCATTTTCAGGATTTTCCCTGTAGCACATAAAAGACCCGGAAATAGATTTATTTTCCAAACAAAGTTTAAACAAGTGTCTGAGCTTGCATCAGATGGACCAACATGGTCAACAGGCTACTCCTGTATCCACAGCTTAAGACCCTGCTATCTTGTTCCGTCGCTAGCAGTGAGGAGCAACTGGGAATGGGGAATCCATGGGGTACTGCAATTAAGCTTGTTTAATCATCAAGTATGCCTGCTGGTATTCCCGACATAAGCCAAAACCACCCTGCTGCTGAGCTGCCTGAAAAAGGGGTGGTCGATGTTAGAAGATGATTTCTAACATTTAAGATGGATGAAAGGAAGCCCATGGCCATTAGCACTGTTGGAGACACAATTGTTATTAACACCATCTGCAACATGGACATTTCGGTCTTTGATGAAGAAAGTATGAAGCTGGAGACCACCAGGAGCAGCCTGGAGTGGGTGGAGCTGGGAGGAAACATACCACAGTAGCAGCAGCAGCCACAGGATTTGTGATCAATAATGAGGAGGATGGATCCAAACAGGATGTTGCTCAATTAGCAGCCATACGTGCTCTCGGGCTTTTGAAACTCTACATATTTTACTAGGAACAAGGGGAAACAACAGTTCTTTGAGATCTATTTCTGCTCTGAATTAAGTCCAGCCATTGTAACAAATCATACAATGATTTGTGTCTATCAGCAGCTGGTCAGAACTCTCAACAGCCATCACCAAGAGAAAGTGACTTTAGCTAAATCTGCAGCACAACAAGACTTTAGCACTGAAAAAACCAGTAACGTTCGACTCTATTTAAACTTCCTGAACATGCTGGTACCAACCAATAAAGGAAGAAACCAAAACAAGACATAACAATGCACATGTAATTCACACCCAGGTTAGACTACATGTAAAGGAGCATACAAATAATGTGGCTTATGTTTCAGCCCATGAGAGCTCTCTTGCAACACAGCAGCCTCCAAACTGCTTACGGAGGCATGCATTTGCCCCAATTACATAAGGTAGTGTTGGCAGGACAGGCAGCACAATCAGCAGTGGCAGTGCTGCCAAATACTCCCATCTTCTCCTCCTTCCAATGTTAGGGTTAAAAGCACTACCTCCTGAAAACAGCTAATTATGGTTCACCCCACCTTTTCCGAGCTGTTGGCCTTAGCAACAGTCACAAGCGGGCAATACTGCCAGCCACATACATATCAACCCCAACTTCCTACAAATTGCACTTGAAGACATGGCAAATATTAGCCTTGAAGCTTGCGGGAAGGCACATGACCTGACTGATAGGACATCTAATAATACTTTTTGTCAGCATGCTAGTACATATTTTGTTCCTGGCTTCAGGTCTGGAGAGGCTTTCTCACTTTCATCCAGAAGGGTAGGATCTTGGGAAATTTCCTGCAAGACCAAGGGGAATTCGGTGTAAGAAACGCTAATAAACTACATTAGTGTCTTTTCTTCAGAACTCACTCCTTAGAAAAGGAAAGAGATCTGTTTGGAATAGGCTGCAGAATAGCTGTCAGTAGCAGATGAACTATTTTTTGTATTTGATTTTACTTTATCAGCCATTGTCATGAGATATTCCTGCACCTTTTTTCACTAACAGCTTTAATTTTCACTCTCTGCATAACTGCAAATCAGAAGTGATTTCTCTTAGCTTGCTATTCGTTCTATTTAGATGATTCAGATCAGTTAGGTTGTACTGCACAAGTCTTAGTACAAAATCTTCATTAGGTCATTGTGATTTTCCAAAATGAGGCAAAGATAAGCAAGAGGCCTATATAAAAAAAAATCTTGTTTATCTGTCCAGTCCTACAGGACAGATCCATGTCACAGCCCAGAGCTAGAAATGATCAAGTAGCAAAGAAAAATCAAGAATTATAATTTTTTACATGCATAAATATTTCTGGTTTGACACAGAACAAAACTTTTGTCTTTGACAGAAGACCTATGCCATTTGCCAAAGAAGCAATTTGTCTTCTTGTGTAACAACAGATGCTAATGGGAAGCATGCTCATTGCTCCATCACGACTGCCCACCAGAGTTGAATTTGTGCACAACCACTAGGATCCTCAAATTCCATCCAGAGCCCAATCACCTGGGCTGAGGGCCTCATTGTCTCCTTACTCAACTAAACTTCATTTCTTACATGTGGACCCAGGAACAATAGTTACAACCCTATTTTCTGGCATATCAAATCCTGTAAGTGACAGAGTCCTTGGGGCTGTTCCTATGCTTGTTTGTTTCATTGGCTTTCAAAAATACAAAAGCCCACAAAGCCATGCCCTGGATGTCCTGCCAAGAGTCCCTTTGTTTTGAAGGCCTTGGGCCTCTCTAAGGAAAACTCCCATCAGTCTTGTTGCTCACTGAATCTAACAAGACAGTCCATAATTTAGATAACATTGATGAAACTTCATGGATGGTAATTCACATTTTTCTGGTACAGAAAGAAACAGGAAACCATGCAATGTGTGTGGTTTCTTGGAAGTAACTTAAGTAATTTTTCGCCTACTTGGGTCTGATGCATAGTCAGCTTCTAGCAAGGGTCTAGTAACTCAGCTGTCTAAATGCTTAGGAAAAGAGCCAGAAGTTTTCTGAAATTCACTTTCCCCCTATCATCTACTGTTAAACAGCATCAAGTTCATCAGTAGATACATGTAATCTGCTGACCTACTGTAAATTCATTTTTAAACAGCAGCATATATTTCACCACTAATAGGATATAAGAAAATAGGAAATGCTCACTTCTTGTTGGTATCCCAGATCCTTTCCAAACTGTATTAATTCCATTAGTATTCATTTCCTAGCAGAATATGGTACAATTTAACTTTTCATATGACCAAAGTTAGTCAGCCTAACTCCATTTCAAGAACATTTTAAGTGATGTTTAGCCAGTTGCTCAGAATTACATTTTCTTCCACTCAGCAATTCAAGCATTTATCCTCACTGTGTCCAGCGTTGACCAAATCACTGGCATGATAAATAGGTCAGTATTAGAAGACAGAAGAAAGAAGCAGGAGGAAGTTTATTTCTACTTTTTGAGATGTTATCCTTACAAATAACTATTGCCTTCTAGGAGATGAAGGCCTCTTGAGAAAAAAATGCAAACAGTAGAGTAGTGATACTTCAACAGTTCTTTGTCTATGAGCAAATACACCAGCCATGTCAAAGCAATTAATCTTGGAGATACAGCAAGAGAAGGGAGTTACATGAAGAATATATTAACAATGAGACTCTGTGGCAGTGATCCCAAGTTAAGTTCTCTTTCAGGCCACATGCTTTTTTCTGTGTAACCTGTACCACAGGTTTTGCAATATGCACAGTCCCTTCTGTTCCATTTTAAGCCAGATGTCTGGTAGAGCACATCAAATCACAGAAGTTATCTACAGAGAGCAGAATTAATTTCTTTCTCCTTCCAGACCCCAAAACTTGCAGTTAATCACTCTGCTCAGCAAACAAACAAATAAAAAACAGCTAAAAAATATATTTCTGGTTAATCAACTGAGAATATTCCTAACTACCATAGAATCATAGAATTACTTGACTTGAAAGGGACCTAAAAGGATCATTGAGTCCAACTCCTATCCCTACATAGGACACTCCCAACACCCACACCATGTGTCTGAGGGCATTGTCCAAATGCTTCTTGAATGCTGGCAGACTCAGTGCCATGACTGCTTCCCTGGGGAGCTGTTCCAGTGCTCCACCACCCGCTGGGTGAAGAACTTCTTCCTAATATCCAGTCTAAACCTCCCCTGGCACATCTTCCTGCCATTACCTCTAGTCCTATCATAGGTCACAAGAGAGAAGAGATCAGCACCTGTTTCACCTCCCTCCGTTATGAGAAGGCAGTAAACAACTATAAGATTCTCTCTGACTCTCCTCTTCTCCAGGCTGAACAGACCAAGTGACTTCAGCCTCTCCTCATATGATTTCTCCTCCAGACCCTTCACCAGCTTTGTGGCCTCCTCTGGACACTCTCCAGTAGTTCGATGCCCTTTTTACACTGTGGTGCCCAAAACTGCAAGCAGTAGTCAAGGTGGGGCCGCATCAGTGCAGAGCACAGCAGGACAGTCACCTCCATCGACCGGCTGGCAATGCTATGCTTGATGGGTTGGCCCTCTTGGCTGTCAGGGCACACCGTTGGCTCATGTTCAACTCACCATCGACCAGAACCCCCAGGTCCCTCTGTGCAGGGCTGCTCTCCAGCCTCTCAGACCCCAGTCTGTACACGCACCCAGGGTTGCCATGTCCCAAGTGCAGAACTTGGCACTTGCCCAAGTTAAATTTCATGCTGTTGGTGATTGTCCAGCTCTCTAATCTGTCAAGATCCCCCTATAGTGCCTCTTTGCCCCCAAGAGTGTTGACAGCTCCCTTGTTTTGTGTCATCAGCAAACTTTGTCAATAAACCTTCAAGTCCTTCGTCCAGGTCATTTATGGAGGTATTGAAGAGCACTGGCCCCAGGATGGATCCCTGTGGGACGCCACTAGGGATGGGACACCAGCCTGATGTAACTCCATTAACTATGACTCTTTGAGCCTGACCCATCAGCCAATTGCGTCTTCGTTGTATCATGTGTTTATCCAGCTGACTAGGTCTTTAATTAGCATTTTACACCTCTTTCTTTAGCACACCTGTTTTCAAGGGATAAGTTGTGTAAGCACCTCCTGTTTGCTGGCAAGCATTAGAAGTCCTTTTCCTTTGGCCTTCCTACCTGTGTCAAGGCCTAAGCAACAAAATATTATAACTGCTACCATTATGCTACACTACCTGTATTTTTAGACCACCTATAAAGCCAAGAAAGAGCATAAATAGTTGAAGAGTTGTCCAGCACTGGCCCACTGCAAATCTGTATCTGTACTAGGATTCCGTCAGTGTAACATTTCTCTCTGGTAAGAAACTCATGGGAGGCCTTCAGTGCCTGCAAAAATTATCAGTCTTAAGTATTATTTGCACTTTCTATGCACCATTGAAAACTTAAACAGACAGCTAGACAGGACTCTGGAGTTTTTCTCTTCTAGAGCTATGTCTTTTTTTAAAATGGTGGTCAGCCTGATCTGCTTGGTTATTTATTATCCATCTGATAAGTTGCAGTATTTTAATCAATGCTGGATAATTGCAAAATCACAAGGAATAGCAGCACACTTACATGATACCATAACACAAATTTGTCTTTCCAGATCTCTCTATTCACAGTTTTGGATCGAGGTAGTAAAAAATTGCAGCATACAGACCAGCAATATGCATAAAGATCAGCAGGAGATTCATTGAGTAATCAATCATAATAACAACTAATGTTTCAATCAATACTCTCATTTGAAGTAAGCCTTGGTCTTTCATGACTTGCCAACTCAAAGGATTTGTAAAGCAGTCTCTGACTTTGACCTGTAAATAGCTGTATACCTAGAAGCATTTTGCAAGCATTCAGCAGGGCACTTAGATCCTGGAATCCCTTGGAATGCTGCTTTTTCTTCTTGGAAGAGTTTACCACTGGGTATTCAGGTGGGGGCCCAGTCAAGTGGGCTACTATATTGGTTCCAACACTTTCTGTGCCTTGAAGTAGATCACATCTGCTAATGTAGTGAGACTGTAGAAGCTATGTGCTCAGTCAAAACCTTTCAGCCCTGCTATCACACACATAACGCTGGTATTTGTTGTCTAGCACTGATCACATCAAAACCAAAACTCTCCTCACCCTGATGGATACTCAGGGCTGGATTCACTGCTCTCCTAGGTTGGAGACACATGCATGTGTCTGCATGGCACAAGCAGAGTAGCCCTGTGCAGCAGAACTCTGTAGAAACTAGCAGAGACACCTTCAGCTTTTCACCTGCCAAAGATTCCCTCAACTCAGTCAGAGGAGAGAACAGACTTAGCACAACATCCAAGTAGACATGGAGGAGTTTATATGCACTATATTCCTCAGCAGTATTACTTGGAGGCAATCCTTTAGAGTTTCAAGAGTTGCTTGCCCCAAAATCATAAAGCTGCAAAATTCACCTGCTCTCCAGTGTTAATGAGTGCTTTGCTAAAACAGTAGCAACACCCCCAGAATTATAGATGCTGCTCATCTGAAAGTAAGATTTCTCAGAAAGGATGCATTCAGCAAGAAGACCATGCCCTTATAGAGTGATCTGCAAAATGTGTAGCTCCATCCCTCCTCTTAGCTGTTAAGAGCCCTTTGTAAGCATTTTTTTTTTATTGGTTGTTTCGCAATGATTTTTATTCTGTTTGGCACAGGAAGGTTTTGCGGTTTTCCTTTTCTGTTTAAAAACAAAAGCCACTGTTGATTATTTATTTTTATTATCTTCTTGCCAGATTTCCCTTTAGCTGAATTAACTCTCTGGAGTGTTATAGTCTGTTCCATCACTATGTCTTGAGTTACACAGCTCTGCAAACGTCTTGATAATAGGCGGTATGGCAAAGACACTGCAACTAATGTTTAGCTATCAGCTCCTCCTTTGAATTTCTTTCACTCATTTTAAAAGCATATGAAAGAGCAACACTGGAGCACAGATGGCATCATAAAAAACACATATTGGCCAGGAAACAGCACAAATACCATACTGTGGCATCCATTCTAAATAAAGGGTATACCACAGTCAGGTCAATAGCATGGTATGATACTGGTTTACCTTTTAATGAGATACACAATATTAGTTAAAAATATGTCAGAACAACATGCAATACTCTTAGTTTGTGAGAGTAAGATATTGCCTTTTGAATAATAGTTATCTGGCACAGCCTTAAAATTGGATTTTAGGCAAGGTTTCGATGCATGATTCTCCAAACCACAGTATTAGTCAATGTATTAAACTGGTGACAGATTCTCTGCACACAAATCTGTACTAGCAGTGGTTCTACATAGCCCATAGCTCTTTCAAAGAGGAACATCAAGCCAGTGTTTAACGTCTACTCCTTCCTCTGTCCCAAGGTTTGATAACTGTGACAGCTGTAACAGGCACAGCAGTATTTTAACCCTATGTATAAATGTTCATGATCATTATACTGATGATGTCTTTCCTGTCCAATAGGTTGGCCGCAAGAAATACAGGTCTTCTTCCATACACTAAGGTGGATCTTCTCAATGTAAAGATTCCATCATGTATGAGTGCAGAGATAAAGCAAACTTTTCTTTTTATCAGTTTAACTTCTGGCTGTGTATGAAGTTTTGCTGCTTTACTAGCCTACGCCAAAATAAAAAGGCTAGCAAAACAGAAGTTGCCACCTAAGACTTTCTGTTGGACGAAACAGCCAATCCATTATTTTCTTCTTCATAACCATTCCTTGTGCATTTCAGCCTCTCTGCTAGATGACACTTCAGGGATTAAGGAGTAATGTTTCATTTTTCACTGATCCTTAGCAAAATACAGCAAAAGTTTCTACAATATAACAGAAGGGGTGCTGTCCTTGTTCCAAGCATATTATACTTCAGATTAGCCGGATAACCTTTGGGGAGCCAGAATGCTGAATCACACATAAAATGTTACATTCTCTTATCCATTAAGCCACATTTATGAAGAAATGCATTCCCTGTTTTGCACTGGGGTTTGCTCATCTGTAGAGAAAGGGACTTTATTTTCCAATTGGGGATAAGGTCAGCTAAAAAATCTCATAGTATTTTTCTTGCAATTACAGTTGGCCAGGTCACTGAGTACCTCAGCTACATATGACCTGCAGAATTAGGTAAAGCTATACTGAGTATCACCTCCTCCCTCCCATTGTGTGGCACTAATAACATGTGAGATTTCAAAATGGAAATATTTTCCTTCTTCCCCTCCCATGTGGATTACAGTCTCACCTGGTTTCAGCAGCAAGATTTGTTGGTAAAATGTTACTGCAGCAGAAGAGAGAAGAGGGGGGAAAAAAGAAAGGAAAATTAGTCTGTAATTCAGATCACCATCTCCTCTCCTTGATCTGGTTGAGCAAGGCGGTCACACCACCTTCGTTTGACACCTGCACACAGCCAGGTTGCTGGTCCAACTTGTGTTGCTCACCTAGTAGAGCTCTGCTGTGACTGTGCAAAGGCATACACAACATCAACTATATTTTCTGTTCATGCTCATCTTGCATCAAGTCCAAAAAGCTATTAAAAAAAGTTCAAGTGCTTTCTCATAATCTATTAACTGGTAAATTTTTGTAAATTATTTAAATAGGAAGAGTCATTCAATAACTAGGCCACTGGTGTTTTGAAGAACTGCTCTGACTTACAATATAATTATCAGTGATGTTTAAATCATCATCATTAAGGGAAACAAAGATGTTTTCTGTAAAGACTCAAGTTCTGCCTCCAGATTTGTTCCACCATGAGCAAGCAGGGGATATCAAGATCTCCACAAAAGCAGATCATGAAAAAAGCAAGTCACATGCTGAGCTGCAGAACATCAGAAAACACTTAAAGATGTTAAGGCTTAAATAATTACCCAGTAAAATCTTTTACATCATTTGTGTCATCACACTTAAACAAATCTAAGAAAAACTTCAAGGGCCTTAGATATTTAAGACACATTTGCCAGTGTCGGAGACTTGATAAAACTCAGAGGGAAGAGAAGAATATGTAGCCCAGTTACCTAGCCAAAGCAAACCCTAACAGGAGAAAAAGCTGGAATCCTGTATTCAGTCTTTACTGAACCCTAAAACTGAACAGAGCAGTACAGACACACTTTCCTACCAGCTATCTTCCCATTCATTACAAAACTAACATGAATTTTTGGTCAGAACAATAAATGGAAAACTTAGGCATTAGCCCCACACTACAGTAAAAATATTTGTGTTTCACAGGTACAGGAATAATTCCTACTAATGCAATCTTCACTGTATTTGATATCCTGAGGGGCTCTTGCAGATGCTGAGCCTGTTGTAATGAAAGTCAAAATGTAAGCTTTGCCATTGATTTTAGCAGCACAGATCAAGTAAATTGAACTACTGCAAGGTTTGAAGTTGTACAAGTTCTTACCTGCTTGGGTAGATGAAAGCCAACTGGGACCAGAGCTGCCACCTCTAATTATCATGAGGAGTACCATTCAACAGGAATCATGCACCCTTGAGCAGCTGGGCCTAAGGATCACTTCTCTCTCAACCAGCTGCTCAAGGAAGGACTTCATCCCACCACTGGGTTTGGGGTGACTGGTAGCAAGACCTCCACTCTGAGACCTTTATGTGGCAGAGAGAACCACTAAATCCTTTCCCTTGTCTGTGGTAGGCTTGGTATCTCCCCATCCCCATGTATGTGATCTTCTCCACCCTTTCAATTTTAACATGAGGGTTAGAAGAAATAAAAGAATAACACAAGGGTAAGAAAGGCTCTTCAAACCATAGCTATGTGGGTTTCATTCTGGGGAAACTCTGAAATTCCATGCTTATTGTTGTGTAAATACTAAGTGTCACCTCAAAAATGCTCTGAAGTTAAAGAAAAGAAAAGAAAAAAAAAAAAAGAAAAGAAAAACACAGCCATTTGACCCCAGCTGTGAATACACACGCGTTTTACTTCAGGGTCAGATTCAGCACCAGTGTAAGCTGGAACAGCTGCCTCTGGCTGTTGCAGTTAGTAAAGTTGTGGGACAAATGCCCACCTTTCTTTCGCAATAGCAGTCCATTTTGTTTCCCAGAATCAAGGAAAAATAGTACCTGCTCAAATCTACTCAGTGTCTGAATTTCAGGGGATGTGCTCAAAATGGAAATCTCCCCTAGCCTCCCAGTTTGCTAGGGTCTAACACACAGCCTGAACCATCAGGAACATAGCTCTTTAGGGAATTAAGAAACAGTTTGAAGAGAGCCCAGCAGACGAACCTGTCCAGGCCACTGAATAGTGCTTAGCTGCAGTTTTCTTGTAGTAAAACTAGAGTTCCTGCTCAAAGGCAAAAATGACTTGCTTTATGCAGTTTAATCAGCAGGAATGTGACTGGTTCTCCCCACAGTGTGATCTGTCTCTCCCCACATCTGTTTCTTCCCCTCCTACAGCGAAAGAGGAAAAAGGAAAAAAGGTTTATTAAGGAAAACAAACCCAAAGCTGTGCAACTGCTGTTTTAGCCCCATTGGAGAAGCTTTTGTCTAGTTTTACAGAGCCTAACATGTGTTCGATCAAGTTCAATTTCTGAGTAGATCTAGATGGAAAACAATCAGGTGTTATCAACAGTATCACTGGAGCAACATCAAAGCCTTGCCTTCGTGCATGAGCCTTGATGTTCCCCAGCTGCTGCATACAGAGTCCAAGGAAAAACTCCAGGATCTGACAGAGGCTGCAAGACACCTTGTAAAGATGCATAAAATTAGCCAAGCAGGTGCCTAGCGTGGAACATTTCTAGAAACTCCTGCCTGAGCACTGCAATATGTAAAAACGGGAAAAAGAAAGTAAGGGTGTCTTCTGTAACAAATACTTTTTAAAAACCAAGATAGCCACAAACAAGTATTTTGGAGACAGCTTGTCCCACAGATGTTCCTTAGGAAGTATTACACACAGACCCTGGTACTAACCACTACGGGACACAGCATTATGCCCATGGCTGTATTCATTTTAGAAGAAACATGGGTGTGCTGTAATGACTCAGAAGAAATTTGTACGTATTGTAACAGCTTATGAACCGGGACTTCATGCAGAGGTCACATGCCCTACTAATTTGATACAGCCACTATTAACATGCCCCTGGCAGCTGTCAAGTTATAAGAGTCTGTTTGACAATAGGACTCTCCCGGTCATGATCCCTCCTCTGAATAGTCCATGTTGCCTGGTCAATTCATGTCATGGTTTTACCTTGGGACAGAGCAAATGGGCAGGAACAGTGAGGCATTAGACAGCTCTAAAACCACACAGCAACAGGCATGTCTGCTGGTTGGCCAAACGCAGAAAGATATGCTGCTTGTACTTCACAGGGGCCTCTTCTTGGGCAGTAGAAAAGGTTAAATGTGATTTGACACTTTGCCAATTGTCCAGCAGATCTATCCCTAAACATGGAGGGAGACTTCTAACCAATGTGAAGGGCCCATTTACCAATAGCACATCCTTGCAGCTAAGCAACAGATCTTACTCTCTGCCATGTGTCTCCCATCTGAACAGCTTAGGCTACACAGCAGATATAATCAGTTCCAGCTGGGACATTTCCTGTTTCCCCACAAGCTGCATTAACCCCTTCTTTTTTTTCTCCTATTCAGAAGAGCTTAAATCATAGATACTTCTCCTAAGCCTCACAGCATGTCACACAAAAGTCATTACCCCTTGTCCTTAAGATTTTGACCACCCCAGTTTCACCCATGACTTGTGCAGCACAAGTTTGACCCTAGCACTTTATACAGCTAGGCAGTGCAGACATCCATGACTAAGTGGACTAGAAAGGGATCTTTCCCGCACATCACTTCGCTACTACACATTTCTGAGAGGTGCCTTTCTTTCTCTGGATTTATATGCACGTAGGTTAAACCAGATGACGTTCTTTGAATGAGATGTCCATTTTTCTCAAAGATAAATCCCTGACAACATAACTATACTAGTTACAGGAGACGCCCTTCTTAATCAAGAATTCCATAATTCACTGACATCCGCTCAATCTTTCTAGGGCTCAGAACTTCAGCAATGTTCACAAGACAGACCACCAGCGAGGAAGGTGCCCATTTCCTGTGATAACTAGCCAAAAAACAAAGGGCATAATCACCCCTCTACTGCCAAGATGTCTGTTACAGCAAGGTAGCTGACATCTCTGTGAAGCTGGTCTAGCCAAATCTTACAGTGAATTCATAGCAGTGGTATCCAAGTGGTGTAGTGCATCACCTTTCCCAAAGTCAATATATCTTATAAGCCCACCTGGCTTCAGGACTAATACTAACAAGCTGTGCCACGCAGTCTGACCTCTCTGTGACCACTAATTCCTTCCTATTCTCACTATCCACTCTTCCCCAACATGTATTTGCCAGATTTTCCCCAAGCCAACAGGATATACAGAAGTGGTAATGAACTCCAGCTGATGTGCCTCCTGCTTCCTAAAGCCTGCGTTGGCTACGTTGGTATTTGTCACAGGGTTTATATGCATACCGATGTAGCACAAACCCCATGATGCATACCAACATCTCCAGCAGCTCAGCAGCCATGCTGACTATCTGAGAGCCTACAAAGTACCACATTTTAAAATAAACACAAGTTTGCTTACACTGTGTCTTGATCTTCCACCAAAGTCTTGGGCTCTGCCCAGGAGGCAGACAAAAAGACTCAACTGGGCAGAAAGATGGGTTTGTGGTTAGGGCACTGGTCTGGGAGTTGACACAGCTGGGACTGGACCCTGTTCCCCTGCCATCTTTCTCAATGACCTTGAACAAGTTACCAATTCCTCTGGGCCTCAGTTTTCTCATCTTCAAAATGGGATGCAGATTTCTTAATACACTTTTCTTGTAGGGATTTAAGCCAAAACGAGACTTTTCTATTGCATTTCAACCACAGTTCCTAACCTTTAATATGACATTAATTTGAGCATATTCTCTGGCCTACACAACATAACTTAGATGAGAATGCTGCAGCTAGAGGGGAATCTGCCTTGGAGAACGAGTCTAGAATTCAAAAATGATATTAAGAAATGTTATGGTAAAAACAACATCAGGGAAACCCACTAAGTGCAATATTTTTACACCAAAGTGGGAATACTCACTTATTGCTAGAAGAAGAGGTGGGGACTGTGTAGAACTGCTGGCTACATGAAGGGAATCAGACTTTTGAAAAGACAAAGCCGCAACCATCGTCCTGGAACATATAACCAGGAGTCAAAACTGCAAGGCATATGAAATGACCACTTCATTCAGCTTTTACAAGACCTCAGCTGAATAATTATGCCCTGATTTGGACTAGCTACAGAAGTTCCAGAGGAGAGTCATGAGAATGGTCTGAAGTTCAAAAATCATGAGCTGCCAAAAAAAGGGAGAAACTGGAGTTAAAGAGAAGAGAAACGGAGTGCTGAAAAAGAGGGAAAAGAATTAATCCTGAGTGGTCAGAAGAAATAGAAGTATGATTAAGTTACACATATTTAGGAAAACTTTGGAAGTAAAGGAACAATGAAACACAGAAATGTTTTTCTTGGACAGAACATACACCATCAGGAGAATTAAGGACAGGTGAAGAGAAAATCTTTAAGGAGTGTCATAGTTTGATTTGATCTCAGAGGGTGCCCTAGAAGAACTGCATTCCTCTCAGCTGCATTTTTTATTATTCTTTCATTTCTGTAGAGACTGTTTACCTCCAGAGTCTATGTCATGCAAATATTCATAAAATGAATTTACCTGAAAATTCTCAGGGTTTGGATTTTTCTCAGGTCTGTTTCTGGACCCTCGGGTTTGTGGAAGAGTCTCACGACAAGCATGTTCAAGATAGGTGTTCTGGTGTTACATTATAGCTTCTATCCAATTATTTCTAAATGTCTGAGAAAACAGAGTTCACCATTCAAGCTCCCTGGGTAAGCAAGGCTTGTATGTAACAGAAGATGATTTGAGATATCCATCATATCCACGTGTGCCTAGCACCTTTATTTTTTACAGTCATGTTAAATGTTTTGCCTTAGTGACCTTGTGGTAATGAACACTACAAAAATTATTTGAGTTCAATTCAGAACTGGCTAATGAATCTGTAAGATGAGACATTGATTAGTGATTTTCATAACACCTTCACAAGAAGTCTTTCAGAAAAGTCTAAGTCCTATAATACAGAGGTTGGATGTTTTCTTCATGTTGCTCTTAGTGAAAGACTCCAACTCAAAAAAACCTCAAAAGACTCCAAATAGTTGGATGCAAGGAAAGTGCCAAGTCTGAACAAAGACCCTGAACTTATTATGAGAGTAGTCACTCATCTGATTATACAAAAACTCTTGCTAAATTTTAACATCTAATAAGTCACCTAAGTGTTAATTTTGAAAGATAAATACATAAATAATCATACCCCAGTTATGAAACTACTGATGGACATATGCATCTCCATACTTTTGGGTAGAGGGTTGGATTTTTTCAAGCCCCAAACCAAACAACTGCTCACATTCAGCAAGTGACCCAATGTGGACAAACGTCGCTAATTGTGCATTCCTAAACTGCAAGTGCAGTGTCACGGAATAAAAACTTTCAAGGAAGGTATGTTATGGAGTCAGATAAAGGCCAGTTGCCTCTGCAAATACTTGATGTAAGTATATTTTTGAAAAGACAAATCCCTGGCATCACATCCCTGCGCTTACGTTAATGTAACTGCAGACAATCATTCTACAGCCATTCTAGTAGTGTTGGTGAGTTCTAATTCTGAATATTGTTCATATGGAACTTATACACTGCCTACTGATGATCTGGTTACTATTCTATCCCCTTTCGTGTTTAGACATGCCTCACACATCGTAGGAACCTACTGGGGAATTGCTAGATTGTGCTAGAACAGGAAGTCATCTTTGCGCAAGTCCTGAGAAAACGGTCAGAACAAGGTTCTTTGAGCAAAAGAATAAACCCTGTGATGAACAAGTGTGAAATAGAGAATGCGTGTGGAACATTTCCTCCTCAACCAAAACTCTTGCAGACAGATTCTCAGAAGCGAACTGCTATGTCAGTGTTAATATAAATGTTCTCATTGCCAACTACAATCACTGTTCTTTCATCAGAACACTCTCAGCTTCCTCCTCTTCTCTAGAGATGTCCCTAGTTTTAGGTTCCCCACATAGGACAGGGAGAAACTACCCTTTTACACCCCCTACAAGACCTATCAGCAGGCATGAAAGTATTTTCTGTATTATTGCTGCTGAACCCATACTACAGCAGACTCACTTGATTGCGTAAGCTCTGTCCCAGCATATTTACAATCAGCAGAGAGAGATCACTTACAACTTGACTTGGCTTGTACCCAGTTTCTATAACAGTTTAGTGATGATGGAGAGATTGCCATGTTTCTATTTGAACAGGAGAACCAAGAAGGTATTTTGACTACAGTATTTGTACCACGGTGAAGATGCCACAAGGAATTCAGAACAAAACTGAACCACAGATAAAGTTACAGATAAACACCAAGGCATGTATACAACTGCTGCTACATTAAGCAAGAGCAGACATATTTGCAGAGTACCGGCAGACAATTTCTAGATGTAGAAAAGAAAGAGCCCTTCTAGATCCCAGTAGAGATAATAAACATGTCTGGGAAGCAAACAGAAAACCAGAAACACAGTTTACTCTGGGTATCATGGTTCTTTCACTAAGGAATATGAAGCAACCACTCCTTTCTCAGAGCATCATAAATCGCCATCTTCTGTCCTGTTGCTTTGCTTCCCCATGAAATAAAAATCCTGACATTTTAAAGTTGTATTACACAGATCAACCTTACAGTTAGAGATGGGCCTGGGCTGCAGAGACCTGGGTCAGGACTTCTCCTTTCAGTATTAAATTTCAGAAAAGTTTGAACGTTTGGGGATCACCTTTATTCACGTGTTCTTTCCTTGCCCCCATCTCCAGTTCCCTGGAAGGTGAAGAGCGTGGTGGCTATTTCTGGTTCTATCCCACAAAACTATATGACTTAATTCTCAGAATAAGAGGAAATCTTTGTGGAAAGGCCAGTGTAGGGCTGCGTCTGTTCACCTGTAGCTGTAAAATGCCTCTAGCTATTTATATGGATTATGTATAAATATTTACTTGGCTTTCAATCAAACCCCAAATATTTACTATTCTAATTAAAGCAGTACTTGGCAAATGTGCTAGTTGCATCTTCCTAAGGAAATACATTTTCATCCACCAAAGGTAATGAATGCAAATGAAAAACCACTATTTCCACTATTAAAAAGACATTTCTTTCAGCTTTCCTAAAGTTTTGCCAATCGCATTAAAAAAAAAGTCATCACTTGATTTATCCCATCACAGCCCATTTACTGACCTGCTACAGACCTTTTGACCCTTTTCTGAGATAGCCAGGATGGCTTCTAATCTAAATATGCTCTTACACCTCACCTCTCCAACTGACTGATCCTTTATCTATAAAACACAGGGAGCCTTGCTGCTAATGAGGCAAATTTTCTTGATTTCTACGCCCAAGGACACCATATGATAACTGGCAGGCAGTCGGATTCTGAAAACCTGCCAGGTAGGATCACCACCAGAAGTACTGCACTGTCATCAGTTTACACTATGGATGAGAAGAGCTTTATTCAAACAGATTGTGAGCAAATCACCCTGTATATGCACTCAGATAGTATAACCTGACTTGTAAGACAGCAAAAAGACTACTAATATTAGAATGCTTATAATATGTCTCTGTTTTTAATCTTCTTAGAACCCTTGTTCTCCCTCCTCCTTTCCAAGGGAGAAGGGTGGTGAAATATAAAAGTTTTTTTGTCTTTTTCTAGCCTAGAAAAGAATAAAATCACATCCTTGTATGGAGGATGTTCCACTCAGATCCCTATTTAGAACTGGTCGCGTAGGCACTTCTCCAATACATCTTTAAACTCATGAAGCCGTATTTCAGGCAGTAACTTGCTAGAAAAGTACCCCATACACAGTGCTAGTACTTTCTTGGGGATCTATATAAATCACAAATATGAAAGTTATTTAACACAGGAAGAACCATAATGGAAAAAGATAATTTTAGATTCAATGGGATAATTGTGAAATTGGGCAAGACTTTGCTGAGAAACACTTTGCAAAACAGAAACTTGAAATTTTCCTCTGCAGAGGAAAATCCTCGCAGTTCGTTTTGCTGATAAAAGACTCAAGCCTTGCCCAAGGTCTTCAATATGTAAAAACAGCTAAAGCGTCTTGCTTACATATTAGTCCTGAGCGTGTATTTAGACTAAATAGCCTCTATCCTCCTTCAGATGGGAAAAGATTTTCAGATCAGCTGTCATTAATAATATGTCACGAATTAAAGCAAACATTAACGTGCTTTCTCAAGTTATTGCAGAAGAGAGTACTTTTAATATATGTACAATAAGCGATCATTTTTATAATTTCATTTCCATCCCTGAATGTCAACCAACTTAAACAGAATTAGATCTGTTTAGTGTATGCTGAAATTGTGACTTTGACCGCATGTCATAAATGGATGGAAAGTTTTCTTACCCACTCTGTTCTGTATGACCAAAGGTGGAGAGCATACTGTAGTAGCTTCCAACATACCCGTCTATTAGAGGAAAACCCCACACATTCTAATAACCCCCACACTCCAAAATTTCACTCAAAATAAGCAAGTGTTCTGAACCTTAATTGACCGCGGCACACTCGAAAAGGCAGATAAAATACTACAAGAGTCAGACCAAACTAAAAAATTTCAGCAGGTATTTTTTGTTCTAGCTAATATTTCAATACAGAAGAAAAACTTAAAAGCACCTCCATTTATAACATCTAACAACCAGTTTTGTTTATGGACAGCTGAACTATTGATTTCTACTCTGGACTACTTTATAAAAGTGCCTTCAAATATTCAATAAATAAGAACATTTAAATAAAATGATCAATTCTACATAAGCAATGATGCACAAAAAGGAAGGTTATAAAAAATTTACTGCCTGTACATCTTCACAGTCATGCAATAGGTGTTCGGTAATATCAGCTACATTTTCAGAGGGCTTCCTGATCATCTTAGTCCTTATCTTTTGGGGCACAATGAAACTTTCATGCTTTTAAAGTCTCCATTAAGTTCTTTAGAAGACGGACCTGGATGTCCCAAGTATGTCTGAGACAACCCGGAATTAAGGCATGCATAAACCTATCAATATATTTTGTAGTTCGTATTCCCACAATGCACTATCCGTCACTAGTAAGGGAATTCTGCACAGAATTTTGAGGTTAGAAAACCACAGATTTCTTCCTTTCATCTTGCAATAGAAATCTAAAGAAACCTGAACATACGGAAGGGGAGGGAGTTGCTCACTTTGAATCATTTGTTACCATAAACCTGATGACTTGGATTCCAGTTTGGGATAAGTGTATCATGAGACCTGTTGAAAAAAGTTCTGTTTCAAATAATAGACACAGTGTCACACCCATCTGGATGGTCCTTCTGGTTTGGTCTTCATTTTGGGTTTGGTTTGGCTCTGTTGGAACTTGTTATTTCACTTTTTAAAAAAGCTGCCAAATGTGGACAGTGGGTGTGTCTTGTTGACATCTTGCGGTCTACATAATAAGGCCATTTTGCTGATTGTCAGAGCAATATGATTAAGACCTTAAAATCAAGGGAGATTTTAGCCAGCAACATGCATTGAACAGCAGCAGTATTTGTTGAACAACAGCAATTAAGTCTTATTTCAACAGTCAAGTACGACCACCTCCATCACTCTTCATCAATGCAACCTCCCTTAATCCCCAGCTGTATCGTTTGCCTGGGTCCTCCTTTACGAACTCTTAGGCACAGCTCCAACCAGCTATTACATTTCAGAGAAATAACAGCAACCATAATGAGTTAAATAAAAGGTCCTTCTAGATCAGTGCTGTTTCCAGACATGTCCAGGGAACAGCTGTTTAGAAACAGAAACAAAGCAAGTGAATTATCCTTCCTGTGGTCTAGCCTCCCAGTAATCAGCAGTTTAAGGAAATATTTCCTGATTTCCACAAGTAGGCTGTTCCCACAAGATTATGTACATCCAAGGCTTGGTGTTCCCTCATAGCCAATTGGCAGGGGTTGGATCTTCAATCTGTCAACCCTTAAACACTGCAGAACAGGCCGAATTCTCTGCCAATAAAAATCAGTGACATTTCACCAGCTTGAAAGTTGTTAACATTAAATAAGAACTTTGGACTACTATCTTAAAATTAAAGCATCCTGGAGCCCAGTTCTCATATACACAGAGGGTCTTTTAAATCATGGTAGCAATAAGGAGACTGTTAGAAGCAATCATGAAATATATTTGGCCACCCCTGAGGATCTTTAACCCAAGTTAGAAAGAGGTCCCATCATTAATTTAAAAGCTAATAGAGAACTTCAACCTTCCAACATTATTCTCCTTTTAAGCATTGCTCATTGGACACGTAGTACTAAGAGAACTAAGGTGTAAATACATAAAAGAATTTAAGCAAGATTGTTGCAACTAATCAGTCCACATAGCTAAAGTGATTCAAAGCAACCATTGATATGAAAAGTAGAACACATGGTCAGATGATATTATGTGGTATAGCTTTTATTAATCTTTCCAATGATTATTTCAGTGTAAATTACTCCATTGAATCACAAAATCCCTGCCAAAACAGTGTAACATATATCACATGCCCCACAGAGGAAGGTACCAAGATACAGGCTACTTCTATTAAAATCAGAATAATATAAATAGGAAGAGACCTCTGGAAGTCATCTACTCCAAACTCTAGTTCAGAGTGTGTGTAATTAGACCAGGTTGCTCAGAAACTTGTCTAGTTAAGTCTTGGACATTTCCAAGGACAGAAATTCCATAAAATTTAAGTCATGAGGTTTGGAAAAAATCATTCCATTTAAGTTGAAATTGTTAGGCAACATTGTTCCTCCATTACGGATCTCCCACACTGCACTTACTACTCCCCACCATGTCTGTTTCTTATTGCTATTTTGCTGAGACTCAGAAAAAATATTAGATGAAGAAAGTCTTTGCAGAAGCCTTCCTCAGCTTCTGGAACTCATAGGAAGGGGAGGAAGGACGGGTTCCTACCACATCATTCATCATTTGAGCCAAAATATCAGTTAGAAAAAGCAAAACAAGACAGCGTGTACACACACATTTTCAATGAAAAATTCAGAACGTTCTAAAGGATCACAGCTCTTGGGATACAGAACCACTCCTCCAGAAGGACACAGCAAAAGGCAAGCAACAGCGACATGATAGCATGAAACTGGACCCTGATCCATCCGGTCTGGTTCCTAGATCATGTCCTACACAGAACTATCGTGCAAGATCAAGATATTTGTACATCAGCCTTTCCTTCTTTCCTTTTCTTTTCTAGTACAGGTTTTACAAGTTCTGCCCAAGCCCCTGGGAGGGTCTTTCAATTGTGTTCTCAGTCTTGGCTGGCTACTCCCAAGAAGCATTTCCCTGCCTCTCCTGGAGGGACGGATTCTCAGACCCCTGCTGAAATAATGTTCAAGGCCAGGTTGGATGGGGCCTTGAGCAGCCTGGTCTGGTGGGAGGTGTCCCTGCCCTGGCAGGGGGTTTGGAACTGGATGGGCTCTAAGATCCCTCTCAACTAAACCACTGGATGATAAATCCCACTCTCTCTCCAAGTAGACCCAGTAATCTCCAGGCAGAAATGATCTTTTGCTCCACTCAGAGTTCTGCAGGAACCAGTTGAATCAGATCACAACATTAGTGCGAATGAAAGAAAAACCAAAACCAACACCAACAACAAAATCCACTGAGAAATACTGACCACTACAGAACTTCAGGCAAGCCAGAAAGGGATACACTTTAGCTAAGTGAACTTCTGGACCATAGACGTATTGTTCAGCATCCCTGCTGATACATGAGGGAACAAGATAACTTCAAATACTGATGGATTTGATGACCAACTTCTACTCCCCTGTGCAGCTGAAACCACAGTCAGTTTCAGAAAGGTGGGATTAATTGCATCATGCATCACACAGAGCAGACAAAACATTAGTAGTATTTTCAATCTCCTAGACATTTGATTGCACAACATAATTACTAAGGGTCCTTCGACTGTGTTCCTCATCACTCTGTACCCCCCATTAAGTTAGCAAGGATGGCTAAATAATGGCCAACATCCATTAACTGGAATGAAGAGAAGGAAGATCCTATAGCTTTAAAATGCCTTGTCTGGTTTGCTCCAACTCCCACCCCTCAGCCTTATAATGAGAGGAAGGCTATTTACGAAGCAGCACTCAAAAATTTAATTTAGCAACATATCACAGATTTGCAACAAAAATCAGGTGTGGGAGATAAATCCTCAGCTCAATATATGAAATGTGGGGAAGTATTCTGCACAGTGACAGGGAAGCCTAGCAAGTTTCAGTGCTATAACCACCACTGTCACTAGTTTGATTACTTAAAGAATCACAGAGAAAAGACTATTCAAGGCAAGTCACATATCCTAGGTAGTCTGCTTCAAACATAACACGAGCCCAACCTGGTCTGGCTGTACAACTGGCCTAGGCAAGAAGGAGCTCCCCTTACACCAGTGAGAGTGACATTTCATAGTGACTTTCTCACAAAATCCTAAGCACCAGCATCCCTACAACTTCCCCATAAATCAGTTCAAGAACAAGCAATTGGAAAGCTACATTGGAGTTGTATGCAAGCTGGAACAGTAAACCCTTGGCCTTCACTTTACACATCAAGATGACAAGCCAGGGCTGGTGCTCTAGGGGCTACGTGTATCTGAACTGGTTTTGTTAACAAAACAAAAATGAAGTTTTACATCATAGGGCAAAGGACTTCAAGCCATTCTTTCCAGCCAATAACACAAGTATGCATCAACGTCTGTCTTTAATCTTCAAAGTGTAAAAGAAATCAAGGTCAGACATTAGCCACTTGCAATCTCATCTGGACCAATAAACGTCTACAGAGTATGGTGAACTTGCTTAAAAAGCATGTCTAAATGATGTCGCCCTTTTCCTGAACCTGCAGTACCCCAGGATTTACAACATCCTCCTTGTACTTAAATCAAAGCATCACTGCTTGTTCTGATAAAAGCTTTAACTTCACAGACGTTACCCCAACGACATGCCATCAGTTTAACAAAAGGCTCAAATATCAAACTGCATCACATGAGTCAGCCTTATGTTTTCTTCCTCCTCAGCTGCAGAGGATGCGCATTGGTGAGCTACAGACAGAGGCACACACACTCATGCAAAAGAAGCTGGTGAGTTCACTACAGCTCTGCAATGCAGTAGTACGTACTTTCTTGTGTGCACATACATAAAATAACAGCATCTACTGCCCATCATCTTTGCCAAGGGTCTTATAGACTGTGATACCCCAAACAAGTCTCTAAAAGGCACTTGCACTTGAAGACCCAACGAGAGGTCCCATAGAACACATTTACTATTCTGAAGCACCGACTAACCGCAAGTCACTTCCACAAGCTGCCTGAAGCAGATCCCATCCACCACCAGTTGGTAGACAGGTAACAGCACTTAAGTTAATGGAATCCTCAGACCTTCAAAGAAGGATTTTCTTGAGAAACAAACAACCTTGGATCCTTCACCCAGCCCAGCTCAGCAGGGTTCATTTTTGCTCTTTGCTGTTACCTTTCAGCTGCACCAGGCAATGCAACAAGCTTGCCAGGCCTCTGCTCTGCCACCACTCACTGGCAGACCAGGGCTGCAACCACATTGTCAAGCCTTTCATTCTTACTCCTTGCTCTCAGCAGCACTCTCAGTAGCCTATCCTTTTCCAAGGGGAAAACATTCTCAGATTACAGGAAACCTCGTGCAGAGCAACTAAAATCCATTCATCACTGTATCTCAACACTATTTCCTCTTCCTCAGAAGGCACCTGCACAGGAACAACTTTCATCAAGGCAGTATTCCTCAGATAACATCCTCACCTTGCAAAAAGAACCCAAACTCAGAACTACTATAGCTCACTCATATGGAAAAGTATATTCCAAATCCAGCCTTTCCTGACTTTACAGCTCTCCATAAAACCAGTCTTTTTCTATAAGCTCAGCCCTTCTTTTCTAAAAAAACTTAACAAAAAAACTTAAAAGAAGCAAACACCCTCTGTGTTCTTCTAGTGACTACAGGGGATTTACTTTTGGGTTTCAATAACGTAATGCATTAAGGATAAAAGGAAAATGCAAGCCTATTTGGGTATGTTTAAGCAGTCTTCTGATCCACAAGAATCAAAGTTGGTTTTTTTATTTATTTGAAATTGAAGGAGCTCCTTTACTTAACAGCTGCAAAGAAACAAGAACAAACATGAGGAATAGTTCAAGGAAAATTAGATAGTTATGAACAAAGTGTTTCCAATTGCATGGGACTGGCCTGAAGTAGCCTGTTTTAGCATCTAATGAAAGGAGTATCTTCCTTTGCGTGCAGTGTGAATTGCTAATATACCATATACAGACTAGATGGAATAATAAGGTATTACCTCTTTACTGTATCAAGGGATTTGGTAGGTTGCATCAGAGGTGGCTAATCTGTGTGCCATTGGCCCGGGCTGGACCACCAGTGCAGCTCACTAAGACTGCTTCTTTTCTGAACTACTATATCCTGAGGGCCCCCAAGATGCTGACAGTGAGGAATTGTTCAAACTATTGTACCTTTTTCTAGGAGGTTCAGTAGAACTACCCCGCGTGCAGATGAAAGCTGCCCAACCAGAGGTACGAGTATGTGCTTTGGTCTATGATTGAGCACGTACCTGGTGACAAGATACTCTGCTAATGTGCGGGGGAAAACCTGCATTCAGATTACACAAGTGAGGAATACAATTGCATTAATATAACTGGAATATAACTGTATATAACTCATCATTCACATAGCATTTGCACAGCCAAGAGGTGTGGCCAAGGTCATGGCAGGTTGCACTAGCGTCTCTTCTCAGTCAGAGAACTTGCAGTAGCCAGATGCGGTCATACTCCAAGCCTGTGCTTCCTATCCTGATTGACAACAACCGTGCTAACAGTAAAGGGAATGTTTACAACTTTGAAGGATTCTTTTCTGCTGGAAGGTAAAACAGGAAGGCAGAACCATATTGTATGTGTAATTATAACACTCAAAACCAAGCCTAACTGGATTTGATGGAAGTTTTTTCACTGGCTTCGCTTAGCAGTAAAATAGATCAGGCTCATACATAGAACAGTTCCTTGTTTTCCTTTCAGATCCCTTATCAGCCTTACAGCATAAGAATTATGCGTTGGGAAATTTCTGATAATATCAGAATAATAACATCATCAATTCATGCTGCCATTAAAGAAGGAATGATGAAAGATGACAGAAGAAATTAGACTTCCTTTATCTTTATCCTCAATAATGCAGCTCCTCTCTGTAACATTTTGCTGTCTTTCTGGATGAGAACAGATTTTCTCCAGTTCAGTTTGCCGCTTTTCCCCAAGTAGTATCCCAAACTAGTGACTAAAGAAAGAAAACATTTGTGATTATCTGTTTGACTTTTGAAACCTAGTCATTTCAGGAGTCATAGCAACACAAAGACTACTTGTGAACACCACCTTCACAAACCCTAGACAGGAAAATATTTAAGGTTTTCAGCTTGCACAAAAAATCTTCCATCAACCTGGCAACTTGGTTTCATCTGGAACATCCTATCTTCATAGTTCAGAAAATATGGAACGAGGGAGGACAGAAAATATCCAGCCATTAGTTCGTTAACTGATTTTTTATATTTCTTTACTTCAGAACAGAAATAATTTGCATCTCCACTACTTTTTGCCTCGTCTACCACCATATGCCAGTCTACTTTCTTTCTTATTGTATTTTGTATTTGACCTCCTGGTGAAAGTCAGGAAACAATTCAGCTAATTGTATCTAGATGATCTTGAAGTTCCCTTCCAACACAAACTATTCTATGGTTCTATGATAACTGTGAGCACTTGCATTGCTACAGGTGTGAGCGGAAACATCTAACTCAGTGGGTCAAACAACTCTATGCTGATTACAATATGAAAATCTATCGCGTCCAGTAAAAGCAGCCTAAGTTCATTGCTAAGGCAGTGGCAGAAGGGCATGTCAGAAATGCTACTGATGGCAGTAAAAGTGGTTATAACGGCTTGATTTTTGAGAAAAGACATAAACTGTAGTTTCAGAACTGCATGGTCTGCATTTTCAGCAAACTTTGTCCTCTTTGTTTAAAACTTCCACTTCTATGGTTCAGTCCAGACCAAGGTGAGTGTACATGTACATTCACTCTGATATCTGGAGACAGGTTGCTCTGCCTTTGGCAGTAGCGACCAGGCATGTAATATTCTGGCTATAGCACACCTTCAGTGCTTTCTCTATTTTATTTTTAAACTGGACTCATATGAGACTCTGTCTAGCCAGGCACCTCATTAAAGCTGATAGATTTACAATCCCCGGTTTACAATTTCCGGACTGCAGGTGGACCTGGCCTAGGCCTTGAACAACTTATGAAATTTTGCATGCCACCATTTTTCAGCTGTAGAGTAGGAAGAAGAAGAATCCCACTGATCTACCTACAGAGTCCTACTGCTCAGAAAAAGGCATTAATATTTCAGAGATGATCTGTCTGTTATGACATGCGTCTCCGCTGATTGTAGGAATAGAATCCCAACCACACCTAGGGCTTCTAATAAAAATAAAAAAGTTTTGCGAAGACAAATAAATAACACTAATAGCTCCACAAGAATTCTGACAACACAGATGATGGGCAGGACAATCATAGTATTTTGTTTGCCAGGTTTCTAGAACTTTGCTCCTGACCTTTTACCTTCTAGAAACAGCCATGTTACAGAAAACTCCCTGAAGAACAGTCTCTGTCTCTCCATGCAAACTGCTGAGAACTCTCTGGAGAGCTGCTAGTGAGATATATGCACTGTCTGTCAGTGATGAAGGGGTCAATTCAAACCCGTGATTCAAACAAATGCTTTTTAAGAGTGTCTAATGTTTATATTGGCTTTGTGTCCACTCTGCTATTTTGAAAATGGTCTGCCTAAGGCATTTTTATCATTTCCAAACTGAAAGGTATTTTAAAGGGGTCATGCATGCAATGTGGGCTCCTTGCCGAGGCTTCTACTTGCCTTTTTAATGGTGCAGTTTTCCAACTGCTCTGCATGGAGCAGTATCTGGACTTTAAAGACTTCTGCAGCAATGGTGTGCTTCGTGGTATAGTGTGCCTCACCCACCTTCTGTCCCAAGGCTGAGAACAACCAGAGCTAAACAGAGCAGAGGAAGAGTAAGAAAAAGCAATATTTAGACAGTAAACTTTCCAAGCATTCAGGAGAGAATGGCTTGCAGATGTATATGTTTCAATTACATTTACACTCCCATTGTTTCCTTTTACTCAGTGCTCTTCTTACTCTGGGCTTCTTCTTATGAAAAAAAGCAACAATGCTGAGAACTGTCTTCTTCTTGGTGAAAAAAAAACCCCTTCTCCTTCCCTATCAGATGTACTGAATGGTAAAGAAAAAAAAGTAATTTTGGAATTGTGTGTTTAGGGAGGAAATCTCCCTTAGACACATGAGATTAATCTCTTGGGATCCTTTCTAGCCAGAAGAGACAGCAAAAGGCTTCATGACCCAGTACATGTGTCCAGCATAGAGCTGGCACAGTATTTTTATATCTCCCACTCCAAGGCTTCAAGAGAATAAGGAAGAAAGTCTCAGCATGCTGTAACTTGCAGGTCCATATTCTCCTTGGCAAAGACATGTAACTGAACCACAACTTCAGATATTTCTTTTACAAACTGGGAGTCCAGTAGACAGACTTATACAGTCTTTCTTTGCTCAAAAATCTCAGTACACTTTGGTCAATCCTGCATCTACTCAGATACATCCGCACTTCTGAATGCAATATCCTCTTAAACCAGCCTTGTACACTACTTGCTGTACTGCTTATCATCTTACTCTGCTGTGCCTGGGGACATTTTGATAACAGCAGTGGCCATGTGTCTGGGCATCACTGCTGTTTCTGTGCAGCTGTACTAGGCAGGCTGGAACTTCAGTGTGAAGTCAAAAGGACTGTGACCTGTAGATGAGTCTATGAAGGAACAGGACGCCCCAATGCATCTGTGGCCATGAGTAAGTCCACACCAGAGCAGGTATATCTTGAAGCATCTGTGGCGGTGGTCATATCTGTGCTGCAGCAGGTACACCTCTGGAGGGACTGTGGCTCAAGGATAGGTCCACATTGGAGAAGGTACACCTCAAAGCATCTGTGGCTGTGACTAAGTCCATGATGCAGCAGGTACACCTTGAAGCATCAGTGGCTGTGCGTAAGGTCATGCTGGAACACCTCGAAGCGTGTGGCCATGGATAAGCCCACGACAGAGCAGTTAGACCCCTGAAGGGACTGCAGTTGTGAGTAAGGTTGCATTGGAGCCAGGTTTATGAAGGGACTGTGGCTCTGGGTAAGGCCACGCTAGAGCAAGTGCACCTCAAAGCGACTGTGGTTAGGGATAAGTCTGTGTTGCAGCAGGTATACCCCTCGGGAGACTCTGGGTCACAGATAAAGCTCCACATTGAGCAGGTACAACCCTAAGGGACTGCAGTCTGTGGATAAGTCCAAGGTGGAGCAGGGGCAAGGGAAGGAGTCCATTGTACTGTTAAGACCTATAACCAGCCCCAAAGGGACCAGGTGCGGAGACTACAATGGATATATCTTTAAATTGTTGTAACCCGTGATTTGAATTGCATGTTGTAGGAATTAACTATATCTGAAACCACTATAACAGATGGAGCCCAAAGTCATGGACTTAATCAATTCAATGGACATCTTGTGGACATTTGTGGACAATTTATGGGCATTTTATGGACACTTTACAGGGGTGCTGTGTAGACTATCAATATATGTGCATTATAGCAAAGAGTGGGAAGGGCAGTGGTGGTTAATGAGCTCACATTGGATGGTGTGGTACCTGAGCTAGATATAAATGGCATGGAATGAGGGGTGGAGAATGTGTTGGTTAATTTCCTTCATAGTAGCTAGCATGGGGCTATATTTGTGCTGGTAACAGGGTTGATAACAAAGGGATGTTTTTGTTATTGCTGAGCAGTGCTTACACAAAGTCAAGGCTTTTCCTGCTTCTTGCACCACCCCACCAGTGAGTTGCCTGGGGGTGCCCAAGAAGCTGGGAGGGTACATAGGTGGGACAGCTGACCCCAACTGACCAAAAGGATATTGCACATCATATGACACCATGCTTAGCATATAAGCTGGAGGAAGAAGAAGGAGGGAAGGGACATTTGAAGTGATGGCCTTCGTCTTCCCAAGTAACTGTTAGGTGTGATGGAGCCCTGCTTTCCTGGAGACGGCTGAACACCTGCTTGTTGATGGGACGTAGTGAATGAATGCTTTGTTTTGCTTTGCTTGTGTACATGGCTTTTGCTTTACCTATTAAATTGTCTGTATCTGAACCCATGTGTTTTATCACTCATACCCTTGTGATTCCCTCCCCCATCCCACTGGGCACGGGAGAGAGCGAGCAAGCAACTATGTTGCCGGCTGGGGTTAAACCATGACAAGTGTTCAGACCTGTGCACTGAATATGAACACAAAAGGGTCAGGTAGTTTGGCTTACATTTGTGATCTCTGGGGACACAGATTATAAGTATGAGCCTCACTTCATGCAAATAATTCTTTCATTAGCAAAATCTGTGAAAGGATATCAAGTTATACCAAGGGATCATTTTCCTGAGACTGTGCCTTCTTAAAGAAACAGTGCTCATAACGGATTATCGCACCTAATGCCCAAGGATAAGCGATGAAACAAGGCATCTTACCCATCTGGTAGTCAGCAGACAAAAAGATCAATGAAACTTACTTTTGAGTTGTTGCCTGTTTTGATTTGAGTAGTTCTCTGGTTATTGGGACATTGCAGTGAATATCTGTCACACCATCTTGATAGTGGACCAAACTTTAGGAATCTCCAACACTGACGTGTGCAGCAGGGAGGGTAAGGGGAAAACATATACACTTCCAGTTTCTTGTGTATTCCTGCAAGAAGCAGAGACACTTGCAGGCTTTGCAACACACTTGCCATTTGTTACATCTCCACAGAAAATCTCTATTTAACTTGCCCAGCAGCCTCTTCCCAGATGGCCGGGATATTTTGGCAACCCACTTTGCAACATCTCTATTTTTTATTTTCTGTCTTGGAAATTGGTTTTGCGGTTCAACCACATACGTTTTTTTAACTTCCTATGATTGACATATGATCTGAGGTTGGCTAGGGAAAAGGGGTGTGCTACATGACACATCACCAAGAGAAAACCCGCCCAGACATGGAGTTTGCATAGTCTGGGTTTGACTGGCAAAGAAGGAGATTCAAATCAAAACGTTTGACATGTAGCGAAGCAGCCCTATGAGATTAATGTGAAGACAGGGAGAGAAATTAGATGTATAATCCAATGGGACCAGTCCTACATATGGTGTACTTTACAGCTCTCTGGGACTTTGCTGAACTGACAATCCACATGCCAAACACAACTGAAAGGCCTTGTCGCTCCAAGGGTCACTTTGGCACTCCCCTGCCCACAGAATGTGACAAGTTACAGCACACAGTTCTGCACAGGCTCCAGCTTAAGAGCATGAAATAAGAGGCTGAGATATCGCTACCTCATCCCATGGTAATGCATAGGATTTGTTTATCCCTGGATGTAGGATGACTGCTGATATTTCAGCACTGAATATTTCTAATTCAACTCCTGATGCAGTTTGCTTTTTTTTTTGGTGCCACATTCAAGTAATTGCACATTTAAGGCATAGAAATTCAGACGTATTGGTTAAGTTGCACATTGGTGTAGGGTTATGTATTCATGTCGCAAGCAAACTAAAATATGACCGTGACCTGTAAAGCCATTCCTTTCGCAGCTGAAAAGTCTGATCTGTTTTTTTAAGTACACTCATTCAAAATTAGTACCACACCATGTGGAACAGACTTACACAGTGTCAGTGAGAGAAGAATTGTGCCCTCTGAACCCAGTGGACTTAACTAGGACTCTTCAGGATTGCTTTTATTATATGTTTTTGTTTGGAGGCTTTTGCATTTATACTTGCAAAACCGCAAGAACCTGGTACAGACAAAGAAAGCAATAATTTGCTAGGAATCAAGTAGATTAAATAATTCTTGCGAAGAATTTACACAGGTATATAAGTAACAATCATCTGGAGCTAAAGATCAAACTGGATTCAATGTAGATCAATATTTCTGAATACCTGTGAACTGCTAAAAATGCAGCACACATCATAACTTTGTAACCCAACCAAAAACCAGCTAAACTTTGATTCATTTTACAAATGTCAATTTTTTTTCACCAAAGCCTTAGCCTTCTCCCTGTTTCTTTTTTTAAACTACACTGTCATTCACTACAGGACCGAATGCAAATGATCGAACTGCGGTCACTAGAAAGACTTATGCATATCTTGGATTGGATTCTACTGGAGTAACTGGAATCATATGTTTGTATGTGCTTCCATTAAGTTTCTTTTCTTAGGGTGAATGAAAATAGTAGCTTCTTGTAGCAGAGGATGGAGAAAATCAACTTTCCACATAAACCACAAGTGAGAAGAATTTGATAATAGTGCAGAGTAAGGAGCATTATGATATTTAAGTTTCACTAAAGTTATCTTCCTTCAGGAATTGTCTGTACTTTATATACTTAAAACTGGTTAACCATGGGCTGCCTTAATTTGAGCACTCTGAAATACTGATTTCCCCTTTCTCCCTTCAAGCGCACACAGTATTAGTAATATCACCCAATCCCATTTTAAAGCTACCACTTTCTAAATAGGTTAAATACTGAACCCAGACTGCAATATACTAGAATTAAGGAAGCTTAGGAGAAGGATGCACATTACATCCAGAACTTTGCACAGTACCAACAATTTCATCATCTCCATACTGAAAACAGACCATTATCATGTGATGCTGAGTAATGAGGAGTAAAACATAATCTCTGCAAAGTTTCACAGCTTGATGCACTTCAGCATGTAGAGGTTTTAATGTTCTTTCCAAAACCTAAAACATCTTCTAATCCTTCCCTTTCAGGCACATTACAGCATCCTCTCTCAGTTCCTATCATCACTCTGTCCCTGACACAAATAACCCAGAAAGAAAGCTGTCAACCACTTGATCAGATTCTGCTCTTTTCTTCCAATGAAGAATTTCTAGCACTTTGGGATTCCTCACTGTGAGGAAGACAAAGACAGTGCCCTACCTTGGCATATCTGAAGAGACATTAGCAGGAGCATAGAGCAGTTGGGGTGCTTTGGATTGGTCAAAGTCCAATGTCGTCAGCTGGATGGAAGAAACTTTCAGACCAGAGTAAAGATTTGAGAAATGAGAAAATGTCATTGAAACTAGTTAATTTTAAATAAATAAGATTTATTTTACCTAAGATTGTAGAACACTTGGTGCAAATGCCTCAGTTTCTTTTATCTCTGCCATAACTCTGAATCTTGCTCTTACAGACTCTCTCTGGGAAGGGAATGTAGAAGGTCTACGTGTTTAGTCACTCCCTAACTTTGCTTTTTCATTTGGTTCTTACTGAGAGGATACACAGTGTCCAGGGAAATGAGTCCCAAACACAGATGGGATCTGCAAGAGGGACTGCAATCCAAAAAATAACAAATCAGAAAAAAATCCAATTAGTTGTTTTTCCTGTTAAAAAATAAGCAGTAATTGCATTCTTATTATTCTGCAGGAAAGAATTTATTGCCATAGAATTCTCTCCTGGATTAAAATAACCAAAATCACATCCAAATACTTTTTTGGATGTCAATAGCCACCTCAGTGAATACATGAATACCTTCTATGGCTGAAGATGAGTGATTCTGGGTGTCTTACAGCACCTGGGTCCTTAAAACCTACTTTTTTGCCAGACATCATAATTCATAAACCCATGTATTATTGGAGCAGACCGTGCAGTGTAATGCAGATAACATCCAGGTCCTAAGGGAGAGAATAAAACAAGAGAGGCTTGCAACTACGGGTCCCATGGGACAACATAACAATAAAGATGCAGATACTCGTTTCTATTTTAAATAAATCCTATTTTCACATGGGGAAATAGTCTGAACTGTCTTTTCTGACCTCATTTATTGTCAAGTACAAAGCTACAGGAGGACTTGCATTCATTTGTTTTAATACATCAGAAGCAAAAATCAAAGCATCATCAAGTCTAGTTTCATTTCTTGTGCTTAAGAAAACTTTTTGTTTTGTCAGTGAAGTAGCAAATCTTGATTTGTGCAGAGCTCATGATAACAAAAATGCACAACAACACTTTTTTTTCTGGAGATAAGGTCAAGGGTTGAAATGGCTGACATGAAAAGGTACAACAACCAAATCAAGACTGTGACTTGAAAAGTGAAATAACGTAAAAAGCCCTGAAAACACAGCTCCCCATGACTTGTTCGAAGTGTGTGGAAGGACAGACTGGTTTTGACAAAACTGCTTCACTCTGCCAAATAGTTATTTCTCATGGAAACTCCTCTGAGCTTTTCAACCCACTAAAAAATTCCATTATGTTTTCTTTTCATTCAGTTTTGGAACTGAAACAAACGTCAACTTGTCAGGATTTCTTCAAGATGGAAATTCTAAGGAAAGTTGCTCAGCTTTTGTCAGTTGTCATGAAAGATAAATCATTATCTAAGCAGAATTATGTCAGAGCTTCCTTTGTGCATAAGAAACATGAAAACCATCATGGGTGCCCTGGCTGAGATCGGTTTGAGTACTCCTTGGTATCCTCCTACCAGGCACTGCCACAAAGCACCTCCACGACTTCTGCTGGACAGCTCCAAAGAGCCAGCGAGAAAAGAGGTGAAGGTGGTAAAAGCGAGACGCTCACTACATAATCACATACAGCCTTCTCCCTGATAAAGCCAGTTTTGCTATTTGCTAACTCTGATAACACTGAAGAAATTTCTCTGTTTCCATTAGATCCTATAATAACTGTTCATCTTCTGTCGTGTCAGGCTGAATTCTGCAAACAGGCTTTAAAATGTCCAAGTTACTCCTACACACACCAATCACCGCCTTTATTATTTGTCCATTTATTTTGTAGTAAACAATATGCTTTATCATTTACCAACAGATGCAGAAGCTGGTTGTCTGTGCTCTCCTGTTCTGAACATCATGAGTAGTTTTCACATATTTCTCTCAGATTTTCTTCCTGAATGACCTTAAAACACTGTGTAAAGCCTTCCTGTCTTAAAAAAAATGACTGTACAGATGTTCAGCACAGGTAAAGTTTGGTAAGTTCATCTTGCACATTCCTAGAGGAAACAACTAGAGGCTTTTTCACTGGAACTCGAAGTGAGGCAGAACTCAGTGAATGAGAATCATGCACAGACAGAATCTATACACAGCAGACTGTATTTGTCAAGACCACCTCTACCTTGTCCTGTGCATGACATACACACTGACAGTTTTGCAGAAGCCTCTAATCAGAATATATTGTTCATCTGTGTGAAAAACAAAACAGCAAAAGGATATCAAAATCACATGAACTTTGGGCATAGTTCAGCTCCAGAAACCACTGTGCTTGAATTCACCTTCTCCATTGTATTAACCTTCCACCTGATCAGCATCACCTCAAACTGAGATGAGGACCATTTCTATTTATACATTAGGGAAAAGGTCTAGGAAAAGACAGGCATGGCCAAAACTGGACATGCAGAAAAAGACTTTCTTACTTAGCTTCACAGTATCACAGTATCACAGTATCGTAAGGTTGGAAAAGACCTTTGAGATCATCGAGTCCAACCTATGACCCAACACCCACACCCACTCCCACTTGTCAACTACACCATGGCACTAAGTGCCTCATCCAAATTCTCTTTGAACACCTCCAGGGATGGTGACTTGAGCACCTCCCTAGGCAGCGCATTCCAATGAACAATTACCCTCTCAGTGAAGAATTTCTTCCTAATGTCAATCCTAAACCTCCCCTGGTGAAGCTTGAGACCATGTCCTCTCGTTCTGTCACTGGTCGCCTGAGAGAAGAGTCCAACTCCTGCCTCACCACAACCTCCCTTTAGGCAGTTGTAGAGAGCAATAAGGTCTCCCCTGAGCCTCCTCTTCTCCAGGCTGAACAACCCCAGCTCCCTCAGTCGCTCCTCATAGGGCTTGTGCTCCAGCCCCTTCACCATCCTCGTTGCTTCCCCTAACTAAAGATATCTTCCAATGCTAACAATTTGACTGCATTTTTTTAACTCATTGGAAGACTTCCTTAGACCTGTCTCTCCTCTTCCAAGTGATTCTTCTCTCCCTTGTTGACAAACCCTTTTCTGAGATTGTTTATCAGTTATGAGGCAAGCAATAGGATTTATTTGTTTAATGGCACTCTACACTAAATTTGAACAGTCCGACTTCTTTCCTCAAGTTCTCTTTCAAAGTGCCTCTTACCATCATATTCTTCAGTGGTGTCTCAAGGAGAAGGTGAGCTTCCACTTGCAAAATAGGATGTAGTTATGGGAGGAGCAAAGCATAGCACCACCCTGTAATACTCTGGATAACACACCGATATTCTAGATAATGCAACTATTCTTCTTAATCCCTCCCCTCTACACTTACATCCCAAACATCTCTTTCAAAGGCCAAGAGGCCTCCTTCTGGCAATTTTCTGGCAGATCAGCTATAGATGTATCTGATTTAGACATTCCCAAAATAATGCCGTCTCATCTTGGCCTCTGGTCCTGCAGATGTCCACTACCCAAGTGCAAAGACTCCGTTGTTTGTAAGTAATTCACTAGAAATCCTGGTATCAACCTATGTTGTGATCACCGTTAATGCTGGGAATCCAGGCCATTCTAGCCTTCAGCCTGGAAAATGAGTTGCTACTAATGACTGACCCAACTTCAGAAATAACTTTTGGTCTCTGATATAAGTCCCAGGACTATTTTTCAAAGAATTATTTCCTTTACACACCCACTTGTATGCTGAGAAACTACCTTCCTTCCTATCAAAATCTGGGCTGGGCTCATAGCCTTCCAAATAAATAATTTCCAAGTTTCCATTAGTGGTTTCTTTTTCATCTCCACTATAAAGATTATCCCTCCCTAGTTATTTGAATCTGGATGACATGGAAATCTTGAAATTATTTAACTTCATTTTTGCTCAGCAAGTTGCCTGCCCATTGCTGGTGAGAAAATAGGTGAGTTTTTGCAAGGTGAAAGTTGTTACATTCTCTTTTACTTACTTCAAGTGTGTGCATACACTGATTAAAAACAACCATTTTCCCAGGCAGAAGGCTACTGACTGTTTATCTTCCAGTCACAGATGTCCAGGACGTTTCCACAGAACACCGATTGTTGTAGGATGATCTACTGGCATAACTACTGACAACAATTACATTTCACTATATCTTTTAGATCTTCCTGGTGAACTTAATAGCTCCAAGCTAAAGATTTTGCATGAAAAATGCAGGATGTGCTTCATATAACCCTGTGAAAACATGATCCCATCCCACTGAAAAACAATGTCTCGTGCTTTATAAGATGCCTCACTCTTACCAGGTTTTGACAGCCTTGTCGTAGATGCTGTCAGATCCAAGGAAGGAGAGAATTTTGGCATTTTTTTTCTTTTCAGGGAAGCCCTTACCATTCAGCATTTCATGAGTTTATTTTCCCTCTTACCTGCTGTGCAAATACAGCCAATGGCATCAAGATTGGTATCCTATATTCTGTGCTATATGCCCTCTTGGGTAAGACAGAAGTTCAGCTCTATATCTAGAAGATGCTAGGCTTGTTGAGAAGTTCACAGCTGTTTTGATCTCTGTCAGTTTACTCGCAGGTTTCCCATACAGACAGTGTTCATGAATGGAGTGGGACAGGAACAGGAGGTTGCAGGGTATATTTTTTCCCCAAAAGAAACATAGATGCTTTCTTTCTCTCTGGCAATTGCCTTATTCAGCTTTAGCTAGAAGTGTGAGTTTTCTCCTCAAGGAGAAATTCCTAGAGCTTCAGGTGACAACCACTGCCCCTTCTGCCAGCAATTGCCTCTGAATTCTTACATTATTAGCACTACCATCTAAATTATCCCTCTAGGATATTTCTAGAAGAAAAATACTCAGCTTGTCCTAGCTCCTCCAGAGTCTTAGGGGCATAGTCCAATGTCCAAAGCAGCACTCATTGGCTATTTGCAATAGATATCCCCTCTACACCAACACACAAAACCGGTCCTGGACTCCTGGTGAACTGCTTCCTCATAACCTTTCCAATCCTAGAGCCAGCTCTGCTCCTTGCTCATCCCTGCTGGCCTTCTCTGCCTCCCTCCAGCAAGTGGCAGGCTGGTAGGAGTAGATCATCAGGTAGCCACAAGGCTACTGCTGCCATTAGCAATGAAGGCACATGCTTGCCAGGCTTCATAAGGCTGGCTCCAACCAGAAGAAATGACAATGCCTCCAAATAAAAAACCTTCTCACCCCCTCTTAAGCTTCCTGTGACTTTTCTGCAGGTGACTAAGTTGCTGTCACAGCCATTGCATAGTTCCCCACGAGCCAGTTATCGTCTCAACATGGTGCTTCAGTGCTAAATTCCCATCCTGTGCCAAGACTGTGTGAGCAGACTGTTCCACAAGCATGAGCTCTGCAACCCACACCCCACTATGACATTTCAGCTACAACCACAGCCAGAGGTCACAAGCCATTATACACAACCAGCTTCCCCAGGGATCCATCTCTTTTCCTGGAATCATTGTCAGAGCATCTCTTTGGTTAGGTCATGTCCATTCAATCTGGCCAGCCTGAACAGGAGGGCACAATTTAATGTGGGCTAGATAAAAGATGAGGAGATGTTCTAGGAGGTGGTCAGTCCTATTCAAGACCACTTGGCATGGTGCCTACTCCAGCATCACGTCACAGCTACATGGTCAGAGCTGTGCCTGTTCCTGGCTGGACCTCACACGTGTAATTGACAGATGAATTTGCCAGCTCATCAGAGTCACTTAGCTAATGTGACCGTTTGCACAGGCAGAACAAAGTATACCCCTGGTAGCCCTCATCTCCAAGATTCACTAATCCAGTTGCTTACACTTGCACTAAGCCGATAGCAACATTGTTATGTGTTACATCAGGGCCGCTGCTCGTTGAACCATCTGCCAATGTCGCCCATGTTGCTTCCCCTCCTGACAAACCAGGCTGCTCTCATTGGGCAGCCATTTATTATGGCATTTGGTGAAGCTCTGCCAGTTATCTGCTTGCATAGATATTACATATTGGCCCCAATGATGACGACTCTGGTTCTTAATCTCTGCAGGTGAAAAGCCAAAGTTTGTGATTTCTTTTACCACTGAAACTCTGCTGCCCACATTATTCAAATTAGTTGTGAAATGGCTCCTCTCCCAGAGCACAGAGCTGGAGTACAAATCTGCCCAAAACATCATCCAGACCCTGTGACTTGCTGTCTGGCCCCTGAGCAACCTGATCTAACTCTGAAGTGGATCCCACTTTGAAGCTGACCTGCTTTGAGAAAGAAGTTAGACCAGACGACTTCCAGAAGTCCCCATGCAGTCAACGTTATCCTGTGGCCTAGACAAATAGAGGTTAAGTTGCAACTCTAATCTCTATTTTTGTTTCCTAGCAAATACACCCATTCTAGAGTTATCAATAATCCAAACAGAAGCACAAGGTTGGAAAAAAATAACATCTTTATAACCCTGTGGGTCACAGTGGAGCTTCTACAGGCTACTTCTACTTAGATTTCAATAAGAAGACACAAACTCCTCTGCCTGTGCTCAAGAGCTGTGCTCAAGCAAATATACTCTCTCTCATAGCAGTTATGCAGACCTGCTTCTCCTGTCTCCTGTGGTTACGGCACAATGGACATAGCATGAGCCTACTGACATCTCTTTTGATTCCTACTTTCTTTAGGTATTACGAAAAATAAACAATTTATCCTCCTTTGTCTCAGTCTTCGCATCAGTAAAAGGGGAATCATTATGGCAGAAAGATCCAACTTTTTTCTATCTATTGATACATAAGACCTCCATTTCTCTCTTTCCTGCTGTCTAGAGCTGAACGAATGTGAAGGTTTTCTAAAATTTTTATACAAAGGTCTTCTTTAGAATACATAATAACTCAATGCTGACCTTTTAACTTTGTGTTTTAACAAGAATTTGCATCTCAAACAGTCATTTAGCCTTGGAAAACAAAACTTTTCATTTAAATAACACCAAAAATCTAACTTCTTTCTGGTTTTGCTCAAAATTGAGTGAAAAAAACCAGAAACTGATTGAAACTTTTAACCTGGAAATTGTTCTGGAGTGGAAAAAAATCAGCATTTCCAAATTATATTTCCTTCAACAATTCCTCCCTTGTCCTCTTCTTAATTGTGTAGACTTTTTTCAGCTAGTTTTTTATTGGCACAGAGGTTCTAAGGATAACGCAAACAGACTTTCTCTCCTTTATGCACCCTAGAGCCCACTGAAGAGAATGTCTTTAGGAACGCCTCCACCTGAAAGCTTATCAGAATCACTTTACATAGTAACTTTTAAGTTGCTTTTGCTAAAAGTATATTAAGATAGCAAAGGAGCCTGACAGGTAAGTTCTTTAAGGACATTTGAACATTATGCGATGCACAGGCTAAATGTACATGAACCCTAGCTACAGCAGTAGACACGCATCATGCTTCGCACTGATGTAGCTGAGTAAAGAAGATTTTATTGCTACTGTGCCTCAGAACAATAAGCCTGTAGTAAGCCTGTGCAGAATTTCACTCATTCTTTTCCTTAATTACGTTTCTGACAGTTGATACTATTTCATCAGAACCTAAATATCAAAGTAAGAATTGTTCCTCTCAATGCAGTAAAAAACTCTATTTAAAAGAAACAAACTTTGATATTCTATATTCTCACTTAAAAATCTGAGTAACTACAATGGTATTTTCAACTGATTAAGGAATGTGAACTAAAGCTCACCATTATTTGTGTGTGGATTTTTTCACTATCATTTTTTTTATTTGTTTTAAAACACTTGTTATGTATGCAAGGCATTTGATTGATTAAAATTTACTTTCTAACAGCAAATAGTTCCAAAAGTCTTTTTCTTATAACCTTGTTTGCTAGCTGAACAATAATAGGAAACAAAAAATATCTCATGACAGAACAAGGGGAAACACACAAATGGAATAGGATATAAAAGTCCACTAACACATTAAAGATGTTCCAAAGAATGTGACAGAACATATCTGTGGTCACTTGAAGATGCTTTGAGTAAGGATAATTTCCCTGAATTATTATGTGATAACATTCTTGATCACAGTACACAAAGCTCAAAGTCAGGACTCAGAATATTTTTTTTCATGCATAGGCAAAATATTTCTAGGTCTTTTAACAGTCACCAGCTTGTTTTTCTTCAAAGCACAAACAACTGGTTCAATTGGGACAGGGGGATCGAGGCTAGAACCAGAAAAAGGATGTAGGTAATTAATTTGCATTTAACCTAAATTTTGGGTCAAAATCCATGGTCAGATGATAGCTAATTCCACAGGTATATAACATCCTGTTACCAGCTTCTCTATATGTCTAAATATTTGTTGCCAATTGTGAAGTCATGCTAATGACTCACAAGACATCCTACTGATAACTGGCATTGAAACACATACTGAGTTATTTCTTCTTGTAAAGTGCAACCAGGAAGGCTCTAATAGCCACACCTGATACAGGAATGTTTAAAAAATGGAGATGTCCTGGTTCCAGCTGGAAAAGGACACAGCTGGGGCAGCTAACCATACCGGCCAAGGCAATATTCCGTAACATCAACATCGTGCCCATTATAAAATGAGGGCAGTCGTCTGGGTGGATGGGGCTCAAAGTGTGGATTCATGGCTTGGAGCATGTGTGGGCATAATTTTTTTCTGGGCAGTAAGCTGTTGTTTGCTCATTTTGAATATTCTGCTGTTGTTATTGTTGTTATCCTCCTCTTTTGCTGTTCTACTAAACTCTCTTTACCTCAGCCCACGAGTCCACTCCCCATCCCTCTGGAGGAGGGAAGGGTGAACAAATGGCCACTAAGGCTATTTGTTTGCCAGCTGAGACTAAACCACGACAGAGGCAGAGTTCACAGAAAACTACAGAGACCAAGGTTATTCTCCTAACTTAGAAAAAGCTGATTATTTGTGTCATCAGACCTGCCTTCTTTGCTAAGGCCATCTATGAAATAAAGTATTGTCTAACATCAGGCTACCTTAACGTTTCAGTTTTCCTGTGCTCTGATTTCCTTTCCCACCCTGAAGACTTTCTTTCATGTCAACAGATGTGCACAAGAAAAAGTTGGAAAGAGAGAAACTCTGAGCTGGTTACCTTCAGTCCACTGGTCTGTGCAGCAAACCTGCACCTTCCCTTAGGTAAACTGCTGACTCATAGCAGCTGTGGGCCTGATTCACACCAAGTCTCCCATTTTTGTTGTGACTCACTTAAAAACGACAGAGTTAGTACCACAGGCACTAGCAACCAAGCCGTGCACATCACAGACACTCAGGGGAGGATTCCTGCTCTGGGGGAGCAATTCTTGTCCTGTGGTCATATCATCACTAATGAAAAGTCACAAGGTCAGATGCCTTCTCCACTGAAATTAGTGGATTAGTGTGGTTGTCACAGGGGGACAACGTGACTCAGGATCCCCTCAAGAAATATCTATATCTCGATGAGAATGAGCAGCTGTTACTCTGGCCTTTGGTCTCAATTTTATTGCCAAGCATATAAAAAGAAATATTTTATTCCTTTTTTCCCACAGCTGTTGACTCAATGAACTTCCTTCCACCACCATTCTTTTTTTGATAGATATCCTATAAAGCTCTGCACAGATAACAGCCTGATCTATAAAGTATTAAAATCACCCCCTAGTCACCCAAGTTTCTTAGGAATAAGGCATCTAATACAGTCAGCCCAGATTGAGCCTATTATATTTTGACAGGAAGAACTAAGTATAAAGTAGAGAGTGCAAGACAACAGCTGCACTAATGAAATCTTTAGCTCCAACAGATGTAGGCCATGAAATGCAAAGGGAAGAGACACTTGCATCTTATTTTTTTTCTTATTTTCTCTGTTATCTGTACTCTGCTTTTTATTGTTTAGACGAAATTTCTGAATCATCAGGAGATTTTTGTGGTTGTATGGCTGGAGCCCATTCCTACCACCCTTGAATTTCACTGCAGGCATCTGGCACAAGCAGCAGAGCTCTGGAAGGAGTCTTCTGGGTTTAAGACCACCAAAGAGAAACAGGCTGTAAAAGGGACACAACTACAGCTGGAAGAGAGTGAAATGGAAGTATTATTAGTAGACATGCAATTTCTCTCTTTTTTTTTTTCTTTTTTCTGACTGTATACCCATATCAAACCTAGTTAAATGATGAAGATTTCAAAGTTCAGTTTAAGTAAAACCAACTTTTCTTTTGTTCTGGTTAGGGAAAAAGAATTAAGTAAGGAACAATCAGTATGTTGTTTAAGGGTGGAAAGTGTTTCGGCAGTCAAAAGTTGCGCTGAGACTAGCACAAATCACCAATAACGCTGAAAACGTGTGAGTTGCTTGTCCAAGAGTTCTCATAACTTTTGTTACAGCCTTAACCCCCAAGGCCACAGTGTTACTGCTGTGTCTGTTGGACCTGGACTTGCCCTCCCTGATAATCTCTGTGACTCTTTTGCACTGACACCAATGTAATTTGAAGCATGGACTGGACTGTGGGACCTTTTTCACCAAGGCTTTTCACCACGAACAGTACTTAACCCTTCTGTGGTTTTTAGCTAGTTTCGGAAGGAAATGAAGATGATGTGAGCATGTCGTGTTTGTGGGCATGGGTGCGTTCTCCCTCCAACTAGGAACTTCTGAACCCACTGGCTCATTTCAATTGAATTGGAGGCAGGAGTACAGAACTCATGGAAAGTAAGTTGTAATGGACAGGGGATGAACAGGTTTGTCTGTGGTGACTTCCTTGGGGGCAATAAAGAAAGGCTTAAGTGGAAGAAGGTGAGAAGAGGCACAGAAGACATTTAGATAGCATCGTTTCAGTCTTTAAAGAACTATCTTGATCCAGAAAATGTGACTGTCCAGAGCACATTTCAGACACGTAACCCTGCCAGAAGAAATTGTAAATCCAAATAAGATGGTTAAAAAATGTTTGTGAATCATTTATACGAGATGGTCAGAATATTTTTGACTGAGATTTTATTCATAAAAGAATACAATTCTGCTAAAATGTTCCCTGAAAAGGGATTTTGACAGTAATGTCCCTAACACACAGGAGGATTTTCTAGTCAGCTTCAGAAAAAAGAGAGAGAGTTTGGATAAAAACTTCAGTATTTCAGTGTGAAACAGAAGTCGTTGCCTCTTGTGAAAACATGTGAAAGAGCTGTTAGTTTGGGTAGACTTGTCTTCATTCCAAGGCAGAATAAAGAGAAATGTCAGACACCTGGAAGTTGTAATGAGATGAAAATATCCTTGCTGGGATGAATAAGAAGTAGCACTACACTATCCCACTACAGCCCCTGCAAAGAGGAATGCCATGGAAGCAGGCTGCTTCCCAGTCAGCTTCACAGAGAAGTGGCCCCTGGAAAGCAATGCTTCACACCCAGTGGTTTGTGCTATTCTTGTAAGTATTCAACTGCCATATTAGAACCTGCTTTATGGCCTGTTTGAGCTTACTTTTTATCGCAGCAGTGCATCATTAAAACTTATTTAACTCCCTCAGATATTAGAGATCTCCCAACATTATCAGTAATGTATTAAAAATGCACATGAAGTTTCTATTGAAATCATGACTTCAGAAGTAAATACAGTAAATACCACTAACTTTTGAAAAACCACAATTTATCAACTTCTTTCAAAAACTCACTGTGATGGATTTATATTTTAGTGAAATACAAAATCATACTCAGAGATGTGAGGGAGAAGGAAGAAATGCACTTTTGTTTTAATGTGCCCGTTTCCAAATGTAGAAGCAGAATTCCAAATGCCGTGGTGTGAGATAGAACTGCTGAAACCTTCATTCAGAAAACATCCTCTTTCTTCAGATACAGGCTACGTGAAGAACATCTCACTGGATAGGCCAAATAGATGTTCCTTCTACACACACAGAAAACTGCAACAAAACTGAAAAAGTAGTAACTTTCATTTGAAGTGCTTTCTCCTAAAAAAAATTCCTCTTAAGGAAAAGAAAATATATTAAAAATAAAAAATTTACAGAGGCTGCTGCAGTGCTTCACAAGAGTGGTATTGCAGGCTTATTGGTCAAACTGTCATTTTTCCCTAGAATGTTATAGTCTAGCTGCAGCTACTGGGCCCGAAAGGGTTATGGGTGTTTTCAAAGGCCAGTAATAACCATTAAGTCAAAATACTGATTTTCATGGGCTTTTCTGACTCTTGGATGTTTCCGTCTGTACTAAAAGGCAGAACTACAAATTCATCTTATATGAGAATCAGCACAATAAAATAGACAGAGGAGGGTCACAGATAAATTATTCCTCTACAGGAAACTTGAGTGACCCTAAGATTAAGAAAATAAAATCCAACATCTTCAAAAAGAAGAGAAGTCTCAAATAGATTTGGAAAAAAAAAAATGGTCTCAAATGAATATCGTGTTAATAATAAGTAGCATGCCGGTGTAAATACTCTGCCTAACTTCTTCTGTGCATTTAAAGTCTATGCTGAAAATCAAAATTCTGCCTTGCAAAAGACCATGTTTCAGCATCCACATTCCAGAGTCTTTGGCTTTTCCCGTGAGAATGTGAATGAGGAACAGCAACCGCAGAGGCAACTAGGGCAGCAGTTGTATCAATGGATGATTGACTATGAGGGATGACATTGAGTCCTCCATCTCTCTAAATACAGGTCTTTGAACCAATGGAAGAATGCAGATATTCTTCTGGGGCCTTGCTATGAATACAACCCAAATATTTGCAAATACTTTTTCAAACATTGTTTTAAAACCTTCCATATTCAAAATCTATGCAGGACAGCGCCAGATCTCAGGTACAGTTCTCTAATCCTTAACATATTGGCTAGCAAAAGTTCCAGTCCTGTACCAAAGCGTAGTGTCAAGAAAGTATTAAGCAGTTAAGTGTCATCTGTTCTTGCAGTTTACTTAAGATTAATGTAAGCATCATTTCTTATAAACATTTACATACCTTGGCTTTACTAACAAAGCTTATCCTCACCCTCTTTTCTTTGTTGGGTAGCTATAAATTTGTAGAGAGAGAGAAAAAGCCTACAACAACACTGGAAGCAGCATGACCCAAGCCAAAGCAAATTTGTATAGGAGGAGACAATGGGAATTTGGCAAAAACAACACACAAAAAAAGTTTATTGGATACACACGAAGAAAAGACTACCCTATGTGTGTGGTATATATTTGTGCTAAGTCTTACATCTTTTCTGTGATATATATTTTTTACAAGGTTCTAAGCTTTTTTTATGAGGTGAATAAAACACACAAGAGCAAAGTCTCCAGCAGTTAAAGGGCAGCTATAGATGTCTCTGCTATGCATTTGCTTCTAATAGAATTCCCATTCACTTTCCTTGAGCAAATCAAAACTGTTGTTGGAAAAGGTTCTTTAGAGACCAATGACCCAAATTATCCTTTCCCAAAGGAAAGAAAGAGATATTAAGTGTTTGGAAACTTGCCTCAAACATATATGCATAAAATGCACTGTTGAGCAAATGAAGTGCACAGTAGTTCTTGATGAAATCCTGTGATTCTCCAGCTGAGAAACTTCCAAGAGCCTACTGCAGAAACATGCTCAAAACCCTACACTGCCTGACACTGTCACAGAAAAGTTTGCTCATGTATCTTGGAGGTGCAATATTTTCCCCGATTTGAATTTAGCTAATTGATTTTCTGTCTTGTTGGCCATTTTGAAATCATAGGTTCCTCCACTATTAGTGAGAGGCTTAGCTCTTTTCTAGTTCTCTACTCAACCCAATTAGCACCTGTAATTTGAATCACCAACTACATCCTGCAGTCCAAGTCCCTTGTTTTGCTCTTCTCCTCTACCCTCTTTCTGAGGGAAGCTTTTAGTTATGCACAGTGATTACATTCTTCTAAGGATGTGGTAAGTCCAATAGGCTTTGGTTACTTCTTGTAAGGCCTCAAAACCTGTCAGTGGCGAGGGAAGCATGCTGGCCTCCGATGTGTGGGAGAAATTGCTAAAATTAAGCACATGACAAAAATTAGGAAAAGAAAAAAGGAAGCTTCAACACATGGAAGGAATTTTGGTGGAACAAATAAGATTTGCTGAACTCTTCTCATATGATTCAACTTTTTTGTTATTACACTGCAAGTTACAGTAATGGAAAACAGAACAACAGTTAGAGAGTGGGAGGTAAACTGAAAACAAAACAAGATGTTACCTTACTATCCAGAAGAGGTGAGGGTTATATGTTTATAGTGCACTAAAATGCATCAGTCACTTGTTGAGATAAAATCCACCTTAAAATCCTTTCATTCACTTTGTTTTCCTACATTTAAGGTATTAGCACAAATCTACATTTTACAAAATAATCCCAGATCTGCTCAGAATAAAGGATTGCTATTCCTCTTTGTCCAACAATCTTCAGATTCCCAGAGTCCGAGCAGCAGTTTACCTCTGGAAAATATCTACAGCAGGTTCAGAAGTAGGTTGCTGTAAACTCTACTAACTCACGGTTATGAAGAAAGCATATCACCTCATATCCTGACATGTGGGTCTCAGCTATGAATGCAACTTCTAGTGTTAAGCAGCATGGTTCATGACCTTTCACTACCCATTTTTACTACGCTTCCACCACTGTTCAGTAAGTGTATCTGTAATGTGAACATTTCTCATCATCGTATTAGAAATTCTTCAATATTTTTTATTCTTGTTGAAAAGACTTGACTCTGCCAGTCTAAGACACTAAACTGCAATCAGAGCTTTCACCTTAAAAGCATAGATTTCTAATATTAATAGATACGAGGAAAAAAAATCAAAGAATTATTGGTGACCAAAGAAAAAGATACTAATTAGACACTGGAGAAAATTAGGCATTCATCTTATATGGCAGCCTAAGAGCATCCAGTTCCAAAAGGGTTAAAACAACATATAATTGGCCATGGTCAAGTGAAAGACCTGAGAAGGTAAATAGAAAATGATAACATTATTGCTGAATTATTTTATATTTCTTAATATTCAGGCCAGTATTGTTATTTTGGGAGCCTGGGAACACTCAGGTTAACAATTCTTACCCTGGTGCATCTGCCCACAGCTGGGTTCTCACCAGGTTACAGCGTTTGGTCCTCTGAAAGTACCTGCTCTGCAAGTTCATTATGTTCCACCAATCTGAGCGTGCCACAGTATTGCATCTGTTCTTGGCTTCGCTAAAGCTTTCCCTAGGCACCAAATCTGCAGATTTGAGAGCGTCAGACGGAAGTAATTTCTTGCTGATAAGTGTTTAGTTCACAGTATTCTGCAAGGACTCTCCAAGTATTTTAGCTTAGGCAACTACTGAATAAAAAATACAACCAAGATGCAATTGAGATGGTCTTTCTCATTTTAGCAAAGGGTCTCAAATACCCTCCTGTGTGCTTTCTGATTGTATTCACTTTGCAGTGTCTGCTTCAGAACGAACTTCAGAACTGAGCAGAGGCCCTTGCATCCATTTAAGGCTTGAAGAACCTACAGAGTCCACATAGAGCTGTTCTGACTCCTGCCGAAGCCTACAAAGGCTTTTCTTCATGAGAAGTTAGATCAGCCCCATATAAATTCTTGCCATGATTGCACTTGGTTTGCCAGACAGATTAACCCCAGACATGGTGGGTGAGAGTCAAAGTTTGAATTTCCACCACAGCCACGCAAAATGAATGGTAAGAGGTTTTCTCCAGTTCTCCCTTCCTTGCCCAGCACCACTGCCACCTGTAAGGGGACAAAACTTGAACTCACACAGACACAGTTACATAAACTGACATTCCAGTTAATAGTTGCTTTGGAAATTCTCAAGCTATGAGCTGTCCTGCAATCTAGAAACTGCGGTTTCCAGACATGAGCTAAATCACAAACCGCTGCACAAGGAGTCATTGGAAACATTCCTTGTGTCATTGTTTCAAAACAAAGCTTGTAATATTTTAATGCCATGACCACAAGAGCTTGTCTGTTACAGCATGTAAAGTCTATCCAGTGAGTTAGGAAAGCATTTGAGCTTCCACTTATTTGAAAATCTGTAATCTATCAGGAATACGGGGAAAATGGGGCCACTGTGGGACAGCTACTGGCTGACCTACAGCAGTAATGATAAATATGCAAATGATGATAAAGATTCCCAGCAAATATTATCTGCTCTTCTCACAGGTGACACCAGAAACAGTATAAACCCAGGAAGTGGGAGGCACTGGCTCTAGGGCTTCTTCAGTCCCATATTTAAGCTTGTATTCCCCCACTTTGCAGACATGTCACAGTGCAATTAAGTGTGTGAAGCTCTGGGTCTTCACCCAGTGAGCAAAAGCATCTGCATAGCCTGGACAGGAGGGCACATAATCCTCATCTCTACTTTCTGAACATGTATCATCTGAACAAGAACTCATCTTAAAACTCAAGAGGTCGCAAATGTCCACATCCAGAATTTCATAGCCTCCAACTTTGACAGGCAGATCTATTTTATTGCTTTCACCATTTTTTCCCTGCATCTCAGCTTCTTACAGACCTTTACCTTCAGTGTTGGGGAAGCAGGTTCCAATTAACCTGGGGTAACATTCACTTGAGACAAAGGCTGCTACAAAGAGCACCATTAGCTTCTCAACAACTTGCTCAAAACTTCCCTTCTTTCTCCTGTAATTTAGTGAACTCACAGATTTCTTGGCAGATATTCCATTTCTGATATCCTTCCTTAACGACTGGCTTCCTAAACTGTGACCTCTGAGAAGCAAGAAAATGATGACACTATGCATGGTCATTTGAAATCTGAAGACCTAACATGCGTGGGTGAAAACATCACCTGTGTATTTTGTTGCCCCATAAATATTCCTAGCTTGATTCAGGAAAATCCAGAACCTTGCAAAAGTAATATATCAAGCTAAAAATGGGAGGGCCAGAATAGAAGAAATAAATCCAAGAACAATTATTTTGCCTGTTCTTTTACTTTCCACCTAGAGTGCCTTACAGATAAGTATTCTGAAGTAATAAAATACAACTAAAATTTTCTCACATTTAATTCCATGGTAAAGTGCAGATTTCTGCAGAAGTAAAAATACCCAAGTATTTCAGCCCACAAAGATTCCAGGAAAGTGACAAGAGTTTGACTGAGTCAGGATAACACAAACTATTCATTTTCGGAAGTTTCAAGACTTAGAGAGAATTCCAAATTTTGCTTGATCAGCTGAAACAATTTAAAGAACAAGTTTCTCCAACTTCAGGAAAGAATTTCATGTCAACATTAAGTGAAGATGTAGCTGTACAATTGAAGACATTATGAGTCCTCCTCCATGGCTTTCCTAGTAAGGTGATACAAACCTTGGAGAACAAGGCATCTTTCAACTTTATAGAAATCTTGAAGGCAGAAGAATGCTAAAGATTTAAAATAGTCTCAGGAAAAAAACAGGTTGAAACAGAGGCTTCTTTTCATAGTAAAGCTGCTTTTCTTACTTTCCTGTTCACAGGTTAGTTCTTCCAGATCAGTTTGCAAAGCTGAATTAATTTTTCTTCAGGGCAACACTTACAATTTACAACTTACACTACTTAAATGCTTCCATATTGAAATGTTTTTCAAAGGCTTCTTATGGCATTTTGTCATGCCATGTTGTGACATTGCGTCTACCTGTAAAAAGAAATTAACAGCTTCTTGGAGGGGATGGACCCTCTTGCTTCATCCTGTTAAGCAGATAGAGGAACTCAGCATCGGTTATGTGAAGGACTGCATATTGTACAGACCAACAGAACCTACATAAAGTAATATTTGTAACAATTTGCATGAGGCAGACTTGTATAAGTAATGCTCCTATAAAACCGCATCATAAACTTAAGAAAGTAGATTTTGGTGAGTAACATCCTCCTTAAGGAAGTTTTTGCTGACTATGCATACAGTCTCTTTGGGATGGAAGTGGTTGACCAGTAAGCCCAGTCCAGTCCCTGACAATTGTCCTTGGTAGGAATCTGCAACTATTTAATTCTTCTACAAAAATGACAAAAATCCTTTAAAGTTAGAAACTAGAATAATAAAACCATGTAGGTTTTTACAGAGAAAGTGTATTTTGGAGCATTCTTTGATATGCTTTGTTTATTGTTGCAAGCAGTTGTAAACCACAGTCTATTTTCATTGTTGCTCTGATCCGAGTTCCACATCTGGCTGTTGGTGCTAGTGTCAGCTTGGTGGGAGACTTCTCTAGACATTCATTCATGATAAATATGTGCATTCTGCAATATGGTTTGCAGGTCTGGGATGACTTTCGTTCACTTTTCAACCTTACACGGAGGGCTTATAAGTAAAGCACAGTGGCTCATTAATGACACCCCAGGTTTCCAGCTAAGCCCAAAGCTCCCTATTACACACAAAACTTTTAGAAAAATGAGCAAATAGCATGCCCAGTTTGGTCTTTGTAAACCACTTTGACCAAAACCTTATTTGCTTGCCCATGTTCAATGAAATAGCACATTTTAGTGGTCAGCACTACTGTTGTCTCCCCCAGGTCCTGTGGAAACATCTGATGTATGAAGGCCCTTGGATTGTTCAAAGATTAGCAAGGCTATCCTGCCTTGTTTAACCATTGGCTGGTAAATGTAGAGGTAGGAAAAAGAGGAGATGCTAAGAAGTGACCTCTTCCAAGGCATCAATAAAGCACTTAGCATCTCTGCTGTACTACTGGAAACAAGGGAAAGCCAGAACTTTGTCTGACAAAGCATGTCGGAAGCTGTACACTCTTACAAAAGGCTAAGCAGACCTCACTCCCATAGCTGCTTCACCAGGTAATGAGGCATCTCCTGCAAGTACTTATTCTTATTGTTGCGATGCTTCCAGGTCTGAGTAGGCTGTTCCAGCCTAAAAATTGGGACACACTTAGTTGACTTACATCTCTATTCTCCTACCAGAAAGACAAGTTCAATGATAGAGAGAGAAAATTTGAGGTCCTGTCCCCATGAGCTCAGAGTCCCTTGCAGGAGGATCTGTATGGATCCACGGAAGGGAACTATGGCACAAAGAACTTACTCTCCCAACAACCAAAGAGGCACAACCCACAAGCAGAATACAGAGAGCTGAATCACAGAGACCTTGACACCTATTTCTAGAAAAACATTTACATCCTTGAAGTCTAAGTTGGAATTTAAAATTGAGCCCCCAGCTGAGAATCTCAAAACCTTGAGAAACTTGTAATGAAGCTTGCAAACATGGATGTTCCCTCTAACCTTTATATTGCTCACAATTTCCTTGGCTCTCACAGTGCTCAATGAAGGCCAATGTTCTACTACCTACTCCCATCTCTGTGTGCCGTGAGTACAGCATAAATTATGGAAACTCCTAACACTTTGAAAACAAAGATGGTGAGTTCTAAAGAGAACATTGTTAGTTTTGAAGCCTGGGCTATTATATTAATCTTTAATATGTGGATTCGGAAAATTAAATTAGACCAGAAATGTATTATTAAAGTGCTTCAGTTAGTTTTGCAATTCCCTTCAAACAACACAATCTGTTTGGTTTTTATATTATAAAATTTGACCAGATGATCAGCAAGCCAGAATACTTCTCACATTGTGTATACACAAAAGAGCTCTAAATAAATCCTTTCTTTCTTATGAAGAAGGATTCTTCAAGTGCTTGATACTCCATGGCATTTACTTCTGTAAATATTTTTGACTCGTAAACTTCAGACTCTGTAAGTTAGAATGCTCTTCTTATAATAACCAGTAAAAATTAATGTGAAATTACTTATTCTATGCTCAGATATGAAAGAAAATCACAAAAAGTGGCAGTATAGTAAAAAATCCAAATAATATATCTTGAAGGAAAACTATGAAAGTTGGCAGACAATACCAGCACCAGTCCCAGGGGGCAGTATGCTCTAGATATCCTAAACTCTGTCCTATCAAGAGCAAAGTCAAAAACACTACTTAGAAACATTAGTGTCTATAATTCTAACGCTTGATCCACTAGATTAGGCGAGACCTTGATTTTGGAAATTCTATAGCGTTTATGAAATAATGCTTATGCAAAGTATCTCAAATATATTGTTTTGATACTGATGTATTGTTTTGATACTGATGTTTCCCTGTGCGTCAGGGAAAATAAGCTTTAGACAAGCTCCTGTAAAAAAACAAAGAATCCACCTCTTCACCCCATTCATTAGAGAATGAGGTCTCTCAAAAACATCTGACTTTTCCAAGTCTGTGTAAAATAATGTATCCATCTACCTCTCATAACTGATACCTCACTTATACCTGAGAACAAACAATCATGACAATCACTCCTAGTGGATTCCAGTTACAAACTCTTCAAATCAGGAGGTTTGCAGAGAGTGCTTCTGTAGCCATGTAGAATGTTTCGATCTTGAGAGTCTTTATGCCTTTACCCTCCTAGAACTCAATCTGTAGTTCAACAGTGTCTCACATAAGGCAAACCATATTTCCCTTCTTCCCACTTACAATAATAAAGCATTTCTTCCTTTCTCCTGTCCCTTGCAATACCCATGCTCCTTTCTTGGAGCATATCTAAAGCATTGACTGGGTACATGCATGCTTTAAATTCAGGAATTCCCAGTTCAGCCTCAACTCCCATTCCTCAATCACAAAAATTATATACACATCAGCTTCCTTCCAGGCTGCCTGTTGGAGTTAGCTAGTTCCTTCTGAAACAAAATCCAGGTTTAACTGTGGCCACAGTTCTTTTCATGGAATGTTCTCAACAAACAGAGTGAATGAGACTGCACTATCTTTGTCCCACATGTAGGGCTTCATTTTTCTATGCTTGGACAACACAACATTTACCAGAACTTGTGACAATTTCCTGCTTTAGGAACCTCACTCTAGTGGGCTACAACACCTTCACATACACTATTTAAGATAATCTGATTTATAAAAATACCGATAAGTAACTGTAGCATCTTGGACCACAGCAAGACAATATGAAGCCCAGGACTAAGTGTTGGGTGATGAGAACATAGCAAGTCAGCTCTACATGCACTTAGCCCGGAGTGATGTGCACACAGGTCATGTCCCAATATTCAGCTCAGACCTCAAGGAATCATTCCCTGGGATAGATTTATATAGATAAAAAGATATTCAAATCTAATATATGGTATATATCACATAAACCAAAGTCAGAGTCCACTGTCCACTCACTAAGGAGGTCTAAACATAAACCTACAGCACATTATCATCAGTTGGCAGAGCAGAAATTACATGACCTTTCAATTGGCAGCCACTGCCAGGAGAAGCTCTTTTTTTCCAGTGGAAACAGGACAAGTTCCTGGACCACACAGTAAGTGATTCACCAGAAGCAAAAGCTAAATATTCCACATGTTGATGACTTTGTCACCACCATTTTGGCAGTCCCTCTATGATCAGGAAAGTACAGGAAATCTAGAACAAGTGCATCATTAGTGCACTTTTCATCATGCATTGATATGAAGAGAGAGTTTCTTCAGGAAATGTTATTTAAAGACAGATGGCACCTTCTGGCCCAAAGTCAGTGCTTAGTTTTTACCACTGCTCTTCAGGATTCTGACAGCTTATGTCAGATATCTAGGTGATTTTGTATGCAAAATACCAGGGGAAATAATCATAGCGGCATAAATAGAAGTCTAGTTGTGAAAGCAAAATGCAATGGGGCAGGGTTTTTCCATGGAGTCCCATTGCACATTTCCCTCAATGTATACAATACATTTGCTTCCTTTTTGTTTCACAAACTGTGGATGACTACAGTTTTATGCTCTTAAATAATAATCTAAAGTTAGTTCATGAAAGATTAAAAGATAATTGAGTTTTTCAATTTCAATTATTTGCCCATAAAAAACCCCAAAAGAATATACTTCTACCAGATGACAGCCTCACTAGAAAAGTTTTGGATTGACAAGCCTTTCCCCTGCACCACCCGCTAAGACATATGTCGCCATGAAATGGCTTCTGTACGCCCTAATACTCCTGGCAAACGCATGCCACAGGTCTCCAAACAGGTTAGAGTGCTACCAACAACTTTGACACAGACCTTTCATTTGGGATTTCTATCTTCTTTCTCACTGATACTGAAAAGATTGTTTAAAAATCACAATACCAAATGCCTTAAACTGTATTACAAGCATTTCTATGCAGAAACGTGCACCATTTCTGCAGGATGAGCAGTCGAACACACAAGAAAAGTTGTGAAGTGGTACAGCTCCTTAAGCTGGTTTTATGCTGTAACAAACAGAACTTGCAGGTGCAAAAAGATTCCTTTAAAGCAGTCAGGCTTAGGATTTGTATTTTCATAAAAAGTTGCAAAATATGACAGTGTTACAAGATACTTAATTTTCTACCCATGAGTTTTCCCAACTATGTAATTCAAGAAATAGAAACACTCAATAGTGGTAAGAGGATATTGGTCAGTCCAAGACAGGCAGACAAAGGTGTCTAGTAAAGCATCTTCATTTAACATAACTTAAGCGCAATGTGATGCACTTAACTGACTTACAATAGCCTCTTCGTCCTACTGGCTCTGTAACCACCTGTCTCAAACCAGTTGTGGGGCAGCAGTTGCTATGCAGAAATCAACACCACCATTTTAGCACCATACTTTGGAGAGAGCATTCATCTTACAATGAATACAATTTGTCCAGGTATTACACTACTTTGCAAAATCTTTCCATGAAATACTGGAAATGTTAATTTTCCCTACAACATCATAGCTACCTCAGCAAAATTTTACCTAAGAGAACAGCTGTGTTCAGTGTCTTATAAATTAGAATGGAACTTCATTAACTCCATCAATTCTTTCAAAATTCTTTTTCCCTTTCAAATTTTCATTACTACCAAAATATGTTACTTTTGTGATGCAAGGATCAAACAAAACGCCAACAGAAGTGTAACAGATACATTGCCAAGACTAGTAAATTTCAATGAATCCTGAAGCTTTTTCTGATCCAATTCCAGCTCATACATGGTCAAGGCTTTGCAAAGTTTATGGGCCATCTGCAGGCCTAAGACATTTTACATTCTCAGAATTACATCACATCTTTAAACTTAATTTTCAAGAAAATTAAAAAATCATAAAATTTATGCTTACAAAACTCCTCTTCTTATACCCAATTATATCAGCAAAACCAATATGCAATAAAAGTGGATGTCTTTGCCCACTCCCTAATATGTGCTGTCCTTTCATCGTTCTACCATGCATTCAGGCATTTTTAATGTTCTCTCTTCTGCTTCTTCCTAATCTCATTTTAATGTCAGCAGTGAATAAGGTCTGTTTAGGATACAGTAAGAAGTGACCTGAACACTTATCCAAACCGCAAGCCAAAATGCTTGTGGCTTGACAAAGTTTCATTAACATTTTTTCCAGGTTTTGCCTCACACTGGAATTAAAAGTAACAAAAACTACTGAGAGAAGTCCATTCTTGCAAGATTCCCTTTTTGATTTTACATAGGTATGAGTTGCAGATCATCTGGATATCTCATGCACTTAAAAGTTTGTGTAACAGGGCAAATAAAACAGGACATATTTTGTTTCTTTTGCACTCTGAAGTAACCCCAAAGGAGTCAAAATCCTCAGCTATAAAGTATACATTTACACTGTTTGTGTGCATCACACAATATATGCCCACACTCAAACTTCTCAAATTCCTCAACAGAGCACTACTGTTAGGCAAGTCATTTGTTAAACTCAACAGTCAGAAAGGAGTTTATCTTTTTTGTTTTCCAGGCACAACCCCCATTTTCCTAATGAGCATTCCTCCTTTACAACTTGCTTTTGCTTTTAATTCCAATAATTTTGGTTAAAAGAATTCCAGTAGCTAAGTCCAAGAAGTCTCATTAAGTTAAACAAGATATTTATTGGCATAAGGGTGCCACCTATTGTCATGACAATTAATGCTAAAAAATCTTCGGTAGATGTTTTTGGAAAGCATACCCCTATTCATTCCTACTTTAGCATATTTCTAACCCTTTAGATGATTCAGATTTAGCAAGATCATGTTTCTGTATAACATACACAGTCTGTACGCATACATATCGCTTTTTCCACTATGTCTTAATGCTGTGGAGCACCGTGGTGTAGTAAGCTCTGATTATTACTGCAACTATATTTTAGTACTTGTTTCTCAGAAGTCAGTCTGCCATACCCATTACTAGGGTGACAATAAGATCCCAAAAGTGTCTGTATGCATTGATATCAATGTAAACACTTTATATGTATTTATGTTGTATGCGTTATAAATGCATTATATGCTCTTATCTATGTACATGAATATAAAATTGGCAGTATTATTCAGTACAAATATATGTATTTGACAAAAAAAACACTTCCTAATTCTCATGATTACTGAATTTTTAGAAACTATAACCTGGTTAAATATCTAAATTCTATTAAGTATCCAGTCTGGAGACATGAGAGGAGAGGGCAGGAATAAGAAGAGAAGAGTTTCACTTAAAACCCTGAAGAAAGCACCACCACTCCACTTCTGGAATATTAAAGTGCTTCCCAAAAGTATTCTCCCATTTCTTTGATCAGCCCCACATACAGACTGTTTGTAACCACGCAAAACGTATTTTTCAGCTATGGAAGTGATGATAGCACTCTTTAGTGCTGCCATAACAACAACATCATACCAGCTCAGCTTTAGCCCTTTAAACTTTCAACTTGAAGACTAGTTTTCAGTGAACTTCCTGCAGCTCAAACCATTAAACAATACATATGGTAACTACTATTAACTACGTGGGGAAAAGAAAAATTGTATGAATGAGTGTACTTTTATGTAAGGAAGTGCAAGCTTCAGTACTTCATTTTTGTGGACGCTCACCTTTATACAGTGGTCTTCAATAATGGGTAATATTCAGGAGTAAGACCACCCTGCGTCAGCTCAGACAAAACCAAAACCTATTTCCAGGCCTACTGTTTTAAGAGTCTTTGTGATGACAAAACACTGGTAGAATAAACACTGTACTGTGTGTCAACTGATCAGTATCTGCTTTCCTTTTTTTAAATTTTTTTTTGCCTTGACTTCAGGCAGATTTGTGGGAACTGAGAAGACACCAACACATCATGAAGCTGGGCCATTATATCACACCCTGGCTAGAACCAAGAGACTCACGGGATTGCTATATCTAAGATATTCCACACTTTTGCCATTCTTCAGAGATATCAGGACACAGACGAACACTTGTCTCGGAGCACTGATTTGGTTTGGTACAGATCCATGCTAGGTTTGAGCTTTTGGCTTAAGGCTTTTGGTTTTTTCTACTTACCAAATCTGAAGTGACACAGGGCTGTCTTTCCCTGAGTGTACAGGTAGAGAGAAATAGATCATCAAAGGCAGAATCAACCTGGAAAACACAAATGCCAGTGCTGTTAGCATGCTAGTTGAAGATCATTTGAGCAGACATGACCCTAAATGAACACAATTCTGAGTCTGAAACTCCAAAGCTGTGGCTAGTGTTACCACATTTTCCTTTAAAGCCTGAATCCCAAAGGCCAGCATGACTTAGGTTCTTGTATGTTCCAGTCATAGTTACTCTAAACTTAACATTTGTTCCAGCTTCATGTCTGGGGTGCAAAGAAAAAAGAAATTGTGTTACTCTTCACAATAGCAGGAGAAAGAAGAAAATGCTGTTATAATTTGGCTGGTATTTGTAAAAACAATTTCTATTTTTTTAAAACCTTTTTTATACTTAAAAAAGGAAAAAAGGAGAGAGAAAAAAAAGGAGAGAAAAAAAGAAATCCTTAGTTCCAGATACATATTATCTACAGCCAGACATTTAAAGAGCATGTTTATATTTGGAGCATCCTATCTCTCTGCAGTCAGTAGGAAGACAGACTACATCTCCCACCTGAGACAATCTCTAGAGATACCAGCCTCTGTCACCACAGAAGAACTCTTGGACTATGGGGTTAATGGCTCAGCTGGTTCAGTTAGCTTTATAACCATAGATTACCATTCACCATCTGCAGATCATTATCTATATGTACACAGTTATAACATAAACTTAATTAGTTCTGTAATATTAATATTTTCTGCCAGCAAATATATCAATGGGAGTTTCTCTGTCAAACTGCTCTACAGCTCTTGCGGTTCTGAAGCCTGAAAGGACCGCATGAAACTTTCGTAGAAGGATGTGAAAAAAAATAAGCCTTGTGTCAGCACTTCTAACACTCAAAGCATTGTGTTCCCTATAAGTCACAAACCCTCTCCTGAACTGATACGTCTAAGTCTTGTTCCCCTAAATCCAACTGAAACTGGTATGCATTATTGATAAGCCATAGCAACTGTTACCCATGACCCATACCATTTTCTTCACGTATATGGCAGATGAGATGCAAAACTAGTCTGGGACAGGATCCACTTCACAGCTTGGAGAATAACTCAAAGACGATAGACTCTGTTTTGTTCTGACTCGGTTGGCAGCGACAAACACACATTTTGCCTCAGCTGGCAATACCTTCAATGAATTTGCTGATTTGTTATTGATCAACAGATGAGATGAAAGGCTTATTCATTTGTATCTTGAACAAATAATTTTAATAGTAACATCTGTTGCCAGTAACACACGAGAACCTTTAATCTGAACAACTAATGTGACTCCTGACGGCATTACCAAAGCACACATCCTCATTGGAGAAGCCACATTACTTCTTTGCAGCCAATTCCCCACAAATAACATGGGAATTATAACAATCAGATTGAGAACTTTGTAGTGGTTCCTGCCAATAGATAAGCTCTGTGTATGCTCTAAGAAGTCATAAATAGATTCATTTTTTTAAAACCTTGGCAGAGTAAGAGTTTGCCTCTGAAATTAAGCCTTTGGAGAGATTTTCAGGTTAAAAAAAAAAGTAATAAGATTCTGGGCTTTACAAGAAGTCTGTATGCATGTAACTAGTTTCAAGTAATCTTTTTACAGTGACTCGATTGGCTGCAGTGCAATGAGCCAAGTGAGTTAAGGCTGACTTATTTTGCTGTGGGCAACCCTTCCCAGCTAGTGTCCCAGATGGAGGTAGGCAGAAAAAGGTCCGATTCAATTTCCCAGAGCATTTAGTGTCAGTCTCAGCCTTGAAAATTGTGTAAAGGATGTGAAAGTAGATCAGCTGCCTAGGGCTCCTCATAGCTTAAACATCTACTGAAAACTAAGTAGTGTTACAGCTTTCTCTTTCACTTTCTGCTCTGACAAATATTTGAAGTTCCCAAACAGTCTGACAGAAAAGCTTAAAAGTTTTAAAATCAGTAAAGACAGATCGGTAAAGCAAATAAAACTGAAATGAGGACATTTATCCTAATGTAACTGAATCCACTTTGCTGAACTACGGAGTTATGTCACTGAAACTATAAGGGTATGTGCAGAGAACACCCTAAAGCAGGCCTAGGTGCTAAAGCTATATATAAGTCCAACACCGCAAGATCCTTGCTTAGAGGGACAGGGAATGTTTTAAAATCTTTATTTTAGAACACTTCACCTCTGTAGTAAGCCTGGCTACTTCACTCCCACCACCCAAAAAAACACACATCCCTTCAACCAAATTAAATATTCTTGGTGCTACAGCTTATAATTAGCAAAAACACTGAGGGCAGGAAAAAAACACAAAACCAAAATAAATTTAGCCAGCAGCACTTAGTAAGAGCTCCGTATTTATTTAGCATTGCCTTCGTTGACAATTAAATGCACATTATTGTCAGATAGTAGCAATATAGAGTTTGCTTTATCAGTTCTGCCAGCTCCTTCCTTCCCTCACTCTAAGTTCTATTTTCCTCTTCAAGAAAGCAGGGAAAAAAAAACACTCTAGGAAATTAAACAACACTTACACAACACTTCCACCCCTTGAAATTCAACATGCAGTTGCATACGATCGGGTTTCCATGTGTAATTAAAGTTACCTTCTTGGCGAAGGCAAGCTTGAAGCTGGCTAATGAAAAACCTCTTCTTTGCTCTATTTTGCCCATCTACTTGCCTTCAAAAGCCAAAAATCACAATGTGATGTACAAAGGGAACACACTGTAGCTCCGAGTAGCCTGCCTTCTCCATTTATTTGCACTCTATATACTTCCTACCATTTAAGCATGCACATCAATTCCCCTCCTTGTCTAGTCTGTCTGCTCAGCTGATTCGGCAGTGTGACCGACACCATCTATTGTCCACACCAAAATGAACAAACATGAAACAACACCAGAAAAACACCTCTATTGAATATTTCTAACTAGAGAGGGTAGAATAATTGTTTTATTCTTGCCCTGATTCCTAACTGAAAATATGACCACTATGTGTCTGAAAACATGACCACAGTTTGTCTCTAACATAAATATCACTTCAGAGCTTAAAGCCACCTGGCCAAAGACCTTTTATAACTAAAGAACTAGAAATAGTTGTAAAAACGGAAAAATTAATAATAATCAAAGGAATGACACAATAAATGAGTAAAAGCTGTAATAAAACATTGCAAGCTTCTCTATGTCTGTGTGCAGTAGTCATCCTCTGTGGTCTTTCTGAGTTTGTATTCAGAAATCTGACTGCTCAGGTCCACCTTGTTGGTCTTATTCGGTGTACTGGGAGGCCGTACATGGCCTACACGTCTTATGTCTTTAGAGCAGGGCTAAAGGAGCACAAATGGGAAAGGAACAAATAGATACCCCGATACAGATGACCATGGGGCAGAATAAATATACACATTGGGGCTTCTGACACTGCACTATTTTCCTGCGGACTATTAGCACATAAGATCTGTGTACCCTCATCAAGTTGTTCATTATCACAGGGTAGGTTTTCCCTTCATAGACTGGAAGTAAAAACACAGAGGAAGAGCCAGATGCTAACATCAGTCCTAAATTTAGTACAGTCTTTGTTGATACTAATCACTGGCTATGCTCCAGTGCTAATGAAGCAATCTTTCATTATGCCCAGGTATTCAGCTGAGATCTAAACTCATATAACACTAAATAAAAACTTCTGTACTGGGTCTGGTATCTGCTGCTCCCAAAGGCGATCATAAAGGTAGGTCAAATTGGAGGTAGCAGAACCCCACTTGGCCAAATCCCCTCTGTCCCTCATTAGGTATATTACAACCTTGCAAGACGTTATGAATTTTCTTCACATAAACAGTGAATGATCTGCTTAGCAGTAATAGCAAGAAATGCAAATACATCCTTAGCCAAAGGCAGACTAGTACTACACTGGCAAATTTACACTCCCCACCTTAGTTTGGGAATAGCTAAAACAGAGTAAAAGTGTAACACCAGTGGATAAAGCCTGTAGCATGCTGTACAGCCAAGAAGTAATATTTGAATTCATGTGGGGAAGTATTTTTGTGTGTTGCGGAGACCAAAATTCAGCTTTAAAGCCTCATGGGATAGCTGATCTGGAAATGCTGTATAATTCTGTCTTAGTTGCCTCATGGAGATGGAGTACAAACAGGTGACGTATTGTGTATTCTGGACTTCTCTTTGGAAAACTGGGCTCTAAACCACAAACATTTGTACACAGTCTCACCCTCTTACCAGGGCCATCATCTGTTTTTTTTAAAAAAAAGAGTGCAGGAAATTCAGTGTGACGAGAGAATTGCTACACTCATGATTTCTTTTACTTATTCTGATACTTCTAAAGATAAAAAGAAAAGAAAGCCTCTAGCTCCTGGAATCTTGAAAATTTCAGTGTTCCTTTTCTTTTAGCTTTTAGTTCATAGAATTACAGAGAAAAGCCTGGAAACACAAATCCTAAGTTATTTCTTCTTAAAAATATTTTATTTTATAACTGTCTTTACTTTTGAAGTCTTGGTCATAATAGTTCAAAGACCAACTTGTGATTTAAGGACCACTAGAAATAAAACTTGCATACTGCAGATTGAATTCAAGTGAAAGAAACACACTCAATGCTGAGTGATTGGCAGTCCATTTTTCATCTAGGTTTTTTTTTTCTCATGGACATTTGCCCTCTGTAAATTGCAAGCTATGCACAGAAAGAACATTTTTTTAAAGTACCAAAGTTATCTATAGCTTTTTAACATCCTTCATGGCTCAGCAAACAAAATAGTGCTGGCAGTCTGGCATTTCCCTGCATTTTGCAGTTCAGAAAGTACCAAAATAACGACCTTGCCTGTTCATTCCTGCCAAGTAGTAGCTGGCAAGTGAGGAACACACATCAGTGAGCGATGCCTGTTACTGATGACATTTTTACCCTTAAAGCTACAAATTTTACATTAATTTCATTGACCAAAAAAATCAGTATGGGAGCAAGAGCATCAGTTTGCATGTTTCAGCATAATGTCACACTAAATCAGGACCTGTACAGACAGATCCAGGCAATAGTAGAAACCAAAGCTAAGTCTGGAGATTCTCACATCATCCCTAAACCTTGTAAGCAGCTCACAGCATTTAAAAAGCACTCAGCAAATCATTTCCCTTCATGAGTTAATTTTCTGGTGTTGTAATAAAACTATTTGTTAAACTACAGAAAGAGAAAAACAGAGTGAGTGGGTGTAAAGGCAGCTGATGTGAGCCACAGCCTATACAAACCTACTTACTCGAAGAGTGTTTGCAGCGTGCAGTTAATCTACTTAGCTTTAACCCTGCTGTGCAAAGTACTGACAGGAGTCAAGCTTGAGATAGCAGGAGCTGCAAGAGCCTCTCCAGGTCTTGGGGCACAGATAAAGCTTTTCTGAGCAAACAGCTTCAGATTCTTTCAGATTTCCTTGTTCCAAAAGAACTCCATCAGAACACTTCACTGGGGATTGCTGAATTCTCTGACCTCTATGAGCAAGAATACCTGGCTAAACCCCTTGCTTCTCTCCTAGGTGGATAGTGTGAGCTGCAGGTGATCTTGCCAAGTTTCAGTGCTATTTATCTCCTCTAGGCTGGATTAAAAATGACCCTGCATATTTATTCAAGTCCTATTTTCACCTGATCACACCAGCTTTAACAAACTCTACCACTTACTGAAAGTCTCATTGTAATTGATTTGGTTTTTCCTCTACAAATCCTCTGGCATTTGAGAAAGATGATGATCTGAGCACTTCCTCTTTCATTTTTGAATATCCACCTTAAAATTAAAGTATATTCTCAAATTTATAGTGTATTTAGATGGGAGGAAAATCTCACGTTAATTTAGACCCGAACCCTACAACAGCTTCCACATATGCTTGTATTTACTAGTGTGCCATTCCCTGGAATGAGTGGATTCCAGCAAGCTGGTGTCAGTGGCAGCAAGCTGAAGCCTGCTTCAAACTGTTTGCACGATCGGGGGTTTCTGCTCCTGGAATGTATCATCGTAAAGGAGCGCAGTTTTCAAACGAGGCATCTGCTTTCAGACACTGACACTCACTGGAGGCTCTTAAATGCTTCTTTTATGTAACTAAAGGTCAAGCTGAACCTCCAAATGTGGAATTTCTGACATCCAATTAAGCAGGCTACATTAAAAATTGGGCCAGTTTTTAATTATGCCTGGAGTATACATGAGTTCACCTGAGACAATTCACACTCACCTCGTGTTTCTCAGTGTTTTTGATGGCGGAACTGAATAAATATTCTTTTGCTCCACAGATGCACTGGATCAAGGTTTAACTTGTTACGCATAAAAAATAAATCAGCTCATATTTCCTTGACTTCATTTTTCCAGCTTTGTCATTCTGTCTAGGAGCATACTGCAGAGTCAAGCCAGGCATGGCTACGCATGTTAATAACTCCTGGAAAACTATGGATAGTTCTGTGCAAAATTATTTTAATTTTTTTTTCCAAATAAATAGTCAAAGTGCACCTGGTGGAAGATACTTTCCTTTCTCCTTTTTATTAAAGCTTGTGTTTCAAAACCCCTAAGTGGAACCACAACTGTGGCACTGCTTTTCAAATCAGAAGGACAGTACAGCCTTCACAGGATATGGCTCCCAGCCAGTTGTTTAATGCTTGTAGGTCAATACACAACCAACTCAGCTTCTGCTGCCTAATTGACAAACCACATAGCAGGCACAGGAAGGTTAACAACTGTGTTTTCTTTCACCTAAGATCTTCCATTGAGGCCCTGGGCCCTCAATCTCTTTCTATTTTATCATTCACAAGTATCTACCATGAACTCCCTCCAGGCACAACAGACTAACTGCAGGCCTCCAAAAAATGAGACCCCTGGCAAGCAGTGGCTGTCTGGTCACTCAGGAGCCAGGGTAACTGTTCATCATGCTCCTCAATTTCAGTCTGTCAAAGAGGTTTAGACCCACTGCTCCCGGTGTAAATTATTTGTGGATGAATGAACCAGGAAGAATTTCCTCAAAAATATTTTTGATTAAAGGAGTCATGACACCAAATGCCAATGCATCACCAAACAGTCTTGATATAATCCAGTAACCTACTGCAGCTTGTTTGTCAACTGTCTTCATTTTAAGGTAAATATCTCTGCAAAAACAAACATTAAAAGTCTTTGTACAAAAATATTCCCTGAAACACCAACAAAGAAGCAGCCTTCCCTTTATTGTCTTTTTTCCTGGTATTACTCCTTGCCTCTTTAAAGGGAGCAAACCTACTGGTAAGGGAAGGTTTCAGGAGGGGACCACCTGAGAATCATCGAATTGGAAGAGACCTCTGAGATCATTGAGTCCAACCATACCTGTTTCCTTACTAAACCATGTCCTTGAGAAACTTGTCTACCCATCTTTTAAACACTTCCAGGGTTTTAACACATTTGGCTAGCCTCCAGCCTCAAGCTGGCCATTGCTCCCCCCTCTCCCTTGTATTAATTAACTCGTGGCAAGAAAACAAAAATTTTAAGAAGAGTGAAGAGCACAAATATCAACAAGACCCAGTGTCTGCTACTGCCCCAAAAATGAGCTATTTCATCCCTTCTGCCCCCTCCACATATAAGGGAAATACACGGCCAACACCAAATCTCCACCCACTACAATACCTTGGTATAACTGGATATGCCTCACACTAGATATGCCAGCACTAAAGGGGCATGAGAAACTACTAATATCATTACAGTTAATATTATTCTCCAGATTTTGGGGGATACTGCCACCACTATATCATAATTAGTAATACCTTGTACTTCACTCTGATGAAGCTACAGTCCAGTCCAGCAATGCAGTCATGGAGGTTTTAACCGTGTCTGTGGCCGTAAGACACTATACAGTGATATAAACCCACCTCTGTGCATGCTGCTTCCATTAATGCTGAATGGGTAACTCTCATCTGGAAGAGCAATAACCTGCTGAAGACTCTAACAGCTAGTTCTGAGTACAACACGCATCCAGTCAACGCTCAGTTATGTGTTATTTTGGAAAAATTTAATGATCCTTAGTCCCTTAGGGTTGAATGCCAATTGTCCGAGTGGCTAAATCCTCATCCATGAGTTTGATATGCACCTTCTTTGAAGGAGACACTGGGTAGTTCCATTTGCAGCACACACAGATGTTTACACCTCCTCTTATTAGCCAGGAGGGACACGCTGCTGTTATGCCACCTGTTGCTTTCTAAGTTTTTAGGGATTTCTTACCTTTGTTGTGTTTGATGATGCTGAACTTGAGATTTGAGGACTGTGCCCATCCAATAGTCTCAAAGTGATATCTTTTCCATCTGGCTCCAATAGAGGACTTGGATAGTTTTGCAGAGATGCAGAATTTGTGTCTGTAGTTTGATTAGTCTAAGTGAAATAACATGGTCTGTACTGTCAGTGAAAACTACACCCCACTTTCTTGCTACTAGTGTTTGTACTACTGGAAGGAGAGATCAGAATGGCTCTGTACCATCCTCTCACCTACCAAGGCTCTTCAAGGACAACATTTTGAGGATAATGCCTTTCAGCAAGGACCTCCTCGTGTGCGTAACACAGGTGCGAATTTGTAGAAAAGCAACAACAGTAAAAAACCCCACAAACGTGAAAGAAAGTGAAAGCAGATATAATACTGCAAAGCCCACCAAAACTGGTAAATACTTGTGTCCAAACATTTGCTGACGCCTCTCAACGTGCAGAACACAAAAGACAGACAACAGAAGCCAGGCTGTGTGTCTAAACTTTTCCTCTACCTCAAGAGACAAACTGTAGTCTGCCTGATGATCACTCTGATTCCCATTTTTTCTATAATACATAGAATTGTATCTTTAAAGAGGTCAACACAGTACAAAGGGCACAGATACAGGAGTTCTAATTTTATGTCACAATGATTTCTGGCAGGAAAATTACTTCAGCTTTGGAAACATGAATGTATCTTCAAAGATTTGAAGGCCAGTTGCTGTTCCTGCATGTTTGTTTCTTTTTCTTATGTGACATTGAGAAATGCAATTCCTCATGTAAAGGGGGGTAAATTCTAGTATCCATCACTTTGAAGGATAACAGTCACTGCCATTAACTTGTGAATGCAGCCCTAGTCTAAATTACATTTTCTCTTAGGGCACTCTGAAAGTGAAACTGAACACGAGATCTGAAATTAAACTGGATTGGGAACAGAAAGCTTAGGAACCTTTCCCTTTTCCATAAAGTGGCTGAAGCCATTTTACTTTGCAACAGCACTGTACGATGTATTTCCATTGGCCTGGAAGACAAAACTCAGTTTGAGTACCTGGGAGAAATGAAATTGTTATGGTTTACAAAGTTAAGTAAGAAGTTCTCTTTAGCCTGGTGTTCAAAAGCCGGTTTTCAACCTCCCTTAGTTTATTTTTTCAGGCCTTCATATAATTCTAAGTAATTTCATTTGAAAAAAGCCATGCTGGTTTTCTTCAGAATTAATCAAGTAGAAGTGTCATATCAATTTCTGCACTTACGTAGGGCCTAATACTTCTTTTCATCTTCAACATTTTTCACAGCACTGGGGTTAAAACCTTAAAATTTCATTTTAAAAATAAACTGCTGGCAAGACTTTCAAATGTACCTCTGTTTTTCTGCTCCCAATGAAATCAACACTCAAAAGTTCAATTTTCCTTTTCTGTGTGTACAAGCAAAACCATAAAAATGTAAGCTGATGCACTGTTATCTGCTCTAGTCACTCATCCTAGTGGAGTAAACCCGAAACCAGAAGATGACAATCCATGTCAACATTGTTAACACTTCCACAGTTTTTCAGCAGAAACACTCAGTTGAATTTCTGCACGCTACCATTTGGTCATGGTTTTGAGCCCTGCAGCTGGCAACAGAGAGCCATGCAGCTACTGGTCCCAGCAGGCAACAAAGAACCAGGTATCTGCTTGCTCACTCCTTCCCCTTCTAAGTCCCTTTGGGGGGGAGCATCAAAAGAAATAAAGGTAAAACCCGAGGGTCAAGATAAGGACAGGGAGGGATCATTCACTGATTATCTTAGGCAAAACAGACTTGACTTGGAGAAAAAAGATATAATTTATTAGCAATCAAACTAGAGCAAGATGCTGAGAAACAAAACCAAATCCCCAAGAGAACACCTTTCCCCCACCCCTCCCTTCTTCCGGGGTTTAACTTTTACTCTCGATATTCTCTACCTCCCCTCCCTCACAGTGGGCCAGGGAAATGGGTGTTTCAGTCAGTTCATCACACGCTGTCTCTGTCGCTCCTCCTCCCTCACTGGGAGGGTTCCTCACACTTTTCCCCTACTCCAGCAAGGGGTCCCTCCCTTGGGAGGCAGTCCTCCACAAACACTTCCAACGTGAGACCTTCCCACTGGCTGTGTTCTTCCATGACCTGCTCCAGCATGGGTTTCCATGTGGTCGTGGTCTCCTTTGTGCATCCCCACCAGCTCCAGCATGGGGTCCTCCATAGGTGGATACCCACCAGGACTTCTCATGGGTTTCATTGTAAAAAAATAAACAACCTAAAATACTAATATATACCTAGTATCTGTCTGTACAATTTAGTGGAAACAAAAATTTATACAATTTATAACACAGTAGGAACTGAAAACACAAAGGGCAGTTAAGAGCAGTAGAGCTCTGCTAATCTCTTGAACACCTCCACAACAGCATCTTCTGCCTTCTTCCTCTTCCAAAGAGAAAGTCTTGCTTGCTGCCATCATGCCCCATACTGATGCATGGGCTACATAAAAAGGTCCTACAGGAGAAAGTAACCCTCAGAGACCACAAGAATCATATTCCCTACCAATACCAAACTCTCAAAGCAGACAGGAAATAAAAATAAGTGAAGGACATTTATTTGAAGCACTTTCATTTTAAACTAAGTTTAAAGTTTATGGAAGCGTAAGATACAACCCAGGGAGGGAAACGTGAGCTATAATGGACGCAAATCTGGCATGCTGTGAAGGTACCACTTCCACTAAGGACAGCAGAGCTCTAACACATTATTAAGCAGTTGAGCAACAGCTCTTGATGGTCTTAAAAAGTTACATAGCTGCTAGTTGGACTACGTAAAGCCACAGCATCATCCTCAGATGTTCTCTCCCTAGGATTTCAGAAGTTCACAGGCTATAAATACAATTACATCAGGACACTTTCCTCTATTTGGAAAGAAAATTTTGTATTGCTAAACTGCCTTGCTCTCAAGTTGCCCAGTAAACTCGTATGCCATTCTTGCCACTTCTTATTCAGCTGGCACGGTGCCACAATGGTAGCATTAGAAAGGTTTCTGCTGTCATACTAAAAATAGCCTTATAACCCCAGTCTAGACAGATTTACAAGCAGTAACAGTCTGATAATTTCAGTGAACCAGGTATTTGGTAGGACTTTGGAAACATAATCTATTTGTTTTCATCTTAGTTTTCTCCTCTTTTTTTCTATCATTTAGTCTCACCAACAAATCTGTTGAAATGTAAAGTAAAGCTATTTTATGTACTGTTACAGCCTTTTTCAAACCACAGCCATCAAATAAATATTTGCAGACATTCTGTGGTTTAATTAATTGGCTCTGGTCACTCAAAGAGTGTGCATAATATTGCTCTATTTGCAGAACACCACCACTAAGGCATGCCTCTGTTTCTTCTCGTTCACGTACATAATATCGGCCATTACCTGGTGTATCAGAATAGGAATGTTATATGAATACAATGCTTCTGCCAATGAAGTTTGGAAGCAACTGTGTAGATCCTGTTCATCATGTTTCTATGGTTATTCATAAATATTATGGCCAACCACAGTCAATATGTGGCATTTGCAAATGAAATATATATAACTTTTTCAAATTGCTGAAAGCTGTTTTCTTTCAAAACTTATTTCTGAATACTCAGATAAATTCAGTCAACTTTTTATTAATGTCATTTAAAGGGTGCCCAATGTAAACAGTTATTCAGTGCCAGTGTTTTCATATTTGGACCAGTACACCACTTCTATGCATTGTTTACCTCTACACTGAGCTTGGTGAGGAGGACAAGTTGGAAGAGTGGAAAAGCTGCTATAATGAAATTTAAAATAACCAAGAGGTCTTTTGGCAGTTTCCTTATTCCCTGAAAAATCAGTGCACTGCCTGGAAAATTAAAGGAAACCCGATCTCTTACTCCAGTGGAAACCACTTGTCATCTATTGTCCAGATATGAGAAATGTTACTTTTTCTCTTCCACACATGCTGCAAGTAGCAATCCAGCTGAATGGTTTATGGGGACTGGAAGGCCACCAGAGACCAAACACAATTATCTACTCTGGCTTCTTGGATGACATAAGCCATGGAATTTCAAGGCCTGTAACTCTTGCTACAGCAACAAGCACAGTCATCAGAAAGACATCCGTTCTTGATTTAAAGACTTCCAGCGATGGAGATCCACTATGCTTCTGGATAAATTTTTCCAAACTTGTTAAATAACCTCATTGTTAAAAACATAGACTTACTCCTACTTTGAACGGATCCTCCTGCTCCTATTTGTTGGCTCTTGCTACAACTTCATCTTTCAAAATACAGAAAACTCCACAATCGCAACCTCTTGACTGTTAGAAAACTGTACAGTGTGAAAAAGCACTTCTGAAAGTAAAGATCCTGACCTTTTTTCATATTTTGATGCAAAGAAGTGTTATATATTTACTGTACTTTATCTTGCCCTTTAAACAGTCAGTGTTTGGAAAAAGTCTCCATAGAGACGCTACATCACAAGGATAGCTGATATCTAGTTTAGTCTTTCCAGCCTTTAATATTATCATTAATATTATTTTAAGAGCCAAAAACCCCTCTATATGCCTTTGCCTATAACCACCATACCTTCCAACATAGCTGAAGCAGATGAAATACTAATATGAACAGTCAGCATGAAGGTCGCATTCATAGATATCAGAATTATATGAAACTTGCAAACATTCAATCATGCTTCCAGAAGACATCACTCAATCCAGAAATACCCATAATCTACTCAAGACCCTGTATTGTATCCTGTTTAGAGATTAAAATTGCGAAAACAAGAAGTAACTGTTCATTTTTCCAACCTTTTGGACAGGAATAGAGTTGAATGGTAAAATAAATTTCTTGGAAAACCTTCATCTCTTTTCTTTTGTTTGTGAGTAGCTTGAGATATTCTCAGATTTATTTGAAACAACTTGTGAATTTCTTTGCCATTTCCTTCCCAAAATAACTTATGAGAAGTTTGTAGTTAACATTTCATTATTTAATTTAGTGCACTGCATTGTGTAAGTTGGTTACAAAAATTAGTAATTACTTTCTCTGTCCCATAAATGATTGCTTAGACCAGGTCTGCAAAGATCAGATTAGGAACTTAACACAGAAACAAGAAATGTTTCAGTCAGTGCTTTAGGAGTCACACATAGAATGATCTTCCTGGGGATGTTACAGAATAAGTATCACAGGAGAAAACATCAGACAGCCAGAGGCACGTGTTTTGGTGTAGGAACATAGGTTCAGGATGGAAAGAGACAGGCAGTAGAGCTGCATAGGCAGATGCTAAACAAATGAAATCCTGCTTCTTCCAGCACCTTCCTGGTTGCTGCATCATATATTGTTAATTACACTGTAAATACTCTTCCTGCTTCATACACATTCAGAAAAAATGGATGCAAAGGCATTGTGAACAGGCCTGAACTGAAAGTCAGCTTTATACCACCTGCTCAGGAGAGGAGAATGGGGTCTGGATGTGGACAAGCACCTGGTACTTTTTGGAAGAGCATTTAGACTGTCCTTACACTATTAAGGAAGAATTTGATAACTGGTATCTCTACAGCCAAGGAACAGACCTACGAATTACAGCAACTTGCTTCTTTTTAAGAGTCTGTAAATTGAAGATATCACCCCATATTTCTTATTTAGATGCACCCTTTAAAGATATCATTCTTTCTGTGTTCAGAGCTTATTCTGGAACTCTCTTACCTAGTGCCTGAATACAGTTCAAATCCAGTCCCAATGCCGACATTTGCCTGTGCTCCTATCCAGTATTTTCTCAGGCAGAACTCCATTGGCTTTGAGAAGGGTTTTGCTTAAGCAAGAACATTAAATTTGACCTTTCAATTGCACAGTGACAATTAATAACAGCTCAAAACAGAGATTTTCCCTTTTTTTAAAAAACACACAATATAAAAAATCCAGCCTATTACAAAAGGTTTGCTGCCAGCGAAGCTCTCTTCTCCCCAAACCAACAGAAATAAACTTTTTTCCATAGCTGCTTCATCAACCCTTCAAGAATATCTACAGAGTTCAGGAGTTATTAAATCAGCACATTTCCAAGTGCCAGTACTTGAATCAAATTCAGCAGCCTAAACCTGCTATACATACATGCGCTTTTGTGGCAGAGTGGGAGCCAGGGCTCAACTCCCATTCAGTCCTCTATGCGTTAGTAAATGTTTTTTTCCCCTTTCGACCTTGAGACAAGCAAAAGAGATGACATGGTTTGCAGTCCAGCCTAATTTATCTCCTCTGTAAATCTTCTGAATTGCTATCAAAACAACTGTTCTATAAAGCAAACCCTTTGACTGATTGGTCCCAGGTGTCATAGGGCCAGGTCAAATAGGTATCTCTTCACTTATTCCATGAATGTGAGAGAGAGGTCAGCATAATTTTTTTGTCAAATCTATGTTTATTTAATTAGACTATTAACTACGAGTGATGACAAAATCTGCCACTGAAAGAAGGAAGGTGACTGTGGAGGAGACCAGGTGAGTAACGGTAAGTTTATGAGCTAGTCTATAATTCCATTTCCATTCATTCATCCATTCACACTTTTTGGGGTTTTATTTCTGACATTTAATTCAGAACTCCACTTTCCAAAACAGCTTGAAGCTCCCTCATCTTTCCAGTGGCTGGAGAAGAAATACTGAAGGAACAGTAAATCATGAATTTAGATCAGCCAGCTTAGCCTAGCTGAAGTAGAGGCACTTTACCTTCTCTTTCAGACTTGCTTGCTCTTGAGGCCCAGGTAAAATCTTGGCCCCTTGGAAGACAAAAATTCCCACCAATTTCATCAGAACCAAGATTTTCCTCCTCATACACCCAGCTAAGAAGAATTAGCAGTTCTGAATTGGTTTGGGTTTTTTGGTGAGGTTTTGTGTTGTTGTTGGGTTTGGGGTTTTTTTCCTTTCTATAGACAGGTAAGACAGCCTAAACACTGACACTTAGAGGCTTTAGAAGTCTTAATTTTGGAGCCTGCCTCTTTCACCAAAATCATTTCCAGGAAAACTGGAAACTGTAGCCTAACAGGGAAGATTAAATCATTAATTTAGATCAATTACTCCAGTCGTCACTTGTGGCTTTAGAGACGACAGCAGCCCATGTGCTGCTTAGGTCAGTACTAGAGTTGCTCTGCACCACAAGTTAATTACAGAATGTGATGCTATATGGAAAGTCAGATCTCTTCCAGTTTTCTTTGTTTGCGTGCTCTGTTCAGTTTCTGGTGAAATGCACACAAACTCACCTTTTAACATTTCTATTAGTTCTAACACAGAGCTTGTACAAGCATGACGCCTCTCCTGGTTTGCCTTGTAGAATGATGAGAATTGCCCATTCTCTCTCTACCTTGCTAATACTTGCCCTAAAGTGTGGATAAACCTTAGATGAGAGCTCTCTTCATGCTTGGATCTATTTCCTTGAGATGGTGCTATAATACTCAGGAAAACAAGCTGAACCTGTAGACAAAGTGCTGTCCAACATCTCAAGCACTGTTGGTAAAACACCTGGTTGAGCTCTGCTATTTGGTTGACCTTTCAATTTTATGGTACCACATTTCAGTAGCACCTGAGTACCCTGATGCATAAAACTAACCAAAATTTAGAGCACACACAGTATCCATAGAATATGTGTTTCTATCCCTCCTGTCTTTGGGAGTTAAGCATTCTCCTTTGACATTTTTTTTTTCCCCAACTGCATTGATTTGAGATTTTAAGATCAATTGATTTTATGGTTTTGTTGTTATGTAGTATGAGATTCTGGCAGGTTTGGAGAGTCTTGAGATGGGATACCTTTGGTATTGTATTACTGTCACAAGCCTTTCAAGGAGGAAGTTCTCCACTGCTGGTGAGACCCTATACTGCCTTTGGAAGAACATGTGTGGTCAGATCCTTTTTGCTAAATACTAGTTCATTTGTCAGCTCTTTCCACGGTTCCACAGGAATGAAGATATAATTGTCTTTCTTAGCTTCAAAATTAGTCCTGTGTTTCCACAACTTACAACAGAGATAGTTGTTCCCTGTTTTGATTACTGTCACTTAGAGTAGATACCAATGAACAGACCACCACTATGAGCATAGCTAACTGTGTCAGCCCCTAGCACGGAAGAGCTTTAGATATCATATCCTCTTGTTACTTCTGTAATCACGTTGTTAATATTTTTCAAACCTGATAAATTTAATTTGGTAATATCTATCTCCTTCTGCAATTGTTTTAGACCATGCTGCATTACAACAGCTATCTGGCAGAGGAAGGAAAGGGGGGTTTTAGTCCTAATAAGTGTTACAGTGAGGACAGGCTCACTGGACTGATGGAGTTACAGAAAACCTGGAATGCCTAAAATACTGCTAAATCAACATCCAGTCTGAAATTTTCTGTACTGTATTACTTTCCATTCCAGACTATGTTAATCTTTATGCTTGCTGTCGTACTATCTTTTAATCTTTTACCAGTTCATTGTAAATCTCGATATCATTATAAAAACAGAACTGAATCACGCTAAGGCATACATCTTGACAGGACTAAAAGCTACAAAACAGGAAGTCTTTAAGATAAGTCCATACCTCGGAAGGCATCACAGAGAGGCACTAATATCTACAGAGCTGTAGAATTATCAGTTTTGCCAAAAGCAACAGATTTCCCTCTGATCTCAGAGCAACTGTTTCCACACAAATCACATGTGGAGATATTTTATAGGGGTTATGTTATCTATGCCTCTTCTGTTTTCTCCTTCCATAGATTCTTGTATTTTGACACTACTTTTCCTCCCATATAAATGACCTTCTAAATTAAATTTATAGCTTCACAACTGGGGTCAGATCAGTACAGTTTGTTCTAGTTTGGATACAGAATAGAAAGGAGCGTTCTTAATGGGTTTAGGACAGACATAACTTCTAGGGAAGGGAAACAGACTCCACCAGTCACCGGAACAACAAACTGGGAATTGGGAATCCCTTGTTTTTTCTTGGCTGGCTGTGTGAACAAATCATAAAGTCTTTCTGTGGCTGTAGTTCTCCCATCGGCAAATAGGAAATCTGATCATTCCCATCTACTTGGGAGCAAATTAATCTGCATTAAGCACTGACATATTGACACAGAAATTATTATAAACACATAAATCTAAGTCTCAGTGGTAAATGGTAGAAGTTAAATCAACTCACTATTTAGTAGAATGACTCTGAGCCCGACACTCCTATTATACTCTGAGTATGTTAATTTTTACCCATGCAGTACTTATGCGACATGTCTTTAGAGCTGGCAGGCACTTTGCTTTATTACCATATGGATAATATGCTTTATCCATTTCCTGCAGTGAACACAATGAATGCTGCAGAGATAACACAGTATTGTTCACTGTCAGAGATGGAAAAATAGTTCCAATAAAAGATTATGGCAACCACTGTACCTGTGCCAGTGTGTGAAGTCTTCAGGAGGATGAAAAGAACATTTGTTCTACTCCTTCCGAAAAGGTGATTTGCCAGGCTTTAAATTTCCATCACTTCACCACTTAAAGATGCCTAATTTCTTATATTGTAATTGGGTGCATATGCTATTCATCACTGGAAAGTTATGAAACAATCGAATGAAGAATCAGACTGAATAGAGAAATGTTGAATTAGTGGGAATATAATAAGACCCACTAAGAAATTTGTGTGAAGAGCAGAACTCAGTAGACAAAAACTGCAAAGGCCATTTGCAAAGGATGGGGCTTTGTACGCCCAGACGCAGGTTGGAATACACAGAGGCAATGCAGTACAAGGTCAGAAAATAGGACTTTATACCTCACAATCAGCCTGGGGCTACCCAGCAACGACCAGGGTAGAGGTTCACAGCAAACAGGAGATGTTCATGGCATCACCAAGCTTTGACCCATGGCGAGGAGCACAGGCTCTGGCACATCTTAGCTTTGATGTGTTAGGTGGGTGCATGATCGGTGTGTGCAAACGGTGCATTGGCCTAGCTACTATTTGCGGATTCATATGATTGGTGAGCAGTGAAGCCAAGTGCATGGTATTGTTTACATTCTAGTTGCTGTGTAGAGCAAAAATAAAGTTATTTTTGCAGCATGTTTTGGTACAAGAGCACGGGAAGCCTGAGCAATGGCCATCGCCTGGTCTCCTCGTAATTCTTCTGCAATGGCCCATACACTGTTTAGTCACTTCTAGTGACAAATCGTGATTATGGCAGCTTCATAAAAAGCTGAACACGTTTCTTAATCTGCATCGTTCCCATCCATGTTCCCACCCCATACTGTTGCAGCATTTTGATTGCCATTTTCTTCCTAAAGGACACAATACATAGTAAGCAGGACAGAAGACCAGGAGTCAGTAAGCTTGAGCTTTACTCTTGACTATGCCAGTGACCTGCTGTTTGACCTTTTCCTTTCCCATGGGAAAAAAAAAGCACTTTTCTGTGTCTCTGTTTCTGTTTCGACACTTTGCAAGTTCTATTAGCAGAGCTGTTCCTACACGTACAGGGTGTAATGCATAACAAATCCCCAGCCCTTGTCCGGGCCTTGACATCGTCAAATACTAAAATAAAGTGAATGATTATTGCTAAACATCAAAAAATACACTCTCAGAAATCAAATACTTGGCAGAGGACCCTGTACAGAAGTCTCATTCTTTCCACGTTCACTTCCTTTCTCTTGTTCAACTTTCAGCTTTATATGTTAGTTCTACAAATATTCATCCAAAAAGTAAGAGTTGTTCATTGTTCATCTTTAAGGCCTAATACTGGTGCAGTCCTTGCTTTTATAGTTATTTTCTAAGATAAGATTTTTTGGGGGGGAACCCATCGTGATCAATGGTTAAAAATCATGGAGTTTACAGTGATAAAAGGGGAAAAAAAAAAAAGAAAAAAAAAAAGAAAAAAAAAGGAGCAGCCTTATAGCGTATTATGTGTTATTCTCTTACTTTCCTCTGCTAGGCTTCTTTAGATCTTGTTTTCAATTCCTCAGAATAACAAAATAGGCACTTAAAAATCTGTCTGAACAGAATGGCCAAAGTAATAAGGAAGTGATATCACACGACTCACAGGAAAATTAAGTTTCATTAGGGTTACACTGTAAAGCTAAAATCTGTCCTTCATTCATACTCTGTCATGTGACAGGACTTCTAGACGGTCCGCACTGCAAGAAGGTGTTCATCCTGCCCTCCAAGCCAGTGTCAATTTAGTGCACACTTGGAAGAAAACTTAAATCTTTGTTGTCATTATGATTTTTTTTCATTACATCTGATAGAAGCCTAGAAATGTTATAAATAATAAGGAGAAACACAATAGATAGGGAACAGTTAAAACAGTCAAATGATACTTATGATCCACTTTGATTGTCCATATCCCTCTATAGTTCCATGACAGAGATAATGCTTTTGTATATGTTCATGTTCATAAAATGTAATTAAATAACAGAGACAATAATATATCTGATAAGAAATATTTCTGAGTGTATATATTATCCTATTTATGTTTGAAAACTCCAAATAAAAATAACTAGTAAATGTATCCAAACCTACAATGAAAAAAGCAGCTCTTGTTTTCCTGAATGTGAAACAACAGCATAACTCAAACCTTACCCATCGAGCGTCAGACTCTGGGGTCTATTGAAAGCTATATCCAAACGAGCAGACTCGAGTCCTTCTACAGCAGAGCGTGTGGGCTAATGGCACTAGCATCCTGATCCTTAGGCTCTGCTTTACAGTTCATTCCTGGTTAAAGCTGCACTAGAAAAAGGTAGGGCTGAAAGCATCTGAAAATACTCTGTTCCTCAGCAGTGAAGTAATCTCTCAGATTCAATCAGCTAGTAGGTAAATCGTATAACAGAAAAATCCAAATTGAAATATTAAAACTGCCAAGTATTATGAATTCTTTGTTTTGCTTTGGAAACAAATGCACGGTAGAGACTAAAGTGCAAGGAAGACATAACAAAGGCTTTGTTTGTAAAGGGGTGGAACCACTGCTTTCTGGTCAGGGATGAGGTTGGCTGATGTGTTTTCCATAATAGTCAATTGAACAATCTCCTGATTCAATCCTGGCCAAATGCTAATCCGCTGAATTTATTACATTTAGGGTTTTAAATTGAAGTCACCATCTGTAACTCATGTGTGGTAAACAGCACAGAACATGTGGCAAGGGGAAAAAAAAAACACCTCATGAAAAGGTGGGCTACCTCCTCTTGGTTTGAGGAGCCCAAAGAATTGTGACACTGCACATTGAATATTTTCTTGCTGGGCAAAAATCGTAACAGCTGGTTAATGTGGTTTTTTGTTAAAAACCCTTCTGTTCACCTCAGTAATGGTTTGCGCAGTCTGGGTCTGGAAACGTAGTTGGTTTGACCAAAGTGATACAATCAACTGAACAAAGCCAGATTTCATAGGAAAAATGCCATGGTAGTCAGAAATAATAGAGAGAGAGGGAAGAAGAAAATTCCAGCTTGGGGGTTTTGTTTTGTTTTTAAGATTTCTGCTCTAACAATCATAAATATTCTCAGTACAATAAAAGCTCATTCAATATTGCAGCTCATGGTCTGAGCTGGGTGAAACACCAGCCCACCGAACACAGGGTATCTGAACATTTGACCAACATGCCACCCAGTATTTCCAGTTGATAAAGCTGCTGGTGTTCATTCTATGGTCTAATTCCTATTATTTTAAGCAAGGCTGAGGGCTTAAAGCTTTTTTCTCCTTTCTTAAAATTCTTATACAAGTGCTCTCTTCGGAAGAGCAATTTGAAAACAGCAAGTCCATTCATTTCCAGTTGAATAAACCTACCAGGTATGAATGCCAGTTGGTTACCCCCATCATGCTTTAAGTTTGAATTGTGCCAAACCATGTGTCTGACATGACTTCCGCACAGAAGTGGAAATGGATCTGGGCTTAGTGGAAACACATGACACTGCATATGCACACAGAAGTGCAAATCATCTGTAAAATGACACTGGGTAAAACTGACCTGAAAAAAATGTTTCGAGAATAAGTTTGTTTCCAGCAATGCTTTTTTATTAACATTCTTTGTCTAAGTGCCTGAGATCCTATGGGAGAATATTTGGATTCATTTTGATACATGGGCATCGTACAAGAAATTATTGTGTTTCACTGGTCCCAGGAAGTTACAAGTATCTTATGAGCTACCCAGACAGGATCTTCTACCCCACACATGATATCATTGCTTCCAGTTCATATTTCTTAGTACAAATAAAAACAAATAGAGTGGGACTTCAGACATGCTAGGTGTTGTGCAGAGTCCATGCTTACATTCCCCTTTGTAAAAATGAGTCACTGGCTAAAATCGGGTCTTAAAATCTCCCTGTTACAGTCTAAAGAGATGGGCACATTCAAATGACAGCTCTGTAGGTGCTCATCTCTCTTGCTCTCTAGGAAGAGTGTAACTTGGACGAGAGGGCTAACTCTTGGGTTTCTAGAGTTTTAGTGATGACTAGTGCTAGACAAGAAAAATCCCATGTTTAATGCTAACAAAAAAAGACTTCCTGTCCTCATTTTGCAAAAGAGAACAAATGAGGCTGTCACTTGCTCAAGGTCACATAAGGCATTAGTAGAAAAGCCCTTCATTTTTTTAGTTCAGCCCTTCCTTCCTCATGGTGAAGTAAGCAAGAAAAAGTTCTCACTGCTCTCCAATCAACAGCAGTGGAAACACATAACTGATTTATTTCACACTTTGCGCTGCCTGACCATTTCTCTGTGAAAAGAACATTGTCCACACTGTTTTCTTTCTTCTTGATCTGAGTCAAAGACATTTAGGCCACTTTTCATGTTTCCTTGGTATTCATTCCTACTGACATTGTTTATGGTGTTATTTTCACTATGGTCTGATTCTTTACCCGAGATTGGTGCAAGAAATGCAACCGGATTGAACAAATTCGGTGTAAAGTCTTAGACACAACTCTTTCAACACAGAAAGACAGCAGAAATCATACCAGAGTTTTCAGGGGAGAAGGCTCTTAAGCTTTTTTTCCAAGCCTATAATGTGAACTTAATCTTCCACACAAGATTTGAGGTTCATTGACACTCACTTCACAAATTAGAGGTCTGATAGATCTTATGTTTTTCAGATCTAGGATGAAGACAAATAGAAATAATTTTTTAAAAGTCATGCTGTTTCTACCTGTTCAGCGAGGCATCAGCACAGAAAGAGCAGGAGTAGAAGGACCTTTGCAGAAAGGTCTCCGAACAAACATTTGCTTCGCTATCCAGAGACCATAAACCAAGTTATTTTTAATGGTGAATTATTACAAATAAAATGCCGCTTAAATGACCATCTGGCAAACAGAGCATCAGTAACAAGGGAGCTCATTAAATTATTGAAATGGCATTGAAACCATCAGTTACCAATAACAAAATTTAAGCAAAAAAGAATACATTGCACAACTTTTTTTTTAAAAAAAAAAAAAACACCTACGTGCTTATGTGGGCCACCTAAAGACTGTTAGAAACAAGATCTGAATTATTTCTGCCTCAAAACATCAATTCATGACGTCCCAGGCTTCTAAGCTCACAGCAAAGTACACACAAATTGGGAAGACCATCAAGGCTCACGACAACAGGCATGAACTCTGCAGGAGATTAACAGGAACCCCAGTGAAAAGAGCATTGCACAAACATCAGAATCACTGCAGGCTCCTACATTTGACCTTCACACTGCCATGAAAATACTGTGAGTTTAGCTTTGACTCCCCTGTACGATGCAGTGGCCTACATCAACATTAAGTCTAGTTTTGATTCTGTCCTTTAGGACTCGAAAGCCATTTAAAAATGAAGAAAGATAAATTCAGCCATTTAAATGTAAGATTTTTTTTCTGTTTAAAATGAAGTATTTATCCAATAATTACATATCCATGCTAAAGGCTAACCCCCCCAAACTATTAAAATATTTTAAATCACATTTCAAATATGGTATTAAAAAGATTTATTGTCAAACTTAAATAGAAAGATAAAACACTGAGTAGATCAATGTCACTGTAACCAACACTTACTGAACTCATAGCTAGTTTCTGATAGCAGGAACTCTTCTATAAAAATAGAAGAAATATTGTGCTAATTGCTGGCATTTAATCAGTTCTCTAAAATGACTGTTTCATTCAGAATTGGTAGAGACTGGGATTTCAAAAATAAGAAAAGTTTTTTGGTCTTATAATCAATGTATGATCATATTTATAGATGTTTCCTTCTCAGAAATAAATAAAAGAAAGTTAAGAGAGGACAACACTTAATATTTCTGAAATGTTGAAGAACATGATAACCAGAAGTAGATTTTTTAATTTCTTCTGTTTTTAACAGGTTAGCTTTACATGCAAAAACATCTTCAGGTATTTTTCTTCTCCTATATAACCAGGAACGTTTTGATATTTTAAACAACTAAAAAAACGTTTTTGTGGTCTGTTTGTGCATTATAGTTTTATTCGAAATATTATCTAAATACAGTGTGGAATAGCAAACAAGCAAATAGTTAGTGGTTTGCTAATAAAGTGAAAGATATTGTTCATCCTTCTCTAGTGTAATTCAAATTCTAGCAAATCTTGATAGTTAAGAGTCCTAATGTTTTGTTACCTAATTTATTAAATGTACACCTAGGGATAACAGTAAAGTAAAAAAGGTCAAGACTAAGGAAATATTTGGTAGAAACACACTAGTGAACATCAAATTTTCAAAGATTTTAAAGTAGGTATAAATCAAGGCTGAAGTAGATTATTCAATAGGTTGTTTATATCAGGATCTCATTACTGATCATATTTAAAAACAAAAAGGATAGTTTTGCTGCCCACTGTTTTTCCAGGAAGCAGAAAGGACTTTCAGGTGTCAGCAGCATTTTTCTGCCTTCTCAGCTCCCCAGAGATAGAGAAGCACAGCCAGGTTCCCAAAGAAAAGCCACGTAGAGAAAAGACAGCTTGAGAAGCATCTCAGCAGTGGCCTCCTGGTCTACACATCATTTTCTCACTCCATCCCTGGTGGCATTTGCTCATGCATACTTTAGCCAGTTCTCTTTCCCCACTCATAAACCTAAAGATTCTCCCATGTCTATCACATTGCTTCTAGCATCTCCCCTGCATCAATCATTTCCAGTCTCAAGAAACTCTCAGTGGGAGTCAGAGGAAGGTTTTTGTAGCGTCTGCCAAGATTTTATTTTATATGAAGAATATGTGCCCCACTGCCCATAACGTTCACTACTGTCCAGTGGTGTGGATTCACCTTAACCAAGATAACTAAGAGTCGAGTGCCACACAGAGTTTGGGGAAGGGGAACACAGCAGCTGGGCTGTTACTTGTATTTGGCTGATAGAAGGCTGTGCAGAGCAGAGGGAGTTACAAAGACTGGCCTTTGCGTTTTTAAATTGATATTTACGTAATGGAAATCGTGTGTAACTCCCATCTCCCCAGCCATCAAGGGTCTGTCGGACTTAGTCAGTGTCCCAACGCCCTCTCACTCATCCTTCTTAAAGTAAATGAATCGTTATGCAACTGACTGTTTCTTCCAGAAGTAAGTCCTAATTTGCTATCATCCAGAGTCCTGTGTTTTAGTAACTTGAAATATCCTGTAAAACCTATCAGGATTAGGTTTCAGTCTAGAAGCACTTGTACTTGATCCAAGCTAATCAAATGTCTGTCAGATAATAAGTCCCAGTGTTTAAGTGAGCACACCCAATATATTAAGCAAAAATGACCTTCTCAGTGTGGCTACTACATCCTACTCTCTGACCTCCTTTCGATACAATTTTGTCTGAGACAAAACAGAGAGTTAAAGCCATTGTGAATAAGCCAAAAAAAATACAGTAAATGTGCCTCTGATGTCACCAGAAGACAAAAAAATCTGGGTTTAGATTGATCTGGACATTTTCTACATACGAGTAAAATGGGCTTTTTAATAGATGACTTTTTGTTTTCAGACTTGTATTTCAGACTTTCCTAAAGGAATTAGTAACCAAATTAAGGGTTTTAGGAGTTCATACTATAACCAAACACAAGTCTGGACTTACAAGTCATGTATGACCTGGCAGTCAAGAGGTTACGGTGAGTAAGAAGGTAGAACACAGAAAACCAAAGAACAGGAAACTTTCAGTCTAGTGCTGATGGAAAAGCTTTTGATTAGGTGGGTGCAGTACTGAATAAATTATTTCAAAGAAAACAGCTCTAACAGAAGTTCCTGACCCTTTTATGGAGGAAATACTGAAGATGTATGATGTAAGGAATCAGAAGTGCACGTTAAGCCACAAAGTCTTATTTTGAGTTATATACAGCAAGATATGTGTTTATGCAGCAATACCGAGTGACTTCCCCTTCTTCCATTCACAGACTCCATCAACTGACTTCCTTAATTTCAAAACCCAGTATTTATTATTCCATGAAAGCTGGTTTCATGCTCAACTCATCTACATGCCCAGACAATTTAGAGTAATTTCTGGAAGGCTATGGCTGTACAGTACTTAATTCATTTCAGTCCTCTGTCACTTTCCTCTTTCTGTGCAGCCATAAAAATAACTTCTTTTCTCACCACCAGTGACAATTCCAAATGCTGATAATTTGAAAAATAACGAAGCATTTAAGCAGAATTAAAATCAATCTAATCCAACATTTCCCCATTCTTCAGACTGGGCATTAGGATTGGAACATCACATGTAAGCACGAGCTTCTATTGCTGACAGGTATGAAGGGGCAGTAAATGAAATTACTTAGAAATGTATGTTCCTAAAGCCAGTTGTAATACTGTATGAGGTTGTGTTGTCTTAGCTTCAATATCGTCTCGGATTCAGGTGGATTCGAGGTTATTTTTAATTCTGCCCACTAAAACGCAACACAACTTGTCAGTAAAGAACTGAGAATAAAAGGAGGCTAGGCTTATAGGAGGAGCCAGTTTCCTTGAGTGAACTTAGGCTTGATTAGATTTCTGAAAATGTAATGTAACGCTAATGAAAAAAATCTAAACTTTGACCAAGGTTAGCTCTTTAATTTCCATTGGAATAAAATCTAACTGATGTCTCTAGAGTAAAATGAATGAAAGAAAAGAATATTTTTATATCGGACAAAAAGTCCAAATGTCACCAGGGAAGCTGTACGTGTAGTTTCCATTCATATTAATCGTAAGCATTTGTCAATGAAAACATGTGATTGCTTGCTACACCTCAGCTGATTACTGGCAACTTGATGACATCCTCAAGTCCAAAATTTGTCTAGAGGCAGCCTCTTGTGCTGGCTGACAGAGCCACCTGATGTTTAACAGAAAGTTAATTTCAATTATTATTGAGGGGGTTAAGGTTAAAGAACAAATATTAAAAATGAAAGCTGATAAAACTCAATATATGTTCCTTTCAGGGAGGAAAGTCCCCCCAATCCTTTCTATTTTGGGCAAACCTGCTCTAGTAACTAGCAGACTTTCACTGCTAAGGCTTATCAGGACACAATGTAAGAATCCCAGGTCTGCTTTCTCTATAAGGAGGAAATGAGTTACTTGAATTCAAAGAATGTAGTAATTCCTAAATCCAGACTAATATCCAAAAGAGGAATTTCAGTCACTCCCAGGAAGTTCAGACTAACACATATTTACAAATTTGAGGACAATGAAGAAGGCTTATACAGTGCCTTGACTGAGTCAATATTACTATTTAACTTTCACGTTCATAACAAAACTAAGCCAAAAAAGTCCAAACCACTAAATGGCTCGATTCTCTTCTGGTGTGAATCTGTAGGAAAAAAATTCTTCACTGAAAGGGTGATTGGCCATTGGAATGCACTGCCCAGGGAGGTGATGGAGTCACCGTCCCTGGAGGTGTTTAAAAGGAAATTGGATGAGACACTTAGTGCCACGGTTTAGATGATGAGTAGATGTTGGTGTTGGGTCATAGGCTGGACTCGATGATCTCAAAGTTCTCTTCCAGCCTTGTGATACTGTGTATAGCCCAAACACATGTACCAACTGAACACTTTTTAAAATAACAGTAATTCAGGTACAAGGCATTTGAGATCTGATTCTTTATTCCAGGCAGTTATTAGATGCATATTACCACATATGTAAAATATTATTTTTTTTAATTTAAAAAAATATCACAAGATTTTGGCTCAAGTGAAAAAAAAAAATAATAATTGGTGCTTTTTTTTTTTTAATTTTAAAATATCTATGCTGTTTTTCTGGTTGTAACTTTGTGGTTGTATGACATGACATTTAAGCCTAGATACCAGACATTAAGAAATATCAGATCACATTAAGAGGCAAATAAACTTCGTTTTCTTCCCAGACCTAGAGCACCCAATCTGGGCCAGAATTAAGGCTTAATATGCTTTTGTATTGTAAAGGTCAATATTCATTGATTATGCTGATTTTTGCCTTACACAGCCTACAAAACTTGTTTTAGAAATTCTGAGAAAACAGAGTTTGTTTGGAAACACGTAGAAACCGCTTACTTGGACATCATTTCTCCAAACCTAATTTACAGATTAATTTAAACATTCTGGACTTGTTCTTGCTTGAAATTCTTCCCCATGACAGCACAGCGATGGCGCAAGAGACCTTGGGGTGGGACAGACAGTGGGACCAACACCATGGTGCACTATGTTTCAGCTGAGCTACTGGAAGCAATACAAGGCTACTGTTCAAAGGAGGGTAAGTCCAGTAGACAAGGAACGAGGGCAGCCTGGAACAGAGATTGGGGTCAAGATGGAACTGTTCTGTGAGGAATTTACTAAACCCAGAAACTGTTTCTGGTTCTATTGCCATTTATAATTATAAATAAATGAGGGTAATTTTAAAAGTTTTCCTTCTACAGCAAAATCTCAAGGTCATGGGAATCGCCAGTGACGCAAATAGATGACCGAGACAAAGATATGAAAACCTGCAGCTGCACAGGGGCTGTCAGATATGGGTTCCCATTCCTTCTCCCCTGTCCACCTCCACCAAGGGGCTCACTGTGCGTTCTAAGGCGTGTGCTCCTCAATACTAATCTCACGCAGTATTGGCAAATCTAAGAGTAAATCCAGGTTCAAAACATGCCAGTACATCACCCTTGTTGTTTCCTGGCAAGATCCTTTTGGGTTAACCCAGTCCTTAACTAGATCTATGTTCTCTCCATTGATGGTAGTGTAAGTGTGATGCCATAAGGCCCCATGTTGCCTATAAGGGCTGGAATTAGAGCCCAGTAAAGATAGCACATCCTAACAGCTATGCCTGGGAGAACACTTGAGCTGTGACCCTTGCAGTTTCAGGAGAAAAACTGAGTAAGCCAGGAGAAAGACACCTCTGCTTTGAGTGATGGCAAGGAAGGAGGGTAAAGAGGAAACGGCAGTGATTATGACAGTCAGGCTGTCCTCACGGACTGGCTTCTTCTCTGCCCCTCACCTTCCAACCTTTCTTTCCTGCAGATCCTGATAGTTTAAGATCTTCATGGTTTTCATCATTTGTACGCCAACAGTGCCCTTGACAGACAGGCCAACTTGAGAGAAGATTTTCCTGTATTTACCGCTTGCTAATATCTTACTTACATTACTTTTACAGCCGCTGGAATTCACCTTCCTATTTCTATGCTGAAGGGAAGTTCAGCTGCCAAACTACGCAGCTCCTGTGAGCTGTAAAGAGCTGTGTCTTTATCGGTACTCAAATGTAAAAAAATATTGTACTGGAAATTTGGGAACCATATAAATCTGAGAGCGAAAGCCCACAAATTTATTTCAAATCATCACCAGCAGAGCATGCAGAAACTCATGTAACTTTGCAATGAATCAGCTTCATTCTTTGCTGAAAACTACTAGTGCTTTGTTTACTGCAGCTCCTAACGATCATAGCTCAATCACATAGCTCAATATAATGTCTCACGTTACCAGAGTTACCACAGATAACAGTAAATTTATTACTGAATACAAGGTGTTTTGTGGCTGCTCCTGCACCATGCAGAGTCTTGGAATGAAAATTATTTATCTTAAAAGTTACATGAATTTGGACATCTTGCAATGATTGCAGCCGTATGCCAATCCTGGGACATTCTGCCTGCACAAGAATTACGAGAATAGCCTCACTTCACTAGGGAAACTCAAAGAAAAATTTTCTTTTGAGCATGTGGAGCATTTTTCCATATAAAGCAACCTATATGTCCACCAGAACTGTCCCCTCCAAAGAGAGGGGACACCCAGTCCCCTCAGTAGTAGACCCAGTAGATAGACTTCCAGATTTTCAAAATGACAAAAGTTCCCTAGAAAAATAAAACCTTTCGAACATCAGCACCAGGTAAAAATTGCCTGGAAGCCCAAGACTAAACGGGCCACTGTCTTCCTCTGTAGTCATTCCCTGGGTGTCTCTCTGTAGCACCAATCCCCAGCTGAGCCTCTAACTAAGAAATCATAACACCTATCATGAGTAAACTTCATAGTTGGGAGAAAACTTTCCTTGGCATCTGTTCCTTTGTACATGACTAATCAGGATATAAGTCAAGGTACCTTTCCTGCACTCTCCCTCTAAAATATAGGCAGTAAAGACAGTTATCTTATAGGGGAAATATTACTACGAACTAGCAACTACCCTTACCAGTAAATACACTTACGCTCCTTTTCTCCTATCTATCCTGAATGTAACAGCTTTTTAGCAGGTGCCGCTGCTTATTTAGGACTTATGGAAGAGCTGTATCCAGCTATGAATGAACAGCTGACGAAAGTGTCATCACAACCAAGACTTTCTAATTCTATATTACCTACTTTCCCACTCTGTTTTCCTGGTCTGCCTTTCAAACCAGCCTTGCTTCCGTGTGCACCATGACACAGGTTTTTGTGTCCCAGTAAATCACAGTATCACCTTTTAAACCCCACCACAATGGATAGCAAAACCCCCAAGATTAGTAATTTGCCTCTCCTCTTTCTTAAAAGCAAGCCACAAGATGCTTGCCTGCAGTACTTCACTGTAGCTTCCTGGCTTCTGAAAGTAAAAAAAAAAATATTTCATATATTGCTATAATTCTTTTCAAGCTGCACAACTACTGTATTTTATTTTGTTTATAAAATACAAGGGGAAAGATAACAAGTTTATTTCCACTAATTGGCAAATATTTCTTTGTGGGTAATTTGAATGAAGTTGAAAAACTGCCTAACTCTAAGAAAAAAACCCCACTACATAAGTGCTCTGTCTTCAAATATCTCACAGCCTGTCCAGGGAGCCTTTTACTCACAGCAGATAAAATTGTGGGCACAGAAAGGACATGGCTGAGAGAGGGAAGGAGAAATAATACGGGATTTCCAGTTCCTTTTCCAGTCACTAAGAAAATATCCTTTGAAATTACGATCTTTAAGGTAAAACCCAACATTTTTACTGCTCCAAGATGTGTTTTCTTTCTTCTTTTTTTGGGGGGTGGGGGGTGGGTTTGGATTTTTTTGTAGTGCTTTTTTTTAAAGCAGAACAAGAGTCATGCACGCTTTGATAATTTGTGAGCCCTGGCAGGTTTCAGAGAGTTTGAAACCGTGGGATATACAGTTCCATTCCTGCATCTACAAGCTTGCAGCAGGGAGAACTCCGAGAGTGGGAGGGAACTCTCCTGTCCTTCTCCGCAGGGTTCGAGCACTGGAGCACCAGGGGACTTTGACTGGCACCGCCATTGGCATTTTTCAGACAAATGGCACAGCTTAGAGGTACAATTCAGTTCTCACTTCCCATACACACAAAGCCCAGCCACGTCACAACAGAACATACAGAATATCTGTCCTTCCCTTATCCTGCCAGCGAGTAAATGAGTCCCCAAATCAGTAGCAAATCAGCAAGTTGCAGAGGTGGCATCAAATCCAACGAATTCAAGTTCAAACATGCAAGTGATAAGAAACTGGATGAACCATACTGTTCACATACCCGCTCAGAGACAGGAAAGGAAAATCTCTGCTAATTCACCCCACTGAGATCTTGACTCCAAATTCACCCATGCCCTTTCAAATGTCTCTGGCTGTCACACAATCGTGTTTCCATCTGAACATGAACAGGGAGAATTGTCCATTTACCAGCCTTCATTTTTACTTAAGGCTTGATGGGACCCTGACATTAACTGAGGTTTCTTGCTTCTATTCCAATACAACACTTCACAGCTTTCAATTTTAAAGGATGTTTTTTTCAGCTGAAGTGATCCTGAGGCTGATTTCCCATTCACTACAGAGAACAGAAGACCTTCACGTACAAGAATCAAAATCTTAGTAGTGACCTTGGGTTTTTTATGCCAGCCAAGAAATAACCCATCCCTGTTACCACACAAGGGCACTTGTTTAATGTTGGGGGAGAAGGAAGTGTACCACCTACTGAGTCACCAATGCCACATCCTAAACACCTGGCTTTTGCCTTGCTGGGCTTCCATCTAAGCATGAATCTACCCTGAGTGGAGCTGTAGAAAAAGTCTATAATAAAACCTCAAACCACAGAACACTTTCCTGGATGGGAGGTTTATTATGATCAGCTAAAGTTCACGGACTTCCAGAAGAATACCGAAATCCTTTCCAAAGCAGATCCATCTGCTCTGGTTTTGTCCAGTTTCTCAAAGCAAGGTGTAAAATTAACTTTCCTTGAAGTCAGAAATAAAATCACAGCTACAATTTTTTTCAACTGACTGCACAAAATTACGTCTGAATCTGCCAAGATGTTAGATGCCCAGTCTCCCACTTACCTTAAAAACCTTTGTGAAAGTTCATCCAAATTCACAAGATTTCTATACAAAAATTGCAGAATTCTTAAAGCCAAATTAAAGACATTTCTTACAAATTAAATTATATTGGCTGCTAGGCAATGAATCATTTGCCACCCACAGTACACCCCCTAGTTAACAAACAAAGTAGTATTTCCCACCCTATTGCAAAACATAGCACAACGTATTTTGGGAAATGAGTCTTCATTAAAAAAACATCATCTGGGGCAGTACAATACAACAGGAGTCACACTAATGTGCTACATCCTGTGACTGGCTCTGAAGTAAGCAGGAAAATAGTCACAAAACATTTTGGAGGCAGGAGAAAACACACATTTTTCTGTGGGACAGCAGCTCACAGATGGGTTTGCTCACCTTTGATTTGTCCTAAATTAGACCGCAATCCCTTCAACCTCCACACTGAGGAGCTCAGCCTCTTGGCAGCTCTCCCACAGGTAGAATCATCTAGCAAACACACTTCGAAGTCACTTTTTGCAACATCCTGCCACAAGGCAGCACATGGTTTATACGACAAAATAAATGTTTATCTACCTTCCATATCTGCCACCTGAAGTGAAACAACTCCGTGCTTAAGCTTAGAGACCAAAACCATAAATGCATGGTTTGAAGGGGGAAAGAGCAAAGCTAGGGAAGAGCAATGCCAAGAAGGGACATTTCGGTAATTCACATCCTTTTTAAGTTCAAATTCCTTCCCTCTTTTAATCTTATGTTTGCAACGTGTAATTTTGAAAAACCTTACGTATTGCAGAAAGTATTTGCAAGAGCTATACATTTTATATATAAAGTAGGAGGAGCATCACCTCAGATTAGTGCATCGTTACACACAAGAGAAAACAAGTGTGTGCAGATGGTTCCAAGAGCAAGCTCACCTTAGAACATATCACCAATAAAATTGTTATCAATGCTTCACTGAGATGTTCCAGTACAGACTGGAACCAGGGAAACCATTCCTGAATAACAATATAGACTTGAGCTATTAATGACACCAACAATGCATTTTCATTTCTCAATGCATATCCTATAGAATCATAGAATCACAAGGTTGGAAGAGACCTCTGAGATCACCGAGTCCAACCGTGCCTGTTTCCCTACTAAACCATGTCCCTAAGAAAATCATCCACCCGTTTTTTAAACACCTCCAGGGATGGTGACTCCACCTCCTCCCTGGGCAGCTGTTCCAATCCCTGACCAAAATCCTTTTCAATACTGTGGGACTACAGCACCACTTTTCTCAAGAACTACCCAGCAAACCACAGCAAGCAATTGCTCTCCAGGAGAAGCACCACTGGCAGAATATCCTAACAGAACAATTCAGCTTAATCAAGACTTTGCTTATGTATAAAACAGGAAGATAAGATTTCCCTTGTAACATAAGAATTCCCTACATTGATATTTCACAGAGGAAAATGCAGTAAAAACTAAGTCATCACAGTAAAACCCAACACCTCTTTTTTTTTCATTTGGTTAAAATAAACTTGAGTTTTCTAGAAGTCTTACTGAATTTTCCATACCAATTTTCACCTAATAACTATTTTATTGTAACTCAAACTTAGTCTAAAGCTACATTCTGAAGTTTAAAAACATCAACATAAACAAATTATTTGTCCTTTTTACAGAGCTCTACTTCTCCACACCCTGCAAGCGAGGAGCCCCTGCAAAGAACCAGCCTTTCACGGTCCAATTCAAACTCCTCAAACCTCTTGGAAAAGAGACATGAACAGGCACATCAGAAGAAGGCAGAAAAAATACCTCACAGCCATCTTCTCCTGCAAAAGGAACACCAACACCCATTCCCACACGTAGACCAAATCCAAACCTCCATTGTACAATAAGTCCACAAAGACTGAGGAAAGTCTGGTGAGGAGGAAAAGATTACTTCCCTGTCACAGCAGGAGCCTCTAGTATGGCTGCAGGCTGCTTCACTGCTGCTTACTCTCTTGCATCAAATCCACCTTCAACCTGCTAAATCAAAACACTAGGACTACAATAGAGACCTCCAAATTTTGTGTTTGTAGTAGGAATAAACCCATTAAACATTTCCATTTTCTCTAGGTTATGTAATAACTTCCAACTGTGGTAGCTTTGGATACAAAGCCAAAGAGACCTGGATTCAGGGGACCTACTTCACATTTCAACCTTAGAACTCTCACCCTGGATTCAAGCTGTGGGGAAGAGGCCATCACGTCAGCACTCTTGCTTAACATTTTGAGTCACATATTGCATTAGCCACAAGACACAGTAATTGTGTTTCCACCTCTTTTCCCTCATCGAGATGAGTAACTTCTCTTAGGGACAGGTTTTTCTTGGTGCTTTTTTGACAGAAAACCCTAGAAGATGCCACAGACACTCCTGACTTACAATTATCAAATAATCCTGCAGAAGAAACAAAAGTTGTTTGTTGCTGTTTACTTGTGAAAGGGTGGTAGTCTCGCTTCCAGGGGTTGTGACTCTACTCTGCAGAGCATCGTTGCACAAACCCCTGGGTACTGATGAGCCAGATGTTCCCCTAGAGCAAATAGCTCCAGCTCCAGTGAGGCCCCTCCACTGGTTCCACTGCTGTCCAGTAAATCGTGCGCAAGCTACCCTTCTTGTCCTGGTTGATTCTTTTTTTAAAAAAAAAAAAACCTGAAGGCAACCACAATGAAATAACCTCCACGTTTTTGCTGAAAAGAGAGGAGCAGTCAGGCTTTGCCTCTGTCCTCAGCTCACTCTGGTGCAGTTCAGTGCCAGAGGGATCAAGAAAGAGGCTCTACACTCCAAGCCTGTTGTTGCTATTCCCTTCCATTACTGTGATATTAAGTCATCTGAAAAAATGGGGAGCGGGAATTCAATTTACACAGAATGCCCCAAGCGCCCATAAGCAGAACGTGCCAGTACTCCCGGCACATCCCTTGCTTTTCAAAATCATTTTTCAAATTTACAGCTCGGTGGTATAACAAAAACAGCTGCACAGCACTGTCAGGTCCCTCCCCAAGCATATTTCTCCCTGTTCACGCTGCTGCTGTCTGCTGGTCAGCAGCTCCTTGGCCCCTTCTCCCCATGGCACGTTGTCAGCTTGCCGGACACCAGGTGCTACTGGCTGGCAGGGACAATCTCACAAATGAACGGCAAATATTTTGAGGACTTTCCACGGAGGAGGGAAAAACCATGCATAGCATCCACATCTGTCCTGATTTGCACCACTGTGTTTTACAGAGTCCTCCCTGCTCGTGTTGCATTGCACGTGTTTCTGCGTCTCGCTCTGAACTCCCTCTGCTCCCCTTTTGGGGGGATTTTAACATATTTTCACCACATAGGCTGGAGGCAGCAGTTCGAAGTCCCCACTGTCCTGACAGGGGAAGCACCAGAAGGTTCTGTAAGGAGCCAGAAGGTTCCAGATGGTTCTGGTGCTCTGTTCTGGGCTGCCAGCAGAACTGCAGTGCTGGGCACAAATTCACCGTAGGTTCTTGGGGGTTTTGAGGTATTTTTAGTATTTATGAGGAAAAATAAGCCTTTGCCTATGCCCCAAGCACCTCCACCCCTAGCTGTTGGCACAAAACCAGAACAAAAGTGCCGTGGAGGGAGTGAGGCATGGCCACTTACCGAACTGAGACCTATACTGCCAGGCAAACCCCTCACTGTGAGGAAGGGCCAACTGAGCAAAGTGCCTTGTTGGCTGCCTTGTGGTCCCCATGCCCTGAGGAGAAGCATGCACCCTCCCGTCACCCAACAGCCCTTCACACCCCTGTGGCTGCTCCATCTTGCTGTTCCATGAGGAAAGTTCCCTCCGAAAGACCCAAAGACCCCTCCCCATCAGAAACAGCTTTGCATGTTTGGAAAGAATAAAGAATGGGATGTCCGAGGGGACAGAGCTGCAATGTCTGCATTTGCAATTGCGTAAGAAGTGGGTGGGGGGTGGCCTGTTGCCTCAGGGGTTGGGGGGTCAGAGGCAGCTCCTAGTACATCTGCCTCAGGTTTTCCCTGTCCAGGGAAATAAATACTTGATGTATTGCAGCACCATCTGCTGGTTTCTGTAAATCGGACACATGGGCATCTCCCCACAGGGTAGGAAGGAGTAGAAGCGCTCTGCGAGGGGTTTTCACGGGGTGCAATGCCCTTGTAGTTTCTTGCACACGGGCATTTCCTGAAGATTTTCTTCCTTGTAAAGGAATTAAAGCACCTCTAAACAAGCAGCCTAAGAAAAGCCACAATGGACAAATCAGTGTCGAGTTCAGGGATTTTTCTGAAGCACAATAGGCAAAGCCTCAGCTTTTCCCTTTTCCTCTAAAACAAGGACTGGTAAACTTTACAGAACCCTTGGGGAATGCTTTTCTTGAGTGATCAACTGGGCATTTCTGGGTTTTGTGTATATATAATTCGGGCTGCCTGCCTTTAAAGGCGCTGGCATTTCACTAAGTTCCAAGCTGCCACTGTCTGACCCCGTGGGTCCTCTGAAGGGGGCTCAGCCTGGGCACTTGCCACTGGCCATTTCTTTAAGAAGCTCTAGCCTTTCAGCAGCTACTTATTCCAGCCAGTTTCCTTCCTGGGCTTGATTCATCCCAAAAGTGAAGTCACGTTCATGAACTTCATTGCAAAGTTGCTCCTTGCTGTTAATTTACAGTCTGGTGAAGGCAAAGGGAAGATATTTGGATTTTTTCCCCTCTCAATCGCTGATTTGAAATAATTCAAATATGAGGAAATACGTTACTTCAAAATGATATTATACAGATAAAGGACACTCTCCTCTCCTTTTTCCTTAAAATTCAAATGCAATACTGACTAAACCAGTAACACTGGAGGCTGATCATACACACAGGAATAGTTGGGGAACTACTGTCTTCCTAAAAACAGCTTAGCTTTTTTCTTACCTTAACTTTTATTGCCTGCAGCAGTTCAATGGAACAGTGTTTATGCTGAGGATTTGTGCAGCGAGGAAACCGTAGCTGGCTTTTAGTCTCTCCCAGCTCCGTGCTCAAATAATTCAATTTGCATTTCCCCTCATCTCCTTTACTTATCAACAGCTGTGGGACAGAGTTCTGGTTTGAAAAGTTCCTAGCATAGAGGATGAGCCTACAGACACCAGCACAGCTGGGCACAGTCAAGCAAAGCACTACAGGTCTGTTCAATAATGACCCCTCTAATTTAACCCTTTCCTTATCTGTTATCTTAGTCTGCCTTGCAGCAACACGTCCTCACTATCCAAGCCACCCTCTAGTGTAGTCCTGCCTGGCGCCCCTGTTTTCTTAACAATGAGACCCTGTTTTCCAATCAGTGCCATCACAGCAATGACCAGACAAAAGAAAACTGACTGGCTTTGTAGCCTGTTTGATTTGAAGAAAAGTTTCCCTTTATAGAGCCCAGTAAACGTCCAAGGTTCAAACAAAGTACGAGGTGCTAACGAACAGTCTTGACAAACCTTGTTTTCCGGCACAGGGGCTCACAGTACATAATGATTTCATTCAGCAGCTACTGTTCAAGCATGGAAAGTGTTGGTAAAGAAATCCCACAGAGTTCAGACAACCATTTTCCTAACTTAAGCTTCCCCCACTGCTCCTCCCCGAATTTGCCTTTCGGGCCTCTGCCAGTCATAACATAAATATTCATCAGCTGATATTTGCAGTAGCTGTGAAGTTATGAATGAGGCCAAACGCTTTTCCCTCCTGCTCCATCTGCAAAATGGCAGCTTCTGGTCTTAGCTCATGGCCAAACGACACTTTCCAAAATCCCCAAAGTGTACTTGCAGGCTTTCCAAATTCAGTCGGGTTTTTAATGCACAAAGCAGAAATGCTGTCTACCTAATATTTGCCCTGGGATTACTGAAAAAAATATATGTATTACTTTGCTTTACTTTAAACTTTGTGATGCCTTGACGTAATAGACAGAAGTGTTGGCAGCTCAAGGTATTGGTGGGTTTATTTCAGGGGACATGACTGCTGCAGGTTTCCTTTCTGAATTGAATACCAGACACTTGAACCATTTGTTGTGCAGAAAAGAGAAACAGGTTTTATTTTTAATACTGGTTTCTTAACCACCTGGGTGCTGTCAGAAGGAGCCGCATGCACTGGAAAACACTTTTAATAAGACTCGTTTAAGCCTGTCTTAAACTCTGGATCCTGAAAAATGGAATCTCTACTGCCTGTCATCCGTGCTTTGCCTCTGCACATTAACAAGGGGCTGCTGCTTTACAAATGTTCCCTTCTCATAAAGCCTGGAATTATGCTCTCAAACCAACAGTGCGTCTTTTACGACAGTGAGGCACCTAAAGTATCCACACCAGCAAAGTCAAAAGCAGAGATGTCAGAGAAACAAGACAGCAGCCCAGCGCCTTAATGAATCTAATTCAGCCAGGTACCAATACAGCTGAAAGAGCTTTGCTGATGGACCCAGACAAGGACTGTAAGCCAAAGGATCGCTGGATCTTAGAAGCTTGCAAATACTGGATGCCCACAGTCATAGGGAAGTTCTGATAAAGAAGATCAGCAGCATTCAGGATCAGGGAAAGGGTACACATTTTTTGTAGCTTGAGTTGCACAATCAGTCATGCAAACTATCCTATCTTGCCTGATTTACATAGGTTCAGCCACAAATAACAAAAAAAACTCACACCAAAAACATCAAAAAGAAAGGGACCATCTTCATAAGTTTTAGGAATGTTTCAATCATCTAATCTGATTTCACCATGAAAAAGCCAGAATATTTCCCCCTGCAAGTCTCCGATATTTTGTAGCCAAAGTAGAGCATGTCTTAAAGAAAACATCCATTTTTCATTTAAATACTACAAAGGACAATTTACCACATCCCCTGAGAACATTTCAACACTAATAACATTTGCTACTGAAACCAAAAAAAGCCCCGAAAACTTGCATTTTGTTTTTAATACCTTCACCTTTCAGCCACTGGATCCTCTATGTCTTGTTTTGAGATGAGAAGAGAGTCCCAGAATCATCTCACTGGAACCTCCAAACCAAGATCAAGTACTCTCTCCACCTTCTTAGTAATTATGTGTATACACTTCTTGGTATAAAGCCTGCCAACGTATTATGTTCTGCACAGCTTCCACCTACAGGCAAAAGGAAAGCTTCCTCCCTGTGAAAACAGATCCAAATTCACCAGCAGGTTTCAATGAGGACCTCAGGCAGCCTTTTGCTAACGTATCTCAAGGACAGTAAAACCAGCAAGCCCAAGGATTTGCACATTGGCTAGGGCTTTATTCTTTAGAGCCACTCAGCCATGGATGCAAATGAATTCCAAAAAGTCGTGATCAAGGCAGGAAAAATTACAAGGCAGGCAGTAGACACATACCTTATCATGGTTCCTCTGCTTCCACATACACATAACCACTTCATGAGTGCACATCTGGGGTGTATTTATACATGTCACATCAAAAGGCAACCCTTGAGCCAGAAACACCAGCAAGGTTTTGTTTTACAGACCTATATCACCTTCTAGAATTGACTTGGGATCACTTCCTTTGGAAAATGTTAATCCCCAGACATCAGGAATCACTGCTTTTAATGCTGAACACCCCCTAAGGTTACATGCTGACTGTTTTCTTGCAGTATATCACACTACACTCAGAAATCCAATGTTCTTACTTGGTTACCAACCCCATTTTTATCGGCTGTTTACATACTATTGTGCTGCCTAAAAGCATCTTATTGGGGCAATGGACGTGTCTTTCTGACAGCATAAGTGAATAATAATTAATTGACACACTTCACTTAACATAAAAATATTGAAATGAGCTGTTCTGGCATTTATCACAATGACTCTGCACCAAGGGATGGCCTAACTATTGCTGGCAGTAGAAACAAAACCAAAGAAATAAACCTAATCACAGAGACATCTTTCAATGGACCAACGAGGCAGTGGGGAGAGTACACCAAATGCCAAGTAGAAAAGGAAAGAGAAATTTCAAGGAATTTTTCCTTAGCCATTTTTTCAAGAAGGTGGGAAGGAAAGTCTGAAAATCTAGCTATGGAAAAAGGAATTTTACTGAAAAAGACTATCTCCTCTGTAAAGACACCTTTACTTTGATGTGCCATGCTGTACGGCATACAGACACTTTGCTATTATAAAGCTTTCAACCTCCATCTAAAAGGTCAGTCACTGCACTTTAACCATTAAAAGCAACCAAGCTTGGGATGTTTTCTCCTGAGTTCCCATGTATTAATACATGTAGTGAGAGATATCGGCATAAAATACTCTCCCTGCATTAATAATCAAAAATCTTCTGAGAGAGGCAATAAAAATCAAGTGTATTGTAGGGAAGATTCAGTCTGTATGGAAATTTTCTCCATGGCTGTGCTGAAATCACAGCCTTAGAGATTAAGGCAGCAGCACACAGGGTTGGCTTAGAGATGCTTTACATTATAGCCAACATCTTTGATCATCATATAGTACTGAAGATTTCCAAACACATTGGTAAACAGCAACACAAATTAATAAATGAGCTGGTGGGCTGGATGTACTCTACAGTTCCTTGTTCTTCGAACGCACTCTACGTCCTCTATAATAACTGACAGTTCAAATCCCTTCCATATCAGAGCAATAATGGAAAAAGGATTGAGAATCAAGAGGAATCTTTATAGTTAAAGGAACTTTCTATGATAGATCAAAAGTATGTTTTTATGTTCAGGGGAAACACATACACCCAAACCCAACACATTTAAAACTGATAAAAAGCGGAGCATGAAGATGGTTGAACTGTCTGGGTTTACTATTCATTAGCATGCAGGCAGATTATTTGGATCATGTGTGGTTTTGTAGTCTGTTCTGCAGCAGTTATGAACCTACGCATAACTATTTGCACGTGACTACTGATAGACTAACACAAGAAGACACTGTTAATGATGCAGCATGAGGTCTTCTGAGTTTCTCTGGCAACCAGAAATTAAGCTGGGGATGGAACTATCAGAGATGCCTTTCAGGCTTGCTGTACATCTGTGGAAGTGTTCCAGGGTAACAGTGAGCACATGCAAAACAACGATCAGGAGACTGAAACCTGTAAGGTAAGGTAAGTTAAAGTTTATGGATGGATAAATGTTATCCGGAGAGCGAAGTACGGAAGCCGTAAGGTACTTGTTTATTTATGCATTAAACTGTACCTGTCATGCACCAGGGCTATTCTTTTTTCCATTCACACAAGATGGTCTGATACTCGAGTATCAACTCTATAACAGGACAATTTTGGCTGGGAAGCATCAGCAGTGTTGAGAAGGTAACTGCATGAGCCATGTCAAATTAAAAGCATTCATCACAGCCTTGCTGTAAATCTCGGTGCTTTCCTCTAATTATTGTTTCATTTTTTGAAAAAAGCAACAATCACACACCTCGTGTGTTACCTGCAAGTCTCACAAATTCAAATATTAACGGCCTGATAGGGTGCGCACAAAACTTCTAGTGAAATCAATGGGAGCTTTGGTGCCTTCTGGGAAGGTAGGAAGATTTATGCCTGTAGGTTCAGATTCTCAGCCAACATAGATCAGTACAACTCCACAGATTGCAACAGAGCTGTACTAACTCATGATTTGGCCCTAAACATTGTGGAAAAAGATTGTATCAATATCTAAACAGATGAAGTGGAAAGAATGTTGTAATGGTGGTGGGCTTCTTTATTTACTCAAATGTATGAATGACCCTTACAGCAGAAATTGCGGAACAGCAAGCCCGAACCTCCCGGGCCCCAGGACAACACTTCTGAGTGAGTAACATGATGTGGGCAAGAGCATTTTAAGGTTTTTGCTAGCTTCCTTTTTAACTTCTTTACCATATTTATAGGCCAGGTGTAGCCTGGGAACCAGGGATGGGGATCCTCTGCCTTGAGGAGGCACTCAATTCTTTCTTTACTGACACGAAGTACAATTTAAGCACCATAGGCCACCTATGACTTAGGTCAAATTCCCACATACGCAGGCTCTCTCGTGCCATCTGACAATCCACTATAACCAGACTTCAACTTTAATCCCGGGAAGAGGGCTCTTAAAAAATGAAAAAGAGTTCTCACTTTCTGGCCTAAGGCCCTTCATCAACACTCACTCCTTTCCACACCTCCTTTCAGAGCATTTCCAAATAGCGGAGACTCTGCCCAAATTTCCCAGGCATCTCTCTCAGCTTCCCTGAGAGATCAAAACCAAGGACTTTGCAGCAAATGCTGATGCAGGCACCATGGAAATATGCAGGATGAGACGAGGTGCAATGCCACAATGAATTGGAGATGGATGCTGACACCCCCAGCCTGATAGGCACGGATTAGAAGCTGTGTAACAAACTCCCCAGTAGCAGTAAGGAAATGAGATGGATTATTGCCAGCTCCTATTTGCGTATATGTTCTGTTGTGCTTTCCTAAGATTGTGACCAAGATCTCTTTTCCCCGATATTAATTTCTCTGTTTGTAACTCTTTCAAAGCGCTGACCAGTGGAGTTTTGCACATAAAGGGCGGTTCTTTCAGATTTCCAGGTTTCTTGGTAGAGATGCTTATACCAAATTCAGTATTTTTTGCTGCTCTTAACCACCTGATGGGAAGGCTGCAGATGTATAACTCCAGGATCCATGACAGTTTGCGTTAATTAAAATAGAGACCCTACCTACGCTCTTCAACACACCAAGCTAGCTTATCTTTGATAGTACAGACTCAGAGGAAAGCTCAGGTACGTGAGATGATCCTGCCATTCAAAATCCCATTTCTGATCAGCATTCAGGTCTCACCTGTTATGAAGATTGTTTATCTCACATCCATGCTAGATTTCTGGGTCCAGTATCAATACATGCTGCATTTATTTGTTAACCATACCAAGTAGAAATGTGCACAACTCACATCCTGAATTTGTGTAAGAGCTAAATTTATGCCATGTTTCCGTATTCTAGGATACTTGTACCTTCCTTTGAAGTCTCTGTGATCATTCTTGAAAATTAGACAAATCTCATGTGAAATGAACCTCACCTTGAGTGTGCAGGTACCTTTTCAATGACAACTAAGTGTTTTAAATCCACTACTTTCAGTCCTTATTACAGGAAATTCTAATAAAATATGTATACAGAATTGAAAGATTTAGTATACTGAATGTCTTGAGAAGAAACCAAGTAAAATGATGCTAGGCTATTGAATTACAGATAACCAGCAAAAAGATAAGAGGTCTTAGTATATTGCAAAACCATCACAATCAGATTTTTCTTGGCAGACTGGCAGATCATAAGGTACAGTCCCAGTTGCGTAAGGAAAAACCTACCTTCTTTTCCACCTCCTGTAAGGAAAAATACCAGGGTTGAAGGCTCTGCTGTTGTCCAGCTCTACATCTGCTCTGAAGTTCATCTGTGGACCTTTCTCATGGTTGCTGGGTATTTGCGATACGTGCTGTCCACCTCAGAGTTGTCTGCCTCAAGCAGAACAGCATGATTTATAATTAAGGCACTGGAATGGAAATTCCACTTAACTGAGGAGAACTGTTTCTATCGCCGTCTTACAGAGAGAGACTTTCTCTTCCCATGCCTGCCAGTTTACGCTTCAGATTCTGTTAGGTAGAGACTGCTGGTTGCAGAAAATCATCTTTGCAGTGCACAATGCTGTCTTGGCCTTGACTGGAACTTACAGCTGCTGTTGTCATAAAATACTAATCAATATCAATCATTGTCAGTCTAATTATACGAATGCCTTCAACTTGCCTAAACAAACCATCTGTACCAGCCTTCCATACCACAAAGGTGCCACCAGTGCAACTGACAACTCAATATGTTTAACTACATGAGCACCCCGCAGGGTTGTGAAAAGGGACACGTACTGATGGTTGCTACGCATTCTTATCAGGGTACTCCTGGACAGAATTCATCCTACCCATCTGAAATGATGACTCAGGTGCTGGAAAGCCCTAACTGGAAATTAGATCTTTGAAGCTCAGTTGGGACAGCCTCTGAGAACCTCTATGAGAACTCCAAGTCCTGAAGAAACGTGGGGCTGGCCCTCAAGGGTTTTCTTATATTGGTTCATAACAAATGTACCTATGCAAAGGGAGAAGCTGATCTATAGCACAAAGGCATTTTGCATCTGGACAACATGTTCTCAAAACAGCAAAACATCTTTTTTACGAATGTAACACATGTGGTACTCTCCCTCTGTTTGGCAGAAGATAAGAAGAACAGAAGCAATGCAAAAATGAAAACAAAATGGAGCATATAGGCATCATGAAACAATTATAGTGCTGTGTCTCATTAGTATCTAAATTTGGGATTGCCAATCTTGTTTTAAAAACAGTTTTGTTCAACACTCAGTGACAGAATTTAAAAGTTGACGTATCTTGCTGTATTGTGGGCCACAGTCACAGCTGGTATAAATCAGTATAAACTAATGAAGTAAATGAAGCTTCTCTGATTTACACTAGCTGAGGTTATGGTTCAATAAGGTTAGACTTACTTTCTAGGAGTGTTCAAGGAAGCCAACTTCTGTGTGTCCTGTGATGAAGTGGTTATTTATAATGGCCTTCAGTGTGGTTTGGAGCCAAATTTCCACATCAAAAGCAGCTTTATAAGAGATATCCTTACAGTGAGGTTCAGTGCAAAATCATGACTTCAGAAGCCAGCTTTCCTTGTTCTCTCAGTGTTTGATTTCAGCCTGAAAACCATATGAGAAGCCAAGAAAAGCAGAGCCATTCTTGCCTACTTCTCCTGCTCTGCTTCATCTTTGAGTCGCCTGCACATCCAGCAGGCCCCAACCTACACTGCCCATTTATCGAAGTGAGTTACTCTAAGTGTCTGTTTGTTTATGCTCAGAAATTCCCAGTAAGACAGACAAGTTTCACGCTTAGCCTGAAAAACTTGGGATGGAGGTGGAGTTCTTACCAGTTCCAGAGCTATTTGTTTGACTTGGCCACCAGTAAAAGTAAAACACAATAATGTGTCCCAGAGACACAGCAAGAGGTGGAGGTCACAAGAAAACAGATCACGTCTTTCACAGCTCTTCAGCTTCAGTGGATTGAATTATGACTCCTATTATTTACTTTCTGGATTCCCCACCCCATGCACAGGCTCCAAGCATTCAAAAAGCAACAGAGGTCTTTGCTTCAAAGGCTAAGCGAGAGAGTAAAACATATCTCGAAGCTGCACCAATCTCCTCCTCCACAACCCTCAGCTGACTTCTGCCACCTTCTGCTCACCAGAATGCTGTGACTGCAGTCCTGCACCTCCGATGCTTGGCTGCTGTCCTCTACTGTATTTAACTTCCAGACTCTCGTTGAAAATGCTTTCAAGTGCTACCAAACTTGTCCTCTGGGCACAAATGACCCATCTGTTGCAGCTCAAAGTGGTCTTTTCCAGAAGCATATTGTTTTTCCTTAGGAAGGCCAGGCATGTCCAGTCCTGATGTGCTCTATGAGGCGTTCAGACAACCTCACAGGCTCCTTCACTGACTTTGAAACAGACGTCTTTAGCACTTCTCACTAGAAATAAGTCTCTTGAGTCCAGATTTCCTGAGTCGTTTCCTACACATCCTCTGCAGCATGACACACTCTTCTGTATTCTCTTCAGTAGGTTTAATCCTTTATGGGTTCACTGGGGTCAAGGAGGCTTTGTGAAGCCCCCTCCAAAAAGGGGATCTTTCAAACAGACAGCACCAGAGAAATCCACATCAGTTGCATATGAAACATCAGTTTGTATTCTAAAAGCTGGCTTCACATCTCAGCCGCTTGGGAGGTACCGCTTTCTCCTAAAAGGTACAGGATCCTCCTCCTCTTTCATATTCACAGGTTATAGCCTCTTCTTTCCAGGGGATCCCATAAATATTCTGCTTTTCCAGGCCGTATTCCTGGTCTACCTCAGAAGTAGTTAGGGGACCCCATTCAGTCACCAGTCTCCCAAATGGGCTATTTTTCTCTAGACACCCAGCACACCAGTTAAATGCTGTCTTTATGGGTACATAAATATGACTCGCCGTTCCTCCCTTATTAGATTTAATCCTGTGTAGAGGTTTTGTCTTGATATATAACAGCTTAATATGGAGCCAAGGCAAAATCAGAAAATCACTTCACAATTAAAACCATCAAGACGCTGTGTTTGTTATTTCACATATGAACAGGCAGATATATTTTGCATTTATGATGCTTTAGTATATCTGTTGTTCCCTTCTACTTCTATGCCTTGATCTGAGTACTGTCACTAATAGTTCCTAATGGTTTGTTTGGTTTGCTTGTTACTTTAGAGGAAAATAACGTATTTTTCTGCTTAACATATCTCAAAGACCTATTATTTTCTTCTGTTATATTGTTTATATACTCCCCAGAAACACTGTCACAAACTGCACAAAGATCTACCACCACCACCTGTTACACGTCCTATGTTTTCTTCTCAGCTTCCCCAGGTGAAGCAACTGTAAGGTAGATGTTTTTCTTAGCCTGGACATTGTTCAGCTTTTAAAATGGTTGAGGGAACTCAGTCTTTTTGCTTTCTGACCCAAAACCAAAACTAAATAGAATTCCTACCACTTTTTTTTTATAACTTCCAGAAGCAGATGTGTTTGAATGGCTCAAAATCAAGGGAAATTCTCTTCAATGTGGAATATTTTAAAAACAGAAGTCTACCAGGCAAATTAATTTCATTTCTGCTAATACTGTCTCACAGCCTTTCGGTATTTGGCTTTAATTGTGTTTTTTAATGCATGTCTGTTCTTACTAGGGTTGAACTTGAAGTCATTGAGACAATTCTCAGATAACAAGCTGGAAAAAACAAAGTAAACCCATTATCCCAGAGCAACTAGAAATAGTTAATTACGCACAAATAACAAAACCAACTTCCTCATCATCAGAATTTATCCTGGGCCACAGAGTTACAGAACTTTCCTTGAATCCGGCTGAGGCAAAGACAGGAAACAGCATCTTCTAAACTTTAGAAATAGATCTTAAACATGTAAACATAAGATATTACGCCTCTATCTTTTAAGTAACATTTATATTATCTAAAACAAACAGTCTTTCTGAAGTTAGCCTGTAATTGACATCTGACACAGTCCATATTGCAACAGATATGATAAGTGCAGTAAACAGCAGAAATTATGCTTCTCTATGCTCTGAGAAACGTTCATATTCCCTTACACAGATAAACTTTATATTGTTGCTACGCAACCCTCACACAGCACACTACATTCTGGAGTAAATAAGAGTACAGATTTTACAACTGAAGGGCAAGCATGCAGCCTTTTGGGTTTTCTCCCCATTTTGAATTCCAGCCCCAGCATTAGTTCACATTGCAATATTCCATCATTTTATTAAAAAGCTGCCTCTAAAGCTAAGTAAGGGATATTTCAAACAGAGTAAAAAAGGGAGATTCAGAATGCATGAGTCCTGACACTGATGGGAAACAAATGGCAGAGCCAGTGATGTCAGTGACAGCGGAACAGTGAAATGAAGGCATTTTTTTTTAAATCCTCCTTAGAAATAAACACTAAGTTTCCACAGCTAGATTTTCAAATCTTTTGTGCAGTGGCCTCTCCCTCCTCCTGGTAATGTTGCTATATCTGAAACAGAAGTGAGCGAGATGAAGAACCACCTTTAGTTTTACCCAAGATGAGACTAGTAAAGTCTTACCTCCTCTGCCGCTCACCTGAGGAAAGGTCATTTTGTAGTGCAAAGCAAAATTTCTCTTAAATTCAGTAAGCATTTTTATTGTTCAGAGAATAAAGCAGCAAATCCTATATGTCTCTGTATCCTCAGCGTAAGCAGAGTGAATAACACTAAGATTTATCTGTCTGAAGGGTGTTCATGTTCATGGAAACCAAATAGAACCACTAGGATCTTCCCAAGTCATGGGTTAACATCTCAGTTCCTCAAGTTTCTCCTTTGCACACGGATGCAAATCCTACAGACTCTCCCAGGCAGCATCAGCTTTCGCTTGCCACTGTCAGCAAATGACTTCAGGAGAAAAATGTGACTCAGAGCTCCAGCTGGGTGCAGTCAGCGGGGTTTGATGAAGGCAATAGCGTTACAAGGATTTGCACCAGCCAAGGATCTGACCTATACCTGATGCACATCTGATTGCAAAGGGGTTTGTTAATTAAACGGCAGAATTTCCCCATTTTTGCTTTGTATTCAGTTATTTACAACTAAGAGTCCTCTGAGCTCCTATGGCCCATATGTTACAAGCCCACATGCTTGTAAAGGAATGGCACAGTCACTGACAAAATGACACTACGTTCATAAGAAAGCAAGATTTAATCTCTATGATCTACATTGTGGTTTCTCTAAACAGTGAACAAGAAGTCTCTTTTACATTTTAAATTTCTGCATTGTGATAGCTGTGTGCTATCAAAACATTTCTGTTTATAGTGTCATTTTAACAGCTAAGTTAAGGCATGTAAGTTAATATTAGCATTTGTTGCAAAAGCCCTGAAGTTTCCACATTGGTCTCGTTTAAAGGCTCATCTCTAATCATAACTCCCAGTAGAGCAGCTTTCCTTAAGAGCCTAGGAGAATACAGCAACACCTGTAAAACTTGCTTTTAGTACTTCCTTCAACAAGTGACCTCTCACAGACAACCCCTTCTCAGTCAGGATGGAAGCAGGAGGCCCAAAAAGTGAACACAGTTGCTTTTTGTCCGGTAGCACACTTTCTGTACAGAAGTCAACACATGAGACAATAGTCTTCAGAACTAAATCTTGGAAAGAAATTCTTGATGTCTTCTTATCAGTGTCCTGCCAATTTCTTCTACTCTCCGGCAGCCTGGTGAAGAAGTTACATATCAGGTGAAAGCTTTGTTTTTCTGTCCCACTCTAAGCCTTTTCTTTTTCTATCCCATAGAAATCTACTTTTTGTCAGATGAAATTCATCCCTTAGTGACTGAGGATTTACTACGACTTTTCTATGGATTTACTGCTCTCCTTGTGAAAAATATTTTTTCTTGTTTATACTTAATCTCAAATATTCAAATGTCTTATACTTAAATACTCAGTCCCCCTTCTATAGGAAAGGGATTACAACAAGCCCTTTTCCCATGTCTCCATAGCCTTGACTGTTTAACATTTCAAACTTTTCCATCTCCCTTCTACAGGTTACGAAAGCATCTTAACACGGGGCAAATGAAAGCTATGAGGAAATGCAAGGCAGAGGTGGTTTTAACTGGAAGGAATGATGTCTCACCTGTCAGTGCCATTGCCAGGCGAAACTCTTCCTTCAGCATCTGCAGAATTTCTTTTGCTCCTTCTTCACCCTGAGAAATTAGAAGACAATATGAAATATTAATATTATTTGTACAATATAGCTCATGTGTGTAGATACAGACATGTATACATGTGCCAACAAAGTTTTATGCACAACCGTAACTCCTGAGTACCTGACATAGCAAATTTTGATTAAATGGTCTGGATACACATAGACACACTCAGACACCATCACACGTGCACCCCTATGTGCATACCTATAACCATATGTGTGTACAGTTTTAGTAAAAACAAAATTCAACATTTTTCTAACTTACTTGATAAACCAAGCCCCAGATGAGAGGTCTTCCAATGAACACTGCTTTGGCACCAAGAGCCAGTGCTTTGACAATGTCTGTGCCTTTTCTTACACCGCCATCTAGGAACACTTCCACCTTCCCCTCCACAGCCTCAACGATTTCAGGCAAAACATCAATCTGAAAGAGTGAAACCAGGATCACAGCTTGTCCGCGCCTGTAACGTTATTTGATTTGTAATGAACTCTTATGTACAGGACCCAAGTTTTAAAGAAGCTGTATGAGCAATTGCATGCACACATAACACAGGTTTATATTAAAAAACAGCAGTGACTTAACGCGTTAGCAGATACATGCAAAGGTCAAATTTATTTGCAGAGTCACATAAATAGAATAAGAATCAGCAAAGTCACACAAAACATCCATCTGACCTCCGACATGCATCTGACACAAGCCAGTATCAGGTGTTTCTGAAGAATATAAGAAACCACAAACAGTGAGGAGGCCTTTCCTTGATATTATTCCCCCAAACTTTCAGTGTTAACTAGTTTGGTGATGAAATTGAATCACTAACACTTTTTGAATAACCACCTTGACTTTTTTGCTTCAGTTTTTGACTCGTACATATATAAAGCCATGTAGCATCCAGGAGCCAGGGGGTCAGCTTTGTATCTATAGACACGGAGTAAGAGAAAGGTGTGCCCTGAGGAACTTACTCTTGGAGATGACTAAAAAAAAAATTAATAAAAATGTGTCTTGATTACAGGAATAATTGTAGAGAAAACCTCATATAAGGGGAAAAATAGCTTTCTCCGAGCTTTGAACAAGGTGTGAAATGCTTTCTTCTAATGAACGCGTGTCTGTTGCATTCACGAGGCTCTGCTTACTCCCTGCACCAGCAGTGAAGGCAAAGGGGAAAAGGCTCTGTACTGTACCCAAGTTACAGGGAAGTTACCAGGGAGTTCACTAACATGTCCACACCATGCAAGAGGTTTCAATGAAGAGAAGAGCTTCCTGAATTCAAGCCTCAAGCATTAATTACAGAGCAACTGTTCCCAAACACTTCTTATTCATGAAAATCAGGAAAGATGCAAACCTGGAAGTCAAGTACTAAGCAGGCTGGAAAGAGTGTGTGGCAGCACAACGAAAGGCACACAAATTGATGTCTTTCAATTAATGTCTTTCATGGATGTAATTAATTTTCTTTCTAATGGACAAAAAATGACTAAGAGATGGGGGGAACTTGAAAGTTTGCTTTCAGATATGCATTAAAATTTTCTTGAAGTTTGGCATTTTCTATGATTTGTTCCCCCCCTTTGGTTTTTATTTCTTGCCAAACGTATTTTTTGATCTATTTCCATATATAGAGACCACGTTCTACATCCTGACAAACTATACCAATATTAAAGTGCTATAACAACTAAAGTATGACACAAACCATAATTAAAACATATATTTCCTCAATGTGTAACTAAACACTCGAAATATTAAACAGATTTGGTTCGGCTCATGTTTGGAAAACCCATGAAATTATAGCAAATTATTCCATTTCCAAAACAGAAACATTTAGCATGATCTGATACAGATACTTACATTATGAAAATTGCATTTTGTAATTTAGTACTTTGTATGCTGAAATTCAGTGAACACATCAGCTTTAATAGTACCTTTTCCTCTGCAGTACGGTGTTGCAAAGGAATAACTCATAACAAGTAGTTCATAAGTTTAATTTCTGTTCTACTGCAGTTGGGAAAAAAATGATTTTTATTTCTTGAGTTTTCTCATTTCTCAAAATGATGTTTTTAATAACCTCATACATTCTTCCTGTTGGATTACCTCACACACAGACTTGCCCAGGATTTTCAAGTACTCTTAGTGAAATCGGGAAATACATTCTCAAAAGGTGACAAATAGATGGAGACAATAGACATTAAAGAAGAAAAATTCATTTCAGAACTATTAAGCACCCGCAATCTGAAAATTCATTTCCCCTTAAGATGTCTAAAAATGAATGGCTGCAAACTCTCTAACAGCACAAAATAACATTTCAAAAAGAAAAATATCACTCTCTCTCTTGAAACTGAAGGAGTCCTGACATTGAGGGTGGGGGCAAAGGAGTGTTTCTTACCAGTCCCCAGGAGTACCTGGAGACAGTTTCAGGCAAGAGCATCTCACAGGACGATGTCTCAACTTCGTTAATCATTTAGGAAACCATTTGTGCTGCCATTTGGCTCCTCAGTGCAGAACTTGGCTGCTGAAGAACCAGCCAACACAACCAGGAGATTAATGGGTGCATATGAAGACCTCAGAAAACCAGTGGGTGAAAGAATTTGGATGAGGAAATCCTCAGTGGCCTCTGAGGAGAAAAGCAGAGAGCAAAAGTTCTCCAGGGGAGGAGGGAGACATGCCAGTGGGACAGCGAAGCAGATAAGACTTCATATGCAAACGACTTGGCAGTGAAAAAGAGCTTACCCTGTCCCACTCTCCCTTCAGAAAACCATCGTGGAAAACAGGAGGCTTTTCATCAAGGAGACATTAGGAATACAGAAACAGTCAAAACTGGGCTTTGATTCCCCTCCCTTTCATTCTTTTTTTTACTTGCACAGCTTTCCCACACCAAATGAAGCAAGATGAGTGATGACTGGAATTTTGGGGATTTTCCTTCAGCCTGAACACATACTTTTTCATTTTCCTTTACTTCTTTCTTTTTTGCCAGTTAAAAACTGCTCAAATCCCTTTTCACCTTTGGAAAAGGCACGGGGTAGCACGACAAGGAAAAGGAAAAAGGAAAAAACTGTAATTTAACTACTCTGTACCTTTTCCAAAGGTAAAAATGTTTGAAAGGAGAAAAAGGGAGGGTTTCATTCTGCATTAAGCTGTTCTGTAACTCTGTAATTTTTGAGAAGCCTCTGAAGAATATTAAAAGCGGAAAACCAACTTTAGTACAACCTTCAATGTGCTGGCTGTGAACAGCAACAAGGGGTTTTCAAAAAAGGATGAGAAAGGAAAAATAAGAGAGGAGACTGGAAAAAAATTCTTAAAGACTTTCCAATTTCTACAAATTTAACCTACAAAAATAGTCCATGTGAAATTGCTCTCCCAGATTTCCACACAGGGTGCTGTAGTCAAGGACAGGGTACCCAAGTAGCTCGAAGACCAAGAAAGACTGTGTCTAATGTGGAGTACGATGTGAACTACATAGAGCAGTGGAGAGACATTACTGCTCACGGGTTATGGTATACAGCACACATATTTACAGGATTCTCTTTCAGCGACTGTTTCTTCAGGGAAAGCAAACAAGAAGTCAATAGCTGGATGCTAGTAGTGCATATTGGCACAAGTACTCACAGTTGCAGGGACTCCATCAAGCTGCCGTGCTCCGTGATTTGACACCAGGATACCATTTACCCCAATCTTTACAGCTTCTTTAGCATCATCAGCTAGAAACAAACCCAAACACACAAAATATACCCTTTACTGGCACCATGATAGAAAATTTTGGCATCACTAAAAAATTATTGCTAGTTTATGCAAAACCACGCTAGAACTTCATTCTTCCAAAGGCCCATCTCAACACAGAAAACAAGTTTTACGTAATAAGACCAGAAAAGTAATTTGAAATGTTGGAGCAGAACATTTTACCACTTTGGATTAACAGCTTCTTCAGTTGCTAGTCTTTATTTTCTCTTCTATGTTGCACAACTAATCACTGAAATTATTTTGCTAAATTATTTTTTGCAAGGAAAAATTATGAGTATGATTACAATAATAATCAATAATGAAACCACTTCACTTCCCTCAGTGCTCTTTGGATAGAACGGATATTCAACTTTCCTTTACATTGTATACAACTGGGATGAGAGTTAGAGTTTACAAACACAATGAGCAGAGCAAATTCAATCTTCCTGGCCACATCTTACTTCAGGCATAACTGATGTGATGTTGCACAATCAACCGACCAGTTTAGTGACCAGTGGCTCTGGTCCCTACCTTCTGAATATCAAAGCAGACACACCCTGTAACACAGCCATACAAACCATCTGAACAATTTCAGGTACTTATTTAAGCATTCACTTCTGTGAGTGTCTTGGTTGCTGGGTTCCTAATCATGCATGAGGAAGAGAAGTTTTTTCTCTCTTTGGTTGGTTTTGGCTCTGTTTTGGCAAATCTTCCCTAGTCAGCAAAATACAAATATGAACGTGCATCCCACCACATTCCGTAGCAGCAAAGCAGATGCTTGCCATTAAAAAGTAACACAATTCTATGCAATACTACAGAAATTTCCCCAGTATGAGCACTTTTCCTTCTCTGGTGCCTCTGCAAGAAGGGATGTCTTGCCTTCCCTGTGGGAAGCAGAGGAGCTACACACCCCTGAGGATTCCTTTCGCAACAATGGGCAGCGAGGTCAGCCCTCTAAGCCATTTGATGTCCTCCCAGTTGACACTTGCATCAATTGCCTCAGCTACATACACAGCCAGTCCACTATTTTCTCCAAAGTCTTTCCTTGAAGAGAATGCCAGGTCACTGCTTGAAAAGTTTTTCAATCTAAAATGACAAAAGACAAAGAAAAATAGTCTGAGAAATATTCATTGTAACCACAAATCAGCCCCTAATGCAGGCATTTAATACACCTGTGTTAAACATCTGCTGTACTGCAGGGTAGGAGGAAAAAGACCTATTCTAGCATGTCGGATTACAGTCTTTAGTAAGTTGAAACCTTTGGCTGGGAAAACATTTGATAACACTGATGTGAGTTTCTCTGGCTCAAGACAAGAATCTCAGTGCTTTCAAAACAAATAAAGTCCAGAACCTGGAGGTTCAGCATTAAATCCACAATTAGAAGGCAAAACCCAGCAGTGAGAGTGCTAATTTGGGCTTAAGCATCTGTCATCCGGTAGACCTTCTGTGTGACTTTGGGCATGAGAATTAACCACTCCTTTTGCCTCAGTTTCCCACCATGACATAGGAACAACAGTATCTGCCAGGAGCACTGTGAAAATAAACACAGAGGCTATGGGACATTCAGACCCTAGAGCGGTACAGACTGGATGTGAGAAGAGAACAACATTCTTGACATAACTCAGGACCCACTGAAGTCAAGAAGTGTACCTGTACTTACCAGAAATCCCCTTAGACTTCATGCAACGAATTTGAGGTTAGTTTTTGGTTTCTTTTTTGGGGTTGGTTTTTTTTTTTAAATCCAGGGAAATCAGCTACTGGAGGGAACAGGGGATTGGGTAGGTCAAGGGAAGAAGGAGGAAGGGAAATTTTGTTAAGATACATGAGTTCGATGGATTTACACGAAGCCTTGTAAAGAATTCAGAATTTTCATCTGTCAGACAAGACCAACACCCAGCCAGGTCATCTTGTGTCTTTTCTTAATGTTTCCTTGTAAAAATGGGGGAGGCAGGATTAAGTTCATATGAAAACATCTATTATTTGCTTTCTACCATCAAATCAGTCTTACAGTTTCTGGAAACTGAATGATAAGCAGCAGGCCCTGCTCCAAAGAGTTCACTCCTTACTAGAAAAAGTAGAGAGGGAAAGGAAGGTGAACAGAGAAATTCAGGCTGTGCTTCTATTAGAAAGCTGAAGAAGCTCGCAAGCACTAAACCACAATCAGCAACACCAGTACCACTGAGGACACCCATGTCCCACATGAGGCCAATGGCTCTGTTCTTCAGAAACACTCTCTTCTTCCACATTGCACTATTTTATACTCATATTCCACATTTGGGAAGAGCACGGTATTTTTGCATGGAAACTGGCTAATTTCACCACTGATTTCATGCCTGTAACAAGCAGGATTTCACACAGCTTTTCTATTCAGCTCCAAGCCCAGAAGAAAATGAGAAAGGAGCGGGTTCTCAGCAGGATCCAGCATTTCAGCTGTTGGCTTGTGGAGGGTGGGGTACCCAGAGAAAAACAGAACCATGGATAAGATTATATAAATAACTGTTGTTTTTCTTGGCTTGTGAAATGCAGATCAACACTTGAATGAATGTTGCCTTACATACGTTTCTGAGCACAATGGCACCTTGTTGTTGCTTTGAAACTTTGTTGAAATCCTGAAGCCAAGAAAAAGTTATCACATAACTGAGCAGAGCCTCACACTAGGAGAGTTTCACCATCAAGTCTGCAAGAAAACACTGTCCGAATGTCATTCTGAAATTATTAATTTGAACCTTTAAAGATTATTCCAACTTCATATTATTTCATATGATTAAGTCAAAGTGTTTCATAAATGCTCCATCATCTTCCTCAAATATTTTTGTTTGACTCACTTTTAAAAATTCTAACCACAGGGCTTAAAATTATACTGCCCCTAAAAAAAAGGTAATTAAAGAGTTATTTAAATGTTTTTAGATAAAATAACAATGTGTATCAATAATGTCAATCACAGATCTATAGCAGGATTACTATACGGGGAGTATTTTAATGTTAGATTTGTCAGGGACTGTTTGTTTTCTGGTGCTTTCCTTGTGAGTCTGTGCTGAAATACAGATATCATAGGCAGAATTAAGGTTTCTCTGTAAACCTTCATCACATCATTTATTAGCTTTCAGCACAGGTGTATGGGGGAGATCCTCCAAGCTCTGGAGGTATTTTTTCCTGCAAGGTGAAGAATCAGTCCCATGGTTTACCCCCATTTTGAATAATATTAAAAAAAAAGAAAGATCTTATGATGTAATATTATATTTCTCACTGTGTACATATTACACGACACGTACGTAGCGTGACATAAGTCTTAGAATAGGAAGAACATTTCAGATCCATTGATAAGATTCAAAACTGGCTTTCATTCAGAACTCAAATCAAAGTTCATTTGCTTCAAAATACATTCAGCTGGCCTTTATATTTTGTTTTCCTTTCCATTTTTGTGCTGTTTGCAGGCTCTGAAGAAAAGCAAACAGAGTAGTCTTAATATATATCGTGGCAGGCTGTGGTCACTACCAAAACCTACTTGCAAGATTCTCACAAGAGTTTTAGCTCCATTTCGCAAATCCAATTCCTGGATATCCCATCCACTAAATACCCTCCCAGCCAGTTCTTTGCTGCTAACACACAGATGCCAGTGCTTCAGCATACATTTATCAGGGTCTACACTGTACTAATTTACCTTGGCAAAAGGCTAGTAAAATCAGTGCCCTTACAGCACCACTGCATAACTGTTAAAATTAAATGCTGCATAGGCCCTGAAGTAAAGAGTTCCTCTAGAGTTAGTGCTGAGGTCAGTCATAAAGCCAAAAATTCTTCTGTGACATGGAAGATGTCCCAGAACACATACAGGGGTAGAAATTGTCTTTGTGGAGAATTTAGAAAGGCTGATCCCTTCAGGTTTTTGTATTTGATGAAAAGAAGAGTTGAAGTTATTTGGAAAGGGACTCCATGGTTGGTAGCAACGTGGCCCTGGACCCAGTGCAGGGTCATAGGATAACTTAGGTTAGAAGGCACCACAACATCAGTTGGAAGGGTCCTTCGGTCCACTTAGTCTAGGCCCCCATTCAAACCACGTCCAACTCTGCAGATGGATCCAAAGTCAGAGCAGGTTGCATAGGGCTGTGTCCAGCTGAGTTTCAAAGGTGTCCAAGGACATCTTGACAGATGTACAAAGGAATGTCCCTTCACACTTCATCAGTCTGCAGCTTCACGTTGCCTGGTGCACAATGTCTTTTACAGTCTTCAAATAGGAAAAAAATCTTAATTTTTATCCAAAGCAGACCATAGCAGAAGCACAGAGAGACATATGCGCTCAGTTCCCCAGGATTATCTCCCACTGCGGCTGGGAAATTTCCAGCCAAAGAAATTTCTTGGACCAGAAACAAATTTCTCCCACAACGCCTCATGGAGACCAGGGCACTATCAAACATCCATCCCACATCCCATCAATAGGCACCTACCTGAGGTGAGGAGGAAGCTGGAACTTGTTGCGCACGTCATCAATGCGCCTGCCGAGAAACGGTGTGTCCACTGTCACAAAGATCCCTTTGTAGCCCGCTCTCTCTGCACGCTTCACAAGGTATTTGGTAACTTCCCGGTCCTTGTACACATAAAGCTGCAGCCAGTGAAGGCCATCTGGAGCTGCTTCAGCAACTTCTTCAATGGAAGAGGTGGCCCAGGAGCTCAGCATCATCCCTGTCCCCATTGCACGGCAAGCTGGAGAAATACAAAGTCATGTTCATGTCCATCCAAAACACAGAGGCTCCTCAGAGCAGGACTGGGCTCACCACTGTGTATTGGTGCACATAATTTCACGTTGCCTTTCCTCAATGTTAACGCATTTCCAGTCTCTCAGGGAATGCTATATTAATACAGTTAACACCACCAACAACAGGCTGCTGCGAGCGTTCCTCTGTCTTTACACACAAATTTCTGGTGACTGCTTTCTGCCTGCTTTTTGGAATGATCCCTGCTCCAACACTGGAAACAAAAGATAGTATAATCAAACTAAGCCTAACCCATATTAATTTTTCTCTGTCCTATGGGGAGCCTGCTTGTAAGCCCCTAGTGCCTGACTACCACTTGTCAGAAATTTTGGCACATACATTTAAGGACATACACACGTGTAGATTTTTAAATGATGTGAAAATTCGTGTATTTAAGACGTCCAACTTTTTGTACACTGCCACATGGCTACAGATCACTGTTTTGGCTCTGTCATTCTCCACATTGCTCTCCAGTCCTCCACACCACTGCCACACATGCTCCCCTTGAGCATTTTGGTCGTGGCATGTTGGCTGCTTTCTCCCACCTCCAAAATGCTCATTAGCACTAAACCTGTGTTCCTTGGAGTGCTCTTCTAGCAAATCCCTGTTGTCATCCCTACGGTGTGTTTCAGGCTATAAAACAGAAAGACACAGTCTAGCAGACAAGCTTATTTAAAGACTTGAGGGGGAAGCTCTACTGTTCTTCGACACCTTCACCACCTGTTTTGGGGTCCTTCTTCAGGACACAAGTATGTTGTGTGATTCCACACAAAGATTTACACTTCTGGCAATAAAATGTAGAAGTTCTGATGTCACTGAAAGTGGAAAAATCTCATTCCAAGTGACAGTCCTCACTCAGAATACCTCAAAAATAAATAAAAAGATGAACATGTACAAGAGAAAAGAGGTCTCCAAAGTCTCCACTAAGGCCAAAAGGATGGGTGCTCATGCCCAACGTGTTTCGGCCTTTCCTTTTTTACCTTCAAAAAGCTGTGGAAAGAAATTACTTTTAAGGTTTGGGAGATCATCCCCTTAAAAAATCATATTTTTATGAATCTATCACTTATTCTTTTTGGAGTAATCTGTCACTTAATGTAAAAAAAAAAAAGGGAAAACACACTGTAAAACTCAAGAATATTATATAAAGCCTTATTTTTCTTGGTCTACCGCAGCATGTATATTTTTAATGTAAATGGACCTCTGTTTCAAAACGTCATCTCTAGCCCATCAAGGAATTAAAAAGTGGTCTTTATGACAAAATTTTATTAAATAAGGATTACAAGTTTCTTAGAGTGGAAACTTAGGAAGAGTTTATTCAAACAAATTTGTTACACCCTCCCAGGGCCACAAGGCAGCTTTCAATCAGTGGAAATACGGTAGCAATGAACTAAAACTCTACGTTGTGACTATTTCATTGTACCCCATAATATTACTGGTCATAGTTCCTTCTCACAGATTAAGTGGCTAGAAATCAGTTTCTTCTGAAGAACTCACGCATGCGAAATGCCTGAAGTCTTAACTGTGATGGGTAATCACAAATCCCGTAAGTGATTTGCCCAAGCAAGTCCATTAAGTGATGCTAATAAACAACGGATCTACATTCTCATTGCTCTGTCAAATATGTGTTCATGAATGAGACTAAGGGTTGCTAACCCATCAACTGCAAACCCTTCAGATCAGGTAAGGGAAAAATGTAACTGTTATGGTTCAGTCTGCCTTTAGGTATCCATTTATTTCTATTCTTACTTTTATTCTCAACTCTACCTCCACAGCTCTAAGGATAAAATAGTAGCTGCGAAACCAAAAGTGAAAATAGAAACTGCACAATAAGACATACTCAGTGAATGGAAGATTTATAACACAAAATAATACCATACCCTTTCTACGTATCTGCATACGGGGCAATAGAGAAGATAACACTTTCGCCTTATTTAAGGTCAGACTTAAGCCGTTTGGCTCACTTAGAGTTCAACCACCCAAAGCTGGGTTATGGCGTTTTCACAATTCCTCTCATCTGTCCCCTAAACTTAATAACTCTCTGGTAAAGCATCAGCACAACACGTGTATTTCGGAACGGTGCAGTCAAATTCAAAGTTCTCCTACACAAAATTCTTTAAAGGTTTAGAGATTCCACATTCCAATTTTAGTTGAACTATGTTCTATCTCGATCATTTTAAAACCTATTTTGATGATTTTGTAGACTTTCAAAAACATGATACACACTCCAGAAGTGTTTCCAGGTTCTTTTTTTTCCTACCTCAAATCAGGCTAAAAATACACTGCCACTTCTTGCAAATTTAGCTGCAGCTGAAGAAAACATGAGCAATTCATTTCCTCCAGCAACTGTATTTTACACTTCAATTTTGGGGTGCTGTAAATATTATTCTTACAAATCAGTACTGAATCTATATTCCCACAGGATGTTCTTACGGCAATATGTGACATTTGCCAGAGTTTAAACATCAGATTTTTGTAAACCAGCATTTCCTCATGCCATTTCAGATTGCTTTTACTCCCCTCCTCCTCCCCTGCAAGGTATTTTTTTTAATCCCAAGCATTGCCCAAAGCATACTTTTACCTTTGTACACATTGCAGTCTCCCATTGAGGTCAATGACAGTGCAGAGAACAGGGCATAAGCCGCACACAGCAGGCTAGGGAAGTTTTCAATAGCAGGACAAAAAAGCTTTGAGCCTTCACTCCACGGCTGCCTTGAGCGGGTGTGTTTCTCAGCCCCATTGCTTCCTGATTGTACTTAGCCCAGGGAAGCCCCAAGCAAGGACAGATCTTCTCACCACAGAACATAAACCTCAATAAAATCGGGCTTTCCTTTATTGGGGAATTCAACTGAAGTATTTTACATAGCAGCAAATCAAGGCTGACTGTGGGACAAGACCAACTTGGGAAGTCCACAGGAGAAGAGAGCAAGAAACACTTTTAGACATTTTTTCCATCCTGAAATCTCAGAGTGTCCTTCTCGCTTTAACAGAACATCATTTTAAGTGGCAACCCAGAGGGAACATACTTCAGGGTAGGACACTGGAGAAGATCCAACTTGAAATTTGCAGATTTTGTCAGGATTACCTTGTATGGGAATGGGAACTTGCTATTTTTCTCTAGCTGTGCAAATTCCCATCATTTCCCTTTTAGAGGCAACTCCAAAGCACTGCAGCCAAACGGTGGTCACTCTTCCTTGAATCCACCAGTGAATCCAACATCCCCAGGTTAGGGGCAAGAGGACATTACTTGGAATCCACATGATCTCCTTTCGGCACAATGGTATTTCTCAAGAGAAGTAGCTATGTTCTTGGAGCTGCATCTCCTAAGAAACAGACTTGTTTAAAGTACTTAACTTTACTCTTTTGACGAAATACTCTTGGCTGAGAAATCCCCTGCCCAGCTTTACCTCACTTACCCCTTACAAAACATTGCGTGCAAGTTGTGCCTGTGACCGTTTCATTGACACAACGCACTTTGTCAGCTGTGCAGGAAGGCTGGAGGCAGCAGGGAAAAATATGCGTGGGCAAAACGGATCTGGCTGGTCTAGGAGGGCTGTCATGCCAGACTGCCTGTGTACGCTTGCAGCCCAAAGTCGCCTGGCCATGCCAGTCTCTGGGAGTACTCAGGGCCAGATTAGTCCAGGTCACATTGTTCCAAGCGAATATTGTCTTCTCAATGACTATGGAGTAGCCTCACTCCAAAATTAACAATTTTTTTGGAACACCACATAGGTAATAAGTGAAAAATGGCTACAAAGTTCTGCTGTTATGCTTACAGCTGAGCACAAAGAGCAACAGATCACAAAAATCCCTCCTTCACCATCACAGACATGTCAGATGAGAACAAGGTGTCTGAATACAGATGCTCAGCAGCACCAAAGCAAACAAAAAACACGGTAGAAGTCTGTTAAGAGTCAAAGGAACAAAGGCGTTGCTTCCTCTCTAGTGGAAATGATAGAGCTGCCAGTAATAAGTAAATCAAGGAGTGGGAAACCTTTTCCATCAATATTCCTATTCTCCATTTGGCAAAGCACACTGTGCAGTCACATCACAGGTGACGGTGAAACCCTTCTTGCGTCAGTAGTTACTCAAAGTTGTTTGAGAGCAATTGCACAGGGTAAACATAAAAACATCAGATCTGAGCAACTAGCATTCAAAGTTTTCAAAAGATCCAGCCAGGAAAACAGTCAGGCTGTTCAGCCTGATTTTCAGCAAGTCTGAGAGAAGTCTGGTATTGCAATACCTCTTCTGGGCTGAAACACGAGAATATAAGGTCAGTAAGAGGGTGTTATACAAATAGCAGCAAAACAAACAGAATGGAAATGTCCATAAAATAATGTTACAAATCTATTTATAATCAATTAAGGTTTCAAAAAGTTGCTGCTTCTTGCTCAGCAGCTGGATTGTGCTGAAGATTTTGTTCCAGTGCACTTAAAGGTGGGTCCTATTTACAGGAGCATGAGTACTGCTGCACTTTCAGGGAGATGACACAGGCATCACATTGGATTGCAAGCACAGCATGAAGGCGAGATGGCAAATAAATGTCTTTGCATGGAGGAATAGGAAGCTTTTTTTGCTTAATGGACAAGCAAAAAAAATCATGTAGAATCAGCAAAATTTTGTTGAAGTTTTTAGAGAACAGCCCTTTGCTCTTTAATGATGGCTAAGATTATTCATCAAATTTGGCAAATACTTTTTGTTAAAGGGGGTGAAATTCGAGTTGGAAGGACAAGAAAAGTTCACCTAAGTCAAAATGTCATGTGTTGATATTTTCAAAATGGAAATGTTTTCTTCTGAGCTAACACTTTTGTTTCAAAACAGAACTATGGCTAAAAGCATTAGCTAGTAGGAAAATGAAATAAAACAGTGGTTTGGATCAAATTAAGCATTTCAGCTAATCCAAAACAATTTTCCTCCCAATTTTTCAGTTTTTACTGAACAGAAAATCCATTAATTGGAAAATTGCCCCATACACTGAAGGACTACAACTAAAATGCTAGGGAATATACTTGAAGAAAGACCTGGAAAAATTGGAACCACTGCCAAGGTCCCTGAAATTGTATTAAGGACGGAAGTGTTCTCTAGAAGGAAGGACTCCAAGTCCCTTTAGACATGTCAAAGAGAACTGAGGAGCAACCTTATTACAGCCTGTATAGACAATATCTTTTTTTTCTCCTTTTCTTATCTTTTTTTTTTCTTTCAAAGCCTAGCTGTCAGAAGCATAGCAAAATGCAACATCTGGATTCGAAGCTGTACAAGTTTTGACCACTATCACAATTTACACTGCTCAGAGTGGAATTAATTAACCTTTGGAATAACTTCTGTTGTGTTGCATTGCCTGACACTAAGAACTTTTAAAAATAACAATTGAATGTTTTTCACAAAAAATAAAAGGAATTTACTAATAGAACAGAATTGTCAACGAAGGTGTCAGTAAGACAAGCTGCCAGCCTTTGTCTGATCTGGGGGAAGATGCAAGCTTCTTTCCACCAGCTTGCTCACCATGGGAGAGCATCGCTCATGGAGCAGCAGCAGGGAGGGGCAGCAGCTCCTCAAGCCCTGACAACTTCCAAAGCGAGACAGAGAGTTTTACCTCACAAGACACATCGTGCCATGCCCTTGTCCCTAGAGAGGACGTGTACACTACATCCCACAAGCAAATCTTCTATAGAAGAGCACAGCAGTTCAAAGCAAAATGCTGTTGTATAAAGGAACATTCTGGGAGGATCAGACATCCCTCTCAAAGTGCCAAAAGGTAGGGGAAGAAGTTGTTATTGCTACCCCCACCATGCTGCTCTGCAGATAAAATGATGTTAACCCAAGATTATCTCTCAGGGTTTAATCCCAGATAGGGAGATGTGTTACTGGTGGCACCCGCTGGGCACAGACATGTGCTGCGGGTGCTCCTTTGGGCAGCTGCCATTCGCCTCAACAAGAGCCGAGGTGCAAACTGCCTGTTTCCCTTGGGGAAGGGGCAAGATTCAGACCACACCATGATTTTCAAGGGCCGTCACAACAGCCAAAAGACACCACCACATATGTTCCTGCCTACATGTCTGAGCCAAAAGTCAAGCTTATGAAGTATGTCAGGCTTTGCAGAAGCCACAAGACTACTGATCAGACTTTCTTGGCTTGTGTGAACCAGTGCAGCTCAAGCAAAGATCGATTTAAAGCAACCAACAATCCGCTATCTTATATTTCAGAGGTATGACAGAGTTTAAAAGAAGTTGGATGTAGCAAACCCCTGATACCAAATGTCCCAAGTTTAAGGGAACCTTTAAACCAAATGTGTACTTCTACAGCGAGTCCCTGTCATCTTATAAGGTCAAATAATAACCTTGGCACTGAATCCACCTCTAACAGAGCACAAAGCCGATATCATATTTTTTCCTCCAGGAAACACTAATGCAATACAGGGATATGATTTTAATTACACTCCCCTTTGAAAGCAATGAAAAATTTACCAGCCCCATGGATATGTTTATTTGACCACCTATTCAAACTGTTGCCAGTACACCAAGCTCTCCTAGCTTGAAAACCTAAGAATATGAAATGCAATAATCACGTTAAAGGTTGAAAATGCAAATGCACAGAAATCAGGAAATTCCAAAATTACCTACTCAGTCCTTGTATCATCCTTATTGTGACACTCAGCTTCACATACCATTATAGATTTCTGAAAGTATAACCGGGCCGTAGCATCAGTGGAAACGTTTGCTAAGAAACATCCTAAATACAGTGTGTTTCAAGTCTCGTTCTTAACATTGCATTAATATGATTGCCCTTAACAGAATAATGCTGCACAGTTTCCTCCCAGCACAACCTGGGCCAGAAATAATTCACAAGAGTTGCCCAAGGACAGGTCAGCACCAAGGCAGCACGCTGGACGCTGCTTTCAAACCAATTCAAGGTATTCGAGCTCCACCGTGTGGAACATGCTGGCACATACAATAGGCATGAAATCTGGGGCTTCCTAACAAATCTTTTGTGAAGGGGAAAAAAATGTATTCCCAAACATACTATAAAATCGGAGAAACGTGCTTTTACACAGCTGGCTGCTGGAATTGTGCTGCGGTGCATCATGATAGCAATGCAGCTTTTTAACGACACTTGAGACCAGCTCCTGCTGCAGGACACATAATTAGACTCATTTTATGCTAGCATTTGCTGCACTGGTCATAGAAACGCTGGTGGATGAACAGCTTATCCATGTGCAGGATTATTATTTTTTTTAATATTGCCTATTTAGGTTTTGTATCCTTTTTCATTCTGCCGGCGTCAAAGCACTGCAATGCCCAGCCTGACACTGCATGCAGCAGGCACACCGTGTGACCTCTGTCTCAGATTTTGTGTCATTCTGCAGCTCAAGCTAAAGGAAGAAGAAACCATTTCACATCTGAATTCCGGCAAACATCTCATTTCTCACAGCCTGTGAGGTTGAAGCCTCCACTCAGGCAACATCTCTGTGCAGCATCCAGCCCAGAGGGGCCCTTGTCTTGCTAGATCCCTGGGATGTGCTCACAGAGCTCTCTTCAAAGCAAGTATTTTTCCCAGGCAAGCAAAGGGTTCTGACTTTTCAAAAGGAGTTCTGTGACAGGAAGAACGTTCACAGAATGTATAAGAAGATACACAAACAGATTTAATTTTCAATTTTGTATTTTATACAAATCGTTCCACTGCTGCATACTGCATTTCTCCTCCTTGTTTCATAGCGAGGGAGAGCCCACACACAACATAGGTAAATGACAATAGTAATAATAATAATAATAAAAAAAAAAATAATAAACCTGATATTACTCTGAGCAGCACCTCAAATCCATCCTGGCCACAACACCAGGAGCAAGAAACTGAGCTGGGCTTCACAACCATCAGACATATTATTACTCTGTTCCTCTCTAACTCACTAACTCTAACTTTACTCAGAGTAGAGGGAGCTCTGCCTGGTTTACCTTTAGCAGTAGCCGTCTCTCCATCAGCGTGAGCCATGCGCTGCATAGCAGTCGCTCCAACGCATATCGGCATGCTGATTTTCTGCCCCAAGACTGAGGTTGACAGGTCCATTTCCGACACATCCCTGAGCACCCGGGGGTACAGCTTCCATCTGACAGAGAGACAAATAAAAGAGAATAAAAAAACCTGCATCATTTGGGTTATTATAGCTCCTAACAGACAAAAGCAGACTTTCCTGCTGTCAGGAGAAACATGGTAAAAGCTGCATTGGGGCTGGAGCAGAAACTCATCGCATGACCCTGCATTGCAGGACCCACAAAATGTACAAAGCCAGGAGGGAAGGGACCAAAGTTCATGGAGGGTGAAAGAAGAAAAGAGCCTTTGAACATTAATGACTGGTATGGTTTGAAAGAAAAGAGTGCAGCTCCAAAATAATAATGTTTATGGTGAGTCACAGCCTCCTCGAAAGCCTTGGGACAGGACTGGATGACAGAGGGTATGTGGAAACAGAAGTCATCAGCCCCCTTCAGTTATTCCTTCTATAGACTAGGGAGCCAAAAGACATGGGATTTTAGGATAAAACTAGCCTGACCAGCGTGCTTAGCCCTCCCTGTCCCTGTGCTACAGGTCTCTGCAGTGAGACTGCACAGACACAAGCTGCCTCGTGGGAAGCAGGTAGGCTGGATGGCTGCCCTGGCTTTCCTCAGCTGAGAGGGGTGTGGAAATCCACTCTGCACTGCATCTCTGCTGGCACAGAGACTGAGTCGCTCTGCTCAGAGAGGTCCCATCCCTAGCAGTCATCAGCTGCTGTGCAACACATAGTCCGTGAGACTACAGTTGCAGCCCCAGGGACAGCCCATCATACTCCAGGGACTCCAGACTTCCAGGAAAAGACCAAACACAGCCACCATAATTTGGTGCAGGAAAAGAGTGAGTAGCATAACTTCTTTCCCAACAAGGCAAATTACAATCTTGCCCTTGAATGACGTGGCCCAGCACCTGCTCAACCATTCCTAACCTTGCTTTGCCTTCGCGTCTGCCAGAAACCACCCCATCCCTGAGAAGGACTTCATTCTCCACTGGGGCCTTCAGCCCAGGTACAAATGGAAGCTGACCTCAACACAGAACAAACTAAAACACATTTAATCTGAAATGGCAATTTATTGCAGTCAGGTTGGGCATCACGATTTTGCCTACGCAAAAATTTATCTTCGTTTTCCTCCACAGCAACACAACAGGATTGCGATACCTCTTATGGGATCAACTACACCACACCACAATATTCAGACCTTTATTAATAGGGTTGTTTTCCTGGAGACACCTAAGAAATTGGACTTTTTTCTGACCATTCAGGCTATGTTGCAGCACAGCCACTGTTACTACAAGCCACAAGAGGGTGTGCAGTAGCAGGGGCTCCTTCTCCACACGGGTGTGCACTGACAAAGACCAAAAGCACCTTGCAAGTTGTAGTAGGGTACTCATCAACCTCTCACTAATGCATCCTTCCCTCTGACCTTTTGGATGACGGCTATTGAATTTTAGTTACATAAAATAATTAAAAGCTTGAGCTTGAGTACTGCTGAACTTGACTACCTGCTCAGCACCAGAAAGCTGTTATTATTAGCAAGGAAACAGCAACTACAGCCACTGTTACTCTCAGACTATGCTCCAACAGTGAGTAATTGTCAGCTTGAGTTTGCATATCGTTATAGTTTCAAATCTTTCAGGGAATTTTTCTCTCCCTTGTCAACACTGGGGACCCAGGGGAGAGGAAAGAGCTCTTCTGGTTGGTGCCACTTCTGCTCGGCAGCCGCTGTAAGCAGGGGTTCGACTCAGCCCCAACTCCACACACCCTGTGCTGTCCTTCAGGGAGAGAGCGATCATCACTACCTGGATTTGCTGCAGATTCCCTGGGGGCCAGCACTGCTTGCAGAGGATTTGCTACCCTAAATCCCTTCTCCCAAGGCTTTCAGACAAAAGGATGAGAAGTTGCCTCACTGGAGCCTGGAAGTGACTTTCGTGGCCGCTGCTTGCTGAGGTGCAACATCATGTCCTGCAGTGCAGAAATGCAACTGCACGGAAAGGAGGAGGGATGGCACTTCATTCATTTAAAGGTTTTGGTTATGGTGTTGCTGTTTGTTCTGTTCTGGCTTTGTTTTTATATATATACATACATATATATATGTATATACATATTTTCCTGATTAAAATCTCTCTTAACTTCTGCTATGCATCTTAGGTTTCATTTAAACTGAGACACATATTAACCTGACAGGTTAGGAAAAAAGAGACAAGCCAAACTCTTCATTTTATAGGAAGTTCAAGACACATTTCCTTAAGAAGCATGGGACAGAACCCAGTTGAGACCCAAATTTCTGAAGCCCTAGAGCATAGGACTGTGCCAGCTCTCCAGGGAGCACTCCCCAGGGAGGAGAAAAATGGTTATGATGCTTGGAAGGAGACTTGTGGTCGTGGGAGTCGGCTGTATTATTTGATGCCAAGACACACACTGCAAGTATGTCTCCTCAGACTTGTTTTCATGCTATTGTATTGGTTTGTTATTTTTCAGGGGAGGATGGGCTGAGGGTTGAACAAAGAAAACATGGCTTTTTTCTCCCTCTTTCTTCCTAATCCTTATTCTGAAGGCTTTCTCCCAGCTCTGAGACATCTTTCTCAACAAATACAAAGAAGAAAAAAATCCTTTCAATAACCTTGCTCATTTCTACAGTCAAATTCAAAAGTGTTAAGTATGTGAAGTATCTCCCTCTTCCCCAGCTTCCTATTTTCTCTGCTGGCACAGACCTGTCAAATTTTTATGTGGTGCAAACTACTGTCATATCAAAGCACACCATGAAGGTCAGTCCTGAATTATCAACATTTCTGTAGTGCTTTTAGCTAGGAAAAGAAACAGAAAGAGCAAAAATTCTCCCAATAGTGTATACATGAAAAACAATGCTGTTTCAAGCAGTGACAAACAGTCTCCTTCCCATTCACCTTTATGTACCATCCAATTACTCTTTTTGGAGTCCTCAGACTCATTAGCTCCAGACTTAAATGTAAATGTCTCTTCCAGTGTCTTCTGTAGCGTCTCTTCCCCTGACACCTTATTAAGCCCCATCCTCTAGACCAACATCAAGTCAACACTCACAATTGAGTCCCATAAAAAAAAAACACCAAAAAAGATACTAGCTTAGGATTATGTTCTTTAAACAAAACCTGATCTTGCTCTGAAAACATGGGTGTTTTCAGCTGGGAGCTTGCCAAACACTTAAAGTAAGGCATTTTCTGGACAAGCCATAGGGAAATGCCCTTAGCAGCAGCAAGCAAAACTCAAGATCAGCATTTCTCACTAACAGGAGCACGAATCCATTAGGCTGCCACACTCCAGCTGCTTACTCCAAATCTTTGAGAGAAAATATTTCCTGGATATTTTGTAAAAACTTTGTATATGTATTTTTTTTATTCATCTGCTCATCACCAACGTTTTTTCCAGCCAAGTCCACACTCACATGCTGCAATCAGCAATTGCAAGTGAGCACATCTTTCTTCCCAGTTGGAAGCAATGAGATACCACAGTGGGGAAGGCAGCGAGCACGCTCGATTCAGGCAGCTTCAGCTAAATGTTGTTTTAAAGGAATGATGAAGGGAAAGAAGGAGAGATTAGCAGATTTTTTTTCTTCTCACTCTATGTTCAAAAATTTCTGAATGTTAAATATCTTTCCATTGTGCAAGAGGGAAACACTCACTGCTTTTCCCATTCATTTTCAGCCGTGAAAAAATGCTGAAATTTTCCAACTGCAACACATTTTGAAGCAGTTCTTCTTGTTTCCTTTCCAAGTCCATGCTAAATAATCCCTTCATGCTGCATCGCAAGCAGTGTGTTTGGGCAAGGACACACGGCTCAGGCAAAGTCCCCATCCAAACTCCAACCCACTTAGCTGCCCCAATGCCCTCCACAGCCCCATTTCCCATCATAAGGGGCAGGGGTTAGTGCTATGCAAGGCAACAGCTGCTTTTGCTTGAGGAAAATTGATTTTGTCTTGCAGGGTGTCTTACCATCCACATGGTGACTTTTTTGTAGCACTCTGCAAATCCAAGGTGAAGATATCGCAGAAACATAACTAACTTATTCCTTTCCTTTTTCATCTCCTACCACTTCACATGCTTATTTGAACCAAATCACTCAGCCTTGCTTTTTAACCAATATTTAAATTATTTATACGCCTAGTCATTTTAATGCCCTTAATACTTAGCTGCACAACAGTCATACATCTGCAGAAAAATATGCGTTGATGCTGTCACTGATAAACAAGCAACTGCTGTTACTCGCACACGACGGCAAAGCATCTTCTCCAAAGGCCGCCAGGGAGTCTGTGGCAGAACGTGTCACGGTGGATTAGCAGATACATGTTCCTGCAGACACAGAAGTGCCCCTTCATTTAAATGCTGAAAGGGGAGATTTGAGATTGACTTCTTTAATGCTATCAAGCTAAAGGCTTCTCTACCTTGTCATAAGATCTGTTCTGCATTCAGGCCCCTTGGTGCCTTAACAACTCGAGACGGGATTTAATGGCCAGACGGCACAGTGCCGGAAGGACACAGTGTTTCAGGACACAGAGCAAATGCAAGGTGAATGCAGTCAGCTGCCACAGGGAGTAACATGTGCCCTGACATCCCAGATCATCTTCTCTGGCCTTAATGCCTCACTTACGCCAGTGCCATCTCCACGTCATTTGAAAGCTATGAATAAAAGATAATTGTCTGGCCTTAGCAGGGACACACTAATGTTGCTATGCGAGATCTGGTTCTTCTCTTGGTCCCAGAACTGGAAGCTAGAGAAGAGTTACTATACCTGATGTTAACCTCATCTTAAACACCACTCTTTCAGAGATATTCTATACTCTGATGTCTGATTACAGGTCCAAAGTACTTCAAGCTTCTGTGCTGTCAAAAGGCCAAAACATTCATTTTTTATATTATAATTTAATGAGTATGGATTGTGCTACTCCAAAAACTGCATTGGTCATTTGAAAGGTATAGAAGCATCTGTTGACACAACCATTCATTTGCTAGATTAGTTCTTAATAATAATCTATGTACTTCTCCATAAATGCAACCATTCGGTTGCCAATAAGTAAAGAGCTCACAGACAAACCCAACACTGATTTTTCTCCAAATACAATCTGTTCCAGTAGTCTCACTCAGCTGAATAATCTTGCACCACAAAGGCTATGTGCTAAGAATTCATGCTTTCTTCTCTTCCATTTAAACATAAACATTTATACATATATCTAGAAATATTTATATAAACTGTAAACATTTTTATTCAGGCTGAGCCCTACAACTGAGTGTAAATCAACAGGAGTTCCTTTGGCTGTAGGAAATGAAACTGAACATACCTATTTCTTTCACAAAGTTACACAACTTTGTGTCTCGGGGGTGTAAAGTCCATCTTGCTTTATATTTACCCACAAACCGTGGTCAGGAACAGGCAGAAAACCAGTAGTACACCCAGAGGCACACAAGGGTCGCGTGAGAGTCTGAGTGAGAAGCAGTCCTGCATCCTTAAAAACTAGGCTATGCTTTTCTGAATAGAATCAAAGAAAAACAAGAAACATTTTAAGTCGCTTGTTTCAAACAACTCCTACAGACCAGAATACTGTGAAGTCTTTATATCAGGTTTCTACTTTTTCTAGGTGTCTTGCCAGGGAGCTATTGCAAACGTGACCTCAGCTCTCCTGCTGATCTGCTGGGTGACCCCCAGCACATCACCTCACTTTTCTTTGGTGGACGCCCCAGAAAAGACGTGGATGTAGAGCGAAGGAAAGGTAACTAGCAAAGCCTAGACTTTGGTATTTCTGCCTCATGACCTCCCTCTCTGGCTGTCAACAAGTTCTGTTGTTTGATGATTTAATAGAGTAAACCCCATTTGTCAGCTCTTTTAGATTTTATTAACTGCCTTTTTGGAAAACATGTAAATGGCCTAAAGCTACTGCAGAAATTAGACCTTCTTTTCTTTGAATCAAATACACAAACAAAGGAAGGGAGAGCAAAACCAGGAAGACAGCTTCCAAACTTTCTGTACCTTCACTGTTGAGGAGCAGGAAACCAGCATCGAGGACCTTTTAGCCTCATTAGGACCCAGCTTGCTTTTTGGTTTTTTTAATGTCTTGAGCTGTTCAAGGCACTGCTAATTAATGCCTCTTTCAGCTCCAAGTTGCCTACGAGCACTGCAGTTTTGAATGCCTAAAAGATGAGGTGAGCCTGAACCCTGCAGAAGACCAGCCTGATGTAAGGAGTTGTTCTTATAAGAGGAATCTACCCCTGTGGTGGGAAACAGCTTCAGAGTGGGGCTACTCCTACCTCAATATTAACACATAGCTCTGCTAACATTAAAAGAGCAAGTGGACACACCCAGCTTTTTGTCTGAGCGGTTTAGCTCCAACTTTTATTTAATCACATTTAGCTCTGGTGGTTAGTAGTAAAAAGTTCTATGCTTCTACTTTATCGCCTCTGAGCACTTTCTTTGAATGTCCTTCCCTTAACATCTCATTTTGGTTTTATGAGGGTAAGTAACATCATAGCACCTGGAAACCTTTAAAAAAGGAGAGTAGGTGAATACTACTACATCTTCTCCTGCTCTGATTTACTCCTTGGAGTTGGAGCAGTCCTTTCACTTGTGTTTGAACAGCACCAAGCACAAAGGAATTTCCAATCTGTGATGGGGGATTCTAGCACAGAAATGGAATAAGTGGTCACCGTGGAGGTTAGTTTCCTTCTCCTGGTTTTATAAAGCTTTTCTATATATCTGTCCCTAAAATCAGAATTGTGAGCAGCTTTCTGATGTCTGTCCATTGAGACTCCATTAAATTAATTACTATCGAGTTTCCTAGAGCCTTACTAAAGCTGCATAGGATTTCCTGCTGAACTGTTCATAGCCTGTGGAAAGGCACCTGGAGTAGTAACTGGGATTGTTGCTCTACAGCAGAAAAGCAAACTTGGGAAGGTGAAAAATTAAATTTAGGCAAACTGGAAAAATCTTGTTTTGGTTTGTTAGACTCAGAGGGGTTTAAGATAAAGCCATTAGAGATTAGCATAGACAAGTGCAGAAGGGTTAAATGTCTGCACTGACAAGCACCCGAAGGAAAGAGATGCCAAGAGCTGTTTAAGCAGCTTGACCAGGCTCAGCCGGGCTGAGGCGATCAGCCTCCAGCTACCTTCTCTCCTCTCTGCAGCCCTTGGGCTGGTGCTCGGGGGACAGAGCAGCAGCAGAGATTCTGGGTATGGGGAACCAACTGACTTGACATGAGTTTTGACACTATTCCACTGGATCTGACAGCCAATGCTGGTTTAGTTTTGTGTTGACCTTGTAATTCTGAGATGAAGGGTGACCTCAGCCCAGGTTTTGCAAACAGTTCATGGCGCTAGTTTAACTTAAAACTGGTTTATAATAGTCCCCATCATTTACAATATTTCGTGGTGAAGTGCTGACCTTCTGCTGGAGCCCTTCCAAGCACAAGCTGGCCACCCAGTACAGAGCCTTGGCTTTCATGGCTCACTCTGGAGCCAGGATACGCAACTCCTTTTTGTAGGCTATGCAGCTCTGATCTAGCAATGTTGCACAAGCACTTCCTATGAAAAGCTGTGTAGCTAATTCAGTTTAGATTGAACAGGTAAAAAGCAGAACTGATTCAGGAACTAAAAGGTACAACCCCATCACAAGAATCCCTTGTCTTTATTAAAGCCAAAAACGTAGAAATTCATTTCATCAACTAATTAAATATTGGGAGCCAAAGGACATTTGAGATAATTTATGTTAACAAAAGAAATGAAATGCAGGTAAAGCTAGAAGGATGCTAATGGATTTTAGGGACTGTTTTTGACAGCAAATGTTAGGTGGAGGAGTGAAAGATGAGAGGCACTTGTTCTGAAAATTAATTACTTGAGAGGCGTTTTCATAAAACCCAAAAAAGTTTCAGAAAACTTGAGTTTTGTTCAGACAGAAAGAGCTAATATTGCATCACACCTACTAATAAAGCAGAATTTACACCCTCTGCCTCCCACTCCAGCTTTAAATAATCCTCCTACCTTGAAAATGCGGCTACATTATCTGCTAGTGTTTCCTGGTCATCTGCTCCAGATCGGTAATAATCATACACTGATTTGGGGAGAAATTTTTTAGCATACGCTTCAAAATCAGCAATGCAAACTGGTTTTCCAGACATGTTTGTAGATGTCACAGGGTTAGTTTATTTCTGCTTCCTTCTCTTTTAAGCTCTGAATTTTTGTCTGTAAATCATTAATATGGGACCTCAACTTAGCAGAAAAGTACAACTTCTTGTGTCATACTGGACTTCAGCACTATGTTTTATTTCATGTGGTCAATGCCAACATAGACCACAATGGAATAAAATATGTTAAAAAGAACAAAAAAGAATAGCAAAGAGAGAAGTCAGTAGGTGCAGCATGCATGACATGACTTAAACCTGCAATAACAGGAATATACTGTCTCTCATGTATGCCTTCATTATCCAGCTATCCAAGACTGAGACAAGAAAGTGTTTATACACCAAAATTAAAATCTGATGTAAATTATTTATAAAACTAGGTCCCAGCCTAGACATTTAGGACACCTAACACTAGCAGGTTTCCAATTATTTCCATTAAAATCCTGCATAGCGATTCAAGTTGCAGGGACACAGCTGCCAGGCAGCTTGGGCATCTAATACATCCTCAGACAAGTGGCTCCTGCTTTTTAAGGTAATTCCATCTCCACAACCCAGAGAGCTCTAGTTATTCTTAAAATGATATCAAGTCAGATGCACTCACCAGCTGGATATAAAACTAGCTTATCAAAAAGCTGTTGCATCAAAGTGCAACGGTCTCAGTTAAGATTTCTTTATTGGATTTTGACTTAAAATTTAACAAACATAGACCGTTTGCAACAGGTAAACAGTATTTGACAGTGAAAACTTATACACACGTGATATGCTTATAGTTCAGTTTTCTGGCTGTGCACATTTGAATTATTAATGCCATTGTATTAAATCCAGATTTGTAGGAGAATGGAGAAATCAATATTTTAATTGGAAGCAAATCTCCTTCAGCATAGTGCAAGATGTGCTAGACTTTGCCTCGTGCACAGGAGCAAAGCAGTGTGCACTGTGCTCACTGCATACTCTGGTGCAAGCAAACCAGAGTCTGTATTTTGCTCACTATGCGTTATTTTTGGTGTACTGAGAGGAAGAAATGCAATGCCTCACTCCCTTCAGTAATTTTGAAATTTAAGTGATTTGATTTTTTCATTCTTCAGTTAAGAAGAATAATTCAGATAAAATAGAGTTAAACACACATATACCTCTGTGAAACCTCAGCCATCTTCCTTGCTTCTGTTTTATAAATAACTAGGAACACATATTCTGTAAAGAGTGAGAAAAACACTTAAGATTCGAAGGAGATTGTCAGACATTTTTGGAGGGATATCTCAGGGGCTTAGCCAGGAAGGATGGTGCCAGCTGTAAGCTCAGGCTCAGGAATCATTTAAAGAAAACGATGGCAGAGAGATCTGCAACTATTCCTCCAATTGCTTTCCCAGATAACGGCACCTCAGATTAAGTATTATGGGGCATGCAGGGGGTCATTGTTATGGCCAGTCAGAATATTCAGGGGAGGAATTACTGGTAATGAATATCAATGTACATACAATTAGACCATGAGGTATTTATTACACATCAGTGTCAGATACAATTGAAAGGCAAACTGGCTTAACATTGACATTTCTTTGTGCTCCCAGCACTAAACTGGGGACGGACGTCTGCTTTCATTTACTTAAAAATCACCAGTGCTAAAATCAAGTATTTATCCTAGAGCACGAGACAACAAGCATTACATGATAGCTAAAGATTTTAATACGTGCAGCTGAATTCAACCTTAATGAATTCAAAAGCTTTTAATGTTGGAAAGTTGCCAAAAAACTGCTGAAGCTGATTGTCCCGTTTCATCACTGGTCTTCCCCCTCCCCTCTTTCACTACAGATTGCCTATATTCACTTAAAAGAGAGAGTTAAGCTTTTCAAAACACTTCCCACCTTGATCTTTCTCTGTCTTCACTTATATATTCGTTTGTAATATTTATACTTCATCAGACTGGTTTTACTTTAGTGGCTAACAGTTCTTCTGCCCTTCCTATGAAGTTGCTCACCTGCCCCCCTTTGTGAATCCTCCCAGATGGGCCAACCACACACCAAAGCCCAGCTGGAGATACTGGCTTCTTGCTGCAGCCCAGTCCATGTGCCAAGAGAAGCTCTGGAGCCCGTCAGTCCCACGAGCTGGAAACTCCCTCTACTCCAGCAGGACCCCTCCACCCCTTCCCACTGCTGGCCAGTTCGTGAGCTGGGACACAGTGGAAGGTGCCAATAACAGCTAAAAGGAAGCAAAACAAGAAGTTTCATCTGCTGCTGAACTAGGAATACTCGGCCTCTTCTGAGTGTAATTCTTAGGAGAGTACAGCAAGGATCTCCCCAGCACATCTGACGCTGACATACAGACCAGCTCCAACATAGCTGCTGTCCAAGTAATTGGCCCCTCATTTTAATGAATCTCTCTGGAGGAGATGCTTCCTGCGATCGCTTAATGAGACATCAGCTGTCTGAACTTTAACCTTGAAGCAAAAGAACAGCATCTCACTTAACAGCAAAGAGTTTGCCCAGGCAGCCATGGCAAACCTTGCTAATAAAAGTCAAGGCAGGATTCAATTGAAATGTTCAGGTGTGATTAGGGCAGAGTCAAAAAAAAAACCAAAAAAACAAACCCCAAACCTAACCAGAGTAGCATTAGCATCCTCTCCCATATCTACTGCTTCTCACTTGTTCCTCTGACAGGTCATTGGGGCATTACCAACAGAAGACTGCGTCATGTAACCAGAGCTCAGCTGAACCGGGCTCTGCAGAAGCAGCTCTTTGCACTTCAGTTCAAAATGGGTTATTACAAATTCAGGACGAAAAACCCCACAGGGGGCTATTAAATATAGATACACAACTTCAGGCTCAGAAAGTGCCTCAATCAGAAGCCAAAAAACTGTTAGAAGAAATATTACAACACGCTTGTCCTTAACTATGATATTCACCAGAGAGAGTGGGAGCATTTCAGTCTGAACCACTGTGCTCCTGTTGCAGAACTGGAGTGACAATGGCAGCGGTTGCCTGTGAACATGCAAAAACCTCCATAGATGAAGGATGAGCCAAGCTGGGATTTTTCTCACTTCAGTTAACTGCAGTAAATATTAACTGGAAAAGTTAACTGCAGTATATAGTTAAAATATTTCAATGTCCTAGTGATTACCTTTTTCTCAAGGCTGACATGCAAATCTGTTTTATCAAGTAACTTCACTGAAATAAGTAAACTGTTATTTTGACTTCCAAATTCCTCATTGAACATTTGTCATGTTCTCCAAATAACATCAGAAAATACCTAGTTAGAGGTGTGAAGTGTTTTCAGCAACTATCTCACATCAGTCACTTACTTTGGCCTCTCCATGTCGGTCAGAAGAATCAACATAAAATATTTGTGCCCTTTTTTTCCAGCACCTATCTGTGACTTCAGCATGAAACAGTCAAAAACAATGGACCTGTTGCAGGGATGAGAAGAGTTTCTTGACCATTCAACATACAGTGAGCAGACGGCCATAACAAGCCCTGAATGTCTACATTGAGAAGTCTGGGGGCTGCTGAGGTGGAGGGAGACTGGAGCATTGAACAAAGTACCAGTACTGTTGGGAGAATCTGGATGAGTGAATACAATGAGAACAATCCACGGGAGATCTACAAAGAGGTTCCCAGCGCCACAGAATCATCAAATCCACTGGCTGGAAAAGACCTCTGAGAACATCGAGTCCAACCCTACATGTCCCCTTTACTAAACCATGTCCCTCAGACTCATCTACCCATCTTTTACACACCTTCAGGGATGGCAACTCCACCACCTCCCTGGGCAGCTGTTCCAGTGCCTGACCACCATTTCAGTGAAGAAATTCTTCCTAATGTCCAGTCTGAACTTCCCCTGGTGCAACTTGCAGCCATTTCCTCTCATCCTATTTCTTGTCACTTGTGAGAAGAGACCAGCACCCACCTTGTCACAACCTCCTTTCAGGCAGTTGTAGACAGGGATGAGGTCTCCCCTCAGCCTCCACTTCTCCAAGCTAAACAACTCCAATTCCCTTATCCACTCCTTGTAGGACTTGTTCTCCAGCCCCCTCACCAGCCTCGTTGCCCTTCTCTGCACATGCTCCAGCCCCTCAATGTCCTTCTTGTAGCGAGGGGCTCAAAACTGAACCCAGCACTCGAGGTGCAGCCTCACACCCTCAACACCCCCTCAGTGGAGGGGGTTTGAATCCCCTCAACTGCACAGTGCTAACCAGATGTAAAAAGCAACCTTACCAAGCATGTTCATGTCCTTGCTACCAGACTGATGGTCAAGCATTTTGAATGACAACTGTAATTTCTGCATCCTCTGCGTGTGACCCACTCACATAGCCTGTGCCATGTCTATGTTCAGCTCTCACACCCTGCTGGAATTCAGATGAACATATGTAAAACTACAATGTACTAGCAGGCTCTTAGAAATTCTAATGAGCCAAGAAAAAGGGCTTCTCCATTTAAAATGGAAATTTAAATGAAAATCTTTGATTACTATATCCCCATTTGTTCCCGGTATCCTTAAGTACAGAGCTTTCTCTCTCCTCAGTAAAGACAAAACGAAAGTTACAGTACACAGTTTTTAAAGTGGTTTTTTTTTTTTTTACTGAGAAAGAAATGAAGATGTCTGGTTGAAAGAAGTAGTCCCTACAGTCTCCATTTCTCCCACCTCGCCATAGGGAAGGGAATGAAACAAGGGCATCAGCAAACCTGGTTCACTGGCAAGTGGACTTACAAGTGAACTGCTGGTGTACAACTGCTTAGGAGTGGAAGAACAAGCAGAAAATTGGAGGAAAGGCAAAAAAGCTCCTGGGAAGAGCTGCCTCACAAGGGATGTTGCACTGTTTCCTCCAGGGTGACTCTTCACAGCCAAGCATCCTAGTGTTTTCTCTTGGAGGGAGGGGAGCACGGGGAGAGGCAAGACTGAGAAAAGGGAAAAGGAGGGGATCCATTTCCTTCCCACTACCATATTGCAGTCAAAAACATCTCCTGCAGATGCCAGCAACAGGCATGTAGTTTATTTTCGGTGTGTTACCAGCCCCTAGGAAAAGGCAAATGCTACTTGGCAGCCTTGTTGCTGGAGCTGGGAGTTACCAGCGGTCCAGTTCAAAAGATCAAGGTAAAAACTCAAGGTTTTCTTCTGCTCCAGTGCAGCCATCAGTTATTTTCATATTTCCTCTATGAAAACAAAGCTTACGTTTGTCTGATTGCTTAATTTTCAAAACCCAGTCAGATTTTGCCAGTAGTATTCCACCTGTCCATTTTTAAGGGGGAAATTTCACATTTACAGATGATGAGATAGAACAAGAAGCAACTGATGAAATAGTAAAACAATAAAACGCTCTCAAGGGCTTCATTTAATACCATTCTACCTTGAACCTTACATCAGGAACTCAATGCAACAGAAAAGAAGAAAACCAAAGTGAATTGCAAATCACCCAACCCACACAGCAGTTCTGTTCCTAGTGGAGGGGAGGTTCAGGAAACTCACCTGAAGTGGATGAGTGTCTGTACCAGATCCAGTAGTAGTTACACACATCAAATACATTGCAGCAATGGCTCCTGATAGCCACTTCTCCCTCCAGCACACCTGGCCCTAAGCCCTATTCCTTTAGTGATGAGTGCTTGCTGTGAACCACAGTCAGAAGCTGTCATTCACATCTGTACACTTCTTTTTCACCACAAGAGTAGGGAGAAGTCTACCGCTGTCCTCCAAATCCCAGAGAGAGTTATCACACAATTTGCAGGGAGTTTGACAGAGTTTAAGAGGGGAAAAGCTAACCTAACGAAGAGATGAAGCCACTGAGGGTTCAGAATGACTTGGTTTTGCCAGCAGCCTCCATGTGAGTCCAAAGGGCATTTTGTACCTGCAAGAGCATTCTGCTCAACCCAGAGTTACTACAACGAAAAATTAGGGCTTCCAAGCATTTTTTTTTTTCCACTTGTGTAACAAGGAAGCAATTCATTAGTGTACAGGTTTGTTTTAAAGAGTTTAAGGAACCTTCACAAGTCAAAAGCTCTATTAGTTAATTGGAAGATCAGTACAAAAAGAAAAATATTTTCTCAGTCACACAGATGAGCCATTTACACATTGAGAAAATGAAAACTAACTACAAGATGATCATAAATACAAATTTTTTTAAAAAAATACCAAATATACCCATAGTATAAATTTGCAACACTTCCATGTAAAAGACAACCCTAAATAACACTCCCATGAAGAAAGCGCACATAAGTGCTGCCCAGCATTCACAGAGCATTCCAAGACGCACATGCAAGTTTCACACCGATCTCGAGGACAGGAGTTTTGAAAGGCTGAATGTATTTCTAGCCTGTTTAAAAAGTAACCCACTGGATTCTTTGAATAACTTGCTTTTAAGCATTCATGTTCAGATCCATCGGGGACTGGTTTTCCGAGTGGCTCACATCCCATTTGGAATTTAAATTGGTTCTCAGAAATCTTAAGTGATTTTTGACATGCAGCTCTAACTTACAAGCCTTACAGTCCTATCCTTAATCAAAACATTTTGAAGAGTATTAACAGCAGCTTCTCCAAGGACATATTGTCTATACTGAGATTGCCAGAACAAGTTCCACTATTTTTAAATCAATCATAACTGAGGACAGAGAGACTGCACAAAAGGTTGATATGGACTTTTTTTGGAAGCAAACCAAGTTTAATACTATTGTAATAGTTTAATTAGTACTATTCTTGCATGATTCAATTAAAATGCATTTTAGGGGAAAAACCCTAATTCTGGAAGGTAACATCACACTCACTGCATAGCTAATGGTTTTTCTGTCAAACACAAATTTAGCCTTTACCATTTGATACTTCTTGTTTGCTGGACAAACATTAGCCAGAGCTGAGTATCTCCACTGTCATGCTACAGTATTTTTCCTACAAACGTTCAACCAAGTTGGAGATATCGATGATTGCATAACACCCGTTTTTCTGAAGTCTTAATCACAATTTAGTGAACTTTGTTATCAGGTACTCCAAAGCACATCAGATACAGTCAAACCCAAGTTAGCATTAATATTCCTGCTTTATTAATGAAAATACAGAAGCAATGACATACATACGTTCAAAAAACCTCAGAAGCCTAAAATTGCTCATTTCCAGATTCACAAGACAGATCTATGAAGAAAGGAACAGCTGTCACTTGCTGCCTGCTTCCTTAATCCTTGATCAGAGTGATCTTGCAGTTAGGTCTATTATGATGGAAAATTTAATAACTTCATTTTAAATAATCCACACTTCAGTGACATGCAAAAACCAGGAAATATAAGCAAAGACTTCAGAGAACCACCACACACAGGACCTTCTGATCTTTCTGACAGCATCTCATAAACCACATATCTTGTAAGAAAAAGTGTAATTTGTGGTTTCTGTTTGTTTTTTTCCTAAAAAAAAAAAAAACCAAACCATAAACCCCAACTCTTGTGAGAACACCTTATTTGTTTAAATGTTCAAAAAGTCCAAATACCTCATCTTGTGCTCAAAATACACTCAAAAGAGGTACACTCCACTTCTTAATACTTCATATTCCCTTACAACAAAGCCACTGTGAAGTAAAAGGACATTCCGTATCTTTTAAAAGTTAAAACCTCTTTAAACAGCTGAAGAGGGTCTTAGATAACTGGCTCCATGATATTACAAAAGTAAAGATAAATTGAATTAAAACTTAATAGTGACACAATCCCTCCTACACACCATATACCACAAGGGCCTATACAGTATAAAAATATCCTCTTTGGTACACAACCAAAGTTTTCATAACCCTCAGTCTGTGCTGGATACAGTCCCATATATTTTGGATCCATGACTGAAGGAATATATCGACTCATCTTATGCAAGTTCATGTAATTGAATATACACACCAAGTCCTGCTTGTCTCATGAGATGTGGCTGAAGTCTTGTTTTGCTTTTAGAATTTTATGAGCTCCTGATGCACAAATAATGAAGAAAGCAAATACATCATGGAAACAACTACTCTGCACTCTGAGCTTTTAGGTGCACAGTTCTTCCCTCCAGACTACAGCGGCCACAAAGTTTTCTTAATTTTTGCAAATAAAAGCCTAACTTTGGAGTTGTTTTATTTTGAAAAAAAGAGTTCCACTGTCTGTAAGCTTCTACAACCTTCTAGAGTATTGTTCATGGAACTTAAATTTTAAGTCGGTTGTGTAGCACTATTCCAGTCTGATATCCAAACTTGTGGTTTACTTTGGCTTGTCAAAAGTACTAAGTAATTTCAGTTGGAATGCATCTTCATTTTGAGTGGGTGGTTGTCCATTTTGCGGATACCTCTGTGACAATATATTATGAACTGTATGTTTTTCACATACGTGAAGATATATTTACACGTGTTCGCTATATGAAATTCAAGCTCCACATTGAAAACGTTCCTTAACATAATTAATTCATATTGAATATATGCAGTGTAATTTTGTTCCTCATACAGCTGTAACAGAAAATGCAAAGTTTCTAGCATATAGTTCCAAAACACAATATGCAACAGGATGCAGAAAAGAAAATTTAAGCTTTCTTAGTAAATATGCTCTTTACGAGCAGTAAAAAAACCCCCACTTTCAACAAATTTGCCCTATTAATCTCAGTCTCAAAGGAAACCAGCATTTTGCACTTGTAACTTATCTCTTCTAATGAGAGATGATTTAATCTAATTAGTCTTTAATCTTGAAGAACAAGATGAAATTCATGTATGTTAGCAAAGTTTACGCAATACATATACTTTAAAAAAAAAACAAGATTAAGATACCTTTTATGCACACGGCCACACATCAAAAAAAACAGAACATATAAGATCTCACTAAGTATTCTTTACCAAAAAAAAGCCTTATAAATTAACCAAGTCAAAGGAGGGAAATACTGATATTTTTAATGACTTAAGTCTTATAACCAAATCTAATACTGTCTACCTGGCAAGCCATTTCCACTTTATGCAGTTTGAGACACACGTTTACCTTGATAAAAGCAGTAAAACCAAAAGCTCTCCCACTACCCACCTTTGTCCCTTCATTTTCCAAATAGGCCAATTCCAGGGACTAAAGGTAGAAAAGCAGTCAAAGGTAAATGTTTAAGTGTCTCTTCAGTTAATATTACTAAAGCAATTTGAGTTCTGCTAAAAGTATTCTGAGTTGGAAATGACAGAACTGCACTGCAGATGACAAGCTTGTATTGGCAAGAAATATACAACTTACTGACTGCAAAGTGAATACTTCTTGTTACAATCTTGAAGGGGTACCAAAAAAAAATAAATAAAATGCTGCTTTGGCAAAAATCCTCCCTGACCAAAATAATTTCCTTTAAATCTTTTAAAAGTTAAAATATATTTTAAACATGTAGCTGCCACTCTCTCAGCCTGAGGTTTTAAATTACTCAAACTCGCTGGGTCAAAAAATTCAGCTGACAAGTTTGAGCTGTGCAGCATGCCTCCAAATTGCCAAAACATGAAAAAATCAGACAATCATAGAATGGTTTGGGTTGGAAGGGACCTTAAAAATCATTCAGTTCCAACCTCCCTGTCATGGGCAAGGACACCTCCCACCAGACCAGGCTGCTCAAGGCCCGATCCAACCTGTCCTTAAACACTTCCAGGGAGGGGGCAATCTGGAGGAACGAGGAACACAGCATACCGTATGATACTTTCAAAACAAACATTAATAAAATGGAAAGGGAAAGGTGCTTTAGTTGAAAGTGATAACAGTAAGCCCATCACACACAACATTTTAAAAGAAGATTAGTAAGGGGCCTTCTTTCACTACTGTATCACTCATTTATCTGGTGCTTCTGTGGCAGTTGGAAACAATAAATACTCAGATACAAAAGCCACAGCCCTGCCAAGCTACCCTAGAGTTAAGAGTCCTGATCTTCCTTATATCAATACTTACAAAGGAAAACAAGCATATATGACCATTCTATAGCCACTGAATAGAGACTCTGTTGCACATCTTTTCTCTTAGAAGACTTCTAACAGATAAGATACACTTATTTTGATTGTCATGGCTAAAGTTATACAACACACAGCATATGTGCTTATAAAACAAACCCAAAGAGCAAGTAGTAGCTTAAAAAAATAGAAGCCTGCTGACAGAGCACAGGTTTTGCGTAAACACAAATGACAAATCAAGTCTAAGTTTCAGGTTCAGACGAAGGGTCCGATACTTCTTTGGTCCAAGTGTACAAAATACACTACCAAAAATTATAGTCCATTATCAGCCACCTGACTTTTACGCTGTCTTAGTGAGATTTCAGTCTCCGGATCAGCTAAAGGTTGTTCACTTAAATCTTCCATCTCTTCTTCCCCCGATTCTTTTCCAAGTGCTAAATCCTCCTCTGAGTCATCAGCACTTGAGTTTGCTGCATCTTCTCCATCTGAGAGATCTTTTACATCTGCAGTCTCTTCTGCATCATCTGCAGAAAGCTCTGCAGCCTCCTCCGGTTCTTCTAATGCTGCATTCTCCACATTATCCTTTGTAATTGCTTCTTCTAAACAAAAGAAGAGTTTCAAATACTGAAGTTACATTGAATCTCAGAACAACGTCTTTTGAAGATACATCACCATGTATGTATTCTGAAATATTCATGAATGTTATTGAAAACTTGTAACTGGACTATATTTTCCTTATTTTACAGTTACTTAAAATATAACTTCTGTAGTAGTTCTTTCACTTTCATTTGTCTCTCTTGCCTAACAGGCATACATAGTTTTCATTTTATTCCACCAAATTACCAACTTAAGACAGATCAATTTTACTCGGCTCCTTGAGAAGAGGTATCATTACCAAAAAACATCAGTGAGAAAGTGTTAAGATAGACTAAGTTCTGTCAGGTTTCGTTGTTCAAGCCAACCAGCCAACAGGAAAGCCACTGAATAGGACAAACGTGCCAAAAGGTGTTATGGTGCTCAAACACATAGTGCTGACAAACTTGATTCTGTGTCTAAGTTTTTGCCTCCTGTGTTCATAGAGAGCAGAACACTATTCAGAAGCCCCATTGCTAAGGATCAGGAAGAGGTATGGGTTTTTTTCTTTTCCTTCAAAGAGACATAACACCATCTCCTGTCCCCACACCTTCAGTCTCCAAATTCATTTGATTCTATCTCCTCCTTTACCCAAGCGCAAATTATATAGAGAATTTTACAAGTTCAGAACACTGTGTCTCCTAGTGCAATATGCAAAGGACATATCAGAATGTGGAAGTGTCCTTCCAAAGTAAACCCCTTTCTATATTTAAGCAACAGGTCTAGTGAATATGCACCTGCATATAATACACAAACCTCAGCATCTTTCTTCAAGACTTCATTTTGAATGCATTCAGCCTCTTCACAGCTGTGGAAACTAAAGCAAATTACTGTTGGGTTTAGAGGGTTTTTTCTGCTTTGCTATCCTCCAGGTGGACACTTTGACATGATTATTTTAGAGCCTAACATATCAATCCTTGTCAGCATGACTAAAATGAATACCTGGATTATTGGTCCACATCTAACTTCTTGACATTGGCTCACATCTAAATCCTCCCTCCTACAAGGGTATATTTAAACCTAGAGTAACCCATCAACTTGAGAGTTCTTACCAGATGTTTCAGCTCTGTATCTTGGCTTGGATGGGCAAAGGCAGTCTGAAATCAAAACCAATATCTGCATAAAGGAAAAAAAGGCACTCATTATCAAACCATCGCAGCAGCCCCTATGCTATTAGTTACGTTCCTACTCATCCCTTTTAAATAGGCACACAATATAATTTGGAAAATGATATTATCTAGCTCAAAGAACTATCCCAAGAAGCTAAATAAAACATTGGAAAGAAGCCTGTTCTCAGCGTATACCAACCAACATTCTCTGCTTTCTACTCCAATTTTTCTGCCTCCTACTTCTGTAAATTTATTCAATATTGAAATGGCTTGCATCTTAAGAATAGAGGCCCAGAACACAGTTGAGGAATCATTATAAAACTTACAAAACTTTCTTGGTCAAGATTTTCTATATTTTGGAATTCTATTCAATTCCTACTCCTGACACCCTGATACATGATGTGTACTTACACTTCTGTGTTTCATTTTGTCTGTTAGGGTTTTTTGGTTATTTAAAGTAGTATAGTGCAGAACACATACAATCAAAA